>OY101448.1:157309313-157947113 GCA_956483635.1 Panzeria rudis
AATAGGGTTCCTTTACACTTTTGGTGTACGGAACCCTAAAAAATGATTTGATATGAAGCACCGAATAGAAAATTGTTCTTATTATCCAAATATTTTTAGCACCCGACCAAAAATGAGAATTGTTATAAGTTGGAAGTTCGTATCTGTGTGTCTATCCAGGACAGCGGCTGGAGTGATTTTGATTAATTTTTTGTTAGTTTGTTTGAAAGGTAATTTTATCTAGAGTGTTCTTAGCTTTGTTTGAAGAAAATAGATCCAGTCGTTAAGAAGTTATCACCTCTATTCTAACTGTGTCCTCTGGAATCTGTGTGTCTGTGGCACTGTAGCTCCCAAATGGCTAAATCCATTTTGAAGTTATCTCCCTTCTTTCGGAGATTATAATGAAAACTTTTCTTATAACTGACACACCGGCTGACTGCCTAAAAGCGAAAATGCATTGCAGTAATGCAAAGTCGTATGTGCTTTGTTGTTGTAAAGAATGTGAAGTCGCATCACTTATCACAATGCATATTGGCATTTAGGATTGGAGACAATTTTATTTTCAACTAATATTTTAATTGAATCAACGATTATTTCAATTGCTTTTATTTTATTTTAAAACAATGCTATCAATTAGATTTTAAATCGAGTTACCATAAAATAGCAAAAATTTTTAAATGTCAATTGTGTATAAATAAAATAAATTTAGTTTGCATTATTAATTTTTTAATTAATATAATATATTTTTAATTGAAAAAATCGAAAAATATTTTCAATTAATTCTGTTGAGTTAATACTACAATTTTCGTGATTGGTAGAAAACTAATTAAGTTTTTAATTGGATCTTCGTTTTTCTTAATTGAATCATGTTTTTACTTTTTTTTCTGAGCATAGTTAAACTTCCCCCATTTCGCACATAGTTATAGTAACTGGGCGTACAAAATCTTGTAAGCCTCATGAAAACATCACCTGAAATTTAAACAAAAAGTACCACAAAACATTTACTTCCATCACTGTTAAAAAAATGTAGCGTATAAAGCCAACCTACTTATAAATGTTCATGTAGAAGTTTATTTTTGTGGAGCAAAGATGTGAATATGATGCTATTAAAAATTTAAATATGCAACAAACTTTTTCTCTGTTGTTGCCTTAAATTGAATTGTGTTATAACAAATGCATAAATACATTCAGTATACACTGATGCACACATTGCAAATATGAATATGTATGTGTTATTTCCAAAAAAATACAAGCGTAAAGAGAATCATATGAGCATTTTATATTATTTCATTGTAGATTTATTTGTTTGTCTCTGCCCAGGAAACATTTCTTGCCGACATATCTGACATCTGAGACTTTACTAGACAATCAATCAAGTTATCTAAAATTTTCTCAGATATTATATAAAAAAGCCGGGAGTTTTCTGGTAAAACGTTTCTGCACATTTTCTGAAATATTATCCGGTAAATATCAGACTAGGCTGCTCATTATCTGAAGGCAATTTAATTTTCTTTAAGATATTTAACAGAATAGTCTGTACATTTTCTAGCCTACGATTTACAACTTTTAGCAGTCACTTCTGCACATTGTCAGATTTTAGTTTTCGTAATAGTTTTTATTTATTTCTTTAGAGTTTGCCAAAATTTTGCAGACATGTCGAAAATTCCTTTAGAAGTTCCCTTGAAAGTTCTTCAGAATTGATACAGAATTCTCTTGAGAATTTCGGCAAAGCTCTTAGAATTTCCTTAAACAAAGAGGTCCGCTTTCTAGTCAATAATGATAGATTTTCAGTACATTTTCGTACCGAGTTCGGCATCTTGTGCAGACTCTCTAGCCAAAATCGAAAAAAAATGTTTGCTGGGTATTTGTGTGCCTCTGAATGGTTGCAAGGGTATTTTTTGTTTTGTCTGTCCATTTGTCTGTTCTTTGTTTGTTGTAAATGTTTTTGTTTATATATATTTTTTATAATATTTCTATTGTAACGTTTTTATTTAATTTTTATAAATTTTCATTTAATTTTACTTTGGTTGTTGTTGCTACTTAAATTGTGCCTGTTGCACAGACTAAAAGTCAATGACTTTAGTTTACAATATTTTACCAACATAAATTTTATTTAAAGTGAAAATAAACTACAGATATGCTGGCACACACTTTTGTAGTCATACTATTACTGAAATTAAGTGCCATAAAAATACTAACCAATTTAAATTATTTGTTTGTTTGTTTGTTCGTTTGATGGCAATAGCGGTTGGGCAATTATAATTAGCAACAATAAAATAATATAAAACAATGGTATTGCAGAGACAATGTTGCGGGTTATTGTTATTATTATTATTTTCATGGTTGAAATAAATAACTGAAAATCAGGTGTGGCATAGGCTTGTTTTAATATTTGGGGTTATAAGTAGCGTTCCCCACAGGATTGCTCTTGCTCCCTAGATATTCAAAATATTAGAGTATATTTGATAATAAGGGGTATTTTTTTTAGAGGTATAGAACTTCGAATTGAAATAAAACACAAGAAAATCGTTTTAATGTCCATCAATTTGGCTTTATTGGAAGCATAATTTTATGCCATTAATGTTTAAATATGATTTCGGGCATGTGGCCGCCGCGGCTGGCTCGAATAAAGCCAATTCTACAGGTCCAATTTTCAATCTTCCATAAAGTTGATGGACAAAGCTCCAATTGCTGTGCACGGTGGCGAATCGATTCATTCGGGTCCTCTTCAACACTTTGCTCTACAGCGGCAATTGTTTCTTCGGTGCGCACTGTTCGACGTCTCTGCGGATGCGTATTATCACATAGAGTAAACGTAGTGCGAAAACGATCCATGGTTAACCGAATTAATTGCTCTGATGGACGATTATGTCGACCATAAAATGGACGGAGCTTGCGGTGAACTTCGCGAACTGAACCATTATTTTCGAAATAAATTTGCACGATTTGCAAGCGTTGTTCTTTTGTCAACCTGTTCATGATAAAATGGCAAACCAAACTAAATATTAATCACTTGACAGCTGACAAAATGGCCGCCAGTTAAAAAAGTGATGCCAACTTAAAGTTCTATACCTCAATAAAAAACACCATTTATAAGCGAACTGAAGGCGCTGTTGTAGGCTTTAGCCCCTAGCTACGTCAAGGTGAATGATCTAAAAATCCTTTTGCGGTATGTTAAGGGAAATGAAAACCTCTAAGTTTATTTCTTTGCAATATGTAATGATATAAATCTCCATTTTTAGACTTGAAACCTTTATAAAATATGAAACCTTTATAAAATATTGAAATTATTTTTTAGTAAGGAAATTAAAATTTTCTGAGTTGTTTTTTCGCACCAGGCAAGACATGATGCATATGTCATACACATACATGACAATTAAAGTAGAATGAAGAATGTTTGCTTAAAACAATTAATGTTAAAGAATTTTAATTACGTTTCAGCCTCAAAAATTTTAATTGATATACAAACGACAAAATTTTCACACGTTTTCTTCACACAGTCAACAACAAGTAAAAATACTGGAGTACAAACAATTGAATATGCTTGTATACCCAGTAAACATTTTTAGTGACTTGTCAGAAAAATCTCAAACTTTACTAGAAAAATCAATTAAGTTGTTGAAAATTCGTTTAGATATTAAACAGAATAGTGTTAAATTTTCTGGTATATCATTTCTGCACATTTTCTGAAGTATTATCCGGTTAATATCAGACTATTCGGCACTCTGTTGGAAAGGAATTTAATTATCTTTCATATATTTAACCGAATAGTCTGACAATTTTCTAGCCTGCTTTACTGGTAAACTTACGACTTTTGTCTGTCACACTTGCCAACTGTCTGATTTTAGTTTTCGTTTTAATTCTCATTTATTTTATGAAAGTTTTTGCATAAATGTGTGACCGACTTCGGATACGAACTTGGCAACTTGTACATACTTTCTGTACGAATTCCTAACAAACTCATTAAAAAATATTTATTGGGTACATACACACATATACGTGTGTATATAAAATAAGATAATAAAAACTTTTATTCATGCACAAACACAAAGGCTTTATTATCATGGTCACCATAACAACTTTTTCGGTAAAAGTTATATATGTGTTGTTTGTTTAAATTTTCAACATTTTCTGCCATTGTAGTTGTTGTAATACGTTTAATTAACAATTTTCGCTCAATTAATTTAAATTATTATTGGCCAGCTATTATTAAATCTTTCAATAAAATATAGAATGAAAATCTATATAGTTATGTATGTTGCAACAAGTGTAACACAGAATGTTTGGAACATGTTAAATATTCAAGAGTATACTTTATAATTAAATTGAATAAAATGTTTCAAGCTTTATTTAGCCTTATGTAATTTTCTTTATATTAAGGGTTAATAACAATCAAAACGTACACAAAGCGTTCCTGATGTTTAATTTTTAAAGTTTCTTAAATTTTACCGACATAATACTAGATTCACGCAAAGAAAAGATATGGTTGTGGCATGGTTGCATCAGTAATGACATATTTCCCGACACAGTTTTTGCATATGGCAAATAACTTATTATTGTATTAAATGACTGTGAACCTTAATTAGTTTAAGGCAAAAAACGAACGTTTACATTTAATTATGAAATTATTAGATTTCATGAAAGTTGACACATGGTTAGCTTGAACAATATGTATTGTTGAAAAAATTCTCACTACAATCATGGTTTATTTAAAAATTCAACAACAGAATGGTTCTATAATAATAAAATATCGTTCTTATCTATACTATTTTGTTTGCAATAAAGCTATGGCTATAAAACAGACATGGCTCTCTGCTTCCAAAAAAGTTTTTGTTATATCCCTTTGTTTAATGGTTTTTTTTAGTTTTGTGTTGTACTTGACAGCGTTTGTTTTATTTTTGTGAGCGGTTGGTGTGAAAAAATATAAAAATAAAAATTAAAATAACAAAAAGTGATATATTCCGGCAATTAATGTTCGGCCATGTTCTGAAGACCATTTAGTTTTGAAATAGCAAAATTTCAAAAGCGAAGAAAAGTGTTCTTTAATCGGACAATTTAGTGCATTCGTAGCTTTGTTCTGATAAAATATGTGAAATATCTGAAACACAAAAACCAACTGAAAACCTCCAATAAGTGAGCTTTTTAGTTGGATTCTATCCTGAAAGTTGCCGATTTCACAACGAAATGTTTTTCAGAACATGCCCGATTGTATATATAATATGTGTCAACAAATATGTATGTATCTATGTGAAAATAGATAAAAATTTTTATTTCAGATTCAACACACTGAACAGTTGAAAAATTTTGTTTTTGATTTAAATTGAAATAATAAAATTTTTTAGCTCCTGTCAATTTTTTAATCAACTTATGGTTAAGAAAACAATAAATATATGATTATATAGACAAATATATATGGTTACTTAGAACCATTTATATTTTAACCATATATATGGTTAGTTTAGACCATATTAATATATAATTTTGAACAATATATATGGTTGTCTTGAACCATGCATATGGTTGTTTTTAGCCATATATATGGTTATTTCAAACCATTTATTATAATTTTGAACTATATATATCGTTGTTTTGAAACACACATATGGTTGCTTGAACCATGTATATGGTTGTTTTGAACTATATTTATGGTTGTTTTCAACCATATATTCAATCATAGTATGTTGCTCTTCGATTATGGTTGCCTCAACCATATTTTTTCTTTGCGTGTTAGCGAGAAAATTGAGGAAAAAGTAAATATGTTTAGTTTTTTTGTGGTTTTTTTGTATTGAACTTCATTAAGCTTTCACATTTTTAGGCAAAATTTTTTTGGCAATATTTTAGGCCATATTTTAGTAGAGATGGGCAACTGCAAATATATGGATATATATCGATCTCGATATATTTTTTAATATAGATAAAAATATATAAAAAATATCGATATTTTGAAACTTTCGGATATATTACGAAAAAACATTTAGGCAATATTTTTTTGAATTTACGAAAGTAACGAATACCTTTTGTAAACATTTTTCCTTGCTAAAAATTATATTTGAAATAAAAAAATAGATTAAAATAATTTTTTATTAATTGACGTATTTTTCAGATGTAAGTAAATAAAACTAATTTTTAGCTCTTATAAAATAAGTAGAAATTGGCTCAGTGGGTAGAGTACTGGACTTGAAATATGAAGATTGCGAGTTCGTGCCCCAGTTGAGCCATACATTTTTTTTACTTTTATTTTTTGATTATTTTCGTACATTTCGTATATTTTATGAAAGAATTTCGTGGTGCGAAATTACGAAATATTTCGTAGTTTGTACGAGCGTTTTCGTGCATATGTTGCATGGAATTTTTTCAGTGTACCTATATTTTTCATGCATGATAAATAGCCATAAAATCTAAAATATCGTTTTCTATACTTTTTGAGACACATCTTAAAAATAACGGTCAAGACACTTACTAGTTTTTAGTTTTTTTTTTCAAAAAGATTATTTCGCAATTTTACTTAAACTCCAAATAAATGAATCAAAGCCTAAGAAGCAATGACTTTAAGCTCAAATTTTCTTTAATATATTTTTTCGGTTTTAGATGACGGTCAAGAAATTTTTACCATTATGTGCAGACGTAACAGACGTAAAATATCGATTTAGTTAAATTTTTTTACTCTTTAAATTTCGTATATTTTAAACCAAGCACTTTCTCACCCACTTCAGTTCAATATGATGACTATTTTATAAAATTTTAAGAGAATTAAAAAAAAAAGGATGGATGGCGGTCACGAAAATGTGCGGGGACAAAATTCTATTAAAAATCCTTGTCCGCGTTAAGAATATTTTGAGAATAAAAAAAGAACTAATTTAAGGAAAAAATTTAAATATTTTAAAATTAGCCTTTACGTGTTTCCAGTTTTCTTTGTTTTAAAGTTTTCTTCCATATTATTTATGAAAAAGTGTCCCCAGTGTTTTTTGGTATGGAAGTTATCCCCAGTGTTTTTGTATGGAACGAGTATGAAATAACAATTAAATACTGTTCTCAATCATTATGAAAACAAATTTTGAATTCTGAGAAATGTATTTCTTATCACATATTCTTCTATGATTACTCTCCTATTTTTCATTGTTTTTTTTTCTCTTTTTTTACCTCAAAACAGAGTTTAAACAGCGGGGAGAAATAAATAACATTTACTTTGCATTTGGCCCATATATGATCTTGCCTTTGAAAAATGTTTTTTTTTGTTTTTAAAAAATTCCATTCAAATTTCAAATGTTTAGATAAGTTAAAAGAAATACAAAAAAGCTTACAAGTTGAAAATGATAAGAAACAGAGCCTTTGTTTCCGATAATAGTTGAGAGAAAAAGTCATCAGATGGCAACTCTGCAGTTAAATGGTAAAAAGTAAAAAGGATTTCAAGCTCATTGGTAGTTGCTTTCTTCGCTGACAGTGTCGTCGAGGTGGAAAAAATTCTAATGAAAAGACTGTGGATGTCTCGAAACATCTGATATAAGTTCAACCTTCTGTACAACCAAATTTTTCTTTGAATGTTTAATTACACAGTGGGGACTTTTGTAAAATAAATAGTAATAAATCTGGAACTTCTAAACTCCTGATAAGACTTATTTAAAACTTCAAACATCTTTAGAGGAGGAGTCAAGCTTTACAACGCGTATCTCAGTGGGCTCTTGGTTTCAGCTCGAGAGGAGTTACAGCGGTCCGAAGGTGACTACCTGCAATTCAAAAGAACTTCTGAGGCTTGTAACTGTTTTACATGTTTTCCGATTCTAAAAATTTAAAGCGCGTTAAATTTGGCTAAAAAAAATACAAAGAAATAACTTTTTGCATGTGTTTCCGTATCTCTAACAGAAGATATTTGATAAAAAAATTTTTTGTCTTGACTTTTTTTAGTATTTCGCCCATAACTTTGTAGTTTACAGTTTGATTTTAAATTAAAAGCCTGCATTCGATTTTTGACCAAATTCTAAGTAAAACTGGAAAGAAAAATTTTGTTATATCTGCATTCAGCAATGACAGAAAATCGTAAATTTTAAAAATACTTTTTGTTCCCTGCTCGGGCGCCAACTTGTTTTTGCAAAAAGTTATATCTTTTTGAAAGGTGAAAAATAAAAATCGGCGACTTGATATAAAATACAAATAAAAAACCTCGTATCGAAATGAATATGAAACCGGTGAGTTTGGTGTCCATTACAAGAAATGCTTTTTATTAATTTTTAAAAATGGGGATTGAATACAGTTCATTATATATCGCTAGCGCTTGAACAATTCATGGTTGATTAAGTAAACTTCTTACAATATACAAAGGTTGTTGTAATACACATGATAAAATAGTTATGTTTTGTGACAGAAAAAAATCATATATAAAGCTTTGGCGAAGTGGCTAAACAAATATAAAATTATAGAAATTCTCTTTTATAATAAATATAAAAATAAAGATAATTAATATAAAAATAAAGAAAAGCGCAGTCAAAATTTTCTTTGTCTACATGCTTCACATTTATCTCTAAATAAAAAAAAATTTAATTGAAAAATTAAATTAAAACCGAACTCAAGCCAAAATAATTAAAATTTCGTTGGATATAAACCCATACACTTCGACTAAACTCATAACTTAATTGAAAAAAAAGTTTCTCGGCCCTAATTGTGTAAATCACGTCATCAAAAGAAAATTTATATAGAGAATAAAAACAAAATTTCATATATTTCATAAATTTGTGTTACTTTCCACACAGATTTTAAAATTTTTGAAAGGCAAAGCAACGCTTGAATTTCTATACGTTTGTTTTGTGAAGAATTTGAAGAAAAAACAAAAACAAATTTTAATTTTTTTTTGTATTTGCTTTTCACTTCGGTAATGCGATTTCCACAATTAATGCCTTAGTTTCTTTTGGGAAAAGCTTAAGATATTAATCCATATTTGAAAAACTATCGATCTACTTTTAGAGGCCTAAGGTTGAATTTGACATAATGTAGCTCGTTATACATTCCATCAGGTTGCTTAAGGACTACCTTTTTTGAAATTTAAGTGTATTCTCTTTGACTTTTGTTTACATTATTTTGCAATCTGATCACTATTTTTATGCTACTATTTTTTCGGTCAGCCTCACTGTGTGCAAACAAATGTTCATTAGCTCTAAAAATATTCTCAAACTTCGTTTACTTATGGCTTTACTTTGTTTTAAAACGTATTTTCGTTATTATTCATACAAACTTGAAACGTTTAGATACAAAATTTTTCTCAAAATCTGCCTATTAGTCCTATTAAAACGCATATATTTTAGTTTCCTTTTCATTTTAACACAAATTGTTAATTGTGTCGTTTGTTCTTTGTTACACTGGCTTCTTTTTTCTACAATCCAACAAATAAAAAAACCGCTACTTAATTATAATTTCTGTGGCTAGACACAATGAATTAAACTGGCGCTTTTTTGGTTTTAGTAGCAACGGCCAGCCAAGAAATAAAAATATTTAATAAGCAAATAATCAGAATTATATGAATTAAATTATTTGAAATTTAGCTGAAGGACTTTTTACACTTAAAATCGAAGGAAAACACATGCACACACAGAACAAAAAATTTACCATCTAATTTTTTGTAATTTTCATTAATATTTTTCCACTGGGCACCCATTTTGTGGTTTCTTTTCTTTTCTTTTTTTGAGGTTGAGGATCAAAATTCAAATTTTTTATTTTGTGGTTTATTTAAACAATTTGGTCTTACTTTAAAGTTTTAAGTTCACAGTTACGGTTAAAAGTTATAGAAATGGATAGTTGGTGGTAATAAGTTGGCAAGTTAAAAATTATTATAAATATATTTATTTATCTTAAAACGTTAAATAATTTACCACTTTTCTTAAAAACAAAAAAATCTCTACACTAAATCGCGTTCGTTTTAAACAAAATTAATTTAGCTTTCGTCCGTTTTATATAAAATTCACTTTTGTTATACACGTTTTATAGATATTTTTTTTGAAATTCAAAGTGAGTTTTGCTTAAAATATGTTTAAAAAGATTTCTTCTCAACTTTTTTTTTTGCTTATTTTCGTTATTCGTATAGATATAAATTTTTTCTTATATTATTTTTTATATATATATTTTTATATCAATTTTGTTGCTGTTGTCTATGCAAATTTTCATAGATTTTTTCTTCTTATTTTTAATAAAAAAAAAAATTGTATAAACAATTTTACTCAGCGCGTTTATTTCGTTAGTCGAATATCGTTGAAACTGACGTTTCGAATAATGAGGTGAGTATTGTGAAAATTGTTAAGAACTCAATTGGTCATTAGTTCTTCATTTCGTTAATTTATTTTGTTTTCATTTTTTTTGCAGTCTTTGTTTTTTTTGCGCTTTATTCAGCTGTTTAATGAGACGTATTGAGAATATCATCATCGTGACGATTGTATGATAATGAAGATGAAAATGTGTTTATAAATATACACATGAATATATCTTTAAACAAAGAGAAAAACAAGAATTATATTCATATAAATTGAAATATGTAAATGTAAAGTGAAATTAATGCACGGAGACTGATCGAATGTCAATATCAAACTTATACATTATGCTACTTGGCTAAAAAAAATTGAATTTATTTGATTGCAAGATATTACAGTTTTGAGAAAACATTGCAAAGTGGGGAACACTTTCATCTCTAAGGCTATATATACAATTTGTATACAATTAAAATATCGAAGAGGAGAATTAGTATTACGGTCTATTCACATATTACGTAACGCTATTTTTGGAGGTTTTATACTCCCCCCTTCGTAACGCTTTTTACAAAATTTTCATTATAAAGTATCTAATCCGGAACAAATCTTTAATCCCCCTCACCTGGAGCGTTACGTAATATGTGATTGGCCCCTTACACTATACAACAATTTCAACTTTTTTTTTCAAAATTTCGCGGTTTGATAACCAAGCGAATCCGGTAGAGGAGACAAAAAAAAATTATACATGTGTCGGCGTTATGCAAGATTACATCGCAATTTCATATTAGCGGGTGTTAAATTTTCCCATTTTGGGCTGTTCGTGCAGCATATCGATACATGAAACCATGTGTTCTTTACACCTGAAGTATAGGATATGTCCAATAACTTTGTATAATACATTAGGACAAATATTTTTGTGGAAATATTAACCCTCTAGCTACCAAACATAATGGTAATTTTTGGCTCTTTTCTAACAAATCATAAAAAACACCACTAAAGAGGGAAAGTGCGGGGATAAAATGTTCTACAAAAATGTGGACCATTAAATTTTACTGTCAGTTTTTAAGAACAATCAAGCTGCAGACTCAATTTGTACGCCTGAAATCATTGAAAACTTAAGCTATGTTTAAGTGTTAACTTCATACTTATTCACAATTAGTACTCAGCATAGGAAATCTTGTAAGAGCCAAAAATGACCATTTTGTGAGGTAGTTAGAGGGTTAATATGTTCCAAAAAAATATCTGCCTTAATATTTTCTACAAAGTTGATGAGCATATCCTGCACCTCAGATGTAAAGAACACATAGTTTAATGTACCCCTTTCGGCCTGTTCGTGCAGCATGAACAGGCCGAAAGGGGGAACTTTTAACTCCCTCTAAAATGAAATTTTGATGCGATCGTGCAAAACGCCGACACACGTTTATTTTATTTCTTTTTGGTCTGCTCTACCAGAGTCGGTTGTCAAAAGTACGTAATTTTCTTCGTGTTGTACAGTGTTATTTGCGAAGATATATGGTTTAAGCACTTATACGGTAGACTAGATTAGGTTAGGTTAGGAAGGGTAGTGCTATACCGCACAACCACTCGGAGACCCAATTGGATCCATTGTGATTCCCTTCTATTTGTACCTGCTATGAAAAGCCTCTACCGTACCCAGAAAACAACCCTGTTATCTGCCATTAAGCCACCTTATTCCCATGATGAAGCCCCTGATATCTTTAAGTTTGCACTTCGCGATATCACTAATGCTCTCATGAAAACGACTGCCGAGCAATCTAAACCTATGTCGTTGCAGCCTCGGGCAATGGCAGATGACATGCTCAATGGTTTCTGGTTCCTCCTCATTCTCGCACATCCTACAATTATCTGGAGTGTCAATCTTCCTAATGCTCGTCCTCGCCCTGACCGATCAATGACCAGTCAATGCGCCTATTAAGATCCCTATAACCTTCCTATTCATACCCAGTAGCAGTTCGGATCTACCTAAGTCAAGTTTTGGCCACATGGCCCTCCAGACTCTACAATCCTCCCTATTCCCCTATGAACGGTTGGCCGTGCTCGACACCCAGTCACTGAGCTCCTTATAGTAATGATCGACACAATTCCTCATCTAACGCTGACCCTAATCTTGCCAGCTCATCAGCAGCCTCATTTCCCTCAACATTGCAGCGGCGAGGAACCCAATATAGTCTGACACTATATTTGCCCGTAAGCAAGTTGAGGGCTCTCCTGAAGTCGCTAACTAGTTTCGATCTGACACTGTGTCCTTTCAATGCTTTTAGCGCCGCCTGACTGTCGACGTAGAAGGTTACCTCCTCGCCCTCGGCCACATCTGTGGCCACTATCTCCGTGGCCCTGAGGATCGCCAGGATCTCAGCTTGCAAAACACTACACTCGTTCGGTAGCCTAAAAGACCTACGAATGTCCGTCCCCAAAATATAGACACCAGCTCTCGTGCCTATTCCCATTTTGGACCCGTCCGTGAAGACCGCACAACCCTCATAAAGCCTATCAGATTCGACTCAAAAGTCCCTATCCGGAATTACCAATGAGGGTGTGCTGCCAAAATCAATTCCAGCGACCTTAGAATCCCTAAACCCATGAGTTATGGAGACCCCCCCGCTAAAACTGATCTCATTTAGGATTGCTGTGTGACGTGTTACTCCTGTCCTCACCAACCCTGCCTCTAATAGTCTTAGGAGACTCGTTGCTGCCGTTCTCACCACAAAAATCCTCTATGGGAAGCAGGTGGAGAATGACATTCGAGGCAACTTGAGGTGTGCTCCTCTAAGCATCTTTGATGGCCAGAGAGGCGCACCTCTGCACCTTAGCAAGTAATCTCCTCCGACTCTCCTTCCACCACACCACACAACCATAGCAAACAACCGGCCTGGCAAGAGATGTCCAAATCCAGTTTACCGCCTTCGGTTGCAGACACCAGTTCCTTCCAATGGAGTTCCTGCATGCATAGTAGGCATTTAGTACTTTCTTTAGCCTTTCTTGAGTATTCCTCATCCATGAAAGTTTACTACCCAGGATAACACCCAAGTATTTGGCTTCCTTCGCTAGCCCTAGCTCCACCCCTAAAATCCTAGGCAGTACAAATCTGTCTAATTTGTATTTCCTGGTAAAGAGGACTAGCTCAGTCTTCTCAGGGTTGACCCCCAGTCCCTTGCTGCTGGCCTGCATGACTGCATCACTTCACTGATAGTGGGAAGAAATTTTCCCGTTACCATTAAAACCACGTCGTCCGCATAAGCGACTATCTTCCGGCCGCTCTTGTCCAAACGCCTAAGAGTTTCGTTCATCGCCAGCAGCTACAGCAGAGGTGATAAAACTGCTCCTTGTGGCGTGCCCCTAGTAGCCATTTTTCTCAAGTTCACGCATCCCATACCAGAGTTCATAGTTCTGCTGCTAAGCATGAGAATTATCCACTCCACCAGAAAGTTGCTAGTACCGATTAGCTCTAACAACTCCCTAATTGCCTCTATGCTAATATTGTTAATGGTTCCCTCAATATCTAGGAATGCAGCCAAGGCATAATCTTTATGCTGTAATCGCCGCTCAGTAACACTAACCACATCATGAAGCGCGCTCTAGTTCGGTCTTAATTTATTTTTTATATTTATTTAGAGATACATGTGAAGCATCCCAGTAAAAAAGTTGCTTCCAATAAAGCAGGTTTCTACTCTTATGGAATAAAAGTAGCGCTGACAAACCTGCTGATATCGCTGCTAATTTTTGTATGGCGAGTTCCCGGATTGGAATACTACATTTTTGCTCACAAAAGCGCTTTTGAAGCGCTCAAAATCATCAACATTTTCAGCACTAGAACTAAAAATATATGAAAAAAATGGTTCGATGTGGATTGGCGTCGTTGACGCCATTTTGAATTTGTCTTATTTCATTTCTTTATTTATTTTTATTAATTTCATATTTTTGCTCAATGTTTGTTATTTTAACTTCAACTAGTATCGAACTAAGAAGCTTCAAATTTGAAGTCCAACGTGCCAATCACTCGACCAAAAACACAAATAAAATTTTTGACTGGACGGAGAGTTGAACTGACGTTTCGATAGCTCCCACTAATCTCTTCAGAATTCTTTTCCGCTTGACCACTCGACCAAATAATAAATATATAATTTAATTGAAAAATTAAATTAAAGCCGAACTCAAGCCAAAATAATTAAATTTCTTTGGATATAAACTCATACAGTTTGACTAAACTCATAACTTAATTTATGCGTTTATTTTATAAAATATTTTACTATACTTTCAATAATTACCAATATCTTATTTTGATTGTAAGCGGTCCTAGAAAGACGTAAACTTACTAGGAGTTTGGTTCCAATTACTAAAGTGAGACGTTACAAGTATAATGCTCTACTCTCCACTTCCACAAGTACCTCCTTTTTGTTAGTGTGAATTACTCTGAAGCATATTCTAGTAGTGACGGGTGTCTTAAGTTCGGCATGACCAAAAGAAACTATTTGGTTTGTTATCGTCTTTATTTTATTTTAAGTTCTTAACAAAGTAGAAAAGAAAATTTTGCAAAAATTTATTTGGTATTTATTCGATTGCATATTATTTCATTTTAATGATCATTCACCTTAAGTGGGAAAAAAATTTATTTATTTAGTTTCTCTCTTTTTCATTTACAGTGCACAGTGGGACAGAATCAAAATATTAGGAACATATATCAGACATTTTTAAACGGATAGTTTTATCAAAATAGAATTTTTCATGGACATAGCAAAGAAGTATTTCAATTCATGTTCACTTCGGCCATGTAAACTTTTTTACTGCTTGCCATTTTTTTGTTTCTCATCCGCTACATGTTTGGTTGTATATTTAACTGTTATAATTAGTGAGTTATACTCATTTCAAAATTGAAATTTCTCAATTTGTCAAAAGTTTGGTACAGTAATTTCCAGATATCGGATCCTAAAATAAAATTCTTTCTTCAAAGAATTTAAAAATATGTCACACAATTCTGCCGGCTGAGTTGAAAAATATAAAATCTTTTAATTGAAATGTAAAAAAATTTGGAATTTTCGAAAATTTTTGCTAAAAAAAGCACTATCACTCTTTTACATATATATAAAAAAATTGTTTTGGAACATATAACCAATGTGTACTTGTTTGAAAGGTATCTGTACAGACGTAAGTCGACGGTAAACATACAGTTGAACCTGAGATTCCAAGACCATTGCAATTTCTGAAAACCCTGGGCCTTGGATCAAATGTGGACGCTATGGGCAAAATTGCTCAAAATTAATTTTTTTGGATTTCTTGGAAATTTATTAAGAATTCTGAAATTCTCAGAAGAAAAACTTTATCATATTGTCTTTCCTGGTATTTATTATATAAATTCCTATATGACTGCAAAATTGCATTCGAAAATATCAACAAGCAACGATTTTATAGCATTAAGAAAATATTAATATGCAGAAGACAGCACATAACAACATTTTTCCCCTTGTGTCACAAAAAGTCTTTCAAAAAGCATTAAATTGTTAAAATCTCAATACATTATTGAAAACTAGATATCATTTTGTAAATTTTGATATGTGATATGTGTACCTTTCGCTTTTATACGTGAAAAATTTATGGACTTATAAATAAACACTCGTACTGAAAAAACTTTACATGGCCTCAAGGATAATGGACAAAATGGCGTATAGTTAATATTTAGAATTAAATATAAGTCATACTGGCCAAAAAGTGATATAGATCTTAATAGATTTTTCATTTGTATTAACTTTTTGTGAATGGTATAATATCGATGATTGTTGATATTTTCGAATAAAATTTTGCAATTATCAGCCATGTCACAAAATACCTTTCCGATCGGAAGTGGTTTCAATTCCGTAAGTTGTTTCTTCGGAAAACGAAAAACGAAAATTTTCTTCGTAATCAAACCACTTTTAAATTTCAAAGTGGAATTGAAAAACACTTTTCTACTGACTTCATTTGCAGTAAATACTAAAAAACGTGCATACTCTTAGGAGCGTCAAATAAATATTTGGTCATGAGCTTTCCATGTTAATAAAAAGCTTAATGTGACTTTTGCTTCTAAAAACAAGAGTAAACAAACGCCTCAAGGTATAAGAACTTTATCATTGTAAAAACGAAATAAACAATAAACGGAATCTAAAGCACCAAAAATGTACTTTTTCGGAATGACAACTACGGAATCAATCAAAACCAATTCGAACGGAATCTGTGACATGGCTGTATATAGGAGTTTATGTACTAAATACCAGGAAAGAAGAAAATGACAAAGTTTTTATCTGAGAATCTTAGAATTCTTAAGAAAGTTGCAATATTTTTATAAATCGGCTGATATTTGGATCCGATATTTGGAAAATACTGGAACAAAATTTTAAAATATATAAGATATATAAGAGATAGGTATACAAACAAACATGTAACTTTTAAATCTCATTAAGGGACTAAAAAGTTTTGAAGTCGGATAAGAAACAAAAAAATGGCAAGCAGTAAAAATTTTACACGGCCGATATGCCCAATTTGGAGACTTCATAGCTCCGCTCCAGAGCAAGTAATAGAGCTGATATTTAAAATATCTTCGTGGGAAATTTTATTTCGATAGAACAGTCCGCTTAGAAATGCCTGATTTACGTTTTAAATCTTTTGATTCTGCCCCACTGTGCAATGCAAATGTAAAACAGAAGAACGCAAAAAACTCTCGAGAAAGAAGCCAAGAATAATTTGCACTTAATTATTATTTTTGTGTGAAACGGTTTTTAGCTTTTATTTTAATGAAATATTCAATTGAAATATAAAAAATCTATAGTTTTATAGTTTTTTGTTTCTATTTTATATAAAAAAGTTTCATCAATGCTGGTACAGCAGTGCATAAATTGTATCACACTTTTTTTGTATATTTTTTCACATTTCTCTGGTTTAGCTTCTTTTCCTCATTTTTTAATTGTTTGTTTAAAAATGTATTTATTTTTCCTCTAAAATTAATTTAGGAATGTTTTTCTTCTTTCGATCCATTTCATTGTATATAAATTGTATGAAGACAAGTAGGTGTGACTGTCAGTGAGTGAGTGAGTGTATGTGCACGATATTTTGTTCACCTTGTATATGTGTCCACCCACATTTGATCGGTATGTTTGTCTATCTATAATGGTGTTATTGTATATACTCGTATGTTCATATTGATGTATAAATGTGTTTTTTTTTTGCTTAACATTTATTCATTTGCTCAGGTGAAATAATGATTATTTCATTTAAAATTCTTTATGTCCAGGTGTGAGTTTTATTTTTCATTTGCATTTTTTTTCTTATTTCGGTAAATAGTTTAGTATTTTCGTTGTGGATATGAAGTCTTATGTACATGCAGATATATGTACGAGTATAATTTATTTATTTCTGCAAATTAATAACAACAAATCTTTGATATTTTTTTTTTGTTGATTTTCATTATGATTATGGAATGTTTATTTATAAATTTGAGAGTCACTTTATTTAAACCATTTGAACTAGTTATTTTAATTGAGTTAAGTTATTTATTTATGTTGTTATTTTAATACCTGTATAACTCATTTCTTTGGTTGAATGCATAAATAAATATTGGATTTTTAATGGTTGAGAATTAAAAGTAAATATAGCGTGAAAATCAAAAAGTCAGTTGAAGGTGTTCTTTTCTTTTAGAGATTTAATTATTTTTACATAATTACGTACATACATATATTAGTGTAGTAAGATTGCTTTTCGTTATGAAGGTTTTACAAAATGCATTTTTTTAAACATCAAATAATTTAATTTCTGAATAACCCGGAAACAGTTGCAAATATAAAATAGTATATTGACGACTTAAAGGTAATTTTACACACACCAAAAAAAAGGAATGTAAAATCAACATGACGCAATTGTCATTGGAAATCGTCTTCAATGTACAAGAAGTAATTTGTGGTTTAAGTGTGTTGGTGTTTATTTGCTTTGGTCATTGCTGCAATGCGCTGCAGTGTTTAGTTGTGTGATCTTACATGTATCGGCTATGTGGACGACAAAACCAACGAACGACGCGTATTAACGAAAAATTACTGATTAATCTAACCTTTCCAATATCAAATTCACGATTTTTTTCAACTCGAAGTAACTTTGATTCAATATTATTCTTCGTATTATTTCAGTATCAATTTCATTTTGATTTAACTATACTTGAATATTAAATCAACATGAAATATAGTTATTTCAAAAGGAAAAATGTTCTCTCGAGATTGTTGCAAATCATGTTGAATTAACATAAAACACCTATGAAGCAAAAGCATTACCGAAAATTTTTAAATTAACCTAGTTTTCGACGATTTTACATTGAAATTTTTCTGTGTGTCTTCATCATCTTTTAATGGATTATTAATTTAAATCGGTCAAGCCGTTCTTGAGTTATGGTAAAATATACTGATCTACTTAGTAGAAATATTAGTCAAGCTCATTAAAAAAAATCTCTAAGTGATAGAAAAAAAAAAACTTAAAACGAATTTGAGCTTAGCGCATTAAAGTTTATATATTCCACATATTTTTATTTAAAGCCGATTTTTTCTGCAGACCAGTGAGTGCACCACCCTGCAGGAAATATCGATGATAAAATTGTACTGATTCACTATTGATATTGTCACCAGTACTACTGACTAATTGTACCCAGGCAATGTTCTGTGCTATAGACATTTAACATGTGCTTGTCATTGAGATTCCACTACTGACATCGGAACTGTTGACTTACTATAGACCAGGTGGTTCTTATGGGACCATATGGAGGCACTGGTACCAGAGATTCACTAGTGTATTTTAATGATTCTAGTCAACACATATGAAACTTTTTACCAGCTAAGACAAATAAATTAGATTTCTTATGAAAATTTTTAGTTTTCCGTTCAGCCGCATATATTTTCAACACATCAAAATGAGACCATAAAAAATTATTTTCTAGCTGTTAAAAACTTCTCTTCGCATTAAAGCTAAAATAAAAAGTGTAGACGATTCGTTGACAACGTCACCAAAAAGTCATCAAACTTGTCCACAAAAGTGGTGACTTGGAGACACTTGGCCCCTGGCTTTCTTCAGGGTATGGACAGAAATCGCAAAGTTG
The DNA here is from genome assembly GCA_956483635.1 of Panzeria rudis. NCBI lineage: Eukaryota > Metazoa > Arthropoda > Insecta > Diptera > Tachinidae > Panzeria > Panzeria rudis. Next base: position 157,328,640 of record OY101448.1, read on the forward strand.
CTGCAAAAAATATTTCCCGACAATGTGGCATCACCAAACGTGGTATGCAGACTTCCACTGCCACAATATAAAAAAAAAAAAAAAAAAAACATGTGGATTGCTAACATCCCTTACTGCAGTGGCACACCTATTGGGGGATTTCCACATAGTTAAAGTGACTCCGCATAAGATTTCCTATGCCGAGTCAATCTAGCTATGTGCAAAAGTGTATAATTTCAGAGTTTTCCACCTTGAATATTTCTAAAGATATATTAAATTATCTTTAGTTTCCAGATGTTTACAAAAAAATTTAACACGACATAACACTAAAGTTCTCCTAGAATAACTACATGTAGGAGTCCATGGAAGTAGGTAAGTTCTACACGACATGACGCGATAAAACTTTTCACAATATCACAAAAAAAAAAAACATTATCCATTAAAAACATCAAAATAAGTACCAAAAACAAACATATATCAAATATGTTCTCCAACAGTTAAAAGTTCACACGTCGAGTATTATAACGCATATTCACAAATTTTTTTAAATAAAAATGCTTTTTGAAAAATAATTGCTTAATTCACAACAATTTGTATCGCCTTTCTTGAACCAAATACACTTTTTGTGTGTGTGTTTGTGAACAACTAGTGTAATTTGTATCGGCTTGTAATATTGTATTGGTGGACAAAAGAAGAACAAGTTAAATACAAAGACTCTCAGAGAGTACACACAAATGCTCTCTGAGTATCGTAATAAATACGACTTTTTTAAAACATATGAAATAAAAGTGTATTGAATACACTAATTTTTACATGAAAATAAATTATCAACAACAAAGTTTACAGTATTGTATTCAATACAATATTATACTTGATACAAAGATACAAGAGGTTTTGTAAATTAAGCAAATGTTTTAATTTTGTAAAAAAATTGGTTGCTTCACAGCTGATAATACGTATTAGGGATGGGCAAGTGAAAAAAATATCGATATATATCGATATCGATATATTTTTAAATATCGATCGGCATCGATATATATCGAATAAAAAATATCGATATATCGAAATATCGATATTTTTTCAACAATGATAATTCATACGTAGACCCCAAATTTTTTTTAAAAGTAAACCAAAAAAAAGTACCTTTCTTATACATAACGAAGCTGAAACTTTCCAAGAACCTTACTGTTCCATCAATATTTCATGGATCATACCTCAACAAAATTACACTCAAAGAAGGATAATTTTTCGAATAGACAAAATATTATATATAAAACAGAAGATTTTGTTAGTAATATTCTATTTGATGAAGATTGCGCCGAAATGTTTTAAAAAATTGCACGAAAAACAAAACCAAGGTTAAAAAATATCGAATTTGATACTGTCGATATATTTGGAAAAAATATCGGAATATTGATATATCGAAACTAAAAATATCGACGATATATATCGATATATTTTGAAGAAAATATCGATATTTTTTGCCCATCCCTAATCGTATTATCAAATAAAGTGAACATTGCCAGCTTTGTATACATAAACAGGATTACCAACTGTCATATCTTTATTTAAATTTTTTCTTTCCAATATATTGGGAACTGAGCCCTATAAAAAAATTTAAATATCTAAAATTGAGAAATTTACTTTTTACTGCAAAATTTGGAAATTCGGCCATAGTACATTGTGACATTGGACATTACAACTTGTAACCTTTTTTTACACTGGTACATATTATTATTGCTAACTTTTGTACAATTATACATATTCTATATAATCTTTGTTAAAAGTGAATGAAGCTTTTTCCTTTACCTGGCAACACTGTTGAATGCATGGTGTTTACGTATGACTAATATTAATTCATATGTTTGTTCTTGTATAATAAATATTAATCATACGCTTCATTAGAAATAAATGTAATAAATTTTAAATTTAAAATTAACGAACCCAATTATAAATTTTAACTGACAAAACAATTCATTTCAGTTAGAAAAAAGTCCAAATCGCATACATTGTTTTTATTTAGATATTTTTGGCTTAATCATTTTCAGTTGAATGACTATTTTCGGTTGGCTCGTGAACTCAGTTTATTTGTGTATATTCATAAATGAAAATAAAAACAATTTACATCAAGTTATTTTATATAATTTTTTTGACACGATGACACTATAATATTAATCTTTCATCAACAAGTTTTTGCCCTAAAATTAGCACATACTCATTTTAGGCAAATATTTTTCAATTTATTTTATTTTATTATTCAGAGAATATGTAAATGAGTTTTTGTACATACACACGTATTTATGTATTTGTATATTATTATTATTATTTTTGTTTTGCTAAAAATATTGAAATATTTTAATATAATTTTGCAAGGTATTTTCCGCTGCTCTGTGCCTGTCTGATGCCTTTGCCATTTTCATTGTTGTCAATATAAATGAGCTTAATTGCAACTAGTGCTAAAAGTTAAATTGTTGCCAAAAACATACATCGTAATTATATATTTTCGCTTGCTACCAAAGTATGCCTATTGCCCTTTTCGATGTCATGGTTGTCAAGGTATTGACTCAGTGTTATTATGAAAATATTTTGAGAATTTAATGAGGGATAACACCAGTTTTTTTTATAGTTAGAGAAAATGATTTACGTGACAGTGTATGTATTTTAGAATATAACCCTCATCCATCTTTGTGCCTTCCCTGCAGGAAATGTCGATAGTAAAATTGTACTGATCACTATTGACCTTGTCACCAGTACTACTGACTAATTATGCCCAAGACAATGCTCTAGACATTTGGCATGTGATTGCTATTGAGATTCTACTAGGGACCTTAGAGCTATTCATTACCTAAGGACTAGATAGTTTTTATTGAACCACATTGAACATTGACACCAGAGATTCATTAGTGGATTTTTTTGATTCTAGTCAATACCTATGAAACTTTTTACTAGTTAAGACAATTAAATTTGAGTTTTTTAAGAAAATGAGTCAATAAAATATTTTTTTTTGCTGCCAAAAACGCCCCTTTCCATTAAAGGTAAAATAAAAAGTGAAGACAATTCGTTGACTATGTCACCAAACTTGTCGACCAAAGTGGTGACTTGAAGACACTAGACCCCAAGTTTCCTTCAGGGTTATGTTGCATTAAGACACATGCAGCTGCTGGATTATTGTTTATCTAAAAACGAATGGTGCTTAGTTGCAGATTGCTACCCCAAAGTAAAAAAAGGTGGCCGGCAAAAGGAAAGAGGTATGTAAAGTCAGTAATGACTCTCTGGTGAAATTATACTTCGAAACAAACAAAAACAAATAAAAATATGTCAGATTTCTTTTAGTCAGTACAGCGCATTAAGTCAAAAAGTATACCATTGGATAGTTCACAAATGAGTACAATATTTATTTCATTAGAATTGGTTCACTATTGTGGAAGTTATAAACGATAAAATTTGCTACATATATATGTCTGGACCCATAATATGTAATAGGCACGAATTAGCCGATTGCTTTTTATTGCCATAAAATGAATTTAAGCAACTTTTTATGACAATTTAATTTAGATATTTTTTGCGTGCAGTCAAAAATTTTCTTTGTCTATATGCTCCAAATTTACCTCTAAATAAAAAATATAATTTAATTGAAAAACTAAATTAAAACCGAAATGAAGACAAAATAATTAAATTTCCTTGGATATAAGCTCATACAGTTCGAATAAACTCATAACTTAATTGTTATATACAAACTTCATGTATTTCTTTCGACTTTATTATTCCTTGGCTAGACACAACTTATGGCAATTTATGAAAACAAGTTTTTAGATTAATTTTTTTGCCAACTTTTAAGGCCTGTAGCTCAATAAATTTGTAGTCGATAACACTGTATAGCACGAAAAAAAATTACGGAGTTATGTAAACCAATTCTGGTGGAGGAGACCAAAAAACTTTATACGCGTGTCGGCGTTTTGCAAGATCAAATCGGAAAAACTTCCCCGTTTTGGCTTGATCGTGCAGCATATCGGTACATGAAACTGTGTACTCTTTTCATCTGAGGTGTAGGGCTTGTTCATCAACTTTGTAGAACATTTTAGGGCAAATAATTTTGTGGAACATATTAACCCTCTAATTCCCAAAAATTGTGGTCATTTTTGGCTCTTTTCTAAAAAATTATAAAAAAATTATAAAATTATAAAGTGTGGGGATAAAATGTTCTACAGAAATGTTGGCCATAAAATTTTAGTATAGATCTTCAAAGACAATAAAGCTGCATGCACAATTTGTACATCAGAAATAATTGAAAACTTAAACTATATTTAAGGGCTAACTTCATACTTATTCACAATTAGTACCCGGCTTAGGAAATCTTGTAAGTCTTACGTTTAAGGTTAAAGATGTGTTCAGCTCTTTTATGTAAAACACCAAGAGAAAAAATTTTCTCGAATATTTTGACCCTCTAACTCTTCGCTTTATGTGTCTTTTTGAATATCTCTAAAAAACGGACAAAAACTCAATTTCAGCGGCGGTATAGGGGGCTAAAATGTTCTAAAAAAATATTTGCCATACAATTCTACTATAGACCTTTACAAAGACTCAAGCTCCAGACTTAACTCGGACGCTCGAAATCTTTCAAAATTTAATATATGTTTTAGAGTTAATTTCGTACTTATGCACAATTCATACTCCGCATAGAAAATTTTGTAAGCCTTTCGCTTAAAGTATAAAATGTAATCAGCTTTTTTATGTACAAGACCACGAGGAGCAATTTTGTGGAAGATTTTTTCCATTAAATCGCCACTGAAGGGGAGGTTTTTCCCCTTTTTTAAGAAATGTACAAGAAGACCCATAAAACGAAGAGTCAGAGGGTTCAAAGGTTCCAGAAAAAATGTTTACCCTATTATTTTCTGCAAAGTTGCTGAACAAGCCCTACAACTCAGACGTAAAAAACACGTAGTTTCATGTACCAATATGTTGCACGATCAGGCCAAAAGGGTGGAAACTTTAATCCCTCCCTCCCCCTAAAATAAAATTCCGATGCGATCTTTGAAAACGCCGACCCACGTATATTTTTTTTGCTCTTCTACCAGAATCGGTTTGCAGAACCCTGTAATTTTGAAAACTTTCGAAATTGTTGTATAATGTAATTATTTTGATGTTTATGTTGAAAAAATATAAATAGCCGACCAAATTCGTGGTTATTGCATCCTCGTAAGGCAAAGAGGATACACTGTGTAGTCTTGCGCATATACGAAGCCGTTCTAGTTAATCTTTCTGTCTGCTTATACTAAATTTATTTCTGTTGGGATGTTTCACAAAATGCTCAAGTTAATCTGTTTGTAAAGGACGAAATTAGGTGCAAATATTTTTTTATTACTTTTGCGGTCCACACATCGGTTTATAAAGAATATGCTCAAATGCAAACTTTTTTTTGTTGCTATTTTGTGCTAGCTTGCAGTGGTTCTGCTGGCTAGAAAGCTAGCAGTATGTACCGCAGTCAGGCATGGAACCATCGACCATGGGGTCTTGCTAGTATTTTGGAAACCATTGGAATTATTCCTGATCTTATAGACTATGGCACAGCAAAGTCCTACTTCAACGGAGAATTAAAATACTCCATGACTGTTGAGTATTTCTCATCATAACACGGAGCCCTACATGTTTACGAGTCATTCAAGCATCACCCTCACATGGGTATGTGGACATGATTCCATTTCAGGCAATATTATCGCGGATGATCTGGCTAACAGGTGAGTCCTGCTTCGGGATGTCGCTATTAATAATCTCAGCGGTCTCCCACTTTCACAAACTCCGAAAATAGCGTTGCGTAATATGTGATGAGTTCACCACTTTTATGTAAAACACCACAAGGAACATTTTAACCCTTTAGTTTTTATATTTAAGGGGCTTTTTCTTCCTTTCTTTAAAAAGGGGAAAAAGTCTCCTTCAGCAGCGATACAGCGATAAGTATGAAATTAACTCTTAATTAAACATATCTTAATATTTGAGTGATGTCTGGCGTTCAAGAAGAATCTGAAGCTTTGGTGTCTTTTTGTGGAATATTTCAGTTGGCTATATTGCCGATGAAGGGCATGAGTTTGATCCTTTCATAAGAAAGGAATAAAGAGACCCATACAACGAAGAGTTGTAGTGTTAAAATAATCCACAAAAATGTTTCTTGTGATGTTTTTCATAAAAGTGAGCAAGACATCTTATACCTTAAACCTAACACATACAAAGATTTGCTGTACCGAGTACAAATTGCGAATAAGTGCGACATTAACCCTTATACACATTTTAAGTTTTAAATTATTTCTGGCGTTTTAGTTGATTATGCAGCTCGTGTGTCTTTGAAGACTTATAAAGAATTTCATGACAAATATTTTTGTAGAATATTTTCGCCCCCTTTATTTCCGCTAAAGGGGAGCTTTTCGTCACTTTTTTTTTGAGAAAGAGACAAAGATACCCATACAAAGAAGATTAAAACTTTCCACAAAAATATTCTTACAAGATTTGTTATACCGAATCATTAGAGCTATAAGCAAAACAGGGTAAAATTTAACTGCCCAAAAATTCATCTCAGATGTAAACTTCCAAAACACCGATATACATGTATTTTTTTAGTGGCTTCTAAACGAATCATTCGTTAGAGCCATGTACATAATTAAAAAATTAATTTTTTTAACTAAAAAAATTTCCTTATTATTTCTGTGTTTAGTTTGGTGATGATATTGATACTTAATAATGCAAAAGATTATAAATAAGTATGTACACATAAAACTTTTTAATAACGTCCGCAACTTAAAAGAATATACCATGAGATTTATTTTTATATACTTTTACGATTAAAAAGTTTTTACTTATATTGTTTCTTGCAATGACTTTTGTTGTTGCTTAAATGGCTACAGCACAGAAGAAAAATCTTGAGTAAAAAAATTATGGTACAAATAATAGGACCACATACATTGATAGTTAGCATTATCCATAAAATATCAGAAATATGTATGACTATTGCAACCAAAAACTTATATCTTTATATAGGCTTAGAAAATAGTTGTGAATAAATAGATATAAAAGAAGAATGATTGACTAGGCCATTAGAACTGAGACATTTCATAGAAAACCAATTTTTTTGGCTCACATTTATTTTTCAAATTGTGATTGGTTTTTGTCTTTTATAAATCTGTGGCATGTTAGACCACGTATTTTTCATATTTAAATTTTAAGGACCTTCTATTTTCCTTATTATACTTTTGCATCAATATCATAACAATAATCTATGAATGAAAATAATGTGGTCCTTAGAAAAATGATGCAGTAAAATAGACGACAGCATCTTAATCAGCATCATTTAACAGAGAACAGCTAGAGAAGCTGTAGTTGTTGAATTTGTAATAGTGAGTGTGATGATACTTAAGAGGAACATAGTTATTATATAGTGTAAGTATCTACTTGCAACATTATTATTATTATTGCTTTTATATATAATTGCATAAATATTAGGAGAAGTTTGTGGAGAGGCTCGCTCGGTTTTATACATTTATTATTACAGCAGTAAAAGCAAAATATGATAATTCTTATATAATTCCAGCTCAGGCCACATTTACATACTTACATACTTATATAAACTGTATTATATTCAGACAGACAGCCATCAAATAAACGTTTTGCTTTTTTGTACTACTTTTTATTCTTAATTTTAATATTTATTTGACTTTCTAAGACTTCGCGTGCTACTCAAAAGAACATAAAGTTTTATCAAGCGCTATTCCTTTAACAAGGCAGATTACAAATTTACAATTTCTTTAACAAAGCAGACTTACATTTTCTTATTAATAAAATGTTCATCTTAAAGACAAACAATACTTATTAAGAGTGTTCCGCAGTTAAGTTTTCTTTTTTTTTTCGAGATATAAAATTTAAAATGTAATAAAGAATTTTATTTGCTCATAAAGTTGAATATAATTTTGTAGCTATTTTGATTATAAGGAGAGCTTAATACTATTAACTCTTTGACGATCTTAAGCAAGGAACTTTATTCAACGAATTTTAGATTATTACAAGACTTAAGGATATGATACATATATCTAAAAGGAAATTGTGGTGGGAAGCACAGTGCGGCGGAGTAAAAATATTTTCGAAATAATTTAGTAATTTCTAGATGGCTGTTTCGATAGTGATAGAGTTTCCCAAGGACAAAGAAATCGAGCATTTTAGCTTAAATTTGCATCTTAGCGAAATAGAATATGAGAAGTTAAGTGAATATTTCTTATATTCATTTATAACATAAATTAATTTCGTTTAGGACAAAATTTCCCATCTGATGATTATTTTAATTTAATATTAAATTTTTCCATGTTCTCATTTTGCTTTTTCGTTGCTGTCATCGGCAGTGTAACCAAAAGATGTTTGGTTTATCTTTATCCGGTTTATATCTCATTGTAGATGGCTAAAATTTATTTAACATCACACAAAAAGGCAAAAAATTTAAATATGAACTTTATTATTTTAAAATATGTAATGAATGAGCAATTGTCTCTAAATTGCAGAAGCAGACAAGTCGTCTAAAAAGAACTTGTACATGTTTTAGGTTTTTTTGTTTTGGTTTTACCTTAACCTTTTTGTCATTCGTTACCTCACTTTAAGATGATATGATTCCTAATTAATTTCACTTCGTTTAACTGCTTAGGGCTTCTTTATATCAAAGCCAAAGAATGAATAAATAATATAAGTTGTTTTAAGAGTAATTATTTTAATCTTTCCTTTTCTTTTCGCTTATATTCGGCTTACCTTTTTTCTTTTAGTATTACATAATTTTTCTCTATAACGTTTTTTGGATCTCTGCTCTGGTTAATTGAGTCTTCTTCTTCTTTAAAGCCCGAAACAATAACAAAAACTCAAAAATCAGATATAAGAAACTACCACAACAAAATCCATCTAATTAGACAAGTCACGAATTACAATTTTTGAAACGAAGTTTCTTTTGGCAAGTTGTGCATATGATATGCAGCATATAAATGTTTTCTATTCTGGAAGGTAGTTAACATTTTTTTTTGTAAATGAAAAAACTTTTTTAAAGCGAAATTTTGTTTTCTTCAAAATTTTAAAAATTTTCAATTAAATTTTTATTTTAAAATACGTGTAACGAATACTTGTAAGAAATAGGTGCAACGAATACTGGCAAGAAATACGTGTAACGACAAATCAAAACAAAGCAACCGATTTGCGCGAAGGTTAAATTCTTTAAAAACTCAGTGTTGCCGCTTTAGTTCTGGGATTTTGGGAAGATTTTTGTCCTAGTGTTAGGGAATTCGGGGAACTTCTGGGATTTAGGGGATACTTTTGCTGTAGTTTCTTGGAACCTTGGGAGCTTCAGGGATTCGAGGACATTTTTGTTCAAGTTTTTTGGAATCTTTGGACCAGGTTTGTGTCTTACCTAGGAGTTGGTGCCCTTTCTAAATGAAGGTGTCTCGGATAAAAACCAGTTGTCTCGGCTAAATTCTTGAGATGTATCGCCTAACTATCGCTTAAAGCGGCCCATCCATTATACAATATTATTGCATATGAGTAATTCTATTTAGCCGGGTGTGACCATTTTAAACACATTTTTTGCTATAAATCAAGAATATAAAATTTTTTACTTAAAAAAACGATGCCGCTCGCAAGGACAATAAGCTTAAAGTCGTTAAATAATGGGTAGACACTGATAGAACACGATTTCTGCTCAGAATGGCTGTCAGAAAGCTGCGACGGGTGTGACCTTACAAATCTTAGTTTAAAAGAATTATGACTTTCAGTATAAATTCTGTAAAATTTTTACCATAAGGTACACAATAATTTTGGTATAGATATCTGTTCAAAGTGTTTTTAATTGTATTATGTATTTACTGTTTGATAACAAATTATTTTTCTTATAAACAAATATTTTTAAAATGAGACGGGTATGACCGACGGGTGTGACCTAGTGCGAAAATTTAAAAAATTCGAAGAAATAAAACTTTTTATTGATTTAATTAACATTAATAATATAAAGATAAACTCATAAGAATATAATAAGGCATTAAATTATTCAATAAAAAGTAAAAAACAGGATATTCTTTTCAGAGATAACGGTTTTTATTAATAATGAGAAAGGGAACAAAAGAAAATCTGAAATAAATATTAAACATAAAAAGAGGGTGGTCCAAATGTTTCTTGCATGATCATTTAAAAGTGCCTCAAATTGCTTAATAAATATTAAATTGTGTATTTTTTTATTTGTTCTATAATTCGATTAGATTTTTATTACAAATGAGAAAATAATTTTTTTCCTTACATAGGGCCGTTTTACGTGGAATCACTCATATGTTGTTGTGCGTATTATTACCGTTTTGACCTATACTTTGCAATAAATGTCACTATATTTCCAAAGAAAATATTGCCAAATTTTCTGAAAGTGAAAAAGTAGACATAACCCTGAACATTGTTGCCACCACATTACACAATTTTCTTGATTGTAGAATAAAAATCAAAATTCTTTTGATCAGTCGCATAAGGCCGGAAGTGGCCGTCCGATGGTATAACGCCTATAGTAGCAGGCCGAAGACGCACAGTGGTTCCAAATAGAAAAAATGGTAATAAATCTGTATCTCTGAATATGCTCAATTTTATTGAAATGAGAAACGAAACTCATATATTTCCATTTACTTACAGGCTTTCATTTTTTAAATTTTTTTATGTGTTAGTAAATAATGCAATGCACAAAATTACAGCTTACAGTGGAGATAAAAAAATTTTTATGAAATACAAGTGGTACAGATGTATATCATTTTATAGTTCGTACAGTAAAGATTTTAACAATTTTTAATAAAACCGACTGAGAAAAAAATTTCAATTTGCTTTCAATCTAACTCAATTATAAGAAATTTATTATTTATTTTTGTCAATGTCGAATCATCATCATTGAATTTAAAATTTTCAATTTATTTTAAAACATAAAATATTATTACAAAATGCACTTAAATATGCATCAAAGCATTTCTTCTCCACCCCTCTTGTTAATAGTTTTGGTTTAAAAGTATAATTTAAAGACTGTAAGAAACTTTTATACTTGCACATAAAATATTATGTGAAATTAAGTGAAATTATTATAATTTAATGTATGCAATTAAAAAAAGTCACAACTTAATATACCTGCATTTATTATCATATTATCTAGTATGCTGTTGAGATACTAACAGATACAGATACAGATGATATCGAACAATCTACAGACATTAAGGTATTTTGCTAAACAAAATTTGCAAATAAAAGTATCACAAAAAAATGATTGATGCTGTATATTTTGTAGAAAATGACTAAGATGAAAAGAATAAAGAAATAAGAAAAACTGTATGTCTGTATGTATTTGAAAAATAATTTTCTTTATACATGTTTACAAAAATAACTAATGACGCGATATTGCAATCTAAAAGTTTATTTACTGCTTGAGAATACATAATATTTTTGCAAATATGTGTCATGTACGAGTATGACTACAAAGAATAAAAATGATTGAAGAGATTAAGAAGAACAATGTTGGCTAAAACATGTCATCTAGACACATTTAACTAATTTGTCTTAAATCACCTCATAAATACAAACGAATTTAACATTTGTATCTTGTTTTTCTCTTTGTTATTTTTGTACAAGATGTCAAAAAAAAAAATAAATAAATGAAAATAGAAAAGAAACTATCTTGTTGGTCATAGTTAAAAGACGAATTTGCCATGTTATTAGTCATTACCTGTTGAGTAAATGCCAAAGAGATTCCACTCATATGATGAGTGTTTTCATAAACATAGAAACCGATTCATAAGGATACAATTTTATATAAAATTATTTTTTCTTCTTCCCTTTTCTTTTTAGCAAATTTTTCGGCTGTCGGCATTGAATCTTAAACATGAAAAATATTTTTAAAATATGTTACAAAAATTTCAAAGCATTTGAATTTACACATTGGATTTTTGGCTACATCGAGACTTCAGGTGTGAGAGGTGGAATATTTTAGAAAAGAATTTTGTAGCTAGGAAAAGAAACACAAAAATTATTTGCATTTTTTTAAATTATTTTTCACGTTAAATATAAATTTCAGGGAAAATTATTTAAAGAATATTCCAGTTACTCAGACAGTATAAAACAATTTTTTGAGCTGTAGATTTATTTTCCTAAATCCTGGGATTTTATCCCTATAGAGAAGAGAACAAGACAAGTCATGTTCTACAACTTTATATGGGAGGAACCTGTCACTTTTACAGGGAGGATCAACTGACATAATTATGATACTCAGTGATATGTTTTAGATTCAGTATTAAGGGACTTGTCCTGTAGTGGTTTATTAAATACTAGTCAACATATTATACTTTAAACAATATCACTTTCATTGCATACAAGTTTTTTTGACTTCACTTTAAAATTTAGTTTTGCGCATTGCATTATTTACAAAAAAAGAAACAGAAAATAAAAACAAAAATAAATAACCGTAAATAAAAGTAAACATATTAGTTTCAAAAGAGCAGTTTTTTTTGTTTTAAAAGTATGTCTACAAGTTGTTTGTTATTCGTGACTTTTCTTCTTCATATTAAATTTTGTTCTAAAATAAATCAATAAAATGTAGAGTCGTATAAATAGATATTAATTGCAATATAAAAAGAGTTATATAAAACATGTGAAATTGAAATGTTTGTTGCAAAGTTTGTAGTATGAGCTTTATAAACTTGCTAATAATTCGTCATTCGTTACTTGAATATTTATTCCGAAAATTCTGGCAAAGTTTTTCAAAAAGAACAAATTGTGTTTCAACCGTAATAAATTGAGTCGTAGATATTCCAATTATATCACAGAATTTACTTAAACTTTGATTGTGCAGAAAAAGAAATATGTAAAAATTGTAATTCGTGACTTTTTTATTTGTATTAATTTTGTTGTATGGCTTTTGTCATGGCAGAGAAAAATGTGTGTGTGCAGAATATAAGCAAAAAGCAAGGGAAAGGTAAAGGGAATTATTCTTAAAACAAATTATCGTCCTAAGCTGAAGTAACGAATGACAAAAATATATTGCATGGTTATTCTACAATAAATAACTAAACATAGTATATACTAATGAAACAATGGACAAAATTTTTGCAATGTGAAAAGGTAAACGTGAAGCATTAATATAATATACTCGTACCATATAGTATATCTGTGCACTTTTGACAAAACAACTTAAGCGTAATTTTCAAAAATTTCGGTAGAGCATAAATACTATTAAAATGAAAACTAATTATAACTAGCCGATCTAATTTTTAGGGTTCCGTACACCAAATGTGTAAAGGAACGGCAATCAACACTGATATTTAAAACTATAAAAAAGGGTGTTACATCAGTTAATGTAATTTTGGCTATGTAATTTAGACAATTTGCTGTATCTTCGAAACCGTAAGAGACAAATTCTTGAAATGCTAAAAATCGCTAAAACTAAAAAATTCCAAAATTTGAAAAAAATCAAAACGAAAAATCGCCAAAATGAAAAAAACACCAAAATAAAAAAAACGCTGGAAGTCAAAAAATCACCAAAACTAAAAATATCGACAAAAACCTAAAAATAAACGCAAAAAACCGAAAAAAGGCATCAAAACAAAAAAAAAAGCATTAAAGCCTAAGAACATCACTAAAACGAAAAATATCGTAAAAAACGAAAAAAACGCCAAAAAATTAAAAAAAATACCAAAACGACAAAAGCGCCAAAACAAAAAAAAACGCAAAAACTTAAAAAACCGAAAAATCGTAAAAACGAAAAAAGTGTCAAAACTGTAAAAATCGCTTAAACTAAAAAAAAAAATCACCAAAAACCGAAAAAAATCCCGAAAACCGAAAAAAGTGCCAAAACTGAAAAAAGCGCCAAAACTAAATTAAATCCCTAAAGCTAAAAATACCATCAAAAAGCGAAAAAAGCGTTAAAATAAAAAAACACCAAAACAAAAAAATCAAGAAAATCGGCAAAAAAACAAAAAAATTGCAAGAAACGAAAAATCGCAACAAAAAAAAAAAACAAATTTGAAAAATATGGAAAAAAGCACCAAAACAAAAAAATCGCTAAATCAACAAAAATAACCTTAAAAATAAAAAAACTAAAATCAAACGCTAAAGAAAAAATTTTCAAAATAAAAAAAATACAAAAATTAAATGCGATATATGGTTATTTGTACGGAAACCTTCGTGTGCGAGCCAAAGTCCGACTTTACTGAAGTTGTTTTGTTTTTTGGCACATTCGAAATTGGTTGTTGAGCAGTGGCAATATAACATATATGGAGATAAGTAAAATTTTGAAAGTATTAATATATATGTGAATAAACTTCGTAGAAAGGTGCTGATTACACCAAAAAATCCTCCTTAAAATTCTGCATTTGTAAATTCTGTGGCTGAGTGGTAGCGATGCTACCCCGCAAGTCCAGAGGTCGTTGGTTCGATTCTCGCCAAAGATATTGATAATAGGAAAAAATTGATATTAATAATATGAAACCCTGCATATTGTATAACTTTTACATTTTCATTTGCTTAAAGCATTTTGAATTTTTTTCCCAACACACATAACTCAGTATAAAAATTTAATCTATTGAGTTAAGACGTTTTCATAATAAATAATAATTATGTTTTCCTAGATATTTGAAGGCTAACTAATTCGCTTGCAAATAAAATATTTTTTGCGTTCGTTCAATGATGTTGAACGAATACAAATATATTTGCTTTTATCTCTTCTTTCTATGTAGTCGTACATGTGTATATTATAAATTATTTTACAATAAATTTTATTATAACATTGTGCACACGCTCGAAAATTTTAAAATCAAATTAAAAGAAGTGTATAATTGAAATTTGCTTATTTTGCACTTCTCATTATTACGCTTTACCATAACGATAAAAAAACAGCTTGGAGTGTTTGAATAAAACTGTACAATAAGGAAAACAATTACGGGTCTCTGTAATCCGATTCTAGTAAAGGACAGAAAAAAACTATGTTTAAGGGCTAACTTCGTACTTATTCACTCACAATTAGTACTCGGCATAGGAAATCTTGTAAGTCTTACGTTTAAGGTATAAGAAGTGCTTAGTACTTTTATGTAAAACACCACGAGAACGTTTTTTGTACATTTCTTAAAAAATGGGTATAAAACTTCCCTTCGGCAGTGACATAGTGGGCAAAAATCTTTTACAAAAATGTTACTCGTGGTCTTGTACATTAAAAAGCTGAACACATCTTATACCTCGAACGTAAGTATTACAAGATTTTCTATGCCGAGTACGAATTGGTATAAGTACGAAATTAGCCCTTAAACACATTTTTCGTTTTGAATGATTTTTAGCGTCCGACTTAATTCTGGAGCTTGGGTCTCTTTAAGGGTCTATGGTAGAATTTTATGGCGAATATTTTTGTGCAATATTTCAGCCCCCTATATCGCCGCTAAAGGGGATATTTTGCCCCCTTTTTTAAGAAATAAGCAAAAATACCCATAAAACGAAGAGTTACAGAGTTAAAATGTTCCAGAAATTTTTTTCTCTTAGTGTTTTACATAAAAGTGTTGAACACATCTTATACCTTGAACGTACGACTTACAATATTTCCTATGCCGAGTACTAATTGTGAATAAGTACGAAGTTAACCCTTAAGCACAGTTTACGTTTTCAATGATTTCTGGAGTACAAGCCATAAATGACCGTTATGTATGCGAGTTGGAGGGTTAATATGTTTCACAAAAATATTTGCCTTAATATTTTCTATAAAGTTGCTGAAAATACCCTACACCTCAGATGAGAACAACGCATAGTTTCATGGACCGATATGATGCACGAACAGGCTAAAAGTGGGAAAATTTAGTCCCCCATTTTGCAAAACTGCTCTACCAGACCCGATTTGCAAATCCCGTAATTTGAAAAAAAAATCCGAAATCGTTGTACAGTGTAAATAATCAGATCTGGAATTTCATACGAACCAAAAGGTGATTTAACTAAAAAATTAATATAAGAAATTATAATACCTCTCGTATGCTATTTCATTAAATAAATTGGTTAAATATTTGGTGTTCCTTGTCACTAGTAGCCACCGTAAAAGTTGGTATAAATCAGAAGCAGGCGATACTTTGTCATGGTCCACGACGTTCGACGGCTATTTGTCGGCTATTTACGTATGTTCACAACACAAACAATCCAAATAAACAACAACAAGAGCACAACTGTCGTTTGTAGCTATCAACAAAGCAAAGAAAACCCCAACAAACCTAAACAACAACAGATTATTTCTCCTTTATTTAGCTTTCTTTTTGCTTGGCTCTGGTACAACTGAAAAATGAAGGCTGATGTGTAGCGCCATAGAAATCAGTGGTATTAAATATTTTATTTATTTCATTCTTAATAATACTTTGAATTTAAATTTATTCAAATAATGAACTTAAGCCCAGATAATAACTTTCAACTAAAAAGCTATTCCAATTTAGCCGCCCGAAATATTGATTATAGCTTAACTCCTCCATTTATGGACAGATTTTCAAAATGATTTTTTTGTTTAGAAGGGTTTGCTTGCACTTTAATCTCATTTGCTTGCACTTTAATCTCATATAAGTCGGTGGTGAAATTTGCTCGCCCCATGCACAAATCTGTCATTTTTGAACCGATTTTCCAAATATTTTTTTGTTTTGAAAGGGTTTGCCTGCAGTTTCATTCCGTACTTTTTTTTTCCCAAATCGATAGGGAAATTTACTCCCCCCAAATGTTACTCTACCATTTGTGAACCTATTTTCCAAATTTTTTCCTTATTCGAAAAGATTTGCTTGAAGTTTGGTCGCTTACAAGTGGAAATCGGGCGGAAAAAGTGGTAGCCAGAGACCTGCGTCGATCAATTTCGTCGGCGGCGGCAGCTCGTGAGAAAATCGTCGGTAGCGGCCCAAATTCGGCTGCAGCCGGCTGATTGGGAAAGTTGCCACACTCATACAAAAAAAATCATACAATGAAATAAAGTCCTGATCGGCGGCTGATCTTAAGCCGGCTTAACTCTAAGCACTTTCGGCGACGGCGGCTGTAAAACATTAACGGCGACTTAGCTCAGCCGGCTTAAGCCGTCAAGGCGCAGGTCTCTGGTGGTAGACCGATATATTGATTATCGCATAAGTCCGCAATTTCTTGACTGATTTTCAAAACTTTTTATTTGAAAGGATATGAAAGGTTTAGTACTTCAAAAATTGCGGACGGACACATCACACCATTTGACTTAACTCAAAATTTTGTCAATTTTGTAATCTGTTCGACGGGATCTTCATATTGAAGTCGGTTTCTTTTGGCGGAATTATTTAATCAATTCAAAGTCTTAGTTTAGATTTTTTTCAATTGAGATAATTAAATATTTTTTTTCATGTCATCAGGGATTGTATTGAAAATTACAAAGTATATTTTTAGAAATTTTCGCAATGGTATTACCAGAAATATTTACCAAATCTTATATATAAATAGGCCACACAAATTTTTGTCGTACACTTTTAAGTATCTTATCTTGTCCACAATTGATGATGAAACATATACGGCTTAAAAGGTATTTTTCTCTAGGATCCCGTCGTCTAGTGGTTGAAATTCAACCACTTGATCCGTAGCCTGGTTTTCCTGTAACCGGTTTTGTAAGTGGATTTTTGAAACAAAAAACTATATTGTGCATGTATATAGTTTTTTACAAAACCGGTTACCGGAAAACCAGGTTACGGATCAAGTGGTTGAATTTCGACCACTGGATGGGATCCTAGTAGAGAATAAAGTAGTGGCCAAAAACCCAAAATATCAAAATTCCAACAATATAATCTTTAAAAATATTAAAGCTATCTTATTGGAATAAACTGTATTTTCTTTGTCAACTTACAAACATTACAACAAGTTGAAATACATTAAACCCGGATAATATTTGTAAAATTTATAAGAACAACAATGTTTTTGATGCCCGAGGTAGTCAAATTTAACATCCTGTAGCGCACTGCACCTTTCAACAGTTTGCTAAAAAATTTTATATTCTCAAAGCTTAGGTCCTTCTCTATGATTTTTGTATACATTTGTTTTGCAATTGAGTAGTGTAACGTACTATAAGGAACTTCGTTCCAATAAACACTACGATCATTTGATGCAAATAGATGGACGAAATTATAAATACCAAAATGTATTGATAGTGTGTACGAAAGCTAAAAATATATATTTTAAACATTCCATTTGCTTTTCAATAAGCAAATACTGTAAGTGATCATGCCAATTTATCTATTGAGAATTTCATAGTTCATTTATTATTATTGGCCTTTAAAATGAATGCATTCAGCAAGGTGATTCTAATATATTCTGTGTTAAAAATGTATTAAAATATTTATAAGGTGGCAAAAAGCAACATGTCTACATCGACCAAGAATTTAAAAATATGTAATCTAAAATTAAAAATATTTTATTAGGTCTTCTATAAAAAGATTGATGCGTTGATGCGTTGTTAAAAGAAATATTTGTGTAACCTTGAGAAAATTGCAATTGCAATTGCTTCAAATGCATTTTTTTGCCACAGACAAATCAATAAATTTAATAAAAGCTTCTTACATTTATTATTATTTATAAATTATGTATGCATTTTATTATTGATGCTACAATTTTCAATTTAATTGGAAAATTAATTAATAAAAAATATATACTAAAGAAAATTGCATAAATTAAATTAAATAAAAGTTTATAATATTTATTATACTCGTTCATTTAACATTATTGTACCTACAAAAATAGCTGGCTTCATAAATCTTTTGAAATCATAATAAAAATCCATAAATTATGGCTAATAATATTTAGTTTTGCTGTTTTTATTCCATGTACTCGTACATGCTCAATACTTTCATAGTAAAATAGTAAAACATAAATATGTATCTATGTATGTTTATGTCTCTGTATGTGTTGTATTCTCTTCCTTTATTTTTTGTTTCCTCCTTCTCTCAGTGTATTCTTTGCAGGAGTTTTTAGCATTTTAATTTTGTTGTGTGGCTTTTTTAATAGTTACCAACATTTTCAAAGTATGGGAGTAAGGATCTGTGAGTCTGTGTGTGTTTTTTGCATTTGCTTTAAATAGTTTCACTACTATATTAGGTATTTCTATAGATACTTGCTTTACCATTTAATTTTTTTTTGTTATTGTTAGTTTGGTTTCTTACCATTTAACTTATTTAGTTTAAATAACTTGCATACCAGCAGGCATAAGATTGTATTTTACGTATAATATAATAAAAATATTTTAGTTAATAGTTAGAACGCAAATTTTTTTTATACGGTATAGTTAAGAAAGACTAAAGATTCAGCCTTTTTAGAAATGGAAAGAACGGTTAAGCATACCCTCTTCCAAATAAGAATATATTGCAATATTCACCATTCCACTATGGTCCAGATGATCACTTTCTTTCTCCAGAATACATATATACAGAATACAGAATACAAGTAATGCATATATTGCAAAAGTTGATCAAGATAATATTTCGTAGGAATTTTGCCAGGGCCGAATGCCAGAGTAGGGGAAAATGACATCCCACCCAAATGCAAAATAGATAAAATTTCTTACATATTTTTTTATTGCATTGCGTTAAAAATGTTTGTTATCATGCACAATAAAGTGGTTCGGCCTCCATACAAAATAAAAAAGTTGCGTCAGTCACTCCCTAAGATCAAAGATTAGTTGAAAAAAATTCCAGAAATATTTTGTTAAATTTTTGCCACGCCCCTGGATACCGCCTTTTCAGTTGTTTTGTACACTGCGTTGCCATTTATGGTCCGGTCATAACATATTGCATATCGTTATTTCTGGCTTGACTATGGCTTCATTTTTGCCTGTGGTGACTTTTTAATCCGACATGAAATTCTGGCCGCCACTTGGATCCATCCCCTCTTATATCACATTTTTGCACGTGGCCCAAGTGGTGCCCAGAAATCGATGTCGGACTAAAAAGTAGCCAGAGCCAAAAATTAAGTGATACTCCAGCTATAAACAACGATATGAGACATGACAAGGTCGGCCTTTAATTGGCGGCGCTATGAGTAAAACACAAGAAATACTATATTTTTGGGCGTGGCCATACATCCACAAATTCAGTACACTTTGTTCAAAAGATACTCTCGCCGACTGGACTACATTACAAAATAAACGAACATGCTATATGAAAATAAAAACACCAAAATTAAATTAAGTTCGCTTTCCATGTAATTATAGTTCTCATTTTATTTTAACTTGATTTAAATTTTCTGTAAGGTTGGATCTTCAATGAAGATTCTTCATACATACATCCAATAGATACTATTTACTGGCTGGGTTAAAATCGTAGCTTTCCTCTATCTCACATTAATGTTTTTAACAGCAATTATATTCCCACAAATTCTGGTTCTTGTTTTATGTATTGAGTATATTTTGTTTTTCTAAAAGAATTCTTTCATAGATTTCGTTTTTATCTTTTTAGTGTAGTATATTTTTAGGATTTCTTTTTATACACACACACACACACACACACACACACACACACACACACACACACACACACACACAGCTGTATTGGTATGTGTATGAAAACGGAGAATAAAATGCATATTTTTTATAGAACTTTTCGATAATGTTGCTTAGTTTTTAACTGATGATAAATAAATTTCAGTTTTTGTTATTTCTAGAATTAAAAATGTTGCTGATTATTAAAGTGAGTTCCAGAACTTTGATAAAAAGTCGGCCTAAAGTAAGAAAAAGAAATAAACTTAAACTGTTATCTACAATGTTGCCCTTCGTACAACTATCTAAGGGGAAGAAAGCCTGTCACAATATACGTCAGATGATTGGTTTCCAAGGACTATCAACGGGTTAGAGTTCTGGAAATTTTTATGGGCGGTCTTATATACAAAAATTCAACAAAAAATAAAAATATAGGTTTTTGATTTTGTGTTTTTGAAAATTTCAAAACTTTGCACATAACTACATAATTAACACTCTGTGACTGACGTCGTAGTGTAGCAGAAACCAGTAAACAGAAAATATTGTTTTACGCCATAATTATACAAATATCGATTCTGGTGTTTTCAGTACCTCCTTATTACGTAGGTACTCATGTGTAAGTTAGTGCGAAGAAAGCAATTGAAACGAGCGCACGCGTTGATGTGAGCATACAAGTGTCTACAAGTCTACCACGTCAGTATTGAGTTAAACCTGACAAAATGCGTTATAAGTTTTTATTAAACCATTAATATTATCTCTTTTTTCTCTATATTGATTAGCTTAGGTATAAGCAAAAAATTAATGTTAAACTTTTTACAAAAAAAAAAAAAAATATATGAAGTTTTTTTGTTTTTGTATGCATGTAAGTTTTTTAAGGCTAATCTATGCCATGCCAATAATTTTATTTTTAATAAGATTTTTCGTTTTGTTTTCAACAAAAAATTACAAGAAATAACAAACTAATACATTAAACTAAAATCAAAAATATTTTCAGTGGGTTTACCAACGGAACTTGGAAAATATAAGCACTCGAAATAGTGTCTATTGTACTACCACGTCAGTGGAATTGTGATAATGAAGTCACGTCAGTCGCAGAGGGTTAAAAAAATAAAATAAGTTTAGTTCTATACACAGAAAAAAATAGGTAAGAATTATGTTCAATAAAATCATGTTATTGAAAAAAAAGACGAATTTCAATAAAATATATCATCAATTTAATACAATATCTATCAAAAACGCGTATTTCAAATATCACACCATAAAAAGTTTTTGATAAAAAAGTTATTAAAAATTGCAGATATTTAATAAATAGAGCCATTACATCAAATACATAATTCGTTGTATGTATTTCTTTTCCATGCCGATTATTTCTTTTCTTTTCATACATAGGTATTTAAAACAAGTGTTACTCGTTCAAAATTAGCTGGATATGGCTCAGCGGTAGAGAGCATGCTTTACATCTGGAAAGCCCGGGTTCGTATTCCAACCATGTCAATATTTCTTAAAATTTATATATTTTTCTTTTGAAATAATTTTATTATCAATATAGCGGAATTCTGTATCACACGAAATTTGAAAAAAAAGTTATTGAAAACCGGGATTTTTGTTATCAAAAACCAAACTTCTTTTTTTTCTGTGTATAGCCCCAAATATTCTCTTTAAAATGACGTGCATATCATTGATACTTATATAAAGTAATCTGCATTGTTCTGATATAGTGATTAAACGATAGTTTCTACTAAATTCATCTTGCATATAGTTTTCGAATCAAGCAATAATTTTCAATTTCATCGGATTTTTATGAAATTTCCGTATAAGTTTGTACAAATTAAATAAATTAAGTAAAGTGCGACTTTGGCTGGCTTCCGAAGGGTTTCGTATGAATACACATGCTTATATCTTTTTTCGTTTTTTTTTTTTTCATTTTGACTGTTTTTTAGTTGTGCTTTTTTGTTTAATTTAAGTTTTTTTATTTTTTAAGTTTTTTTTCCGTTGTTTTTGGTGATTTTTTGGTTTCGGCGCTTTTTTTTATTTTTAGTGATTTTTTTCTTTTTTTCTGGCGATTTTTCGTTTATTGCATTTTTTGTTTGTTTTTGCTGTGTTTTTAGTTTTGCGGTTTTTTTACTTTTTGAGGATATTTTTAGTTTTGGGGATTTATTTGAGTTGTGGCGATTTTTTTCAGTTTTGGCGATTTTTTCGGTTTTGAAGATTTTTTTTCGGTTTTGGTGATTTTTTTAGTTTTAACGATTTCTTTTTGGTTGTGACACTTTTTTCGTTCTGATGTTTTTTTTCGATTTTTGGCGATTTTTCGTTTTTTGCCATTTACTTTGTTGTTTTTCCATTTTTTTTAGTTTTGGCGTTTCTTTTTGGTTTTGACATTTTTTTAAAAGTTTTTTTTTCGCTTTTTGTCGATATTTTTAGTTTTAGCTATTTATTTTAGTTTTGGATTTTTTTCAGTTTTGACGATTTTTCGGGTTTGAAGATATTTTTGCGGTTTTATTGATTTTTTTTTTAGTTTTATGCGATTTTTTTTGTTTTGACACGTTTTTTCGTTCTGGCGTTTTTTGACGATTTTTTAGTTATGGAGGTTTTTTTTGGTTTTGTCGCTAATTTTCGTTTTGGTGATTTTTTTCCATTTTTCGTGATTTTTTTTGTTTAGACGACTTTTTCGGTTTTTGCGGTTTTTTTTAGTTTTTTGGCGATATTTTTAGTTTTGGTGATTTTTGCGTTTTATCGTTTTTTTTAATTTTGGTGCATTTTTCCCTTAAGCGTTTTTTCATTTTGGCAATTTTTCGATTTGAAATTTTTTTAATTTTGGAAGTTTTTAGTTTTAGCGTTTTTTTAATTTCAAGAGTTTGTCTCTTACGGTTTCCAATATACAGTAAATTGTCTAATTTACATTGCCTAATTTACATTAACTGATAGAACACCCTTTAATTTTTATTGTTTTAAATATCAGAGTTATATGGTATAGTCTATTTGACTGATACACCAATTAACACTTAATTTGTAAGTTTAAAGTGTCTATATATAATTTTAAACTGTCATATATTTGTTGTTGTAACGGCCGGCGAAAGTTTTACATATTATGTGAACATTTCAGGTCCGTTCCCGAGAAAACAGCCTGTGACAGACAGACAGACGGACACCGTATCTGAAAGTATATCCTATTAAATAACGAAAAAAATCCGAAAGCGGTTTATAAATGGCGTAGTTTTGAGGGAACATCCATAAAAATAAATACATGAGGAACTGATAACCTTTCTCATTTTTTTGCAGTCGGTCAAAAAAGAATATCAACGAACAAACCCACAAAGGAATATGTACATAATTCTTGCAGAAAACTGATCACAAAACAGGCGTTTCACTGCCTACTTTTTCATCATAATGTTGTATTTTCACGATAACTAATTGTGTGTGCGAGGCAGCGATGCCATTTTTAGCCATTTTTTACGATATGACAATAAACTATATGACATAATGTGTTGACATATCGTAAGTTTTTTACGATATGACACTTAGATGACACTAAGATAGCCATATGACGGTGTTGACATATCGCAGTGTTCTGATATCGTAAAAAACTTACGATATGACAACACAGTATGTCATATCGTTTTTTGTCATATCATAAAAAATGGCTAAAAAGGGCATCGCTGGTGCGACGTTTCATAAAAATCGGTTTACTAAAATTAGTTAAATAGAATATTTGCTTTGTATGGTCTTGGTAGTGCCGGGAACCTAAAATGTGTGCAAAGTTTCATAAGAACAGCTTTAAAACGCATTCCACAACCTGAAGTTCTCCATAATTTGAAGTATTTTTCGGGATAATGATGAATCAAGTTACGAAAGTTCTGCTATATTTATAATAACTATATAAGGACGTATAAAAATTATACAATTCAAATAACCGGCTTATTCGATATTCAACAAATGGACATTTAAAAAAACTGGTTAAAGCAAAGCGAAAAAACAATTAAAACCGATCGAATAGACACCATTCGATCTCCCTAGCTTTCTTAGACTTTTACATTTAAGTTAATATTAAAGAGTTCTATATTTCGCAAAATATTTTTATCTATTCGAGTCTTTGCTGCAATAGAGCCATAACTCAAAAAAACTCGTTTTACAGAAAACGAGTTTAAAGTTTTGAATTTTTACTAACAACTTCATGGTATTTTGCAAACACATTTCGTTTTCCTCACAGTCCGTTTTAAAAACGTAGTATAAAAAAATTCCCCTTTCTTATTAATTTTTTGGTATATTTTTTAAACAAATATGAATATCTTGTGATTGTATGTTAAGCTGCATCTTAAAATATACGCATATGTATGTATGTATCTGTTTTTAATTCCAAAGTGTAATTAAAATATTAAATTATATTGTATGTATTACTTACAGCTACTTTACTTATTTATTTAATACAGCCAATATGCTTACCTAGAAAGAAAAATAAAACGTTATGAGTATATTAATTAATATATTGAAAAAATTCTTTTTAATATATTACAAAATTTAAAAATTTTTGCTTTACGTTATAAAGAAAATGTAAAGTTTTAAAACACAAAAAGGAGGCACACTTAATGATCTTTGAGCTAGTATACAGAAATATATATTTTTAATTAAATCTATTTGTTTAGGGTCTTATTCTTAATAATCAAATGTTTATAGAAGATTAAAAAAAAACAATTTCTATAAAAACATTTTTTTAAACATATAAAAGCCCAGCAAAAACTACTGCTTCGGCCGAAGCAGGTTTGTATGCGATAAATACTGATTACTGTTTTCTCTCCTGTTTGGAAAAGTCATGCTTTTTGCACTCGATCTCCCACTTGGGACCTCTTGTTTTTGATATAAAGCAGTGCTTCTTTCGAAGCATAAAAATGCGCTAAAATCATGTCTCTTCATCTTATTGCGTCATCCAATTGTGTCATCGTTAAACCTCAGACAAATCAAATCGTGTTTTATTATACATTTTTCTACTCCTTGCAATAAAAGAGAAATATAAAAAGAGAAAATGCTTTAAATGTATTTAGAGTTTTTAAATGTGTTAGTACATATATAAAGCAACCCGGTTGGCCATGTCTTTCAGACATCTTGCGAGACCGATGCATGACAATGCTAAAGCGTCGATGACCTGTTTGTAACAGCTCACTGAGGACATTTTCGTACAAATGGCCTGCAAAATTCATACATGACAACAAGAGCGACACTGTCACCCATCTTTTTATTAATGACCATGTGAATGACAACATGCTCAGAAATGTCCCCATTACATTTTTTCATTTGTTTCTTTTTTACACGTGTTCTACCATAACAATTTTTAGAATTTGTCGCTCAGACAGAATTTAATACAAGAAGTTTTAATAAACCTTGTAAAAGAACTTTTCGTCAGCTCAATTTCGATAAATTTTAGCAGGAATGTATCAAAATGATTCAAACTGGTGACAGACTGAGCGACAGTGTCGACAAAAAGTGCATTTGCTGGTATACGAAGAGTAGTAATTTTTGTTGTAACGAAACTATAAAAAATTTTAAATTGAACGTTGCAACACTAGCTTGCGGACAATATCTACAAACGAGTTGGCATGACCAGTTGAGTAGTTTTTCTTTTACACATTCTTCGAGTACGGTTTCTGTTAGATTGTATTAAAAGAAACTGTAATCGACAAATATCGTGCATTACAAATGTCGAAATTTCCTTAAACAGTCGTTGATGAAAATGTCCTCTACGATGAGTTGGCCAACCGGCAATGCGTGCGACAATGCTTTAGAACCTACATTGTAGAAAGCTACAGTGCTACTGAATACGATTTTGTTTATGTTTGAGTTTGTGTTGAATAAATGTAAAAATTCGACTAACTTCGTAATTTAAACAATATAATCACTGAAAGATCTCTGCCTGCTTTTAGAGCATCCTCAAAAGCGCATCAAAATATCGCATGTGGAAGGCATGAAATGTTTTTGCTGCTTCCAGAAACATAATATTTTTTGCTAAGAAAATATGGATGAGTAATACGGATATGGCAGTTAGTACTATATTCAGTTTTGTTCTAATGCATCTTATCTTAACTATTTTCTATTAGTTGCAAAGGAATTCGTGCCAGATATTTTTTGAAAGCTAATATATACTAACACTCAATTCAGAAGTTTTTAAATAATGTTTTGAAAACTTAGCAGATTTTATAATTAGCTGTAGATAACGTGTTTCTAAAATTCCTTAATAAGAAGAAAGGATTTATAAAACAAATTTAGTATCTATTTAATTTCTTTAACTTGAATCTGCGTTCTCTCACTTTATGTGTAGATAAAAAATTTTCATTAGATATAAACAATAGAAAATCTCGTAATAAAATGTCTCTATACACACATACTATGTATAGTATATCTGGATCCGCCTTTAAGAATAAGAATTAAAAAAAGTATGAACATCTTTGCTATAATATTGCTTCATAAGAAATGTATGTGTGTGTGTGTGCGCATGTATATATGTATGCTGTTTTAGAAATAAAAAATAATTTTTATAATATTGGATGTATTATGAACAGTAGTAAAGACTAATGATAAGGTAACGATAATATTTTATAATAAGCCTAGAAACAGTGTCGTAAAAATACTTTTTAGTACAACTAAAACTGTACGAATATGCAGCATACAAACAGCCGCATACCAAAAGCAGCTTTGTGTAAAGGATGAAATATAAGAAGTAAAGAAGAAAATTAATAAAAAGCACAACAAACGGCTGCGTCTTCCATGAAGTCATTTAATACGGATATTGTATATTATACGAAAAATAATGAACAGCTCCAACAAAAACAGCTAAAGCGAAAGCGACAAACATGCCAACATCAGCATCACCACCGCCATAACCATCACCACATATCACTGCCATCACACAATCATCCATGAAAATGGTTTGACGAAAAGAAAAGTCTTTAATATTATTATGATGATGGAAAATGGAAGATGGCAGCAGAAACAACGAGATGGAAGAGCAAAGTCATTGTAATAAGTAAAAATTAACATTAAATAAGTTGCGTACGAGTATTATGTATAATGAACGGGATGAAATTAATTAACATTACATGCTAATGAAATTTTAATGTCGCTTTTTACAGAGCGGAAGTTGTATTAAACAATATAAATTTACAGTTAAATGCATAAGCCAGTGAAGCAGATAAGTATGCATCATACAGTATTTTAACTGAAACGGAGGTAAATTATACAATGCATTGAATTATAAAGTCAATAACGATTTAAAATATCAGTGTACCCACCATCAACGATTATATTAGAAAAGTTTTTTACCTTTTATGTTTATAAAAAAATCTCTCAAATAACAAATGAGAATTACTAAGATAAAAGACATAGTAAGTTAGGGAATTAATACAAATAATTCATATTCTTTGTCATTTAAATAAAAATATGTTAAACATACAGATTGTAAAGCGCTGAATTAAAATTTGTTCTCAGGTGAAGTCTTTTATGGACATGACTAGAGTATTGGGTCTGTTTAATACAATAACTTTGAAAATGTCAACTATCTATATATCTAGTGTCTGTATGCTACATTAGGATTTTAACATGTTTCGTTGCTCGCTTTAGAACACCCTTTAATTTTTAGCTTTCATAAACTTTTAGTATTTGTTGTTATAACGGCCGTAGTTATACATATTCTGTGAACACTTCAGGTCCATACTAATCATATGCAACAAACCATTTATATTTCAATTCACAACAAACAGTTTTAAGAGAATCAAATCATATCTTGTTTCGTGAGAATAAGGTTATTACATGAATTGTTTTGTTTCTCTTAAATGAAAAGAGCGCAAAAACCAAGAAGTACTTATAAATCATCAAAATGACTTGAAACAAATAAGTCATACTTGTCATTTGCTTAGATTGTATGGAAGCAAAAACCAATTGCGTTTTAAAATTAATATGAAGAAAATATATTTAAAAAATAATCTTAAGAAACAGTATTCATTTATTCATAGCGGACATATTTAAAAAAGATTAATAGTTTTTTAAATATTTCCCGGAAGATACTTAGGTGATACTTCTCAAGAATTTAGCCGAGACAGCTGGTGTTTAACCGAGGCACCTTCACTTAGCAAGGACACCATCCTTAGACACAAAACCGGTCTAAGAATTCCCCAAAACTGGGACAAAAATCTCTCCGAAATCTCAGAAGTGCCCAGGATTCCCAAAAACTAAGAAAAAATCTCCCGTTCTTCCCAGAAGTTCCTCGGATTCCCAACAAGTTTTACAAAAATCTCCCCAAAATCCCTGAAGTTCTCCGGATTCCCAAAAATTTTTACAAAAATCTCTTTAAAATCCCAGAAGTTCCCCACATTCCTTAAAACTTTTACAAAAATTTTTTAAATCCCAGAAGTTCCGCGGATTCCCAAAAACGTTTACTTTAAAACAACGGCAACATTGAAAGCGGTAAATACCAAAACGCCAACTCTCAGTAAAGGTGTCTACCAAATTTCAGATAAATCGGTCAACAGGAAGGGTGTAAATTTTCTATTATGTACTAAATTTGACCCATACATGGTACATAAATATGTACAAATCCACATACAAACATACATAAAAACAAAAAAGGAAAAATTACACTAAACACATATGTGTGACATACAATTTAAATCATGTCTTACAAGCTAAAATGATTTACTACCTTTTCTTGTTCATTGCTCTACACACATTTGACTTATTACTTATAAGCCTACACGTAAAGAAAAGATATGGTTGTGGCATGGTTGCGTCAGCAATGACATGTTTCCCGACACAGTTTTTGAATGTGGCAAATAACTTATTATTGTATTAAATGACTGTGAACCTTAATTAGTTTAAGGCAAAAAAACTAACGTTTACATATAATCATGAAATTATTAGATTTCATAAAAATTGTTGAAAAGATTCTGACTACAATCATGGTTTATTTAAAAATTCAACAACAGAATGGTTCTATAATAATAAAATATCGTTCTATCTATACTATTTTGTTTGCAATAAAGCTATGGTTATAAAACAGACATGGCTCTCTGCTTCCAAAAAAGTTTTTGTTCTATTCCTTTGTTGAATGCTTTTTGTTAGTTTTGTGTTTTACTTGACAGCTTTTGGTTTATTTTTGTGAGCGGTTGGTGTGAAAAATAAAAAATAAAAAGTAAAATAACAAAAAGTGATATATTCAGGCAATTAATGTTCGGCCAAGTTTTGAAGACCGTTTAGTTTTGAAATAGCAAAATTTCGAAACCGAAGAAAAGTGTTATTCTGTCGGACAATTTAGTGCATTCGTAGCTTTGTTATGATAAAATATGTGAAATATCTGAAACACAAAAACCAACTGAAAACCTCCAATACGTGAGCTTTTTAGTTGGATTCTATCCTGAAAGTTGCGAATGTTTTTCAGAACATGCCCAATTGTAAATATCAACAAATATGTATGTATCTATGTGAAAATACATAATAATTTTTATTTCAGATTCAACACACTGACCAGTTGAAAAATTTTGTTTTTGATTTAAATTTAA
Organism: Panzeria rudis; assembly: GCA_956483635.1. Classification (NCBI taxonomy): domain Eukaryota; kingdom Metazoa; phylum Arthropoda; class Insecta; order Diptera; family Tachinidae; genus Panzeria; species Panzeria rudis. The sequence goes on from OY101448.1 coordinate 157,358,658, forward strand.
GTAATAAAATTTTTTAGCTCCAGTTAATTTTTTAATCAACTTATTGTTAAGAAAACAATAAATATATGATTATGTTAAACAATATATATGATTATTTGGAACCATTTATATGGTTAATTTTAGCCATATATATGGTTATTTCAGACCATATTTTGTAATTTTGAACAATATATATGATTGCTTTGAACCATACACATAGTTGCTTGAACCATGCGTATGGTTGTTTTTAACCATATATATGCTTATTTCAAACCATTTATTGTAATTTTGAGCCATATATATCGTTGCTCTGAATCATAAATATGGTTGCTTGAAACATGTATATGGTTGTTTTCAGCTATATATATATATATGGTTGTTTTCAACCATATATTCAATTATAGTATGTTGCTCGTCGATTATGGTTGCCTCAACCATGTTTTTTTCTTTGCGTGTATGATTTGTAAATCGTTCCTGTTTTTGTATGGTGTGATGAAGTTAGCATGTAAATTTCAAGTCAAATCAAATCACGATTTGGAAAAACATAGTGTGATTTAAAAGGCGTTTCAAATGTGAATTTGCAGATGTCTAGTCCGTACCTCTTAACGATCTCAAGATAAAAACCTGTGACAGACAGACAGATAGACATATAGACGGACAGCATAGCGAGAACAATAGGACTCCTTTTCGCCTTTGGTGTACGAAAGCCTAAAAACCGACTTCAATACAAAGAGGCAATCCAAAATTTTTCATGCCTTTCTTGAATTTCAATTAAAAACTTTTGAAAAGCGGCCACTTTGTCCGTTCGATTTCCATTAAAATGCTTATGGGACTAAACTGTGTGTATACACTTTCAAGTATTTTTTTTTTTCAAAATCCATCCATAAATGTAAGAGTCGGGCGGGGCCAAGAGAGACCTTTCAAGTACACAAAGAATTAGTTGAACTAAAATTGGAAATTGGGGGCTAATACAACCATAAAAAAGTACATACGAATTGACAGCCTCCTGCCTTTTTGAAGTCGGCTAAAAATTATATGTTCCCAGTGAAAAAAATTCGAAATCATTTTTGTGGAGCTACTTTTTTTCTACTTCCAAAAATTTTCAGGAAGTGATTATCAACAACATCTAGATAGTTAATTATAAAGTTATTTTACATATGCAAAGTTGGAGGTAACTTGACATTTTTGCAAATAGTTACGATGTTTCTTGATTTATTTTCAACAAATGAAATAAACATTATTAATTATATTATTATCTATTTATATATTGATTTAAATATATGATGTATTAAAATCACTTTCAAAAGCCACATTTTTCATTAAAGAATTCTATAGAAGTAATGAAAGATTACTTCCTTGGCACCTATTAAAAAGAACATACAAAAAATTTAAATTTCTTAATATCATGAACATGACTTTGGATTTAATGAATACACAGAAATAAATTATTATACAAAAGTTTGTCTAAAATCAAATTTCATTTTTAGTAAATGTTCCTTACTGAATCAGTAAATTTTTTGATTGACTCTCATTTAGAACACAAACAAGAAGAAAAACCATTTCTCTGTGCCGTAAAAAATACAGCGATTACGACATGTTGCGACATACACATAAATAAATGAAGATTTCTGAGCTGTTTATACCCGCCACCTTTCGTAACGCTCTTACAAAATTTTCAGTATAAATTATCGAATCCATAACAAATCTTTGCCCCCACCCCTACCGTTACGTAATATATGAATAGCCGCTAATGTTCTTTCTTTAATTCTCATTCATTCTTTTAGAGTCTTTAGATAAACATTCAGATTTGAACACATTTAACAAAGTGAAATTTCATATATGCTTAGTGGATGATAATGTTATTATTTAAAACTTAAAAATATTAAAAACAATTTTCTTCTGACTCAGGTAAAAAATGATTTTTTTGATATATTACAAAAAATCCGTTAAATATTTTTGTTTAATTCAGTAAACTATTTTGTTTAAAATTTGTAGGTATATTTATACAAATTATTTTATAAATTCAACAAAAAAATATTGTTTGACATATTACAGCAAATCCAGTAAATATTTTTGTTTGGTTCAGTAAACTATTTTGTTTAGAATTTGTAAATATTTGTAGACAAACTGTTTTATTAATTGAAAACATGCGGATTTTTCAATGAATTTGTTTCTGTATTTTCTGTTTTGTTTGTAGGACTGTTTCGAGATAAAATATTTACTAAATCATTGAATTTCTTTACTGAGTTTAGTTTTTTTCTGTGTAGGCATCAAAAAAGAGAAGTTATGGCAATGACAGCCTTAGGTAAAAATCATTAGAAATGTTCCGGATTTTCACCACTTCCGGATCGCAAGTTAGGGATCTTATTGATTTCTTGGAAGCTCTTTTTTAACTGGGTTAGTGTTAACCCCACAATAAATTTAAAATATTGGCAAGGATAAAATGGATAAATATGCAATTGTATAGTTATTAACAAGAGTCAATTTAATCATTTTATAACTTTTGGTGCGTTTTAGCATTTTCAAAATATTTTATTTACTAAAACAATAAATTTGACTATTCACATTTAATAAAGAATGGCCGAACGACTTCCCTTCAATATTTCTACGAATGCTACTTATTTACTGCAGAAATAGAGGACTGGTACTAAACTAGAATAAGTCTTATGCTTCCAAACAAACACGCACACACAGACTTGTACAGTTTTAATGTTTTCTTTAAACTTTAATACTTATGGCTTTTAGGTGGGTGGTGTGTTTCCGCTTTGTCGACATTATTGTTGCTGTTTTTAAAATAGAGACGTATTTCATTACTGTTGCTTGCCGTTCGTCGATTTGCTTCTTTTTGTTTCTTATATATTTTTTTATTATCAAGGCTTAAATTACTTTTTATATATTTTTTATTAATAAAATTTTGCATTTTTCATTTAAGTGTGTCTACGTGTATGTATATGTGTGTGTGTATGTGTGTCTACGCTTTTGGTATTGTTGATGTTTTTGTACGTATATTTTTCCTTGTATTCATTTATAAGAACAATATGATACGAAATGTTTATTTTCTATTTTGTGTTTGTATGCATGAGTTAATAGTTTGTGAGGAGGAGAAGATAAAAAATTAAAAGCACAAAAGAAACTTGCACGTAATTAATGAATATTCTTTGTATTAAGTTTTAATACATGTTTACTTTTATTTTTATATTTGTTTTGTTTTGTTGTGTTTTTTTTCTATAAACATAATTTTCAAGCTAACTAAAGATAATGCGGATTTCTAAGAAACAGTTAATTTTAATGGTCTTAGCAATTTTAGGAAATTGAAGGAACAATAAAAATTATGAAGACCTTTCTTTGATAGGATTTTCAGTTTTATAGCAAAGCATCTGCAATTATGTTGAAATATCCGACTGAATAATTGAAAAATAAGGTTAACAAATATAACCAATAATAAAATTGAAGTTTATTAAATGAATCGAAATTTCATTAATAAATCGAAATATAATAAATAGTTAATGTTGTACTAAGGAACTGAGAAGAATATAAAAAATGGATTCAATAACAGGCCAGCAAAAAAATATCATGTTTCTGGAAGCAGTAAAAAACGTTCATTCCTTCCACATGCGATCTTTTGAAGCGCTTCCGAGTATGCTCAAAAAGAAGGCTGAGATCCCTCAGTGTTCATCATGTTTAAATTACGAAGATAGTCAGCATTTTACATTTCTTCAACACGAACTCCGAAATAAACAAAATCATATTCAGTAGCATTGTAGCTTTTAACAATATAGGTTCTAAAGAATTGTCGCACGCATTGGTTCAAATAAACAGTAGTACATTTGAAAATTTAAAACCCATTTAAAGTATGCTCTCTTTCTACATTTCCCACCTTATGCATGGAGTAGAGAAATTTATAATAAAACACGATATATTTTGTCTGTACTTTAACGATGATAAAATGAGGCATGATTTTAGAGCATTGTCGATGCTTTAAAAGAAGCACTGTTTTATATCAACAACAAGAACTCCAAAGTGGGACATCGCGAACAAAAATCATGCATGTTCGAAGCGCTTTTCGAAACAGTAGAAACAACAAAACTAGCTTCTCTCACTTATAGACGTGCTTCGGCCGAAGCAGTAGTTTTTGCTGGGATTGTACAACACAAAAATTATAAGGTTGTAACGACTGGTTCTTGTGGAGAAAGCAGGAATATATATATATATATATATATATATATATATATATATATATATATATATATATATATATATATATATATATATATATATATATATATATATATATATATTATATATATATATATATATATATATATATATATATATATATATATATATATATATATATATATATATATATATATATATATATATATATATATATAATTTTTTCGACGTTTTGAAAGTTTGAACAAGGGATTCATTTGAGGGTGTCTGAAATAGTAGCTGCAGTCTTGAGAAGTCTTCACTAACTTGGGCCTGACATTGACTTTACTGATTTTCATAAACACCATGATAGGCATAAACAAAATTATTAGAAACAGTCCGTTCTGACATTACTTTTGGGTCAGTAGCTCAGAATCTTATTGATTTCAATGGAAACTTCTTTTTCAATGGAAACTTCATTTTCTACTATGCAGTGTTTTCTTTAACTAATATTTTAATAAACTCTTTAAAATTTATCCCATCAAAAAAGAAGTTCCAACGATGTTATGAAATTGTAGAATTTGCGATTCGGAAGTAGTGAGAATTTGAATATTTTCTAATGATTTTTGCACAGGCTTATCATTGCAAGAAGTTCTCTTCTTCGATTCCTAATCACCGAATTGCAAACGATGTTAAGAAAAAGTATAAAGTTTTATAATGATATTTTACTTTGGGGAAAATTGGTAGAAATTGCCCATTTTTGCAACTCACATCTTTTTATGCGAATTTAAACTCAAGACATAGTTTTCATGTAAATTTCAGTATATAACTAACAATTTTATATTAAAATTAGTTCATAAATTTCTTTAAATTAACATTTTTGTATGAATAAAATAAATTTATACTCGCTTTTATACTAATTATTTGCATATTGGTAATATGGATTCTTTGGATGCAATGAAAAATTTGGAAGCCTTAAAAATTACTTGCAATTTGTTTACTGGGATGCTAAGCCACTTGTATCTACACAAAAAATTATCTCCTCAAAATTGTCAAATAAAAGTTTTTCTAAAAATAAATTTAATTTTCAGTAAATGTTAATTAATGAATCAACGAATTTTCTGTTTTACTTTTATTTTACAATTTATTTTACAAGAAAACTTCTTTTTCTGTGTCTTTAAAAACAAGCCCGATGACGAACTACACACAAATAACAACAACAACAACAATGATGGCAAAAGGAGTGCGATTGTACCAAGTTTGTTTACTGAAGATTTTTGAATGAATCAAAATCATTAATGTAGTTGCGTTACTTCTTATTCATTCGCTTAGAGTCTTGAGATAAACATTCAGACTTGAACACATTTAACAAAATGAAATTTCATAAATGCCTAATGGATGATGATAACGACCCGGACGAAAATTTTGTTTGATAGATTGAAAAAAATCCAGTAAATATTTTTGTTTGATTAAGTGAAACTAAAAATTCAAACAAAAATATTGTTTGATATTTTTCAGAAAATCCAGTAAATCTTTTGTTTGATTTAGTAAATTGTTTTGTTTACAATTTGTTAATATTTTTAGAAATTTTTTTTTATAGATTTAAAAAAATTTTTTACCAAAAAAAACATGATTTTTATTCAATAAAATCCTTGAGATATATTTGTCTATTTACCAATTTGTTCATAGATCCGTTTCTAGACAAAATATTTACTAATTCATTGAATTCCTTTACTGAAAATTAAAATTTTGTTTTTTCTGTGTACATACGTTGTCTTATATTTTTCTACAGAAATAATCTAGACTTGTCGAAGTGTTCACTGGAATGTCGAAAAGATTGACAGTTAAAAGATTTAAAAATATATTCTCTCAAGTTTATTAGTTTATATTTATAAATAAATATTTCAAATAGTTTAATTCACAAACATGTTTGCAACAATAAAGAAATACCATTATTGTCATTTGTGAAAATATTTTACAATGATTTGATTTAAAGGAAGCAAATTAAAATTGTAAATAAATTTGCTTTCTCAATTTGGAAACAAAATGACATATCTAAATAAACCTCGTTGTATCTATATTAAGTGCTTCATATTTTAATCGATATTGTTTATATATTTTAGAAAGATTGTCGGTATAATTCTTATTTTAATAGTTTACATTACTCATATATTTTAGAAACGAAAATTTATTATTATAGAACTGGGATGAAATTAAGACAAGTTTTTAAATTTTTTTTACAAAAAATCGATATTTTATTGAAAGAATATATAACTAATGGTGATTTATTATACCTCAAAATAAAGGTCAGGATTCATAGTTTTTGCCAACAAATTTGTAAATTATTACTGACGAAGCTTAAATAATTCGAAGAAAAAAATGCATAATTTAAATAAAGAAAAAAGCTTAAGTAAATAGAGAAAAAATTACTTCTATCTAAAGATACTAGGGGTATTTCATAAACCGAATTTTTAGTTTTGGCGATTTCTTTTTTGTTTTGGCGCTTTTTTTCGTTTTGGTGATTTTTTTCCATACATATTTGGCGATTTTCGTTTTTTGACGATATTTTTAGTTTTAGCGATTTTCTTAAGTTTTAGTGTTTTTTTTCTTTTTGACGACTTTTTTTGCTTTTTTGAGTTTTTTGGCGAACTATTTAGTTTTGATGATTTTTTGCGTTTTAACGATTTTTTTCTAATTTTGGTGCTTTTTCCATTTAAACGCTTTTTCGTTTTGGCGATTTTTCGTTTTTATATATTTTAATTTCGAAATTTTTTAGTTTTAGGGTTTTTAAAAATTTCAAGAGTTTGCCTCTTAAGGTTTTCAAGATACAGCAAATTGTCTAAACTATATAATAAAAATTACATTAACTGATAGAACAGCCTGTAATGTTTACTAGTGTAGCCAATGATTTGTTTATTTTGATTTTATTTTTATGATTATTTTAAATATATTTTAATACTCTTTTAGGTCTTGAACTTAGGTCTGTAAACCCATCGCATGTTTATAAATAAGCCAACTCATAGTGGTTCCAATTTGAAAAAGGAGTAATAAATCTGTATCTTCGTAACTTGCGATCGGATTACAAAACGATGTACGTGAAAATCATAGAGTAGAACCTGAGCTTTAAGAGCAATGAAATCAATACCACTCAGTTCAATCAAGGAGGGACACTCTTGCTCTCAGCCGAGCACGAGAGACGTAAACAACCAAACAACCAACCGCTGAAACAAATATTTTTGTCTGGCACTGGCTGGACTTAAAAATTAAAATTTTAGAGTTAAGATTTGATTACTTATTGTTAGTTCAATTTTATTGAAGATACAATAAATAAATACATATAACCGAAAAAAACAGTTCAATCATACGTTGCGCTACATGGTGTAAAAATCGACTACCTCGGGCATGAAAAACTTTGTCGGCTTCATAACTTTTACAAAAGTTATCCGATTTTAATAAATTGACAATTGGTGTAAAGTTTATAAACAGATAAGGAGAATACAGTTTTTTTTACACAAACATATCTTTAATATTTTCAAAAATATTTGACTTTGAATTATAACATTTTGGGTTTTGGCCTGGACTTTGTTCTCTATTTCGCCAATATTTCCGCTAATAGCAAAGTCAAAATTTTCAAAAAAAATATTTTATGATTTTTAGTACAATTCCTGATAACATGCACAAAACATTGTTTAGTTATCTCAATTAATCAAGTCGTGAAAAGCAATTAAATTCAAAACTTTGAAATGATAATGAAAAATGGCCAGCTTTTGACAATTTTTCTCAAAAAAATTTATAAATTAAAATTTATAAACTCCGATTTTGAGGGTGTATTGCAATTTCTTAGAATGCCAAAATGATAGCCCCAGTGTATCAAGAACAAAAAGCTCGATTTAACATTACGATGTCCTAGGAATGGCCCATTGCATTGCAACGGAGTAGTCTCAAAACGGAGTAGTCTCGAAAGTACTCTACTACTCCGTGGAACACCCGCACACATCGTTCAAGCTAGGGAAGTGAATAAACAATCTATTTTTATTTCAATCGATTATTTTTTTCATTGTCGCTTTTTTGTAATCGATGTCATTAGAGGTAAACATCGATTTTTAATAAATCGACTATAAGAATTACTCATTTTTAAGCGAGTTTTGTAAATAGTGCCATCTATGCGATGGATAAAAAATGGGTAAGTTTTCTGAACAAGTCGATAAAAAAAATCAGCGTCATCTGTACGGACTAATATATAATATAATGTTAAGTAATACTGGATACTAGTGGCAATTATTTACTTTAGGTTTATTATTTAAACTCACAGTTTAAGGAAAAATTATTGTATTTTTTAGTTTTAAGGCTAAACGATTTTCGTTTTATTAATTATTAATATTTACCAGTTAATTTCATTTTTAATTTAGTCAAATTTTGAACTATGTACTGATCATTTGTGATAATAACAATTAATATTCGTTTTTTTCATTATCTAAACTTAAATTGTAGCAAGTGATGTGCATTGTATTTTAGTTTTGAGACTAAAACATTGTTACATTTTTTATTCTTATTGTTTTGTACTATTTTTACTGTAATAAAATTTTCAAGAGTATTCAAAATTTGTATGCGAAGAATTCAAATCTGAATTAATAAAATCTGAAAATGGTCTATTTGGCTATTTTTTGATACTTATTATCTTGAATAATTTTCACTCGAATTAAATTTAAATTAAATATTCATAATATAAAAAAAGCGATTATTTTGTTTTTAAAATCGATTTTTCACAAATCCAATTATCTCTACACAAGAAAATCGATTATTGAGTAATCGATTTTTCCGACTGGAGGTCACATCCCTAGTTTAAACGTGAGCACTTGGCGTTTGGTAATGACATGCTCCATCACTGCATTAGATAGGACATTATTGTAACTAGTCTATTTCAGCTACAATGAGCTTCGTAGTCCAATATTATCTGCAGGGTAGATATAATAGTACTAAAACAAATATCCGGCCGTGCCAGTTTCTGTGGTGCAGTACACAGAAAAAAATCCGAAGAATTGAGTAAAAAAATGTTTAGATTACAATCTACAAAAAATTCGTATATCCAAGTAAATGAAATTAGATGAAATTATTTTTTTAAACTTTCAATTAATAAAATAGGATATTAACAAACAATTCATGTACTTGAAATTTTCCAAAAAAAAAACCGAACAAGATTATCGACCCTGTTCTGTAAACCGAATCCAAGTAAATTTCTCGTTTTCCAAAAATAAATAATGCCCCCATTGATGTATTCTAAATCGTGTATAGCAAATTGATTTCAGATATGATATTTTAAGCTCTAAAATATATGGAATTGCAAAAAAAATCTGAAAAAAGTTCGCTATTAGTGGATTTAATTTCTCTAAATCGAGCGTTTTCTAACAGACTCGGCTTACAGAACAGGCAGTTATGAATTGAAATTATATTTTTTCTGTTGGGAAATTTTTAGCTAATTTGTTTTATGTTTGAATTTATTATCGGCTATACACTTTTGAATTTGTTTTATTTTATATTTTTACTCACTGTTTGTATTTTAACTTCAACCAGTATCGAACTGAGCTCCTTCAAATTTGAAATCCAACGTGCACCTACCACTTGGCGAAAAGCACTGTGGGAAAATGGCAGCAAGAAGTGCACATAAACCAACTCTTCAGTATATGTATATAAGTTTATATCCTTGAATGATTGTTAATAATCGAAAGCCAGGTGCATCTATAACAGATAAAGTTGACTTTCTTTCTTTTATATTTTTCATGGCTGGACGTCAAAATTTCTTTATTTGTTTTGTGATTCGCTTTGCATTGACATCGTGCAATGATATTCCAAAAACAAAATGCTTGTGTTATTTGTAGACAGCGTTGCCAGAATGATGATTTTATCATATTTTTGATGATTTTTAAACTAAAATATGATTTGATGATTTTTTCCCCCAAATGATGATTTTTTCTCGCAAATTATGATTTTTTATACTTTTTATATGTATAACGTCAGAGAAAATACAAAAAGCCCCATCTGACATTTTAAAAGTTTTACAGGAGAAGGATGAAACTTGTTTAAATGAAAAAAATATATTGACAATTAATTGGTGCACAATTTTACAATTTAATTAAAAAAAGGACCGACAAATTTATATATTTATTGCGAAATTTTGCACCAATTGTCCATATATTTTCTGTGACGATATATAAATAGTTATTGAAACATATCGAACCCTTAGCGCCATATGATCGTAAGCGACAAATATTAAATTTTTAAGGAGAAGGGTTTTTTATTATATTTAAATATGATTTATATTCATAAACTGTCGATTAAGATCAAATTTTACAGCCTGTATTTCAAAAGTTATCAACAATTTTGACATTTTCATTATTTTAAGCTATGGGTAGGCTCATAAAATTTTGATTTCAATAAAAAATTTGTTTTATAGTTTTATAGTTCGTTGGATCAATTAATAAATAATTTTCAAACGTTTTTAACATAAACGTTTATTGATGTGCATTCATCAGCTTTGAATGACAAAACTATCAATTATGTTCGATGATAAAAAATTTTGTGAGATATACAAAGTTTAGTGTGCTAAATTCAAATAATTTTGAAATTTTTTTCTGTCATGTACAGATTTTTTTAATGGGTATGACTAATATTTCAAACAGCTACGTCAGTATATTTCACCCAAACTCGATAACGGATTATCCGATTTGAATAAATAAGTCAGTCATGTATATTAATTTTTTATATTTCCAACTGTTTCGGAGTTCTTCAGAAATAAACTGCGATTTTTTTTTCTCAAAATTAATTGTTTGTTTTCAAAAACTCATAAAAGAAATTAAAACTACAAAAACTTTAAATTGTTATCTGACATGTAGGATAAATAAAAATAAAATAAGCCTTAAATCATGAAAATCGATGGCAAATATTGATTTTATTCGCAATTAAGTGAAGGAGGTCAATTGATAAAAATCACAATTTCCATACAACAGAAAAATTAGAATTTGTGCATGTGTGTGTGTATTAGTTTCCTCAACTAATTGTGAATAAAATCGACATTTGCTTTCGATTCTAATTGTTTATGGCTTATACCTAAATAGCTTCCCTCTTTATTTTTGCATGACTTTTTGAAAACAAAGAAAAAGTTTCATTTTGCATGAAAAATTTTTTTCTGTATACCAGTGTATATAGTTGTGTTTTCGGAACTTTTTTTTGCGGTGGAAGTGATTTTTGTCGCATTTTTATATGTGCTTACAGTCATGGCGATTTTTTATATACTTCGCTGATTGCTCCTGATTTTCAAAATTTTTCACGAATTCTTTTAAATATTGGTTGCCAAAAAAGGAGTAACTCTCCTATCTAGAAGATGACATGAAAGAAATCATTTAATCTTAAAGAACGCGTTTTTGTTTTAGTTTGCTGTAAAACTCTCATTGTTCAGCTTTGGAATAAAAGTTTGTGATGATTTTGTATATCCAAATATGATTTTTACTTCGCCAAATGATGATTTTCTTCGAAAAGCTTCTGGCAACGCTGTTTGTAGATGTCGTACTAGCGAGCCTACTTGTTGGGGGTTGTGCCTAAATCGAAAGTTTGTTGTTAAGAATGTACGTGTGTTACATGTGTTTATTTAGCAAGAGAATAAAAACAGAAGGTTCTCTTTTTTTAAATAATTTTTCTCAATACGAGTGCTGCTTACTCTAAAAAACTTTAGATTTTTCAAACATAAAATAAAATCTTATATTTTTTACATGCATTTAATATATACAAATTTTTACTCTTTGGTTTTCAATTGTTTCAATTTTATCAAATAACAGCAAAATCAACAAAAGAAATATTATTTAAAAATTATTTAAAAATTATTTAAAAACTAATTTTTTACTGGGCAAACTGTTAATTGGAATTGGACAATAATTTTTTCTGTGTATGGTATAATTAGCCGTAAAAATGTCAGCATACACTCCCTGAATTAGAGCAGATGATACATGCGTTCATAAAATTAATTAAGAATAAAAAAAAATTATATAAATTCAGAAAAAGGATTATATATATTTAAAGGATACATGAAATGCATATGTTTCATTTAAATATGTATTTAGCTTCACATTCACTCTAAATATATAATTAAGAAGTCATAGATAAAGTCAAAATAATTTAAATTTAATAGAAACACAACAAACCAACAAAACAGCTCTGATGACATCCGGTAGTTTATGGTTTTAGTAAACATCACTTAGATGCACACATTGGCGGCACACTGAGTCACAAACAGTCGAACATACACTTTGACTAAATATTAATGTGTAACATTTAGTTATTGTTTAAGTACGATGGATAACATTCATTTGTTTTTTTTTAACTTTTTCGAGGGGATTTTGATTCGATTACATGAATTTGAAAACGTACCTTCAATTGAGATGTATGGACGTGGCGAAACATTATCGAATGAACGATTAATAACAGAAGTTGGCAGTGAAATAGTGTCAACGGTCATATGCTGACCACTACCGCCACTATATTGTTCTTGATTTTGGAGATGAGGCTCGTCATATTGCTGCTGCTGTTGCTCTTGTTTTTGAGGCTGACGTTGTTGCTGTTGTTGTTGCTGTAAATGGTGTGCCATTATTTTATTTGTTGCTGTGGTTGTACCTGTGGTATTCAAATTATACATATTCGGTTGTTTTACTATAATAAAATATACATTTTCAAATAAAACTGCATGATTGTCGTTTGTTAATGGAGTGTAAAACTATTTGGTTGTCTGTACATATTTGTAGTTCGCGTATATGAAGTGAGTAAATGCATAAATTTTAACTGCATGTTTGTGTGTTGGCTGGTTGTTTTGGTTGTATTGATGTGATAGCTGTGTATTTATATATCTTTTTTTTTGTACTTTTCTCTGCTTCGTTTGGTAGAGTCTCTTAGCTTGATTGACATTTAAAAAATATTTACGTTTTCCCAGCACGTATTTATTATCTGTTTGTTGTGGTATGAAAAGTGTTTTTGATTATGTTGTTTTTGTTGTTGTTGTTGTTCTAGGTAGCTGTTGTTTGAGTTATAATGATATTTGCTATTACCTTGTTTGGTTAAGCCAATTGTATTAATACGTTGCAATTCATCACATGTCGCATCATCGTCTTCGTCATCACGTCCAATATCATTTGCTGCACATTGCTTATTGTCAGTGATATCTCTGGTAGCTGTAGTATTTGTTGCATTTATCATATCTTTACTATAAATCGATGATGCATGAGTGGCATCTGTGTGACAGTAGGGCGTAGGAGAACTGGTGCGTACTAATAAGCCAATGTTATGACCTTCCACCTGTGGCACATAAACGACTGCCTTTTTGCAACTGTCACCAGTAGTGGAAGTTGATTTTAAAAATTTTCCTTCATTCAGTTGATGATGATGATGTTGGTTCTGGTATGGCTGAGGGCTACGTATTGGTGAAGGTGTACGCTGGCTAGCTTTTCGTAATATATCTACAGCATTTAAGCCAAATGGCGAAGCAGCTCTTTTTGGTACATGTGGTTCAATTAGTGATGGTGGATATTTGCGTATGGGTGATGCTGGTTTATCTACATGTTCATCATCATAATACTCTTGTTTCTCCTGCTCATTATCGCTCTCGATGACCTCCCCATCGTATGCTGGCAGTGGTGTTGTGCCTTTTGTTATGCGAAATACATCTACAGGATTCAAGCCAAAGGGTGAGACAGCTCGTGGTGGTACATGAGGTTCTGCCAATGGAGCTGGATACTTACGTATAGTCATTTCCTCGATTGTTCCAGGTGAAGTTCTTTGTGTGCTCTTAGTGCGTTTGGGTGATGTTGAAGTTGAACGTTTAACATTTTTCACTTCGACTGCATTCAGACCGAATGGTGATGTGTCTCGTGTTGGCAAATGAGGTTCAGCTAATGCTGATGGATATTTTCGTATAGCTTGCATAAGCTCTTGTCTTGCAGCTGCAATAGATGTTGTATCTTCAGTATATCTTAGAGTATGTAAGCGCGTGGGTGATACAGAAGATGATCGTTGTTTAAAAGGAATTTCAATGGCATTTAAACCAAATGGTGATGTTGAACGTGTTGGCACATGAGGCTGAATTAGTGGAACGGGATATTTTCTACCTTCCATGTCTGATGTATGGGCGCGGTGCTTTTGGTTGTATTGTTGGCTTTGTTTTAGTTCTTGTTGTTGTGGTTGTGGCTGTTGTCTAGTTTGTAGACGCGGTTTTAATGCTTTTTTTGATGGCATTGCAGCGTGACCACTTGTCATGACTGGCTTCATAGCCGTCAACGTTAAAGCCATGGGTTCATTCTTATCTATCATTACCGGAGATTTGCTACATATTTGTGCAATTTCTATTTCATTTTTTGACTTGATAATGTTCATAGAATTTGTTAATACTGATGTTGTGGCTACTTTTTGCTCACTTTGTGTTTGTAATAAGTTTGTAGTTGTTTGTGGTGCTGTTGTTACTGTTGTTGTTGCTGCTGATGCTAACACATCCTCCCAGGATATTTGACGCATTGTTACATAGGGACTAGGTAGTTCATATGAGGATTTATTAGTATTACTTAACTCACTGCCACTGCTGTGATTGCTGCCACTTTCCTCTTCTTTTACTTTTATTTCTTTATTATCCTCGTCAGCATATTCATGTTGAGAAGTTACATGTTTAGCCTGATGTTCTTGCTTTGGGCCAAGTATAATCTTCTTATTGTTTTTCCTATCGTTGACCACATCATTGGTATTCCTTGTAGGTGGTTGGTTGTCATATTTTTTAAATTGCTTATCAGCCATTTTGTCAGCAAAATCCTTAATATGCAATTTCAGCTGAGATTCATTACCTTTAGTTGATTTTGGAACATTGTCATGATTACAAGCAGTATCTTTACCGGAGGCAGTTGGTGAGACGGAAATGTTGCAGTTTTGCATTATTACTACCACATCCTTTTCCATGTTGTTTGTTAATGTAGTCGTCGTTTCTGAGAATGGTGTTTGTTGATTTAAATTTGATTTGATCTGTTCATCATGTGCAGCTACTACGTGTGTGCTAACTAGTTTTTCTTTCGTTTCATTTTCCATCTTTCCAAGCGTGTCAATAACTTGCTCGACAAGTTGTTCCTGCTCATGTCGTGCTGTTATGAAATCAAAAACGAAATTCTTATTCTTGTCCTTAGTAGCAATTGTAGCAGTAGTGGCAGTAGTGGCAGTAGCAGTATTAGTATCGTTATCCTTGGGCACTGCCGCTGACATTGTTGTAGTTTCTTTTATCGTTTGTTGATGAGGTAACTCTTGTTGTTGTTGTTGTTGTTGTTGTTGTTGGCTACATTGCTGACTTTGTGTTTTTGCTGTTATTAGCTTGTCAGTGGCCAGTAATTGCTTATCTGCATCATGTTGCATACGTTTCTCTTGCATTTGCTTTTTTAGTGTCATTGGTGTAGGTGTAGTAGTTATGGGCAAAGGTAAAGGCGGTGGTATTGGTGGCAGTGGTGGTGCTGGTAGTGGTGGCGTTGTAGGCTTGCCTGTTTCTGACTTTTCATGATTTTTTCCTGTTTCCCTTGAAATTTCTTTGTTTACAATCTCTTCGTTTATGACAACATGTGAGGCTGTTGATGCTGTAGGTCTTGTTTCAAATTGCAAGTCAAGTTGTTCTATAATTGGTTTTAGCTCTTCACCACAGCTCTTATCAAATTCACTTAAATGTTTGGTCAACATATTTAGATCCATTAATACTTTATCCACTATGGGCATATTTTCTTCTTTATCTTGTTGTATGCTTTTACATGTTGTTGATGGTGGCATGCATATTTCTTCTTTGGCTTTTTCGTTCCGGTATAGAGGTTTCACTTCCTGCATGATGCTAGTGATTTCTCTTAAGATTTCCTTTAGAGGAGTTTCGATTTTAATATTTTCTTGTTTTGTCGTCTCCTCTAATTGATCCTTTAAGCTATACTGCGAATTTTTATAGTGTGCTTTCGATTGCTGGCATGATGCTGATGACTCAGGCTTAATGCCAGTTGCTAGAGTCGATTTTAATGCCACTTTTGCATTTCCAATATAGGCATCAATTTGCCTTAGGTGTTCATTTATGGATTTCTGTATATTTTCATATTTTGCCGTTAGATTGGTAATTTCATTTTTATGCTGACTTTCTGTTTCCGCTTCAATATTTTTTTTAATTTCGGTTTGCTGTTGTAACTGCTCATGTTCTTGTTGCCGCTCAGCTTGCCAAGAACTTACAGTGGCATTTACCAGTGGTGTACCAATGTGTTGATCATATGGCCCATATACATACTCACCATCTGTATAGTAAACACCTGGTGGCTGAGTTATGTTACCTTCTTTTGCAACTTTATTATTACATTCAGATAATGTTGCATTTGAGTGTATGGCCCCAGGGGGTCTAGCATATTGGGGAGATTCGTTTGTAGCTGCATTAGCTGTCAACACCAGGTTTGAGGAATTTTTGTTATCTTCGTTCTTGTTGTTATTCATTTGCGTTTTACGTTTAGTGTTAACATTTGTTTGACGTGCAAGCTGTATGCCATTGGGTGTGCTTGGCAAGCGTGTTACATACGTGGCTGTTTCAGCATTTCGCTTGTCTTTTCGTTGCTGTTTTTGCTGCTGTTTCTCTTCACTCTGTTGGTGTTTAATGTCTTCAGGGATTGTTGGTGCTTTAACGGATTCCTGTTTTATGCGGGATATTAAATTTTTATTTTTATTCTGCAAATCAGTGCAAGATTTCGTAGCTTTAGTGGCTTTAGTTTTTGCAATATTATTAAGATCTTTAATGTTGGCCTTTAGGCTAGTGGACTCCATCCAATGTTGCATTATATCCTCTGTTGGCGAAGGCACAATTGTAATGGCAGCTGGTATATAAGCCACCGTATTATCCTGCAAATCTACTGAACGTAAAAATATACAAGAATCATCGTAAATTTGCTGGTCTTTAAAAGATTTTTGCATAGCATCAGAGTCCAATTGACAGTGTTGTTTATCACCTTGTTCTGCATTAAGGGATGCTTGTTGCCTCAACTTATCCGGTGTAGCTGGTAAAGGTATATGCTCCAGGTCATCTTGCCTCCTGGTGGAGCTTAAGCTTGAGTTTGACTGTTTAGGCTGATTTAAAGTTTTAACTTGTATATTGTGTGGCAGAGCATCATTATCATATGAAATTTTTATTTCGGTGGCCAATTTCATACAACGTCTTTGTAGTTTTGGCGAGCTGCGAGGCTTTTGGGGAGGCAGCTGCTTACGATGTCTAGCTTCTCTGCCTCTTTCCAGGGAATAGGCTTGACGTTTAAGCTTAAGTGGGGGAAAAGGTGTGACAGCTGCCTTAACATTTGCCAAAGCATTAAGATTTTCATAACTGTGCCATTTTTGGCTAGAGCTTAATTGCTCATAATATTGTCTTTTAGGTTCAACTAAACCAATATCTTCATCAGCTGCCTTTGTTTCGGGATGAGCAAATCCCTTTACCTTTGGTAGAGTAGTGGCTTCAAACAGTTCATCTTCCTTAAATATTTCGACTAGAGATTTCTTGTCATCTTCTTTTTCACATGACATGACAGCTGATTGTTGGCCAGGTATGCTGATGTTTTTATTCAAATCACTTTTCTCATTTGCCCTTTGGGCAATTGCGGTGTCCATCATAGTGGCTGATTTATTTGCTGAATTTTTTCTCAACAGTTCTTCATGTTTAACTAAATTAATCATTTGTTTAGGTTTGTTTGATGTAACACCATGTTCAGCTTCACTAGTGTCAATGCCACAGCCACCCTTATTTTTATATACTTTTTGCTGGTGTTGTAGCTGTTGTTGTTGTTGTTGTTGTTGTTGTTGTTGCCTGTGTTGGGTATGTAGTCTACGTTCTTGTTCTCTTTTTTGTCTAACCTCTTGTGCTGTGGGCTCAATTATTCTACTGGGGCTATTGAATATTTCTCGTATCACATCAATGCCATGACGTTTACAAACGGTTTCATCAAATTGCTGGGCATTGTCAGTTGACGTACTACGTATGTGCTGTTGTTCTATAAGCCTTGAATTTTTACTATTTTTCTCAACGTTATTAAAATGTTCATCAGAAGAAATTTTTGTTGTAGCACAATTTTCTTTTGTTATTGGTGGCCAACTGTGTTCACGTTTATGTAAATTCCTCCGTGTTGCCAGGCGATTTATCTTTAAAACTGTATCACGGTCAATTGTTATATCGTGCTGATGGCTTAAGTATTGTGTTTTGATTTGTTCCAATTGTTGTTGATGCACCGGTGTATGAGGTCGCTGATAGATGCGTTGTCTGGAACGACTTTCTCTTTCGCATTTAACAGGCTCTAGCGTTTTTTGTTATATAAAATATTAACAGTATTTTTTTTGAAAGGACATTCACAAACACGTAAAGAGAAAATATTTATTATTTTAAATCTTTTTAATTTTTCATGGTTGTTGTTTTTGGGGAAAAGTTCATTTTGTGTTGCTTTCTGGTCTATTCTAGACATGAAAGAATTTTTTATTTTAATGTTGTCATTTTTTATAGGAGTTACAAGTATAATAAACTTTTCCTTTTATGGACAATTTCTTTAAGATTTTCAATGTTCTACTATATTTTCAAATAGTACTTATACTCCTTATAAATTGGTTATACTTATTCATTTTATTCATTTCGAATATTTGTAGATAACATGCAACATTATTAGAGTTAATAAAATGTTAAGATTTATTGTGGTTTTTTAAGGCATATAATTTTAAATGTAGCTCATAAGTAATTTCGTCTTCAAAAAAATTGTTTTGTAATTGGTAAAAGGTTTTGTAAAATAAAATTTTTACAATATTTAAGCAGAGGGATATTGCACTCCAAATCAAAAAAAAAATTAAGAAATTATTTTTGGTTCTTTTCATATTCATCCGTAATAAAATATGGTACAGCTGCTGTCGTTGTAAAGAAATGAGGAATAAAAAGATTTGACTCTATAATTTATATAGTTCTGAAGATAACGAAATTTTCATAATCTATAACACAGGCCAACATTAATTTTTAGCTTGTTTGTTCTACCTAGGAACAATGGGAATTGAATAATAATAACAATAAAATAAACTTTGTAGCATGGGGATGCTCAGTAAATTTGGATACACATAGTTTTGAGCTTCAATGCCTATAAATTCCTTTTTTTAAATTGACTCTGCTTCTCGTTATTTACCGTTATATCAGAAATTAAGGAGGCTGCACCATGTAATTTGCTATAAATCGAGAACTACCAAAAAAAAATTGGCGCTAAAATTATCTTCAAATTATGTTCATATCAATTCTTGGCCAGCCTTAAAGTTGTGGAAATATTGGAAAAGTTTTGGCAACAAAAATATTTTTTCTAAAAAAAATTTTGGTATTTTTTTCATAATTCATAAAAGATTTAAAATGAATAAAGTCTTTAATTTTGTTATTAAATTATATACCTACATCATATTTCATCAAATTTCATCAAAATCAGTTAACAACTTTTGATTTTATTCACAACTAAGTGAGAGAACTTAATTGGCAAAAATTGCTATTTCCATAAAACACACATACGCACACTATAATTTAATTTATAAAACTATAATTTTTGTGTTGTATCTGAGTCAGATTTTTAAAATGAGGTGTTACCTAATAATTGCGAATAAGCTCAGAATTTATAAATGGATTTTAACGAAATACGGCTCACTTTATTTGTAACATATGCACAGAAAATAAAAAATTACTTATATCCAAGGAATTTTCCCATAAATGGTATGAATCAACCATTAAATTATTATTCCAAATTTTGTTTCTTCAATTTAGGAACTTTTACATAAAGTTTTTCATAATAATTTTCAAAATATTTAAAAAGTTCAGTATTGAACTTGTATAGTCTGTTATACTAGGCACAACTCTTTCCCCTCTGCCAAACAGACTATTGTAAACGTATTGTATTTTTACTTTATATAAATAAAAAAATATTTTAGAATTTGTTCACAAATAAAGTTTTAAACATTTTTCAAAGCAACTTTAATTTCATAAATTTATTTATTGAAAGCTAAATTCATACTGGGCATGAACAAATTCCTGTATTTTATTTAAAAATTACTAACATACATATATGAACAATAGGCTATGAACTTTTCTCATACTATTTATGTTCAAACTTTTTTCTGAGTGTAGGTATTTAACAATAAAATTAAAGGTTTTTAATGAAAATTATTTGCTAGAGTTAAAGCATTGTCTATTTGCAGCATTTCATTGGTGCTTTACCAAATCGTCAGTAGACTTCAAACACAATTTTGAACAGTTGCTAACCATTTTTCTTATATACAGACTTTCAAAACCCTTTTGAGAATTTTCAAATATATAAATGATTTTCAAAAATAAATTCAAGCAAATAAATTTCATTAAAATTAAATTATGGCAATATGTTAAATAAAAAAAATTCTTAAAGATTAAAGATTTTGTTTATTTTGGATTTTTTTTTTGTGTTAGTTTCTTAAGATAACAAAAATTCAAAATTTCGTTGAAAAAATGTATTTTTCTCAAAACGTTCTCAATGTCTTAAAAAATATAAGGCTAGCCAAGAATTGATAACAACATCGTTTAAAAGAAAATTTTAGTTTAACTCTTTTGGTATTTCATTTTATTAAATCCAACTGCTAGTTCTCGAGTTATAGAAAATTATGTAATGCAGCATCCTTAATTTCCTATTTAACGGTAAATCTCGGGGACTGAGTTAATAAAAAAAGAAAAAACTTTAAAGGCATTGAAGCATATCCGAATTGACTGAGAAAGCCCCAGGCTACAAAAAAAAGAAAAATTCATTTTGTTAGCCCATGTAATATTTCAATGATTATATTAAATATGGAGACTAGACATTTTCCCAATACACAATACCCAATGCATGTGACAAACTTAAAAGGATGATCCCATTTTGGATCTGATCGGGTAATTGTTGGAATAGCCCATCCACAGATAAGTGACTTAACATAAGTCCTTCCCAAGTGGCAAATAATTGGGATCTTGTTGGGAAAATCTAACACAAATTTTCAATCGTATTTTTTTCTCATCTTCAAAAGAGGTGATAGCTTCAGCAATTTGAATTCAATATTAGAGTTGGTTGCTATTTTTCCGATTTGACTACATTTTTGCAAAATTTTGATATTTCCCGACAGAAAACCAATCGGGTCCCAAATAGGTTTCTGAGTTACATCGCATTGTCAAAACGGAATCTTATTGATTCTACTTGATTGCTTGCGTGCAGTAGGAAGCCACGTATACCGACATCGTAATTGGGATCACAGTTAGATCCCCAATACGTTTTCATGAAAATTTCTAGTCGGGTGTAGTTTGCAAGCGAATAATGTTGTATAGCCATAATTTGTTTAAACCACAGCTTTTCTACGTAAAACAATTCTAAGCAGTGTCTAAGAGAAGTATCGAAAATATGACAATTTCAGAAAATTAAATAGTTTTTGTTGAAAAACAAAAAACTCACCTAGAGATCTTGATTTAACCAAAAACTAAAATTTTTAAAATGAAAATTGAAAGTTATTCCCAGTAAGTCACGCAAATTAGTCAGTACTCTCGGTGGTCAGCAAGATCAAAAACTGTGGAAACTACTTGACAACGTAAACCGACTAGTATGTATTTCAATCACCGGATGCCACTCTGCACATTACCCCTTCGCACATTATAGTAAAGGAGGAAGCCAGCAGAAGTTCACTTCGGTTACCAGATATCTCCGCTATACAAAACAGATATCTCATGGGTGAATATTAGGACACACAGTGGTTCCAATTGAAAGAAAAAATGTTATAAATGTGTATCTTTGAAACTTGCGATCTGGTTACAAAAGGATGTATTTAAAAATCCTAGAGAAGGACTTTAACTTTAAGAATGTTAGAAATTGGACCAAAAAAATATTTTAGGATTTTTTACAACAACCCTTGATAACATGTAATTAGAAGAAATTTTTTAGTTATCGCAATTCATGTAGTCGTCAAAAGGAATCAAAATGAAGACTTTGAAATGAGACTGAAAAATGGCTAAATTTTGAAAAAAGCGCTTAATTGTTCGATGGTTTTCTCAAACAAATTTCGACACTGTAGTTTTGTATTAACAACATTTCAATAAAATAGACTTCAAAAATTACTGCAATTGAAATTTTAAATTGATTAAAGCACGCACGCTATATCTAGCATTGAACGAAAAAGGTGGATTTTTCTAAGAAGTTTTAAATTAATCGCTTAAGAAAAAAACGGCCTTTGAGTTTTTAAAATTTTTCTTCAAATTATATTAGATATCTTTAATATAATTAATCTGGCTTTTAATTGTTACCAGCCCGCTCAAAAATGTGGTAAGGAGAGCAAAAATTTTCTAAAAATAGTAAAATCTTCAGAAGCATATTATTGACGTATGAGTCATATGATGGTATTATCGTATTACTCATACATATTATTTTGATCTAAAAATAATGGATGTACGTCCACATTACTTAACATATCTATTTTTTTGAATTAAAAACTCATAAAAAATGCCCGTTTAATACATCGTTAAAATTTTTTAAACATAAGAGGATGCTATGTTTTTTAATAAATTACTAAACATTGTTATTAAATCATAATTCTCGTATTCCTCTTTTCTTTATTATTTCTGTAAATAAGATTTGATTGTATATAGAACCAAGCAAGTTAAAAAGGCATGAAACATATGAAATACACATGAACCTCGATAAGGAGTATTGTGGCCTTTGAAAACAACGTTGTTATGTTTTGTCGTATATGTTGGAATTAATTAACATGGTCTCATATAATTTTTCTGAATAAAATGTGACAAGCTTTAGCCTAATAAAAAAATCACTATGAACTAATTCTTCAACAATATCTTACTCTATAACTTTTCTTTTCCAAAACCTGGACATTTGCATAATACTCATACCATTATAACACTTCAGTAATAAAATTTATCATAAGGCCATTAACAACAAAGCAAAAATTGTCATGTCCTATATTTTATTGCCTAAATTAAAGAAAAGTCATAAAGAAATACATCATGCATACTTAATTTTAACGATTCTCTATAAAATTTAAATGAAATTTTCCTCAAAACAATACTTAATTTAATTAAAATTAGACACAAAAAATCAACAGTTAAATGGAATTTGGAATTAACTGCACTACACATACACACACAAACACACACACTATAATTATTGTGCTAAATAAAATTTATTTCTTCGATATGAAAATATAGTTTTCTCTAAAATCCAAAACATCAACACAGTGGACATTAACAGAAACACATTCAGACGTTTGTTCAAAATACTTCGTGTATGTACGTGTGTATAAGAAACAAATTGAAATAAAAAACCAAATATATTTTTGTGTGACTATTAGCAGGTATGGAAATTGTTTTTAAATATTGTAATTTGAGTTATTTTTAAATTAGAGTTTTGTAACTCGTTGAGTTGATGTGAGAGAAGTTGTGGTTGTAAAAATTTTTGCGGAAAATTCAAGCCCGCAATATCGCCTCTGAAGGGGAGCTTTTTCCGTTTATTTAGTTAGTGACCAAAAATGCCCATTATTGGTTGGTTGGTTGGTTTACGTGGCTGCCTGCTACGCACAAGCATTTAAGTAGAATTAATAACATGCCGTTTTGACAGACCACTCCACTCGACAGTGTCAACCTTTATAAGTCCGAACCTAGGCCTCAGATTCGGTATTAGACACTAGATCCAACCCGTCACATTGAGATAGCTCCGAAAGTTTGTCTAGTATGCTGTTACTCAAAAATTTGTGTCTCGAGAGGTGCATGCATGGCCGGTCATTCGCAAAGAAAGTAGAAAACTGTTACTTCTTTGCTTTGATCCTGGCAACTACGGCAGAACGCATTGTAGGAAAGGCCTAGCCTGCTAGCATGTCTGCCGATTGCCCAGTGCGCCGTCACTACTGCGACGAGCCTCGAGATGTTCCTACGGTTTCTGTGTTGTGCGCTTATCGTTGCAGCAAGGCCTCATTTTCATAGCCACCTTACACGTGCTTAACTTGCGCCACCTATCTTCAGCTTTCTGCCGGTAATATTTCAGAATTCAATTTCTAATAGTGCCAAATGGCATGGCTACCGATTCAGCAGTGGAGACATCCATGGCAGATCCACCCCTGGCCAGCTCATTCACATGTTCGTTGCCAGGGAAGTTGCTATGTGCGGGAACCCAGATGAGGGTGACGTCAGTCTGACCACCTAATCTGGATAACACGTCTTTGCACTGGCTAACTAAAGTAGAAAAAGTAGTGTGTGACCTTAGAGATAGAAGTGCCGCCTGACTGCCGACAAAGATGCCGACTCTTCCTTAGGCAACCCTGTCAATCAGCACCCTACCCGCCTCCATTATAACCAATATTTCAGCCTGAAATACACTAGCTTCATCAGGAAGTCGGCAGGAAAGATTTATTCCAAGATCCTTCGAGAAGACTCCAGAACCCACACCGCAGATCATTCTTGATCCATCAGTATAAAAAAACCGACAGCCCGAAGAGCTAGAGGGTTAAAATATTCTACAAAAATGTAAGCCATGGTGTTCTAAATAAAACTGCTAAACATATTTAATACGTTTAAAGTAAGGCCTATAATATATACCATGCCGATTCAGTATAACTATGTGTAAAAGGGAGGAAAATTTCGCTCCCCCTAAAATGAATCCAAGATGTAAACTGTCAAAACGCCACTACATTTAAATATTTCTTTGGTAGCCTTTTTCAGAATCAACTGTTAGAATATTGTTATTTAAAAATAAAATTGATTTTTTTGTACAGAGGGCAAATTACGGCATTCGATATCTATCGAAATTTCAATACAATTTATATATAAATTTTGATCTCTAAGAAATTTATCATTTGTCATAATTTTATTTTAAATGAAATTTATTTGTTGATGGCTATTAAGCAATTGTCTATATGCATTTCATTAGCGCTTTTACCAAATAGTCAGTTGACTTCAACCACAACTTTGAACAGCTACACACCTCTTATCTTATGCACAGACTTTCAAAATAATAAATAACTTAAAGGTTTAATTTGGTTTTTATTTTTCATTTTGCCTTGTAAATACTTTTATTGTTATCCAATGGATTTCTAATCGTATAAAGGTGTGGAAAAATAAAATAGATTCATATCGAATACAAAATATTTGTTGGGTTTTGTATAAGTTTCTAAGCCTACTACACTTATTTTATTATTTTGTGGTTTTCAAAAATATTATCATTTGTAAATTCTCAAATGGTTTTTGAAAGTCTGTGCATAAGATAGGAGGCGTGTAACTGTTCAAAGTTGTGAAGTGTTGAAGTCTACTGACGATTTGGTAAAAGCGCTAATGAAATGCATATAGACAATTGCTTAATAGCCATCAACAAATAAATTTCATTTAAAACACATTTTGATCGATATCGAATGCCGTAATTTGCCCGCATGTGATTTAACATTATTTTGAATAAGCCCAATCGATTTTCATGAACTTATTTTATTGATAATATAAATGGCTTTATCGTTTGTTAATAAAAAAGGTAAGTTTTTGTTATTTTTGATTTTTCATATATTTTTAAACAATTTATTTGTTCCAATTTTGCGAAAAAAATACATTTCTCATCATTGCAGTCTGAATAATTCCGAAACTATTAAGTTTGCAAAAAAGGTAATTTAGTTTTTTGTAGTTTCTGTAATAAAATATGACAACCCTTTTCCAAGGTATTATAAAATCGGTGGAGCACCGTCTCTAAAACTCGAATTTTTGCAAAAATCTGGTAATTAGACTTTATTGTGAATAAAATCAATATATATCCATCGATTTTCGTGAAATTACGCTTATTTTTTTGTGGTATATTTAGCTTTATAGCCAGTGTATAAAAAATTTAACATTTCGCAATTTTCGACTTTTTATATGTTTTTCATCATATGAGTCTGCACAATTCCGAAACCATTGAGTATATAAAAAATTATGTTAAACGAGCAGAAACATAATTTTATTTATAGTTTTTTTTAGTGGTTTTTGCAATAAAATTGGACAACCGCTTTATGAGTTATGATAAAATCAGTGGAACAGAGCAGTCTCTTCAAAAATCTCAAATTAAAAAAAAAAACTTAATAAAAAAAAAATGTTTCCTAGAATTTTACATTTCGATTGTTTTCATAGTTAGGGGACCCTAGCATATCAAAAAAAAAAATAAAATAAATTAAGTAAAGTGCGACTTTGGCTCGCACACGAAGGGTTCCGTACGAATACACATATGTATATACCTTTTTGTTTTTGCCCCGTTTGTCATTTTGGCAGTTTCTTCGTTGTGTTTTCTTATTTAATGTTAGGTTTTTATTTTTTTAAAGTATTTTTCGTTGTTTTTTTGGGGTTTTTTTTTTGTTTTGGCGCTTTTCGTGATTTTTTTTCAACTTTTTCTGGCGATTTTTCGTTTTTTGAAATTTTTTTTTGTTTTTTTTGCCGATTTGTTTAGTTTTGGCGATTTTTTGGTTATGCCATTTATTTAACGTTTTTTCTTTTTTTGACGATATTTTTAGTTTTAGCGATTTATTTTAGCTGTGGCAATTTTTTCAGTTTTGGCGCTTTTTTCGTTTTTGGGGATTTTTTCGGTTTTTTGTGGTTTCTTATTTTTATCGATTTTTTTTGTACTGACACCAAAAAAATCACCAAAAGGTGATTTTGTTGGTTTTTGGCGTTTTTTTAGTTTTGGGGTATTTTTTGGTTTTTGCGTTTTTTTTCGTTTTTGTGATTTTTTTCATTTTTTTTCATTTTTTGGCGATTTTTTCATATTTTGATGATTTATTTAGTTTTAGCGATTTTTCGTTTTGAAGACTTTTTCGATTTTTGACGTTTTTTTTAGTTTTTTGACGATCTTTTCAATTTTGGTGATATATTGCGTTTTAGCGATTTTTTAATTTTTGGCGCTATTTTCCTTTAAGCGCTTTTTTCATTTTAGCGTTTTTTTCGTTTTGAAATTTTTTTAATTTTGGATTTTTTTAGTTTTAGCATGTTTTAAAATTTCAAGATTTTACATCTTACGGTTTCCAAGATACAGCATATTGTCTCAATTACATAGTCAAAATTACAATAACGAATAGAATACCCTTTAATTTTTATTGTTTTAAATATCGGTGTTAATTGGTGTAGTCTATTCTACAGACTTCTTCTAGCACTTACTTTGAAAATTTAAAGTGTCTATATATAAGTGTCTGTATTTACATTAGTATTTCAACATGTTGCGTTGCTCGCTTTAGAACACCCTTTAATTTTTAACTGTCATATATTTGTTGTTGTAGCGGCCGAAGTTTTACATATTATGTAAACATTTCCGAAGATAGAGCAGATTGTCTAAATTACATAGTAAAATTACATTGACTGATAGAACACCCTTTAATTTTTATTGTTTTAAATATCGGTGTTAATTGGTGTAGTCTATTCTACAGACTACACCAATTAACACGAACTTTGAAAATTTAAAGTTTCTATATATAAATGTCTGCATATTACATTAGTATTTCAACATTTTTCGTTGCTCGCCTTAGTACACCCTTTAATTTTTAGCTGTCATATATTCATTGTTGTAGAGGTCAGAGTTTTACATATTCTGTGAAAATTTCAGGTCCGTACGGTTCCCGAGAAAACATTACATTAGTATTTCAACATTTTTCGTTGCTCGCCTTAGAACACCCTTTAATTTTTAACTGTAATATATTTGTTGTTGTAGCGGCAAAAGCTCTATATATCCTATGAAAATTTCAGGTCCGTAACTCTGACGGTTCCCGAGAAAACAGCCTGTGACAGACAGACGGACATACGGACGGACAGCGCAGCGAAAACAATAGGGTTCCTTTACACTTTTAGTGCATCGGAACCCTAAAAATAAAATAAATAAAAAATATATAGTGGTACTTCTGGGCATTTTTCTTGTTGCATAGTGTTATTACTTTGGTGTATGGCCATTATGATTTATATCAATTGAGTTCTTTCATTTGATTGTGAATAAAATCGACATTTCTCAATCAATTTTAATGATATCTGGTTTATTTTATTCCTAATGCATGTAGCTTTGTGATAACACAGCTCTACAAAATGAAGATATTTTGTGTTGTTTCAATAAAAATTGCTGATCCTTATATATTTTATCTCCTGATTACGATGGCGTCAATAGATGTTCTCTAGCAGCTCTAGTTTTAAAGATATAGTGACAGTTAGCATTTGCAAAATTTACACCACTGCTTGTATTATTTGCTTAATATTTCAATTTTTTTTTCATTTATAATTTGAGGTCGCTGATTTTGAATCTAGAACATATTTCTTGATACGTTGTGATTATATTCTAACAATCTTGTATTTAAATTTTAAATGTTTCTTTAAAATTGTTTTTTTTATTGCGTAAAAGCTGCAAATTTCAAATATACGAAATTGCATTAATGTAATTGTAAATTGCCAATGTGATATAAAAAACAAATTTTTTTGGATGGCGTGAGAAAAGAAAAATTTTAGCTATTTTTTTTATATATAAATGCACAATACCTCTGAAACTAGAGCTGCTAAAAAAAATAATAGGGCTATTTTCGTAATCAGCAGACGAAAATACATAAGGATCAGTTATTTTCATTTCAAAAAATTAAAATAACAAAAAAGTTTTAAGGACTAAACTAAAAATACACGATTTTTAATATTCTTGCTATAACAGTAAAATATCCTGATATACTCATCACGGTGACTCTACTCAAATGAAAGAGAAAATGTTTTAAAGATTGAATGTCCATTCGTGAAATATTAAGCGAATAATAGGAAAACTGGTGTAAATTATGCAAATGCTAAAAGTCACTATATCTTTAAAACGAGAGCTGCTATACAAAAATTAATAATGATATCGTAATCAGCAGATGAAAATACATTAGGATCAGATATTTTTATTTAATCAACAAAACCACTGTTGCGCTGTGTTATTTATCTAAGGCCCAAATTCACAGTCATTAGTTAGCTAATGACAATAGTTTAGCCAATGATATTTTATTCACACTTCTTTGTTTACCATTAGTTAAACCGTCAAACGCCATTGGTTAACAATTAGTTAGATGCTTTGGAACATGGTGCAATAAGTATACAGGTGGCAGCATAACGTCAGCTGATTATATTTTGTTCTGGTAGTTTTGTACATAAGTAACGTCTAGCACGTGTATTTTTTTGACAAGCATTATCTAGTTTTTTGTTGTATTTATTGAACCTGCATACTTATTGCACCATTTTTTGGAAATTATTACGTTCATCTAGCATAGTTTTAGGATCGACAAAAAATCATATGCTCCATTAGCTTTGTGTGCTTAAAAATGTTTAAATTGCCGCCGCAAGATGTGTAATATTATTTATTTCTTTATTTTTGCTTGTTTATTTATATTTGATAGGGTTACCATTCTTTACCCATATTAAAAATTTTAGTTAAACAATACACTGTATATATGAAGTTTTAGTTAAACAATAGTTATCCTTTTAGTTTACTACTAATTAACTAATGACTGTAAATTTGGGCCTTAATCGAACAAACGGTTCTCGATTTCGGTTGTCATATTAGAGATGATCATAAAAAATCTCTGCGTAATAGAAGAAAACTAAAAAGCACGATTTTTTTTTGCAGACTAGTATGATTTGTGGCGTTCAAGTTGAGTGTAAAGCTTTAGTCTCTTTAAAGATTTTTAATAAAATCTTATGGAATATATTTTTGTAAGACTTTTGAACCCGTTGTATCGCTCTTGAAGACGAGTTTTTGTCCCTCTTTTAAGGGGAGGACAAAAAGACTTATAGATCAAAGGTTAAGACGGTTAAAATATTCCTTAAAAGTGTTCCTCGTAGTGTTTTACATGAAAATGATGAAGTTATTTTGTACCTTCAATAAAAGAAATACAATATTTCCCAGACCGATTCATAATTACAGTGTGCAACAAGGGGAGTGGGTGAATATTTAACTCTCCCTTAAATCAATTCCCGATATAAACTTTGAAAAAACCGTTATATTTATATATATGTTTTCTCTTTGTTCTCTTTAGCAGAATCAGTCGTTAAGGCCTTGCCATTTAAAAAAAAGTTTAATTTTATTGTACAGTGTAATTTAATTTTCTTTCAAATCTTTGAATATATGAAGAGTTTTATATACAGCCCTCCTTTAAAAATCGCGCTGTAAGCATATCATATTTATGTATGAGTATTTCATTTGATTAATCAAGACTTTTGTTTAATTAATCAGCTGATTGATCGGTATGTGTATGCATACTATTTAAAATTATAATTAATTTCTCAGCTCAAATACAATATGACACGTTTTATTTCAATAGTACTCCTTTATTTGAATTCTATTCAATAACAAATTAAAATAGATGACACAAAAATAACCTTGTTTATCAATCAGTCCCATCTCTGACAGTGTGGGCATGTGCTTGCTGAAGATTTATTAAATTAAAATAAAATGAAAATACGAATAAAATGCGAATACATAAATATTTGATTTTATATATTTTTGATATTTACGAATAACATTTAAATTAGCAGCTGTTGTTAGCGTAAAGAATTTTTTTTAATGCAAATTCTTTCTTCAGCTATTTTTCATAATTTTTTGGCATCGTATGGATGTTTGTGTTTATAGCAAAAATTAAAAAAACGAGATGGTAAATAAGCAATAATTCAATAAAATTCTACTATCAAAAAAATGAAATAGAAAAGGATTGGTTGTACTTAAAGGAAAAACAAAACGTGCGCTCAAGAGTTTTCAATTAAGCCATAGCTTAAGGTTCCCTGTATAAATTTGTTGTATAATAAAGTTCTTTTAATTTTAAAAGCAAAAAACTGTGTCCTTTTTCGATTCCCTGCAAAACTTAAACCTAAAAGGTACCTTCAATTCAGGAAATTCATCTTAATTAAATAAATCAATAGAATAAATAGAGGATAGTACAGGGGTTGTCAATAGTAGTCAATTGTTATCGACAACGAGTAAGAAAGTGCCATCTGTTTGGTGTATGGTCGAGGTGATGCCAAAAATTATTAAATAATAGGAATAGATTCAAAACTAACTGATATTATTTGTCCCATCAGTTTTTAATACTACACATTTCTTCAACAGTAGTGGATAAAAATGATAAAAACTTTTACTGTAGGAAATATACTTACTTTGCAATAAATACATCATCTTATACGAAAGATAATTTTGTTTTTAAATTTATTTTTCTACCAAAAAAAAAATTATATTTCACCCTTATTTTAATAAAAAAATTTTGTCTTTGCTTTAAGACGCAATCTTGCACATTGCATTATTTACAAAAACAGAAAACAAATAAAAGTTAACATCCTCAGTTTCTTTTTCATTTCCACACAGAAAAGCAACTTTAAATGAAAAGATTTTGTTTTTTTATTTTAAAAGTATGTCTACAAGCTGTTTGTCATGCGTGACTTTTCTTTTTAATATTAAATATTATTACCAAATATTAAATATTATTACCAATAACAGTATGATGGCTTATATAAATTAATTAAAGCTATATGAGTAATAATTGTAATGCAATTTTAGCAATTCGTCATTCGTTACTTGAACATTTATTCCAAAAATTCAGGCGAGTGTTGAATATAGCCTATTTTTTTTTTAAAGATCAAATTGTATTCCAATCATGATAATTTGTACCGCAAATATTTCAGTTATATTAGAATATTTGCATAAACTTTGATTACACTAGGCAACAGCCATTTTGTTATTTGGTTCTAGCATACTTTTTCTCATGGATTTGGACCTACTGAACACGAAAATGAATTTTAAAAATTTTTCTGTCGATTGGTTTGCGAGATACAAATTTTTTAATTTTTTTTTTTTAATTTTTGGAGGTACACTTACTATTTTGAGCATATCTTTAGTCTTCTTTGACCTATTTTATCCTACTACTACTCAAATTAAAGACAATTGAGCCGTCTACAACTTATTCTCAGAAAATTTTCAAATCGGGTTAGTAGTTTTGATGTTGGCGGCTTAAAAAGGTTAAAAAACTGGGTTTTTTTACTAAAAATGTGGCTGAAAAATTCATGTAAAAATTCATATAAAATATAAAACGCGATGTTAACAGCGATTTTAATTTTTTTACGTATAGCTGACATCAAAACTACTAACCCGATTTGAAAATTTTCTGAGAATAAGTTGTAGACGGCTCAATTGTCTTTAATTTGAGTAGTAGTAGGATAAAATAGGTCAAAGAAGACTAAAGATATGCTCAAAATAGTAAGTGTACCTCCAAAAATTAAAAAAAAAAAATTAAAAAATTTGTATCTCGCAAACCAATCGACAGAAAAATTTTTAAAATTCATTTTCGTGTTCAGTAGGTCCAAATCCATGAGAAAAAGTATGCTAGAAACAAATAACAGACAAAAGTTTGTTATTTGTGACCTAGTGTTATGAAGCAAAAGAAACAAATAGAAAAATTGTAATTCGTGACTAGTATGTTTGTATGGATTTTGTTTTGTTAGTTTCTAGTATCTCATTTCGATACTTTTGTTAGTGTTTTACGGCCGTATGTACAAAAATATTTTACTTTGGCTTTAAAGTTCATAGTAGTTATCAGGCACTTTAAGGCTAACATAATTTTGTTAAGAAATTATATGCAAAAGACAACTTTAATTATTTTTTGATTTAATAAATAATGGTACTACCACCGTATTCAACAATCACTTCAATTGGATCTACGCACCGGAACGACCCGAGTCTCACTCGGCCAAAGATTGTAGCAAGTTGTTGCAGTTCACAACCTGCAAACCCCAGCACTTCCGCTCACAACCTAGTCCCACAAACTCCTACTCCCACAAGACCTCCACAGCACAGAGCTCGACCCTTCCCATTGATATGCGCAATATGTAAGGACAACATAAAAGAGACTATAACTACAATCCAGTGCAATGGTTGTAACAATTTTTGTCATATGAGGAGATGCTCCTCATATGACCTCGGACCAGATGTCATCTCCATACTAATGTTAAAGAAACTTGGCACAGTAACTCTGGTTTTGCTCACACGAATACTAGAACTCTCGGTCCGCCAATTGGTGATTCCAGATATCTGGAAAGTCGCATGGATGATCCCGAATCCAAAACTAGACAAACCCGCTAATCAAGGAGACTCCTACTGCCATATATCCGTCATGTCACCTGCAGCAAAGGTTTTGGAAGCACTACTGCTGCCATCCCTGAAAGAAAATCTCCGACTCGCCACACACCAACACGGTTTCAAGGAAGCCTATAGCACCACGACGCCACTGAACCTGATAGCTACCCATATTGCCAATGGCCTTAATCAGCGTATATCAGGCCAACGCAAAATTGTGACTGCACTGAACTTGCCCAAGGATACTGATTAATGATATCATAAACTCTTATCTTTCCAACGACATGAAGCGCTGGATTGCCAACTACCTCAATGGAAGGCAGGCGTTTGTGGAGTTCAGAGGCCAAAATTTAAGTTATCGCAAGATAAAAATGGGCGTGTCACAAGGATGACTACTGTCACCCATACCCATCAATATTTATCTGGCCAAAACTCACACCCCCCTCCGAAAGTCACGCTGGTGCCATACGCCGATGACTGCACCTTCATATCATCTGGTGCTAACATCCCTGACATAAGCGCCAAAATAACCAACTATTTGGCCACCGTCACAGACTATCTGACGGAGCGTAACTTGAAGCTATCACCCTAAACGTCACCGGTGTCCCTTTTCACTTCTTGGACTAAGGAAGTAAGGCCGGAATTAAACATCTCTCTCAAGGGCAGGTGCAAATCTATGGTGCGTAGCCCTAAGATCCTAAGCGTAGTATTCGACAGCTTCCTTCTCTTCGCGTCGCACACCACATACATCAAGCAAAAAGTTAAAACCCGGAAAAAGATCCTTAAAGCTCTCTCTGGCACCTCCTGGGGCGGTAATAAAAAGATACTTGTAGCCACATATAAAGCCATCGGTCGCTCCCGTTTAAATTATGCTGCCCCAATATGGACGTCGTTCCTCAGCGACACCAATTGGTAAGTATTGCATACAACCCAAAGCAAAGCGCTCCGAATCGCTACAGGATGTAGAAAAATTACCAATATTGACCAGCTACATGAGGAGACATTAATGCTACCCGTTAGACAGCATCATGTATTGCTTACAAAGCAGTTCCTGATAGCATGTCACCTGCCAAACCACCCCAATCATCAAATTCTGATGCAGGACCCTCTCGTGAGACACATCCGACAGGACTTTAGGTACTGCCATGATGACATTCGAAACGCCATTCATCCCGAAATTAACAGGATGTTCATTGCGAACGCCCTGAAAGAATTGCATCAAAAAACGGTCATCGAAACTTTTAATAGCTATAGATGCAATAAAGTCCTTAATGCCCACCCACCCGCAATTTTGGACAGTGAGCGGCAACTGCCTAGAAAATCTCGCTCAACCCTGTCACAACTAAGAGCCGGCTTGAGCAGTATACTCAATTGCTACCATCCCGGACTGTGTCTAAGGCCCGCATAACACTGAACATTTGTTCAAATGCCCCAATAAGTCTACATCCCTCAGCCCCATAGACCTATGGCTAAGACCACCTGAGGTGGCAAGGTTTCTCCAGCTCCCGCCCCCACCTAGTGACATTCATATCATAAATAATTAATCCCTATTTAATTACAGGAAGGAACTCCCGACAACAGCAGCAGAACTGTTATAACAGCAACAACCACTTCATAGCTTATGATATACAAAAACGAATACAATTTCATTCGAGTAGTCAAATAACTTACATAACTTTTTTTGATATTTTGAAGTAAACAACTTAATTAAGAAAATCTGCTTTTAACATGTCAGCATGTAAAGCATATAAACATTTCTATGAAGTGATGAACAAAGATGAATTAACACAATTTCTTTTATTCGAATGAAATGAGTATTTGAATATCGGAGATTTTTCGATTTGTTTTGATTTTATATATGTATATCACTAAAACATATTTTTGGATAATTTGGTATTGTTTTCCTTCACATGAAGCAAATAATAAATTTAAGCTAAGAGCTAAGACCTCAAGCTTTATTTGCAAATGTAACATGAATCTCTATGTGCTATATTAACAAAAATATTTGACGAAAAAATACACATAATGGAAATATCAACTTCAAGTAGTCTTAACAAACGTGTGTGCCTACTTTAAAATTTTGTTATAATAATTTCCGTAGAATACAACTTTACCCAACATTGCTTGGCACAAAGTTACACTAAGTATTTTTGCCTATAGCCGTATTTCTTTAATATTTATTGAAAAATATAGCAATCCTCTTACATAGGTCAAATTAATTATTGAAATTAAAATTGTTTACATCACATTAGCTACAATTGTTTCCTATTAATTTACAAAACTATATTTTAGCATCAAATATTAATAGTCTTTTCAATTTATATGAAACAAATTTCACTTCATTTAGACGGAAAGAGTGCTGAAATGAAAATATACTTTTTATATGTATATTCAAATCGTTGTCATGTGTCTGCTCTTAAAATATTTAAATATAAATATAAAGGTGGATAAAAATACACCAATGAATATTATAATACATATTATTTCATTCGGGGAATTTTTTTTTAATTATACGAGTATACAAATAATTTTCTGTTTATTTTTAACTAAGTGACACACAAAACTATTAAGTAGAAATCTAATAAAAACAGAAAACATTCGCTTCTTGTTGTCATGTGTTTCTGAGAAGACAAAAATCTAATCAAATTATAACAAATATATGCTAGAAAATTGTTGTTCTTAAAATGAAATAAAAACAAATATTGATGCTACATAGTATAATCGAAATAATTGTATATTTATGGTGGGATTTTAATCATATTTAAACCTATAAATAAATCATAAAGGGCTGGCTGCTGGCTTGCTGTTAGTTTTCCTTTTTTTTATTAGTGCGTGTGCTATTTTTCAGATTTTATGAATGCTCCCAACAATAATTTGTGGCAAGCACGTATATATGAATCTATTGCAAAAATGAAAATAAAAAAGAAAAAATAGCAGCAGTTGGAAAAAAAAGGATAATTGGTTTCATACATGAAACTATAAAATTATTTATCTTTAGAGAGTAAATGGACCTTGTACACAAATACATAACCAAACCAAACATTTGCGCAGACAGACACACCCTGACACGCATCTTTTCGCATATATGCATGTGTGCATGTGTATGTTCATATTCTATATTGATATTGTTGAAATAAAAATAAATGTTGCTTTTTTAATCAATAAAGTGAAATGTAAATGTGCTGTAAAGCGGTTAAATTTTACCACTATTATACCAACAGCCTCTACCACATACGCATATTTGCTTATGACTTGTATTAGTTGTAACTGTATGTACGTACATGTGTGCATTGGTATTTATTCTAACAAATATTTTCATAGTTAAAAGATGTTAAATGTGTATTATGGCCATGTTTTTATATGCCGTTCACATTTTGGCCATAAAACAACAGCTACTGTGTTCTTTACAAATATCGCATGTATGCGTATATGCGTTAGAGTTTTAAAAATTGCTTTTTAAAATTTTCCACTGTAGGTGGTGGCTAAGCTATTAAATTTAGTTGTAAGCTAAAATTCCGTACATTAAATTCTTAGATGGGTAATTCC
Organism: Panzeria rudis; assembly: GCA_956483635.1. NCBI lineage: Eukaryota > Metazoa > Arthropoda > Insecta > Diptera > Tachinidae > Panzeria > Panzeria rudis. The sequence continues at coordinate 157,395,515 of OY101448.1, forward strand.
ATGTGAAATCAACCAAGAGTTAGATACGACCCCTTTAAATTTTGATGAAATTTGGTCAGATGTTGTCATTCATCCTATAACGAATTTATGTTAGAGGAAAACAATTGAAAATTTTTATTTCAAAAGTAATGACATATTCAAAATGTCATTATTTTGCCAAATTTACAGAATGTGTTGAGCTTAGTTTTTAATTATCTCTAAAACTATTTTATGTACAAGGATATCTTGTATGCCATTTTAAAGAGGATATTTGGGACGATAAAAAAATGCATAGAACAAAAATTTGTGTTGGAAAAATTAATTATCTGCAAAGTTTTGAAAGTTTCAAAACTGATTAAATCAAAAACCAACATTTTTTTTCGTCTGAATTTTTTTTATATAATACCGCTAAATGTCCTTAATAAATCGTGAAAATTTGCAGGAGGTGTTTTTTTTCTTTTTTGCGATATGATTTTTTTCTTTCGCAACCTTCAACAATATAGTATCAAATTTAATTTCAATATGTAATTTTCAGCTATATGCATTAAATTTAATTTAATTGAAAGTTTTTGAATGGGAAAAAGTAATAACATTGACAAATTTGTGCATTTGTTTTTTCGGTGAAATTTTATGTTGGAAATTTTGTGTATTGGTATTTTTTTTTGTCATATCTCAAAAAAGAAAAAAAGCACCTGCTTAAAAATGTCAGGATTTTTTAAGGACGTTTAGAGATATTATATAAAAAAAAATTCTGTGAAAAAATATAGGTTTTTGATTTAATCAGTTTTAAAAATTTCAAAACTTTGCAGATAAGTAATTTTTCCAAAAAAATTTTTGCACTATACATTTTTTGTAGCTCCAAATATTCTGCTTAAAATGACATACAGACTAATCTTGTATATAAAATAGTTTTCGAGATATTTAAAAACTAAACTCAACACTTTCGGTAAATTTGGCGAAATACTGATGTTTTGGATATGTCATCATAACTTCTGAAAAAAAATTTTTAATTTTTTCCCTTTGGCATAAGTTCGTTATAAGCTTAAAGAAAACATCTGAACAAATTTCATCAAAATCGAAACGGGTCGTGTCTAACTATTAGTTGATTTGACATGGAATTACCCAGATGTTATTTTGTATTGGGGCTCTTTTTCTCAGCTGAGGTCTTCTCAGTCCATGCAGGCTATCCAAAAAGGTCTGCTTCCTTTGTTATAAATAAGTGACCACTTCGCTGGTTTAGTGCTAACTTCCACTTTATAGAAAACGGAGTATTGCTACGAGAATAGTACTCGATCGCTTAATAACTACAAACAAATAATTCAATCCGACGAAATATATACTTCGGCTCTCAGTTGGATAAATACGATTATGACGACATAAATTCTTCAGCTGCCGATCGTCTTATAATGACAAGAAAAAACTACGATCCTACATTCGCTAAATGCTGTTAGCTGAAAATCTAGCAATAAGTCAGTGGCTCCAATTGGAAAAAAGGGTAATAAATCTGTATCTTTGAAGTTTGCAAGCCGACTACAAAATGATACATATATGTAAAAATTGGGAAAAAATACATATACTTTCTGCATGTTGTAACTTGGGCCGCTCTGTTAAAACACACGTTGATCTACAGGGTGTCAGAGTTGACTAACTTGGGCATGAAAATCTTTGGCGACCTCATAGCTTTTACAAATATTATCCGATTTTGATAAATTTGAGCTTGGTGTAAAGTTTTTGAATAGATAAGCATTCATTAAGATATGTTTTTAAAGATGTTTGGTTTTGAATTTTAAGGTTTTTGGTTACAGCCTTGACTTTGTCCTCTATTTCGCCAATATCTCCGGTAATAGTATAAACAGGGCCCTGATAACAGGTAGATTTCAGATTTCGAAATGAGAGTGAATAAATTCTGGCTCGTTTTTGCCCTTTTTTTAATTTTGGCAATTTTTTCGTTTTACTTTTCGTATAATTTTTCTTTTTTTATTTATTAAATTTTTTTTGGTTTTTAACATCTATTTTTAGTTTTGGCGCTTTTTTCATTTAAAAAAAAACGAAACAATCGTTTTTTTGCTGCAATTTTTCGTTTTCTTGACGTTGTTTTGTTTTTTTGGCGATTTTTTTTATTTTTTTAGCTTTGGCTTTCTTTTTGTTTTAACTTTTTTTCGTTTTTGGGCGATATTTTTATTTTTAGCGATTTATTTCAATTTTGGCGCTTTTTTCCAGTTTTACCTTTTAAGGCTTTTTTTAGGTTTGTAGAATTTTTTTCTTGTTAATTTTTTTAGTTCTAACGATTTTTTTTGTTTTTGGCACTTTTTTTCGTTTTGAGTATTTTTCGGTTTTTGGCGATATTTTTAGTTTTGGCACTTTTTTTGACACTTTTTTGTTTTGCCGCTTTTTTCGTTTAGTGGTTTTTTCCCATTCTTGAAATTTTTTTCGTTTTTGACGATTTTTTAGTTTTAGCGAATTTTTTAAGTTTTGGTGCTTTCTTTTCGTTCTGACAACTTTTTTCGGTTTTACGCATTTTGTTTTTTTTGTTTTTGGCGACGTTTTTAGTTTTGGTGATTTTCTTCCTTTTAGCAAATTTTTTACTTATGGTGCTGTTTTTCCTTTGAGCGCTTTTGTCATATTGGCGATTTTTCGTTTTTACATTTTTTAATTTTTGAATTTTTTAGCTCTAGCGCTTTTTAAAATGTCAAGAGTTTGACTCTTATGGTTTCCAAAATACAGCAAATTGTCTGGATTACATAGTCAAAATTACATTAACTGATAGAACGCCCTTTAATTTTTACTGTTTTAACTAGCAGTGTTAATTGGTCTATTCTATTATACAGACTGCACCAATTAACACTAACTTTGCAAAACTTAAAGTGTGTATATATAAGTGTCTGTATATTACAATAGTATTCGTTCCTCTCTTGAGAACACCCTTTAATTTTAAAGTCTCATATATATGTTTTTGTAGCGGCCAAAGTTTTACATATGCTGTGAAAACTTCAGATCCATAGCCTTTGCGGTTTTCGAGAAAACAGCCTGTTTCAGACAGACAGACGAACAGACAGACAGACGAACGGACGGACAGTGTAGCGAAAGCAATAGGGTCCTTTACACTTTTGGTGTACGGAACGTGCAATACGTCGAGATAAACTCTTCAGCTATAGATCGCCTAATTACTACAAGCCAAACTACGATCCGACAAGATAACTGCTTCTGCTTTTGCAAGTTCTAAATTATCCGAACTATTTCTTCCCATTTGTGGCCAAATATTGTCTACCTATAATAGTTCAATAGTTTTTAAATTAACTGACTGAGAATAGTTACTTGGTGATGTACACAAATGTGTACCCTATATAGTTGGGTGCTAGTGTCAGTTTTTTTAAATTCAAGTGACATACCTTCTTAACTATTAAGTCCCGGTCCACACGTGCAATTTTTGTTGCAGCAATTCTTCATTTTTCAGTGAGAAAGAGTGGGAGAAGAATAGATATGGTATATATTTTTATTTCAGCACTTTCCCACAAAATCAGAAATTGCTGCAACAAAAATTACATGTGTGGACGGGGAGTAATACGACTTTAAAATGAGAGGAGAAACAAAGCTTTCAAAAAATCAAACTCTTGACTATACTTTTAGAACAAATTATAAAACAAATATTTGTGTTCAAGCAATTCAACATGAATATACCCAAAAAGAAAACATAATTTAATTTTCAGAAAAACAAAAAAAAAATCAATGAAATAGTAAACATTTTGTGTAGAAACGGACCTACAAACAAATTTGTAAATACATACAAAAATGTCTCAACAATTTCATTTTTCCAGTTGACATATTGTCCAAATCTATAAAATAATTTATTTAAAAATATTTACATATTCTAATCAAAATTGTGTACTGAATCAAACAAATATATTTATTGGATTTTTTGTAATATATCAAACAAACTTTTTGTATAAGTCAGTAAAAACTTTTTTAAAACTATTTTTAAGTTTTAAATAATAAAATCATCATGCATTTAGCATTAATAAAATTTCACTTTATATAATGTGTTCAACTTAGTGTGTTTATTTAAAGACTCTAAAAAAATTAATGAGAATTAACGCAAAAACATTAACGTATCGATTCACTCAGAAATCCTCTGTAAACAAACTTGTGACAATTTACTTTCAATTTTAACATCGTATTCCTTTTCCTATCATTTCCCTAAATAAAAGTCAAAGAAAAAATTCACTGATTCAGTAAAAAACATTTATTGAAAATTTAATATTATTTTAGAAAATTTTTTGTTTGAAATTTTTTTCTTGATAATTTTTTCTGAAGTGTATTTCATTTGAAAAATTTGTTACATACTCAAGCATATTTTGGATTTTTCTTGTGCCGGCAAAATAACTACACCATTTGAAACGTCTTTGCAAAGCATGATAAATGGTGCCTGAAAATAGTCCAACAGTGCCTTATTGGGTGTAGCCTTTTTTTATGTTCATAAGGGATTATATTTTACATTTTTCTACAAATATTTTCTAACTCCATTTCATGTTTGTAAAATTTTGGGTGTTAATTTTGCATAAAGCTTTCATAAGAGTTTGTAAATACGTTTTTGCCATCAATGAAAAAATATAATAAAACTTGAAAAAAAAAGAATTCTAAAATCGAAAAGCCATAAATCAAATTGCTTATATAATCGTACAATATGGTTTTAACTATTTTACAGGATTAGCTTTCTTATAATTTAATATATCTAACACATACACATGACTACTCGAGGGAGAAAGGCAGGCAAGCAGGCAGGACATTATTGTAAAACATTACGCATTTATGGCTATTTAACTAATAAAAATGTACTCGAGTGTGAGGGAATGCGTAAATTGTTGCTTTAATATTTTATTCATATTATCACTATCATGGCTCATAAATTATTCAAAATATTAGATGGTTGAATGATTACTTTGTCGTAAATTGACCTTTTAGTTGAATTACAGAGTTCTTTCTATATTTATTTTATTTGTATTTTAGGAAATTGATTTTGTTTAGTTTGTTCACTTTATGACTATAAGTTAGAAAGTTTGTGCTTGCAGGAAGCCAGTTAGTTAAATGTTAACTTAAGCAGAACTTTTGGACTAAAAAATTTATTTTATTGCTTTGAAATAAAATTTGAAAAAAATATATAAATATTTTTTAATATTGCTGCTTGATGATGAACAGCAATAATAAATTTATTTTGTGTCTATATAAATACAAAATCTATGGAAAAGAGAATAATTAAGAATTTAGTTTTATTTCATTTCTTTTTGTTGAGCTATAATTTTTATGTTGTAAATTTGTGTAATTGTTCAACTATACCCAGCAAAAAAAATTCGTCATTTAGAAACACTAAAAGCTATAAAAAGCAATGCGTTGTATATTTAAGAACAAATGCTTCCAAAAAATGCTACCACAAATGCACTAACGTTTGCAAAAGAGCACGAAGACTTATTAGCTTTTGACGATAATTTTAAAATGTAAAAAATATATGCCTTGTACACACATAGGCAACTGCAAATGGACTCTGTATTAATCCAAGGAAGTCAAAATGCTTGGCTACTAAAAGGAAATCCTCAAAGTCAAATTTTACCACGGAGGTTATATTTAACGGCCAACGGCTTGAAATTGTAAGGACAGCAAAGAATCTTGTTCAATCTTGTCCAGATTAATCTTTAACAATACCCTAACATCGAATGATGAAATTAATGTAGCTTCTGGAAAAACATATGCTCTTATGAGAGCATTATGGAAAACACAAAAATTTACGCCTTTAAAAATTCCTTTACTTCTTGCAAAGACTTATTTAATACCTATCCTGCTGTACGGATGTGAAATTTTTGTAAATATTGAGCTGCAGAAAATTGCAGCTTACGTATAACGCCATAATCAGATATGTATATGGCTTACAGAGATTCGATCATATCTCACCATTTAAAAGAAATTTATATGGGGTAAGTTTCAGCGAGTTGTTGAAAATAAGAACATTAACTATGTTGCACACAATTAATTATACACGTATACATATGAATCTATATAGGAGACTTTCGTTTACGAGATCACTAAGATCCAATGATTCGGATTCGGTTTACAGAACAGGGCCGATACTCTTATTATTATTATTATTATATTATATTTGCTATGATTGTAATATTATTGTTATTAATATAAACAGATGAAGAAAATTCATTACATATTACTATTAACTGTTTCTAATCCTACACAGAAAAAATGATCATCAAAAATTTTTCAAACAAAAGTTTGTCTAAAAATAAATTTCATTTTCAGTAAATATTCTTTACATAATCAGTGAATTCTTTGTTTGACTCTTATATAAGATGCAAACACCAAAAACAACAAGAAAAACTGGGTTGTTTTTCCCCATGACGCCATACTCACAAATAACAACAACAATGATAGCAAAATGAAAGTGATTGTAGAAAGTTATTTTACTGGAGATTTTTGAGTGAATCAATTCGTAATGTCGTTGCATTAATTCTCATTTATTTTTTTACAGTCTTTAGATAAATATTCAGACTTGAACACATTTAACAAAGTGAAATTTCATAAATGCTTAATTTATGATCATGATGATGACCCAGACAATATTTTTTTTTGATATATTACAAAAAATACAGTAAATATTTTCGTTTAATTAAGTAAACTATTTTGTTTAATATTTGTCAGTATTTTTAGACAAATTATTTTATAAATTCAGACAAAAATATTGTTTGATATTTTTCAGAAAATCCAGAAAATCGTTTTGTTTGATATAGTACATTGTTTTCTTTACAATTTGTAAATATTTGTAGACAAATTGTTTTATAGATTTAAACAATTTGGTCACTAAAAAAACACGTTCTTTTTTCAATGAAATTTTTGAGATTTTTTTTCTATATTTACAAATTTGTTTGTAGGTCCGTTCCTAGACAAAATATTTACTATTTCATTGAATTCCTTTACAGAAAATGATATTTAGTTTTGTCTGTGTATACTGTAATTATAAGATTTAATGTCTTGTTGTATAGGATGACAATAAATAAATAAATAAATAAAAGTAAGATAAGATTTAACTTCTCTCAATTACTTATTTATTTTATTTATTTATTTATTATTATTTTTAACAGCCTCAAGCCGCGAAGCGATTAGCTTGTCTGGGGAAAACATTCGGGGCCACGACCACTGGACTGACAGGGTAGCAGCGCTACCACCCAGACACAGGGGCAACCAGGCGTAGTAACGAAAATATATATACTGATCCGCTGGAGTGAAAATGTTTTGAGCGAGTAGCGCCCAGTGGACCAAATCTGAAAAAGGAATTCTGGAAAATCTGAAAAAAGGAACGTGAAAAAAGGAATTGCAATCAACAGCTACTATATATAATTCTTTCGAAAAAACTAATATTTTACTCAATATAACAAATGTATTCTTTTACTATGACCGAAAACTAAGTTGCTCTGTTGCTACAAGTCCGTCACTTGCAGGTTTGCCTGTTACGATCAGCGATGCCAGTTTTTGGATACCAAAACGTGCAAAAATTTTTGAAAAAGGGGCTTACAAGGGCTTAATTGAAAAAAGACACGTATAAAGCAATATTGAGTAAAATTTTTCGAAAAAGCACAAAAATGGGTTAACTTATAAAGTTTTTCTTTTGAAACTCAAAACACTTTTCAAATTTGGGACTAAATTAAAATCACAACCAATTTTTAAAAAGATAGAAGATTTTTCTCTACTCTTCTTATTTTTATTACTGGTAAGCAAACTAAGAAAAGAAAATGAGTAAAAACGTTAGCACTTTAATTCACAAGTGACTATATATTGCTAGAATAAATGAAGAAATAGTTAGCAAAAATAAAAATATTTTACCCATATTGAACAAAACTTAAAAAGCGGCTAAAAGGTAATTGTAAAAAGTGTTAGATTTGCGCCTTGTTTTGTTTCTGGCTAGAAATTTTTCTTTGCGTTTGCTAAAATGGCTAAGTTGGCATCCCTGAGCTTGAAGGCAGACAGTTTTTTTTAACAATTATAACTGACACAGCTTTGGAATCACCGCTGCGTATGTTTTATAGTTGATTATTTATTAATCATACGACTAAGTACTAGTTCCAGTACCAATCCTAATGATCAGGGCTCGGACTTTATTGCATCTAAAAATTGATTTTAGGCGTTTAACAAATGTTCCTAAAAATGAAAAATATGCGCAAAAATATGCATTTACCTACAAGCAAAGTACCGAAACTAAAATAATATGAAAATATTTTATTTAATTTGCTATTATTATTAAAGAAAAAAAGTAAAACAACCATAATTGGGTCTATTATTTAATGCAACCAAATTTTAATTGAATCATCAGTCGGCAACTGAACATTAATGGTTGTCAGAAAGGCGCCAAAAAGCAACTGAAATTGAGAGCTCTCAGTTGGCAGTTGCCGTCAGTAGTATCATTTTCAGCAACTGACAACCCAACTGAGGATCGGTTGCCATGCATAATCGGCCTATTAATATTTTTTTTTAAAATTGAGAAATATCCATTACAAAAATTTTCATAACTTTAAAAATATGAATTTATTGCTAAAATATGCAAAAAAAAGCACTTACCGTCAAAATATGCAAAAATATGCAACTACAAATATATGTCAAACTACTTAAAATTTGATGGTTCGCATAGATAATTAATCAATACGTCTTTATCTATCACCACAAAAAATATGCACTTGCATGAATATACTTGAATATATGCAAAATAGTGCTTACCTTCAAGCTGTCTTAACAGGCAAATCTGCAGCTACATCAATGTGATTTTTTTTTACTGTATGATAGCTAAACAGCCATATAATAGAACTTTTGAAACACAAAGACTTGATTAGTGACGGAGATGGAGCACCATAGCAACTTAATTTTTGCTCTCTAGTAAAAACAAAACACATTTTTCATATTTCGGAAAAATATTATTAAAAAAAAAAAAATTACAAATACTACACGTTGATTGCATTGATTGCTTCTATCGATTGTCATAACAAAAAATTAAACTAAAAAGCCGTAAATTTTTCAGACTTGGTTTACTGCTCGTTCAAAACTTTTTAAGATCCTTAGTGTTTTGGCACACGAAGATCTCGCTGTTTTACTAGCAGTCCTTGCGGAAAGTTTCTGTCACTCTGTACATCATTTCGGTGGTTTTAGATATTTCTGAGACATTTGATAGAGTTTAAGTTAGCATGGCGCACTTTTGTCAAAACTTGTTGCTTTTGGTCTCACTGATGACTTCTCTCGAGCTTTCTAAGGGATCGCACTATACTAATTGTTATTGATGGAATCGCACCAAACAAGTTAAAGGTTATTTCAAGGGTAACGCAAGACTCCGTTCTTCTTCTACCCTATTTCTTAAATTTTCTTAATAACCTTCTTTGTCAAACTTCCAATTCTGTCTACACTTTTTTTCTTGTGAATGAAGCATCCGCCATTTATATTCAGTTAGTAGTAGGCCAAGCCTTCAAAGTTCCTATTCCACCCAGACGGGTAGGGAAGGGAGGTTACATAGAAAAATACTTCATTTTCTGGCGTCTCCTCTAATGATTTAGGGGTAATACTCTCCTTCCGACTTCCCAACGAAGCCAGCGTATTTCAGGGTGAAATTTTGGCTATAATGGTGGCAGGCAGGGTGTTAATTGACAGGAGTGTTTAGGGGAGAGTCGGATTTCTCGTCGACAGTCAGGTGGCACTTCTGTCTCTAAGGTCACACACTACTTCTTCTACTTTAGTTAGACAGTGCAAGGTTATGCTATCTAGATTACAGACGTTACAATGATGTTGGCAATGAAAAGGCGGATTAGCTGGCCAGGGCTGGCTATGCTATCGACGCTTTTACTGCTGAATCGGTAGCTCTGTCATTTGGAATTATTAGAAACTATATTTTCCAGCCTTATCGGCAGAAAGCTGAAGACAGCTGGCGCAAGTTGAGCGCGTGTAAGGTGGCTAAGAAGATGTGGTCTTGATACAACGAGAAGCGCACAACACAACTAAGTAAAAGAATCCATGGGGACATCTCGAGGCTCGTGGCAGTAGTGACAATGCGTTCTGCCATGGCTGCCGGGCCTTGCATATCTCGAGACACAAATTCCAGGGCAGCAATATATTAGAAGTGAGTCTAGGTGACCTGATTACGTATCTCAATATGACGGGTTGGATCTAGTACCGGATCCGAAACATGGGTTGACACTGGCGAGTGGAGTGGTCTGTCAAGACGTAATCTTATTGATTCTACTTGATTGCTTGCGTTCAGTAGGCAGCCACGTACACCAACCAATCGACAAACCAGGCCAACCCTGTTGGAGATTAGGACCATGTGGAAAACCTCAATCAGGATCTTATAAGAATCTGTGAAATTGGTCGGTCATCTAAACATGGTTGATTATAATGCCAGTAAGGCCCAATGCTTTCTGCTTATGCACTGATGTATGACCGAACTCGTTGTTCCATCTGTAATTATAGGTAGATAATTTATATATAAGGGAATCAGAAGCTCGGATGTTCTTAGCATGAAAATAAAGTGTGACGTTGGATGGACTGATCACACTTTTCAAGTTTCAAAGGAAGCTTTCGGGTGCCTTGGTTCCTTAAGATGGTGGAAGAGGTACTTCACTCCATCGGACTTTCTTTTTATTTATATCACTCAGCAAAAACTACTGCTTCGTTTGAAGTAGGTTTGTCATCGAGAGTTGATGGTTGTTGTTATATCTCCTGCTTCGAAATGCGCTTCAAAAAGGCCTTATTTTTGATCACAATGTCCCACTTGGCAGTCTTTTTTACTTTACTTTGGCTGGACAGTTCGGGGCCTTTCCAGTTACTTTCAGTGTGGGAAAGCTCAAATAGAATGTCTATAAGGACTACTTCCTCTATACTCCTTTCCATAACCAATCATCCTTGAGTGCTGCTCCAAAAAACAAAAAAATAAATATCTGCTTCTTTAAAGATAGTACTAGCGTGAATTGAAGAGTCTCTCTCTCTCTCTCTCTCTCTTTCTCTCTCTGTGTAAATGCAATTTAAACTTTGTGTTTGTTACCCTACGTCTTCACGAGCCATCGACTTGCACATGACATTAACATGACGTCGGCTGAGCAACTGTAAAAAATTCATCAATTTCTTTGTTGTGGTGAATACGAGCGATGTCCATGTTCTGCCTTATCAATGTGTTTTGTAGTAGTGCATTAGAAATAGAATATTTACCAATTTTGTTCTGTCTCTTTCCCTTCTATTGCAAATGGTTGTTGACGGCGAATCTCATGGCGAACATTGATGCTCAGCCATATGTTCGGGCATCGATGTCAGAGCATGGACGAAACATGGACATGAGCGGTCTACATTAGCCATATGTGATGTCCGACATGATGTTCATACCAAGTTCATGGCTAATGTAGACCCCCAGTTATACATACATATTATTTGGTCCTAACTGTTTGTTAATGTTTTATTTAAAATTAAAGTTTGTTCGTTCTATACTTAATCTGTGGACATTTCAAAAACTGTTCAATCTATCGCCATTCGAAAACTTTTTCCGTTATTTGTTTTCCAAAAGTTTCAAAATGCAACTGTATTTGACAAACTTTTTCATAAAAAAACTAAAATATATAAAAAGTATTGACATTAAAGCCATACAAAGTATTTATGTGTGGAACAAAATTGTTAGTAATATAAATATGTGTGTCCTTTCTAATTCCTTAGATGTTTTCATTAACTTAATTTGCTGCGGTAATATGGCATGCAACTATGTTTTCGCATGCATGTATTGCGAACAACTATATTGACTTTGTGTCAATGATGTTATTCCATGCAGCATGAATATGTCGTGGGTTCTCCTCCACAACATTTTCAAAAGTTGTGTTTTTAGCGAAAATAATAAAAAAAAATTTCCGGCTAATGCAAAACTTTTACTTACTAGCTGGCAAATATCCTCCAGCAACAAAAGACTCTTTTAAAAATAACAACAAATATAAATCTTTTATTATAACAACAAGAACATTGTAAAAATGTATGTATGAAGTATGTAGAAAAATTTTATAAAACTTGAGAAAAATGAAATAAAAAAACTTTTGTTTCAAGCCATAAGGGTAAATGGTAAGAAAAATATCAAACTTTATTGTGCCACAGCTTTAGATTGAAAAGGGATTTTGCAAAGAAATCAGTAAAAGAGAAAGAGAACAGGAATAAGAAGCCTTTAAGTGTATCCATATAAAAATGTTGGTGTTATTGTTGTTCCTTGTGAATCAATTTATCATCATGCAACATATAAAGGCACGACGTAAAGTATATTATGGGTGATTCTCATCTGAAATGCTTTTTGCATGTCCGTTGAAAGTATAGTAAAATATCTCATAATATATAAAAACATAAATTTAAAAATAAAAACTACCTTAGCATGATTTAGTATGTTATAAATAATTGTCCAGAAGTTTCTTTTTTGTGCTTAAAACGAAGAACGAAAATACTGTTTATACTATTTTCATACAAAATGACGTGTCTGTAATGCACATTAAAAAAGTATGCATTTATTTTTTTGTTTAAATATATCCTTCGATATTCTTAAAAGTTTTCATAAAATTTTTTTTATATTATATGTTGTAGGATTATATTAACTCTATAACACTTCGACATTTTATGATTTTATCTCTCTTAGTACAAAAACCAGATTTAATTAATAATGGTTTTAGATTATTTCCATTTGAATCTTTTAATTCACACATAAACTTACAAAAAAAGGATAAATTATAATTTTTTTTAATAATTGTTGTCCTCAGTCTTGTGTGTTGAGCGTTATGCTTTTTTAGTACTCTTCATTACTTAGTTCAATGCTTGAAATTGCATTAACCGCTAAAATAACATCGTAGGTTTGTACTTCTAAATATTTAAAAGTTTTGTGAAGTTTGTTAAAAAGTGGATCAATAGTGGTTTGATACAAAAAATGTATTGAGTGTTATCTATATTTTTTTTAATAGAATTGAAAATTTTTAGTGCATAATTAAGGAGCTTATGTTAAAACTCATCGCAGATTATACATCTGAATTGTCTTAAATTCAATATATATATTTTGTGTTCTGAAAAAAGTTTTAAATTCGTAAGAAATATATTGAGCGTTACGTTAACAAAATTCTTATATATAATTTATCTCTAAGTTTAAGGATGGTAAAAAAAAAATTAACAGCTGCGGAAGAGAAGAAACGATATAGAGCATATTATCTATTTAGAAATTTCTGATTTGCTTTGAAAAAAATTTGCTTCTACCGCACTGTGGGTTGTTACATTTTCGAAGAATATATTAGGCAGGTCGAATTTCGATATGAATAATTATTTGAAATCGACATAACTTTTGACATTGTGTGCCGATCTTATTAAAATTAGCGGGCTTTTTGGTTTTGGATAACTATTTGCAGAAAATTTTTTTGAAAGGTAAACATTTTTTATTTTTTCATGAGTGGTCATAACTTTTATTTTCGTCCTGCGCACAGTGGAATCTTTTTCAAAATAAATGGTAAAAAATCTGGAGCTTCTAAACTGCTGATTGGATTTATCTGAAACTTCAAACATCTTTAGAGAAGGAGTCAGGCTTTACAGCGCATATCTTAGTGGCTTTCTGGTTGATTATTTCGAACGTATTTGCTTCAAAATCCCTAGTTCCTTGGAATATTAATCATGCCTAATTCTTTGTGAATTAGACGCTACGAACCTTAGCCTAAAAATCAATTTGGTTTCATAAGCAAATACGTTCGAAATAACCATATTAATCAAAAAAAAAATTTTTTTTTCTTTAAAGTCAAATAACTTCGAAATTATGGGAAATACGGACACACCTGTGTAAACATGTTTTTTTTTGCATTTGTTAGCTTAACTCAAAGCGCTGTAAATAAAATCGAATACAATTTAAAAAACTTACAGGCCTCAGAATTTTTGTTGGGTCCCAGGTAGTCAAATTTAGCCCACTGTAACTCCGCACGCGCTTCAACCAGAAGGCCACCATGATACATGTTGTAAAGCCCGACTCCTCCTCTTAAGATGTTAGATACAAATGCAATTAGCAGCTTAGAAGTTCCCGATCTATTACCATTTATTTTGCAAAAGTCCCCACTGTGCTGCGTTTATTATAATTTTTTGTTTTTAGAAAGTAGATGTTTAGTGCTTTCAAACTCTATGCTAATTTTTTGGGGTGTACTTTTGTCGAAAAAATCATTGACAGATTAAATGTAAATCTCAATATAATTTTATTTCAGGATCCATTGAATGAGGAGAAAACTATGATGTGAATCTTACCTTCTCATATTTCTATTTGTTACATTGGTAAACAAAAAAAAAAACGAACACACATACTGCTTAAGCCTTTTTCGGTTTTTCTGCAGAAACACAAAGCGGCTTGGTAGTAATCGAACTTGCGACCCCCGGCTAACAGTCTTGCACACTATCCACTATACTACGGCGGTACCCAAAGGAATAAACAAAATTTACACTTGAAATGAGAATAACCGCTATATGTATTTTCTACACATTTGTCTGCTGAGGCTTTTATGATTCTTTCTGCGCTGGCATAACAATTTTACTAGTTTTTAAATAAAATAGAAAATGCAACACTAAATAAAAATATACCTCAAAATTGCATACAAAGCCCGTAAACAAGAAATACTTATTTCAAGCTGAATTCCCTCTTTGTGTACAGTTAGCAGTGGAATAAAAACTATTTTTTAATTAAATTTCTTATTTTCTACAAGTTTTAAAAATCAATACACATATTTACATAGATAGATACTGTTTAACTTGCTAAAATACTTCTAATATATTTTTAGAAAATTTATTAAAATTTCAAACATTTTAAAGTTCACCACAAAAACTTATCATTTGCGAGTTGTAGGCACAAGAGTTTGTTTTAGTATGAGACTCAAGCTGCAATATGATTTGAAAGTCTTTGCAATACAACGTGTTTCTTATAAGCAAGCTATGCCTTATTCAGGTGCACGCGTTCGTTAACTGTTTACAGAATTTGTTTCTTCTTTTTTTTTGAGCAACACTTCCACAGAAAGGTTTTTATTTTAACACACATGTGTTTGCATTTGTTTTTAAATTTTATTATTTTTTTGTTTGATTTTAAAACATTCCAATACAAAATTTTAATAGTGATAAATGCATGGTGCCGAAACCAGGAAAATTTATTATGGATAGAGGGATTAGTGTTTGTGGACATTTGATTTGAACTTTCAAACATTAAAAGTGATTGGAAATAGCTCCTAATAACAAACGTGTTGTTCGCAAAACGAAAGTTTCGGGAACAAGCTCCCAGATTTCATTAGGACATATTTCGTTGTAGTAAGGATAAAACAACGAAGTATACACCACATTGTATCGATTAGAGTAATCGGTTAACCGGCTAATTACTAACCGATTAACTGGCCGGTTAATTTAAAATAGGCTATTTTTGTTTAACGGTTAAACCAGTTAATTTCAGTCGATTAACCGATTAACCGACGTAACAAATTTTTTAATATTATAATAGTATTATAACGTACTTTTTGCGTGTTTAATTATTTGTTTCGTCTCATATACAAAATATATGTGTTTAGAAATTATTTTTCATACAAGGAAATAAGTGTGTTCAGTGATTTTAGCTTAAGTAAAATATTAAAATCTTTGGACGTGGCTACCAAAGAGTTTAGTAAAGACTATGCTAGTCTAATTGAACTTGAGGCAATTATGTATTAAGTTTTTGTTTAATAGTTTTATAAAATCCATTAATACTGTTGTTAACAATTTAATTAAAAATCTAAGGATTAGATATAATGAGATACGAATTCAATTAGTTTATACCTCCACTCAGGAATATTTCCTTCTAGCAACAGTGTTTTAAAGTACAGTAAGGAGTTCGGAAATAAACTTTTTTGCAGAATGTTCGTCGCTGAGCTCTGCCAGTATGAGTCAGATGATGACCTTACAGCAGAAGAAACTATCGATAGTAATACAAGAAATGTTTTAATAGAATTAACCGAATTTGAAAAACAAAATTAAAACAGGACTCTAATGGCATAATGGGAAACTTTATAAGCTTAGAGAAATCCAGGAAAAGGACTGAGAAACTAGATGTTATGTATTATGGATTGCTTTCGATTTCTTCAACATCTACGATGAATGAAAGGATTTTTCCAAGTCAAGTTTTATCAAAACTTAACAATACAATCTCTGAAATCCTAAGCATTTAAAGCAAATTATTTTTCTGAAAGATTGTTTTAGAAGATCTCCTTAAACTATTGAAATAACTGATATAATGATCTCACAAATAATCTCACAAATAATTTATGCGTTGTTATTTGTTGAAATTACTTGATTTCTGAAAAAACTTTATTAATCGGTTAACCGGTTAATGCCGAAATTAGCCGATCATTAACCTATTACGCCAAAGCCTTGACTAGTTAATCGAGCGATTAACCGATTAATGCAGAAACCCGATTAAATGAATAACATAATATCGATGCTCCAAAAAGTCAAAAGAGTTGGCTACGTTACTGTCGCCAATAAGCTCTTCGCACATAGGCTCTTTCACATAGGCAAAGCTAGCAATAAATAAAGTGCTTAAAATATTCATGTACTATACATTTTTACAAAGCTAACATATAACAATATATGTAATTAAAATTTATCATCTCTACATTTTGTTGACAGTAGAGGCCGCTAAAGTCAAACAATTATTGAGCTAAGGCCAATAAGTGAAAATCGACTTTTACCTGTTTTAATAAAAAAAAAATTGGGAAAAATTAATTTTTTAATGAATTCTTTTGAAATTTAAAAGTTTTGTTTATCACTAGATGTACAAAAATCAGAAATTGTCTGCGTTTAGCATATTTCATGAACAACTTTTTTGTGCTATCGAAAATTTTTGAAGTTTTTTTTATTGGAATTTCCAATATTACTTGAACGTGGTAGAGTGAAACGCAAAAGTTTTTAAGAGTCCCTAATTGTTTATTCACAATTTCATTGCATTTTGGGGTGCTTTAATAGAATATGTTAAGAAGTTCTAGATTTTTCTGCTGGAAATATAAAAATTATATGAATTTCTTCAGCCATATATCATAAGTTACCGAAAAAGTAACAAAGAGATAAGTTTGTGGTACTACCAAAATTGGTAAAAATTAAGTTTTCAAAGTTTTTTCTGTGTTAGTATAAAAAATTTACTTAATTATTATGTAGTGTGCAACTTTTTTTGTAAATAGCACAAAAAGGAAAAATTGAAGGCAATAAAAATTTTTTTGCGGACACCCTTCGGACAAACTTCGCCAAATTTGCCTAAATTAAAAATATATAGAAATAAAAAAGTGGGTTTTTTTATTTTTGATCTAGACACTTCGTTAGGATTTCCAACGATTTGTGAAAAATATTAAGATGTGCTGCCGGAAAATGGAAATTTTATATTTTTTTACACATCTAAATTTGTTAGTATTACAAAGACAAAAATTATTATACTGCTTTCCAAATATTTATTTATTTATTGTGCTTTTCAATGTATACTTTTCTTTAAAACGCCATCCAGAGTCAAAGGCTGATTTTTCCATTAAACTAATTTACATCCTATTTGAAAGGAAAATAAATTACGCAACGAATAGTGACCAATTGGCTTTGATCGGATAAAAAAATGAATGTGTTGTAGTGGATCACAATAAAATTTTTATTAACGCAATAAGTTTTAGTATGGGTTTATATCTATAGAAATTTAATTATTTTGGCTTGAGTTCGGTTTTAATTTAATTTTTCACTTAAATTACATTTTTATTTAGAGATAAATGTTAAGAATACAGAAATAACAAGAAGCTTAATAAATTGACAAAAAGGAAAAAGTGAATATCAATAACTATCAAATGAAATAAATCACTAGGCAGGCTTTAGTTAATCTGAAAACAAATTTCTGCCACAGATTTGTAACAAAATCTTTACGGAACAGCTTAGTTTTGCTTAAAAATTTGGTCTTTAATGAAATAATAAAAAAAAAAATTCATTTCGCCGGAAAAATCACGAGTTTCAGACTACGTTAAACTAAGTTTAATCTTAGTCCACATCTCAAAAACCTAGCCTAAGAGTGACAGTATGCATTGATAAAAGGTAAATGATATTCAACTCTTGACGGCAAAACACCAACTTTGGTGACTGGTTTACGCGGTAAAGAACTCTGACAAAAATAGCGGGAGCTATCAAAATATATCAGTTTAACACTTCGTGCAGTCAAATTTTTCTTTTTTCTTTTGTCTACATGCTTCACATTTATCTCTAAATAAAAATGTAATTTAGTTGACAATTTTAATTAAGACCGAACTCTAGCCAAAATAAATAAATTTCTTTGAATATTTTATGAAATTAAAATTTTTTTTCTAAATTTGTTGTCATTTCGGAAACGTTTTTGTACTACAAATAACAAAAAAAATCCATAGTCTTACAATTTTATAGAATAGTCCATTCGATAGCAAAAATTTTAAGACATCGTGTTCCGAAATAGAATAAAAGAAATGTTTTAATGGACAACTAAAATACTAGTTCGGATGCAGAGCTGTCATTAAAGAAATTAAAAAATTCAGCTTGAAAGACATTATCATAAATCATAATTAAAATAAAAATATTAATGAACCATATAGTTATAACCATTTATAACAATAACGCAAATTCGTAAGGAAGCCTTTCAGAAATGTTGTAATAACACTGTACAACACGAAAAAAATTACAGGGTTCTGTAAACCAATTCTGGTAGAGGATACAAAAAATAAAAATAAAAAATATATACGAGTATCGGCGTTTTGTAAGATCACATCGGAATTTTATTTTAGGGGTGGTTCAAGTTTCCCACTTTTGGCCTGATCGTGAAGCATATCGGCACATGAAACTGTGTGTTCTATACATCTGAGGTGTAGAGTGTATTCAGCAGCTTTGTATAAAATATTATGGAAAATATTTCAGTGGAACACATTAACCCTCTAGCTCGCCCACATAAGGGTCATTTTTGGATATTTTCTAACAACACCTAAAAAGCATTCCTAAATATGAGGAGTGCGGAGATAAAATGTTCTACAAAAATGTTGGCCGTACAATTTCTTATGCCAAAAAGTATTGAAAACTGAAACTATGTTTAAGGCTTAACTTCGTACTTATTCCCAATTAGCACTCGACATAGGAAATCTTGTAAGTCTTACGTTTAAGGTATATGACATGTTCAGAACTTTTATGTGGAATATCACGAGAAACTTTTTTCCGGGACATTTTAACCATATAGCTCTTCGCTTAATGGGTCTTTTTATATATTTCTGAAAAAAAAAATGGGCAAAAAACTATCCTTCACCGGCAATATAGAGGGCTAAAATTTTCTACAAAAATATTGGGCATAAAATTCTACTAATTCTTCTTTAAGTCGGACCCTAGAAATCATTCAAAAATTAGAATGTGTTTAAGGGTTACTTTCGTACTTATGTATATTTAGTACTCGGCATAGAAAATCTTGTAAGCCTTACGTTTAAGGTATAAGATGTGTTGTGTTTTTTTATGTACGAGACCATTTTTGTAGAAGATTTTCCCCCCTATATCGCCGGTGAAGGGGAGATATTTGCCCCTCCTTTAAGAAATGTGCCAAAAGGCCTATTAATCGAAGAGCTAGAGAGTTAAATGTTCCAAAAAATATTTTTCCCCTAATATTTGCTACAAAGTTGGTGAGCATACCCTACACCTCAGATGTAAAGAACACATAGTTTCATGTGCCAATATGCTAAACAATGAGGCCAAATAAAATTCCGGTGTGATCTTGCAAACGCCGACACACGCATATTTTTTTTTGGTCCCCTCTACAAGAATCGGCTTACAGAACCCCGTAATTTTGAAAAAAGTTCGAAATTGTTTAATAGTGTAATTGTTTTAAACGTACTTATCCTATGACTAGTGAAAATGGGAATGTTAAAAAATATTCCAGAGTCCAGTGGCCGGTGAAAACAGAATATACTACAAAATTAGAGCAAAAATCATAGCAAATTCCCACACTGTACAAGCAGTTTTTTCCAACTAAAAATTATTTGTTTAAAGTAGAGTTATTCAACTAGTATTAAAGAAGGCAAAACAGGACAAGTACCTTAAGTTTGGGTCTAGAACCTATCACTGAGTATCTTAATTATGTCAATTGACCCCTCATTGGCATGTAAAATTTACCTAAAATGCCTAAGTATAGAAATATATATTATTTTTTAGTGCATTCCATTCATAAATGCAGCTAAAATTTTGTTTTTGAGATATAGGATATATGGGAGGTAGTCATGTCCTTGCAGCGAATGTAACAAAATTGTCAATAGTTGTATAATGCTACATTTTGGGGACAGATACCAATTTTTCCACATTCTGATAATGACTGCAACTGAGCTGATGGCCTTTGTAGCTAGAGCTCTATCCACTAACTTTATTATAATTAATTATTATTAAGTTATTAAATAAATAAATAAATAAATAATAACTGCAGCTAAAATTAAAACTTAAAAATTCAGGATGTATGTGAGGTAATCATGTCCTTGCACCGATTTTTCTTAAACTTTAAAGTTTTCTTAGTTTAGTCATTAGTTATCAGTATACGAAATTTCATCTTTCTACGATAACTACTCTAGTTTTGCCCATTCACTATATGGGGACAAAGCACTGAGTGTCGCATTGTTATATTTCACCGAATAGGTTGAATTTAAATTACTTTCTTTGTTCGTTGAAATATTGACTCATGTCCAATTCTTTCTAATTAAAATGTTATTAGCCTTAACCAAATAAAAATTACTTTGAAATAAAAAAACAATTTAGTTCGAAATAATTACATTAAATAATTAAATTTATTTAAATTTCCTCCATCTAACCAATTTTTTTTTTAGCAAAGGTATTTCATTAAGATTTGCTTTACAAAATTTTAATATAAAATACTTGTACATAACTAAATATTTTCGAAATTTCTTTAATAAAACATAAGTTAAATATTGATTTATTAGTAAAACTTTTCTTAACATTTTCATTATTACTTTATTAGAAATTTCTACTATGAATGGAAAATTACTAGCTAATATTAAGACATTACAAAGAACTTTTGTACAAAAGTGTCTATTTGCATAAATTTCTGCTTATTAACTCTAAGAAAATATCATCAACAGCTTGTTTTAAGTAATATTCATGTTGTAAATATGTATAAACTACACAAGTTATTTCAGAAGGATACAAGTTTTAATACACAAAAATTTAAGATGTAAAAATGTGTTAAGAAGATCCAAAATTTGCAACAATATAGATAATACGTTTGTGTATCTGACACTTATTATATTTAAGTCTACTTGTAGATGTAGTGATTTTAAAATTGAAGTTATAGCTTTAATACACTCATACATCTATAATTATGTTAGGAGCAACTTTTTAACCTCAATCAATCTGCTAACAACACAACTTGGCCATCTCATCATCTCTTAAAAATGTTAGAAGTTTTTTTTTATTACACATTATTGACCTCACCACCATCAGACAGAATAAAATGAGCAACAACAACAACAACAACTAAATAAAGACAAGCGACCAGTTACTGTATCTAACTAACCTAACAATTTTTCTACTAGACAAAAAAATTTTTAAACATGCATGTCTTGCTTAATTTGTATACTGGATGCAAATTATTCGGTAGATAGATAGAAAATAACATATTTATACAGGGGAGTGTCATAGAGAAAGAAAAAAGTTTTATTAATTTAAATTTAATAAAAGTTTATTGAACTTTTTAGATGTTTCAGCAAAAAAAGTTTTAAAAACTTTTGTTTTTAATGAAATTTTAGCAATTTTTACAAATTAATTATTCTACTAGGTTGTAGAATAGCATTTGTAATTAAAATTAAATTTATTTAATAACTTAGATAGTCGTACAAGAAGCGGTAGTATGACTTGCTACGTTCGTGTTTCTTAATTCATCTATATACATTACACTATGCAACAAGAAAAATGCCAAGGAGTACCAATATATTTTTTTTGATGTGTTATAGTCCCCTAACTACAAAAACTGTCGAAATTTTAAACTCTATAGATAATTTTTTTTAAAACTTATGATTTTTAAAGAAGCTGCTGCTCCACTGATTTTATCATAACTTATAAAGTGATTGTTTAATTTTATTACAAAAGCCCCTAAAAACTTCAAATAAAATTATCTTTAAGCCGTTCTATCATTATTTTTTAACCGACTTCAAAAAAAAAAAAAAATTCCGCCATTTATGAACCGATTTGGGATTTTTTTCTATTCAAAAGGATGTACTTCCAAATTGGTCCCATTGAAAAGTGGGCGGAGTCACGCTTATACAAAGTAAATACACATTCGTTTTCATCTACTTCTACTCAACCGATTCTTATGAAACTTTGCACACACATTAAGCGTCTGTTTAAATACTACATCAGGATCAAAAAAGTGGGCTGTGCCATGCCCATGCAAAGTGGATATATTCTTTTTCAACAACTTCTACTAAACCGATTCATAGCAAACTTTGCATGCACCTTTAGTTATCGTTACAATACAACATTATGCTTAGAAAAGTGGCCAGTGCCACGCCCATGAAAATTAAATTAGCATTTTGACTACTTCTACTTAGCCGATTCTTATGAAACTTTGCATGCACGTTTAGTTATTGTTGATATACAATAATGTGATTAAAAAAGTGGGCAGTGCCACGCCCGTGAAAAGAAAATATTCATTTTAACTACTTCTACTTATTCGATTCTTATGAGACTTCGCACACACAATTAGTTCTCGTAAAAGTACATGCTGATAAAATATGGGGTCGCGGTGCCACACCTATTGTGTAGTCGGTTTTTTTTTGCAAGAATGATTATTTTTATTTGTTAAAAATTTATAAAAAACCGAAAATTGCAAAATGTTACCATTTTTATTCACAGACCGCAAAGCCACATATACCACAAATAAATTCAAATCAATCAAAGTTATTTAGAGTTGAAACAACGTGAATTTAATATTGAAACAACACGAAGAAACATGTTGAATTAAAGTTATGTCAAGCTTGAACAACATGACTTTAATGTAGCTATTTTATTAATTATTTCATTTTCGTTATGTGTATTAGAAATAAACATCAGAAAACTTTGTGTTGTAGTTTCTGCCCCAGCCAAGATTTGAGTTCGTGCCAGTTGGATGATCGGTCCACGCGCTAACCACAGCAGCCACAACAGCTTCAAACCTTACTTTAGATATATAGTAACTGCCTGTCCCAGGATGTCGAATGAAAACTTAACCGAAAGATAAGCAGTCACTCATTTTCATTCGAATAAGCGTCCCAATATTATAAACACAAAATTAAAGTAAACGTAGTTGAAACAAATATTTTTGTAAACAAAAAAATTTTCCGAAGAACAATCGCCTAAAGAACCTTAATTTTCAACCGCCCAATTTTTTAGGTTTTATT
Organism: Panzeria rudis; assembly: GCA_956483635.1. Classification (NCBI taxonomy): domain Eukaryota; kingdom Metazoa; phylum Arthropoda; class Insecta; order Diptera; family Tachinidae; genus Panzeria; species Panzeria rudis. Next base: position 157,418,968 of record OY101448.1, read on the forward strand.
GATAATGAAGAAAGACCCAAATAAAACGAAAATCATCAAAAATTTCGTGAAGAATCAATTAAATGGAAAAATGAAGGTTCCCCGGTTTATTTTGATCATTATTCATTGTGTCAAATTACCAAACTTTAAGATGAATAATCGGCTAAAAAGGCTTAATGTATATTGCCCCAGAAATTCACTCAAACCACCTAGATGAACAAACGTACAAAAAACCCCATCCTTTGATCGCGCTTAATAATTTTCTCTTCTATTTATGCCCAACAGCGGTTTTTGCTGAGTTTGTTTTATACGTAGAAAGCCTTCGGACGGACTTAAGGAATCTCTCCTACAGGTAAATGAAATACCGGCTTCACTGGCCGGGTAATTATGCGTATGTAGAAAAGTGATTTCGATGAACAAATAACTTCTTTCTCATAGGCATTAGAGGTCTGCACGAATATACTCGAAAGTACTCGTATGTATGTTTGTGTGTTTGCATGTATGTTTTTTTGTATATATGTGTGTATATATGTATGTACACACATATACATGCATGTATACATAAGTATATAAATAAGAACATACATCTATGCACACACGAAGTTCATACGAGTACAATCTGCGAATGCATTTGTGTACACTTTGCAGCCCTCTAATAGACATTATAGCCAGCGAATGGCGTGGTGGGACATACTATACGTACATATGCATATGGAGGCGAAAATCGTAGACCGGCCAAACGCCGGTGATGCCGCTTATTTACAATCCCATTCGTGAAATACCTTAAGATAAGACCAATTTTACCAATAAAATTCTTACGTCTTCGGAAAAACCATCATATCTTCCAAACTACTTTTATAATGTAAAAACTGTATAAATGAGTTATACGCAAAAATGTACGCTATAAATTGTATAAAAATTAGACAGCTATTTTTAACATTGTGGACCCTATATTTTGTTATATAAGACAAATTTTACCGATACAAATCTTTAGTCGTCGGAAAGCTTTTATATCTTCCAAACTAATAGTGTGATCCACAAAAAAATGTATGCCTGGAAAGGCTGTAGTATATAAGGCCTGTAAAGAACTTAACTATTTTTAACACAGTGCATTTAAATTTCAAAAAGCATTAAACATTTGTCTTAAAATTGAAAACGACTACGTCATTGGTATTTTAATTTAATAACAAGTGATTTCGAAAGCAAATTACAACAAAATCATATAGAAGTACAAACAATTAGGAAAATTTGAAAAAAGTGTATAGTTAGAAAAATTTATGTAAAAGTCGCATACGAAAGTCTCCGCAGCGAACAATATTACTCTATAACATTTAATAAATTTTCAGGGACCCTCTCTCGGGTATACATTTTTTGTATCTCCACAAAGATTTAGAAAAAAAATTCTGTATTTAAGCTTGTAAACCTTAACTGAAATAGCAAATATATAAAATAAAACAGTTTAAAATAGCTGATATAACACTTTATCAAAAAAAAAAGTAACTTTGTCCGATTCAATACGCCAACAAATTTGATATAAAAATCATTAAAGAATTACAACCTAATTTTTTTCAATATTTAAAAGACCATATTTTCCGAACCAACGAACATAGTGATAAGTAAATTTGATTTTTTAATAAATTGATTTGTCCGCTTTGAAACTGCGTTAAAATTTTTTTAAATTCGATTTTTTCTTATATTTTTCCGGCGCTAGATTGGTTGTTTTCCCTCTGTGCGTCGAAGGGGAGTTTTTTTTGTCACATTTTAAGAAAGGGTCAAAAAAGACCTATACACCAAAGCGTTAGAGGGTTAAGATATTCCATGAAATTATTTCCCGTAGAGTTTTACATAAAAGTGCTGAACACACCTAATACATGAAACGTAAAGTTTAGACGATATCCTATACCAATTCTCTATAACAATGACCAAAAGGTGAGGTTCATGTAAACACATTTGCATAACTTTTAAACTTATGGAGATCCCACTACCAAACTTTTGCAGTACAGTGAGGACGTCCTAGGCTAACTTTAATAAAACATTAAGCAATAAATAAAAAGTGTCGAAGTTAGAAAAATTTTAATTTCACTTGGTCATTTCCGGCTTTGACAATAACAAATTTTTTAATTAAATAATTTTTCTGAAATGATCAGACAATTTCCTCTAAGAATCAACTATTCAAATTCAAATTGATTATTAGGCTAAGGCTCGTAACGTTTTAATGCAGAAAGAATTGGGCATGATTAATATTCCAATATTCCAAGGAAAATTAACATCAAATTAATTTTTCCCTTGTTCCTTGGAATATTAATCATGCCCGATTCTTTCTGAATTAAAACGTTACGAACCTTAGCCGAATAATCAATTTGGATTCACAAGCAAATACGTTCGAAATAATCATATTTATAAATACCCAGCAAAAAATGTTATATATTATATCTATTAGGTACAATAAATTTTTTTTTTTTCGAAAACGGCGGCAACACTTTCGCACCCCATAACTCGACAAATAAACATCATACAAAAAAGAATTTGTACACAGATTTATAACTACTAGAATTATAGTTATGCCAAATATCAAGAAATTTCAGCAGACAAATTTTTGTTTGGGTTGTCCGCTTCAAAAATAATGCCCCATATTATAAGTATAACAGTTGATAACAAGGCAGCAAATTGGGCGAATAATTAACTATCTTGTTTAGAGGCATGAAATATGTTTGTTTCTACAAAACTCCCCCAACCAAATTATATTGTTACTATAGCTATACTTATAAAGCTACTTATACATGCATTAGCTCCTAAATAAATTTACTTGCAAATATTTGTAGATGTTTATATAATACTCGTATACTAGTCTCTATAATGACGTTTATTTAAAAGTGGTCAACTTGAATGTTAAAAGTCTTGACTGCATTGTTAACATATTTAACAGTGATTTGTAACAAAAGGAGCTATAAACTACAAGCATGCAACAAATAAATACAATGTGAAGAGCACACACACACACACATATATATCAAATAACATACACACATACATAGATACATAAGTTCAGAACGAGTATAAACTTCGTGTGTATTTAAGCATGCAAATTTCTTGTTTTTATAAGAACGAAGGATACGACTACTTCAGCTTTTATTACTTGCTAAAGATATCTTTAATAAAATAAAACATATACGTATGTACATTTCCACTAGGGTGGTTAATTTTTTAGATAAAAAAAAACAGTTTGTATATATTTGCTGTAATGCGAATGTGCTAAGAAATACAAAGTATAAGTGTGATGGAAAACAATTATGGAAAGCTTATTGCGAACAAAATCTTAGAATATAATGACTTTTCAATCATTTTAGATCTTTTTTTAGCTAGTAACTCTGAACATTTATTTTAAAGCTTAAATAAAAGCCATAAAATAACATCTTTGGCAGAATTAATTACACTCATGAGATTTATTAGTTTGAAATAAAGAATCATATCCTTAAGGTTTAATAAAAAAATCAGAGCAAATTACAGAAAATGATACATGCAACTTAAATCTGAAAGCAGATACACACAATTAGAAATATTTTCCATGTAATAGCCACCCTAATACTTATACATACATACATAAATACTTAATATGTATTTATATTTAGGTATGTAGCAAATTTGCAAAATCCATAACTTTTATATTAAATAAGTATTTATATGAAAACTTGGCATGCAAAAGAAAAGGAAAAAATATAAAAAAAAATTAAATATTGTATACAAATACAATATTTACTTTATGCATTAGCTTATCAAGTTTATCAAGACAAAAAGAAGAGTTTCAGTACACTGTAAAATAGCAAATAGAATTTATTTTTTATGTGGAACGATAAGAGTTTTGCGAGTGTAATCTTAATAAATAATACTAAAACCACGTAAGTCAACCAAGGGATTGTAAGTATAGTTTACCCCTTTTTGTGGCTTTAATTAATTACAGCCAAACGGCAGGACCGATCTAAATAATTTTTTGGATATGACCTTTTGAAGTCTGTTTCTTAAGGCCCTTAAAATTTTTTATTACTAGCTTTCACGAAGAAACATTTTTTTATCAATCACGGGCACGCCTTCTCACAGGTGATCATTTTGAAGCACTCCTTTTTGAGACACTTTTAATTTGTTTAATTGTGCATTAAAGAAATTTTTGCTTTAAACAGGACTGTAAAAAAAAAATAGATATTTAATTTCTTCCCCATATTGTAAATATTTCTGATTGAAGTATGCTGAGTTACCTAGAAAAATGCCCTTTTTTAAACAAAGTTGCAAATATTTCCAGCTAAATTATTTTAAATTCGGATGATAATTGATTGTCCTAGAGAACTGTGATAGTATTATAGCTATCATTTGCTATAATTTTTTGGAAGTCCAAATGAAAAAAGGCTTTATAGTTCTATTAGTTTAATATAAGGTCACTTCAGTTATTTCGATTTAATCTAACTAATAGATGAATTCATCAAATATTCTATTATACATAAAAAAGTGCCGGCGCAAAAATACATGTTGGCATCACAGCCCATTATTGTTTGCGGGAGCAATATGTAACTGTTGTTGATTTTAGGGTTCCATACACAAAAATTGTTTTCAATACGATGCACAGAGGGGAAAACATCCAATCTAGGGCGAAAAAATATCGAATTTGAAAAAATTTAAATGCAGTTTCAAAGCGGACAAATCAGTTTATTTAAAAATTAAATTTATTTATTACTATGTTACCTGGTTCGGTAATTTTGGCCTTTTAAACATTAAAAAAAATTAGGTTGTAGTTCTTTATTGATTTTTATAGCAAATTTGATAGCGTATTGAATCGCTAATGGTGGACGTTTTCGGACAAACTAACTTTTTTCGATAAAGTGTTATATCAGCTACTTTAAAATGTTTTACTTTATATATTTGCTATTTCAGTTAAGGCTTACAAGCTTAAATATAGAAATTTTTTTATTTTCTAAATCTTTGTGGATATACAGAAAAAGTATACCCGAGAGAGAGAGAGAGTCCCTGAAAATTTAATGGATGTTATAGAGTAATATTGTTCCAAAAATTCGCTGCGGAGACTTGCGTGGCGACTTTTACATCAGTTTTTCTAGCTGTAGACCTTCTTCAAATTATTCTACTTGTTTGTACTTCTGTATTATTTTGTTGTAATTTGCTTCCGAAACCACTTGTTATTAATAAATTAAAATACCGATGAAGGAGTCGTTTTCAATTTTAATAAAAATGTTTAAAGCATTTTGAATTTTTAAATGGGTGCTATTAAAATTATATATAATTTATGTAAAGACCTTATGGCCTACAGCCTTTCCAGGCATACGTTTTTTGTGGATCAGACTATTAGTTTGGAAGATATAAGCTTTCCACCGACTAAAGAGTTTTATCGGTAAAATTGGTCTTATATAACAAAATATATCATCCACAGTCCAGTTTTTACAGAATTTATAGCCTACATCCTTGTCTACAACTTATTTATACATTTCTGTGGATCAAAGTATTAGTTTGAAAGATATGAGTTTTACGAAAATTTAAAAATTATATTGGTAAAATTGGTCCTATACAACAACACATATCGCCAACTGGGTTAAAACAGATGACTAATTTTGTACGGACCTTAATTCCTACATCCTGCCTATAATTCATCCATATATTTTTTGTCGATAAGACTAATAATTTGGAAGTTATAAGCTTTCGGACGACTAAAGAATTTTATCGGTAAAATTGGTCTTATATAAGAATATATAGCGGCCACAGTGTTAAAAATAGCTGTCTAATTTTTATAAAATGTATAGCCTACATCCTTGCCTATAACTCATCATAATTTTTTGTAGCTCAGACTATTAGTTTGGAAGATATGGGTTTCCCGAAGACGTAAGAATTTTATTGGTAAAATTGTTTTTATCTAACAACATAAAGTGCCCACTGTGCTAAAAATAGCTAATTTATATACAGACCTTATAGCCTACAGCCTTTATAGGCATACGTTTCTTGTAGATTAGACTATTATTTTGCAAGGTATAAGCTTTCCGACGCTTAAAAAGTTTTGTCGGAAAATTGATTTTATATAACAACATATAGAGCCCACTGTGTTAAAATATCTATCTTAATTTTAACACACCTTGTAGCCTACATCCTCCCCTATAATTCATTCATACATTTTTGTGGATCAGACTATTCGTTTGGAAGATATGATTTTTCCGCCGCTAGATTGGCACTTTTTCCCAGTGAGCGCTGTCCGTCTGTCTGTCACAGGCAGTTTTCTCGAGAATCGTAAGAGCTACGAATCTAATATATTCACTGATTATGTAAACCTTTGACCGCTTCAACAACAAATATATGACGGTTAAAAATTAGAGGGTGTTCTAAAGCGAGCAACGTAACATGTTGAAATACGAATGCAATATTATGACACTTACATAGACACTTGAAACTTTCAAAGTTAGTGTATTATTATACAGACTACACCAATTAACACTGATATTTAAATCAATACAAATTAGAGGGTATTCTATCAGTTATTGTAATTTTGAGTATGCAATTTAAGCAATTTGTTGTATCTTGGAAACCGCAAGAGGTAAAATCTAAAAGATTCTAAATATAAAAAGATGCCAAAACGAAAAATCACCAAAATGAAAAAAAGGCGCTTAAACGGAAAAAGCACCATAAGTAAAAAAATCACTAAAGGGGCTATTCACATATTACGTAACGCACCAAGGGGCTTCCTAAATATTTGTTACGAATTAGATAATTTATACTGAAAACTTAGCAAAAAGCGTTTCGAAGAGGGCGGGATATATAAAGTCCGAAAATAGCGTTACGTAATATGTGAATAGCCGCTAAACGCAAAAAAAACGCACAAAATCCAAAAAAAAAAATAAAAAAAATCGCAAAACGAAAAAAAATCCAAAACTTAAAAAAATCGCTAAAACTAAAAATATCGCCAAAAACGAAAGCAAAATCGCCAAATATATAAAAAACACCAAAATGAGAAAAGCGCCAAAACAAATAAAAAAAGCGCCAAAACTAAAAAAAAATCGCCAAAAACCGAAAAAATCGCCAAAGCGAAATAAAGCTGAAGTAACATTGAAATCATATCGTCCTAAAGTGAGTTAACGAGTGATAAAAATATTGTACGTTGTTTTATAAAAGACTGTTTGTTATGTTTCTACACTCTACAGACAATTGCCAATTGATTACATATTTTAAATTTTTAAAATAATTGAGTTATCAATTTTTAGTCGAACTGTATGGTTTTTATCCAAAGTTATTTAATTAGTTTGGCTGAAGATCATTTTCAGTTTAATCTTTCGATCAAATTATTTTTTATTTAAGAAAGAAATTCTAAAGCATGTAAATATTGAAATTTTTTTAATTGAGCTTACTAAAATTAGTAGGATTTTCGCTATGGTGTTGTTGCTACCGTCGCTGGTAGTGTAGGTAAAGGTGTCTGATGAGTAGACTGCGGTAGTCTCGAAACAGCTGTCAGATCAACCAAATTTTTCTTTATTCGATGTTTAGAATTTCTTTCTTAAATCAAAAATAATTTGATCGAACGATTAAATTGAAAATGAACTTAAGCCAAACTAATTTTAAAATAATAAAATATTTATAATAAAATATTTATATTTCTTGGCCCGCTGTACAGCCCAAACGGCTGAACCGATTTTGATTTAGCTTCTTATTTTCAAGAGAGGACTTTATCGATAGTGGTCTTAAGTATGTTTGAAAAAAAATCCGTCCAGCCGTTTAGAAGATATCACATCATTTCTAGATGTATCCTGTTGACTCTGTGTGTCTCAAAAGTCTAGCTCAATTTTAATAGTAAATTTTGTTTGAAAGGTGAATTCATCCAAAATCTTCCAAGCTATGTTTGAAGAGATTTGGTCCAGCCGTTTTGAAGTTATCATCTATTTTCTTCGTGCATTTTTTCAATTTTTAATTTTATGTTATTTACTTTTTGTACGATTTTACATAAATTTTATCGTAATATATTTAAATCTAACAAAAAAACTCTATACTGAATAACAATTTTCAATTAAACTATCATTGTTCGAAAAATTTCTTAAAATATTGTATTAAAAATATATTTTTTCTAAGTGTAAGTATTTTATTCAAGTAGCAAGAAAGATTATCATGTGTGTAAATATAGTTTAATACAACAGGTAGAACCAAATAAAAATTGGCCAATATATTTTTATATTGGAAGGAAAAACTATTTATTTTAATGTTATTGGCATCAATTAGAAATCTACAATTTCTTCACAGGCGAGAAAAACGTCTAGTAGCCAGCGGCGGAAAATAGTTCGATATATTTTGTTCCGTAATAAATGGTTTTATTTCTATTTCCAATAAAAATATTTATTGGGATTTAAGTAAAATTTTCTATAATTAAAAAAATATATAATTGATAAATATTCGATTGGGCCTCCCCTGTATTTTGAAAATATTGAATTTTAAGTGAGATGGGAGTTAAGTTAAGCATGCTAGAAACAAACAAATGATTTTTTCAAGAACTATAAACAATATCAGTATTTATGAAAGAACAAACAATAGGAAAATGCATAAAAATATCCATACATACTTATAGTTTAAGCCATATCAAACAGTCAATATCTTTAATAGTACGTGTCATATATATAGTTTTAGTTGAAATGATATTATTTTATACTCTTATCTAAAGTTTGTCAACTATAAAGATTAATTTTTCATGATAACTACTTCTTGGTTAAGTATTCATAAATTTATATTTATAGTAATTGTTTTATTTGGGTATAAGACAATCACTGACATATAATTGAAATAAAGTTTATATACTTATATTTTATATAGAGAAATGTGAGTTAATTAATGGTGGGTGGGTTTAATATATTCTGCAATAAATAATAAAAAAATATGTATCTAAGACCTCTAAAAGCATAAATATGTATTTTAATTTAATTGCATTGTTGACCACACCATCAAATTTATATGATATTCCTGGTCTTATCTTTACATTCATACTCATACAATTACTTTTATATTAAATTTGTTTGTTAAGCAACAAGCTCATTTGTGGTTAAATGAATGCAAACACCCATCCCTTATCAAATATGTTGGCGTATCAAATAATTTTTATTTCAGCATATTTACAAACATGCCAAAAAAAAAACTAGTTTTCATACCCTTCTCCAACTTGAAAGCAATTTAGATTAAGAACCTTTCAAACCCGTGTTTTTCACATCAGAGCTTAACGATTGTTGAAATAAACTGAGGAAACTGAAAAAAAACAATGTTTTAAATTTGCTTATAATAAAAAAAGCAGAGCGACGGATATCGATTTTAAAATGAACTAAAATCAACGAGACCAGTTTGAATATATAACCCTAAAAAATTTATTTGATGCAATTCTAAAGTAAGAAATAGGGCAACAAAAAATATGATAAGTCTCAGTTTTTAAGTGCAACTCGCAAACATTTTAAAGGATTTTCATAAAAACGCATTAAAGCTGCATTTTTTCAAGTTAACAAATTTGGTGGACTTGTTTCATGAACAACTTTTGCAACTGGTTGCTTAACTTTTAACAGATAATGTTAAAATTATTGCTCCACGTAATTAAACAATTGCAACAGGAAAAATGCAAAGGATTACCACTATATATTTTGATGTTTTATGGACCCTACAACAAAAATAGTTGAAGGTTACAATTTTATATATGAGTGATTCTGATTTTAAGTGTACATTTTGTGCTTTTTTTTTATTTACCGATGCATAGTGGGGACTTTTGAAAATTAAATGGTAATAAATCTGGAACTTCTAAGCTGCTGATTAGATTTATCTGAAACTTCAAACATCTTTAGAAGAGGAGTCAGACTTTACAACGCATATCTTTTTTTTAAGAGAAGTAACACATTCAGGCAATTAATGCCTACCAGTAAATTAATTAATCTTTTATCTTCTTTGGGAAAGGGATAGTGTAGAGAGAACAGGTGGTGAGTTAGGAGAGAGATAGAAAGCTTAATTAATTTACAACCCTGCTATTGCGCAGTGTTGCAAGCCACTCTGGTGTCATGTAGAGGCATTGAATTGTTTAAGCTGTGTAGCCATTTTATTAGTTCTTTTACTTCGCCGACGGTCTGCTACAATACCGATGGTACAAAAGGAGGGTGCTGTGAAGTGCATTAGGATATGTTAGCATTAATCACTGCCAGTACTGCTAAGGTGATCAGTGCTATGCCTTCATCACTTTAACAGTCCAACAGCAACCAACACAATAACACACCAATGCACATGAGAAAAATGCATGATTCTGTTGGCTTGCCTGAAACTAGTCTTGAACTCAAGACCTCAGGGTTTGTAGTTAAACGCGCTAGCTACTCAGGCAACAGCATCCACTTGATGGCCTTCTGGCTTAAGCACGAGATCAGTTACAGTGGGCCAAAGCTAACAACCTTGGACTCCAAAAAAATTCTGAGGCTTGTAACTCTTTTAAATGTTATCCGATTTTGAAATGTTATCCAATTGAGTTAAACTAATAAATATAAAGAAATAATATCCTAACATGTGTTTCCGTATCTCTCATTAAAGAAAAAAATTTTTTTTGTCTTGACTTTTCTTAATATTTCGCCTATAATCCGCCTGAATTTCAAGGTCGAAATTTTGTATTTATTTCTACACGGAATAATTGTTGTGTAGACAAATTTGTTTTTGTTTGCTGGGATGTTAAACCACTTGTACCTAAACAAAAAAAATATCTTCTAAAAATTTTTAAACAAAAGTTTTTCTAAAAATACATTTCATTTTAAGTAAATGTTCTTTACTGAATCAATGAATTTTTTGTTTGACTTTTATTTAGGACGCAAACACCAAAAACAATAAGAAAACCTCGTTTTCTGTGTCTTAAAAAACAACCCCGATGACGAACTACACACAAATAACAACAACAATAATGATGACTAAAGGAATGCGATTGTACCAAGTTTGTTTACTGAAGATTTTAGAATGAATCGATATCGTTAATGTAGTTGCGTTACTTCTTATTCGTTCGTTTAGAATCTTTAGATAAACATACAGAGTTGAACACATTTAACAAGTGAAATTTCATAAATGCTTAATGGATGATTATGATGATGATTCAGACGAAACTTTTGTTTGATAGAAAAAATCCAATAAATATTTTTTTTTCATAAAGTGAACTATTTTGTTTAATATTTGCAAGTATTTTTACATAAATTGTTTTATAAACTCAGACAAAAATATTATATGATATATTACAGAAAATTCAGTAAATATTATTGTTTGATTCAGTAAATTATTTTTTTCTATGCAATTGTTGACACATTTTTATCTGTATTTAGAAATTTGTATGTAGGTCCGTTTCTAGACAAAATATTTACTAATTCATTGAATTTCTTTACTGAAAAAAAGAAGTTTTTTTTCTGCAAAAAATTGGGCATGAAGAAAAATAAACCAACGCTAACATTGGAATTTGTTATGATTAACATCAATTTAGTAATGATGCAATTTTCGCACGTTGTTAGCTTTTTTAAGGTTCTTATTTTCAATTAAAATTTTTCTATTTAGCTTTTTTCAAACCAGATTTAGTTTCTTTATTTTTCAGAATCGCCAACATGTAGACTAAACGTACAATTAAGCCCCAGATTTTGTGTAAATACAAACATTTTTTTTTTCGTTTTGAAATTTGTATTGAAAAGGTTTGTTTTTAAACTTTGAGTTATTTTTCATACAAATTTGATATGTTTAGACACGATTTTTTTTACAAAATCTGCCTATACTACTGGCATATACGATATGGAATGAAAAAGTGGTACAGGTGTGTATGCACATATTATTTAATCTCACAAAAAGTAGATACAACATAACAAAACTTAAAAATCTTTATTAAAAATGCTATTAATCTTCTAATAATTTTATCACTTTGATGCTCATAATTGTCAATTGTTTCTTAAACTTCACTTGCCTTACTATCATTATTTCTAAGTTTTCTGACAGCCGGTTTGTGCAATATACATTTATAAACTGTCAAAGTATTGCAAGTCTATATTATCGGAAAAAACTTTTCTTAAACTAACATTTTATTTTATAAATATATATTTTTTATTTTTAACTTTTTACCAAATCATATTTACTTTCCAGCTATAAAAAAATAGTTTCTTTTTACCATCAATGTACTTTTTTCCAGTTTCATCTACATAGAGTTTATTTTTCAATAAAGTGACAAAGTGAAAAATTTTTCTGATGTCTTTTAGGTTTTTTTTTTATATTTAAGAGTAGCAAAAACAAAAAAAGACTATAATAAAAAACAATGTGGAAACGATATCTTGCTGTAGGGTATTATTTGAAATATAATGATCTTAAAGAAGGAAGCATCTATGCATTTCCCTTTTTTATACAACTTTATACAGTATTTATTGTAAGTTGGTGCATAATAGTGTTCAATTTTTATATTTTTCAAAGTATTGATTTTCTTTTTGTTTGTTGTGCAACTGTTCAACATCAAAAGCATGTGTTGTAGATAAAGTTAAACATGAAAGTGTTGGTTATAACTTTGTTTGTAAGACGATAACAAAGTTTCCTTCTCAAAGTGTCTTTTCTTTTTTAATTTTTTAATATATTTTTTTGCTTCATTTTGTACTTATTTTACATTTTGTGTTCTTTGTGGTCAAAAAGTTGGCAAACTAAGCAACACATAATAAACTATACATACAAAGTATTTATTTGTGAATAAAACTAAAGGATTTATCCTCTTCTTACTACATGGACATTTTCATATTTAATGTTTTTTATAATAAACTAAAAAATGGTATAACTTAGCAAGATCAGAAAAATGGGAATGAAGTAAAAAAACCGATGGCAACGCTGGGAAAGTGCACTTTAATATCAGCTTGAGAGTGATTTAATTCTCGTATTCAATTTTCACGAAAAAGTTGTATATATAAGAATTAAATCACATTCAACAGAGCCACCTGACAAGTGGTGATAAGCAAATACACGTGAGCACTGACGATGGAAATGTAGTGGCTTCCGAAAGTGGCGCTACTCTGTTCTGCTGTGTACGTTGAAAAATTAAGTTGATGTTAATTTTTCCCTTGTTCCTTGGAATATTAATCATGCCAAATTCTTTCTGAATATAACGTTACGAACCTTAGCCTAATAATCAATTTGGATTCACAAAGAAAATACGTTCGAAATAATCATATTAATAAGATTATAAGTTGTTTGCTGTTGCAACAAAAATCTTAATATTCACAAATAAGCTCTTCGAAAACAATTTATTAAAGAAAATACAATAATTTAATATCAATGATTAGTTCTTATATTTGGCTTTATGCTTCATTGCAATTAACAGACACGCCTTGTATATTCGCTGCGGGAACAAAATTTGTATGGTTAGACCCAAACCATCAGTAAATTATAGCAGTTGTTTGCAACATTCATTTCAAATTCAAAGATTTTTATAAAACAATAACTATAAAATAGTGTTTTTCATTCGGGATTTCCCGGGGAAAAAATTCCCGGGATCCCGCTTATTTTCCGGGAAAAAATGCCGGGATTTTTTTTAATACTATTGTGGCAACTTTACTTCGTAAGCACACAATTCTAGTGATACTCTAAGAAAAATATGAAAATAAAATAAAAAATATACACATAATTGAAATTCTTTGTTTCGACTAAATATATAATTTCAATTGCTAACACTAAAGGCACGTAGGATTAAAATATGTTTAACTGTTTCGAAATAATATCAGGAAAAACAATCACATATGAAGGCCAAAGGCTTTAAACTACGTATGAAAAAAGGAAAAGGCACAAATAATCTGTCTGTTCCTGTATGTGTACAAAGTTACACAAACTTCACCGAAAGCTCTTTTCAATACAAAGTTTGTATTTAAAAAAGCTTTCGGCTGAGATTGGGTAACCTCGGACACGTAAAGAAACAGACGTAATGTTTGGCTTAGACATATATGGTGAAATTTCTAAGCTACCAAAAAAAAAGAGCTCAACTAAGTTTGGAAAAATCGCCAAACTTTTAAATAGCTTAATTTCGGTTATGTATAAATATTTCGAAAGATTTATTTTAAAAGATAAAAATTTTTAATTTTTCCATGTAAGCCCAAGTCAAAATTTAAAAGTGGTCTTATCTTTTAATTTCGTCATACGATTATTATAATTGATTGTTTTTGGGTAGTAGATGTAGAGTGCTTTCGCAAAAACTATACCCAGAACAACCGCGAAAGCAAATGTAACGCTCAATACATACAAATTAAAAAAAATTCGAAATATATAATTTTATTTCAGAATTCATTGAATGAGGCGAAAGCTATAATACTCGTATGAATCCTACTTTCTCATATTTCATTTAGTTACATTAGCAAAAAAAAAAAAGCAAAATGTACGTTTGGTATGAGATCAACCGCTGTACCACGATTGTCAAATTTGTTGTGACTCGAATTATTGTGTTGTGAATATACTTCCTTGGCTAAAGCAAAAGTTTTATTCTGTAGTTTCTTCCCTATTTTTCTCATATTTAAAATTTTGAATTTAGGTTTCTTTAAATATTCAGCTAAAATTTATTTACTGATTTTACAATTTCTTTCTTCACGCAGTTATAAAAGCTTGTCAATAGTTACATATTTTATTGTCATATAAAATTGATAGTAAATATTTAAAGCATTGCATTTGCAACCATATTTGAGAAAAGTTTATTATAGCTTAATTGAAACTTTATCGAAAAACAAGTTTTCACATAGAAAACGTTCTACCCTCACACACATGCCGCATACATGATTCTTTATAAAAAAAAAACTTACTTTCTAATTAAACCAATGCATTTACATTTCAATAGAAGAAAATGTATGTAGCAGTAGAGTGGTCGTACAAAATTAAGGTTTGGATTTCTTTAAGTCTTCAAGCCCAAATCGAAGGCTATTGATAGAAAAAACTGGCCTGAAAATATTTCTGGGCAATCAGTTGAGATTAAGACGTATTGCATCGCACGCCCACCAAAATTTGAATAACTGTTCCATAACTTAATAAATATTGTATTTACAAGAACAATTTTTCCGAGAAAGATGTTGTCTGTAAAGTTTCTAGCAGCTTTTGCCTGATGGACTTTTATCAACAAAATAAACAGCATTATATCGAAAAAGCCCATAACTATTAAAATAACAAAAAAAAAGCCCACAAATTTACAAATTCCGTTAAACTGTTTCGTTCCCTAGAGCTTAAAAATCTTCTCTAGTTTTCGAGATTCACATTCACTAAAAAAAACCAAACGTAAATTTTGCATTTTTTATTTTTGTATGAAAAGATAGGATTCTCATTCTAGTTTGCGCCGGTGTCAATGGATCCTGAAATAAAAATATATTTTTCGATTTTTTAGCATTTGTATGTATTGAGCGTTACGGTTGCTGCCGCGGTTGTGTGGAAATGAATTTTGCAAAAATAAAGTAATATGAGTGTAGGGTTTGGAAGTATTATACATCCACTATCCAAAAACAAAAAATTATAATAATAGGTAGACGAATTTATATGTTATGACCACTATTTCAATTTTGACTTGGGTTCACAGGGAAATATTAAAATTTGTATCTTTTAAAATAATTCTTTACAAACGCTTATGCATGAGCAAAATGTAGTCCATCTCTTCTTTCAAATACAATCTTTTCTGTTAATATAATCGACTGACAATGTTAAAGGTTGTGTCAATTTTAAAAAATTATTGCTAGCAAAATACGACCTACCTAATACATTATTCGGAAATATAACAACCCACAGTGCGGTAGAAACAAAATTTTTTCAAAGAAAACCAGGAATTTGTAAACATATAATGTTGTTTATATCATTTCTCCCCTTCAGCATCTGTTAAGTTTCTTTAACGTCCTAAAATTTATAGATAAATCATATTAAAAATTTTTTTTTACGTAACGATCAATACATTTTTATACAAATTCAATATTTTTTTCAGACCGCACACTTTTTTTGAAATTAGATGTGTAATCTTCGTTGCATTTTAACATAACCTCCATAATATTCACTTAAAATTTCAATTAAATAAAAAAAATATATATAACACTCAATACATTTTTTGGATACAAACGATGATTGATGAAACGTTTTGCAATATAATACTATGTAGCAAAGTCCACAAAACTTTTAGATATTTAGAATAGGGATCTTACCGATACCGATATACTTCAGATACTTCAGATTTTCCGATACATCGGTATTGGCGATATTTTACTGTCGATGTTACGACATTTTTAGATTTATTTTCAGAGCTTTTTTTTAACAAATAATTTTTTTTTGTTAATTTCACCATGAATTAGATTCAGCTCGTTGATTTTAAAATCTCATCAATATAAATTTTAAATACTAATAATATTTTACCCTGTTATTTTGCAAAAAAAAAAAATAAATAAATAAAAAATTTGGAACGATCGTGGGATGACGGAAAATCGTTCCAAATTCAAAAAAACCCCGTCGGAAGAAAAACACAACACTCAAATAAAAAATTATTTATTTTTTCTAAATTTTACCATGAATTCATATTCAATTCATTGTTTTTTAAATCTTATTCCCACCAAAAAAAGACACTCCAAAGAAGCCATGAAAATGTAGAATTTGTGATCCGGAAGTAGTGCAAATTTGGATCATTTCTAATGAGTTTTACATACGCTGGTCATTGCAAGAAGTTCTCTTTTTCGAATACCAATCACCGAATTAGAAGCGATATTAAGATAAATTTCTTTTTTGATGTTCTATAATGATATTTTCCTCAAGGAAAAAGGATGAAAAATTTCCCATTTTCCCATTTCCCATTGTTTCTTTTTGTCCGAATTTAAACGAAGAACTGTGTTTTCATGTAAATTTAACTGAATAAATATAAACTTTTAGAAGAATTTTAACAATTAAGCTATGTAACAATTAAGTTATTTAGAAGAATATTAGTTTATAAATTTCCTTTAAAAAATCGATTTCTTAAAAACCATGACGAGTATTTTCTTAAACTTTTTAAGGAATTACAAATTTTTGTATCACTTAAATAAAATTTTAATTGTTTTTCTATTAATTATCTGCATATTTTTTAATAAAGATTCTTTGGACGCAATGAAAATGTAGTTATTTAAAAATGTCTTCCTATTTTTTAAAGTGCACTTAACCGCAACGGATTTATCTGCAATTATTTTACGGCAGTTCTTTTTTATAAATACCTTTCGGTTTGGGGTATGAGACTGAAAAATATCCATATTTATATTTCTTACGACGACTCTAATGTAGCATGTAGGTATGTAGGTATGTATGTGATTATATATCGAATTACGAAAGCAATTTGAAAATATTTTAAAAATATTCTTGCAAAAGTATTTGTCAAATAAATGTTGTCTTAGTTGAGTCTTTGTATACTGAGTCATTAATATGAATCCAGAGAAAAGTATAGAATGATCTGTTTAGGTTTCAGAGAGAAGCACCAGCTAGTGGTAAACGAAACGACGTCCTAGATAATAAGCAATGAAGCCAGGATGAGTAATGCACTTGTAATCTAATAAGTCATTTGCAAATAATAATAGCTTCTATTATTTTGCATTGTGTACGTGAGAATTTCGATGTATTTAATACAGTTTATCCTTTATACGAACAAAAATTGTGGCCTACTTTTGGGCTATATTTCAATAAAAATGCATTAGTCTTTCAATTACAAAGTCAGCGGGACTAATTGTATCAAATGTTAACCTCACCTTACAAGTGCAAATTGCATTGTAATCTAAATACATTACATTCTAATTGGCGTGTCTTTGTGGGCGAATAAACAAGTTCGCTTACAGTTTCGCTTATTATCTAAACGCAAAGTAGAGACAATTATTGTCCGACAACTATTGTCGGAGAGTGCACTGATTAAACAGCCCAGGACACGCTTATGTTAAATCTAAAATAAGCCAAAGTATCATTACTAGCTGCTACTAAATATTGCTTACTTCAGCGATTACGTAAGGGTTATTTTTACCACTGGGTGGGAAGGCAACATGAATGCTGGTGGAGTGAGAGGACTATTAATTGTTGTCAAAAATCTCTGAGCGAGATGGAGCTTCGATGTTCAGATGAAAACAAACCATAGCTGCCAGAAATGACGATTTTTTACGATATGGCAAAAAACGATATGACATACTGTGTTGTCATATCGTAAGGTTTTTACGATATGACAACACTGAGAAAGCCATACACTGTGAATGGCTTCCTCAGTGTTGTCATATCGTAAAAACCTTACGATATGACAACACAGTATGTCATATCGTTTTTTGCCATATCGTAAAAAATCGTCATTTCTGGCAGCTATGAAACAAACATAGATTTACATCATAAAAAATGGCAAATGCTCTCTTATATACTGATCTTAAAAATACTTTGATGCTCTAGATTTTAAATTATTTGGCACTACGGTCTTACTTAGCTTCAAATGTGAGAAAAAATAAAAAGTTTGCAGATCTTATAGAAAACGCAATTGGCCTTAATATTTTTAAGACTCTTTTAAGTCCGTCCTTTTACAATAAAGTTTTTTAGAAATTTGTTGAATGCAAAGAAAATTTACACTTGATTTGTATATTGAAAGATAACAAGTATTTAGTTAAAGAAGTAAAAAATAAAGTTTCTGGTAAATATTTACATTTTAACTCAACTTTTTTAGTTTTCCAAAAAGAAAATTATATTTGTGCAATATTTTCTTATTGTTTATGCTTATTTGCTTTCGGTTCAACTTGTTTGAAAATAGTAATTAATTTTGTTTTTCATTTAACTTAAACAAGGGTGATTCCTAAATGTTTGGTTATTGAATTGAAAAGTATATACGGGTATCTGTGCCTCGGAGGTAAACTGCACTATGTCATTTTAGTCAACTTTTCAGTAGGCAAGTTTTAATGATGTAGAATACATTGAACAGCATTGTCTCTATAGGCCGACATATTTTCTAACTTGTTTATTTATTACTTGCATTTTTTTATTGTAATACTTTACACTGAAAGAATTTTGCTCATAAGTTCTGTGAATTTTGACATTAATCCAATGAACAATTTCTTTAAAACTCAACCAACGTCACGCTTCGTTGGATTAATGAAACAAATCTCGTTAAAATTATTTTTTTTTTAAATTTCATTAAATATGTGAAATAATATTTGTATGTAATTGAACATTGAGCTTAAGCCGAATAATAACAACTTCCGACTTATATGAACTAATTTCATTGTTCCAATGTAATCATGTCACTAAGCTAATGAACATATATCATTATATCAGTGAAATTATTTCATTGTTTTAATGAAATTAATTCATAATTTTTAATGATATTATTACATTATTTTAGTGAAACTCTGTAATTATTTTAATTTTATTCTGTAATTATTTTAATGAAATTATTTCATTGTTTTAATAAAATTATTACATTACTTAGTAGCCTCATTAAGTTGTCTCTTTTATTGTCTATTTTAATTTATTGATAATTCATTGGTTGAAACACGTACGAAGACGCCAATGCACACGAGAAACATTTTTAATGTTGATGACCGCTCACAGTATCGAAGTCAGACTCTTGTTTCTCGTCATTTGGTTTAAAGGCAGCGTCTTAAGTAGTTCAGCCAACAGCAGTGTCAAAACAATGTGTCTATCAGTGTATAATAATAAGAGTACAAAAACAACAACAAACATATTAAACTATTTTTGTTGTTCGTTTTTGACTGTCAACTGTTGAAATAAATAAAGGTATGTTAAAAAAAATATGTATGTGATTTAATTTTTTCATAAATCGAATGAGAATTTTCATTAAATCAATGAAATACATTTCATTGAATTTGTGATATTCTAGAACATACAATTTTACATTTTTTATAGTATATATTTAAAATTTTTAAGTATTAATTAAAATATTTTGTCCAAATTTAAAGGGGTTTCCATAAAACGGCAAAATGTTGCTGTTATCATTCCAATGAAATTTTCTAACGGAAACTATGAAAGTTAATGAGCCAATTCCAATGAAATTCTTTCACAATATTCATGAAATTTCATTAGAATTGTAAAATATTTCATTAGATTTGTGAAAAAATCCAACGAAATTGTTTTATTGGATTTATGAAGCTTAATTGTTTCAGTGTAGAAGATATAAAAATGAAAAACAGTCTTGCTGGAGCCATATTTATTATTATTGCATCGTTATCTTATAAAAATCTTATAATTGATGACTTTAGTAGCTAATAAAACCAATAAAACTTATAATTTTACTGCAATAATTTATGAATATATATTTTGGTCACATAAATTTATAATTTTTGTTCTAAAGCATGGTACTGTGTTCATCATTTCGTGCGAACTGCTGTCAAAAGTTCGTAAAAAAAATTGTCACGAATTTCTTATGAAAAATTTTTGCAGAAGTAGTACTCTGTGAAAAACATATGAAATGTATCGACAAAATTTTGAGTCTTCATGCGAAATAATATGGGCACCACTTTTTTTCAAGTGGAATTTACAACAAACACATTGGGGTTTTTTTTAAACGTACACAATTGCAGCATACTTTCAAGGGCTATTATAATTGATTTCTTGTCATATTTTTCGTATGAAAAAACTAATGTTGATCAACATTTTTCGCAAATTTGAACAGAGTATTTAGCTTAACTCTGCGTTTTTCGTACAAATTTCAAAGTAAGCTGCAAAAACTTGGCACTGAAAAGCCAAACAGGAAAAAAACACCCAACATTATATTTTATTTTAATTTTCCTTCTTTTTTTAATGGAGAAACTTTTAATGTAGGTCACTAAGATCAAACATGTTCGATATAAAATGTATGCCATAAATGTGTTTGTACAATTTATTATTTATGTAGTTTTAATTGTGTTTGTTTCATTGGTTTTTGTTGATAGATAAGATTTAGTTAAAACATAAATCACAAAACATAATTACAATAAATCAAAAAAATTTAAATTGTGTTTTTTTTACAAAAGTTATCAACTTACCACACTTCATTTGTTCCTCCTCTTCGACGGCACGTAAAACTTCCGAGTTGGCTAAGTTTAAGGGACGGGCGATTTGATCGTCGATTTCAATCCTAAAAATATACAAAAAGAATAAACCAACGAATTATTAAAAGAATAGAATCAAATTAGTTATAACTATTTATAACTATTTTGATTGTCTGTTTATTTTTGTTTAAAGGTGTGCATGTTTGATGATACACAGACAAAACTCTTGGAAAACTATTTCCAATTTAAGGTTTATTCAGTAAAAAATACCATTATCAAGTAATATTTAATAAAGGAATTAACAGTTATTTTAATTTTAAAAACTTGAAATAACAATTTTAATAGAAATTATCGAGTTATCATAAAGAAACAGATGTAACTTTTGAATCTGTTTTCATCACATGTTGAAAATTCTACTCTATAAAGGCATGTCCATTGGCTACATTCTGGAAAAAAATAAAGAGAATTAAAATACAGTTTTTCAGGATATTTGAGGATGAAGAATACTTCGACATTTTAGAGGCACTTGTAGCAGGAAGCTTTGCTCTTTTTAATCAGTATTCGTTAAGAGAAGACCGATACCTTTCCATTGGTATCAAAGGTATTTATATTCAATGACGCGTTCTAAAGTTATTCTAACTTCAATATGATGAACTTTAAAAAAAAGAGATAAGCGGTTTGTAACTATTCAAAGTTGTGATTGAAGTCTACTGACGATTTGGTAAAGCGCCAATGAATTGCATATAGACAATGCTTAACTATCAGCAAATAAACTTCATTTAAAGTAAAGAAATAAAAGTTAAAAAGTTAAGTTTGGTACTATTTCCATACAGAAAAATAAATTCTTCTACAGATTTGAGTAATTTTAGAAAATCTGCTCTCAGGCCACATTTTTGAAAGGGCGTGTAACAATTAAAGCCAGATAAATTATATCAAATGTTCTTAATCGAATTTGTAAGGAAATTTGAAAAACTCGATGGGCCTTTAATTTTCCTTAAGCGATTAATTTAGAATTTTGTGGAAAAATTCACTATAATCGTCCAATGCTACATCGCCATGGCTTAATCGATTTAAAATTTCAACTGCACTAATTTTTAAGTCTGTTCTTTTGAAATATTGAAAAGAAGAGATTTTATTTTTGAACAAATTTAGAGAAAAATGTTCTTGCTGTGCTCTATTTTTGTCAAAAATCAGCAATTTTTCAAAGTTCTAAAACAGTCTTAACACAACAAAACAATAAGATAATTTTGTTATATCCACCCTTTAGCGCCAAATGATCGTAAGCTACAAAAACTAAAATTTTCAGGAGAAGGGTTTTTTATTGTATTTAAACATGATTTATAAACTGTCGCTTACGATCAAATTTTACAGCCTGTATTTTAAAACTTATCAACAATTTTGACATTTTGCCTATTTTAAAATATGGGTGTAGGCTCATAAAATTTTGATTTCAATAAGAAAATTAGTTTTTTACAACGTGTCGCTTACGACAATTTCGCGCAAAGGGGTCGATATACTGAATGCGGTAAAATATGTGTTCAACAATAAATGCTTCTAAGTCAGACATCGCGAACAAATAGCATGTAATACGTAAGCAGGCTTGTAAGCTACACCAACAAAAAGAGAAGTAGCACAATCAGGCAATTAATGCCTACCAGTTAGCTAAATAATATGTTACCTTCTTTGAGAAAGGGATAGTGTAGAGAGAACAGGTGGTGAAGTGGGAGGGAGATAGAAAGCTTAATTCATTTACCACTCTGCTATTGCGTGCTTTTTTGTTAAATTTTTGTAGAGCGGTGTTGCAAGCCCCTCTGGTGTCAAGTAGAGACATTAATTTGTTTAAGCTGTGTAGCCATTTTATTAGTTCTTTTACTTCGCCGACGATTCTGCTGCAATACCGACGAAGGATGGTGCTGTGAATTCCATTAGAATATGTTAGTATTAATCGCTGCCCGTACTGCCAAAGTGAACAGTACTATTCCTTCATCACTTTAACAGTCTGACAACAACCAACGCAATAACACACCAATGCACATCCGAAAAATCCATGATGTTTTTGGCTTGCCTGAAACTAGTCTTGAACTGAAGACCTCAGGGTTTGTAGTAGGGTATTCATTTTAATCGACTTTTCAATTGTTCGATTAATCAATTAATCGAAATTGAGGTTTTTAAATTACTCGAACAATTGAGTAAAACTTTTATTTCGTTCGAGTTATTCGAGTAAGCTTTACTGCTAAAAATTATTCGAGTTAATCGGAAAATGTTTGAATTTAATCGGTTTTTTGTACATTTTTGTGGACAAAATAAGTTTTTTCGCGTTTTTATATATTTTAATAATAAAAACAAAAGAAAACGCAACATTTCTACATAAATTAGATCATAAACTGATCCTTTAAAATTATTTTTTCACTATTCAAATGTCGCGCTTTGTAGAAAATTCTGTGTCAGGAAATATTTAATACCATTCCAACCTGTCCTCTGTATTCAATGCAGAATAAAAATAATCGGAATTGGCATAACATTATTGTTGTTATAAATATAAATACGGTTACACTTTGGAAATATTTGCCCAAAAACAACATAACCACTACTTTTGCTCAGAATTAGTTTGATTTAACTTGTTTTTTATATCAAAAAATAAGTTATACGGCAAAATCCTATTTTTATATTATTTTCAATAAATGCGAACCCATATTAAAAAAAAAATATTGTAATTAAAGGAAATACAATTTTAACTTGTCTGTGGGTTACGTTTTTTTCGGCAAATATTTGATAAGTGTGACCGTACCTTAAGGCTTTTATAATTCCGAACATTACAATCGATATTTTACGAAACATGCAGTTAACTAGTCGCTCTCGAAATATCTTCTTTATTTCAAATAATTTTTGTTTGATGTTTGTATTTCCGAATTTTTCTGAAAGACATTTGAAGTTTGTTTCTTTCTCCCTATTATTGTTACTACACTATTTACTTAATTTTTTGATCATGCGGACTATTAGTATGAAATAACGTTCGAATTGAATGGTAAATTTAATATAAAATAAAAAATTTTTCCACTTTTTATTAAGAAATCTACAAAAACTCATTAAAAAAAGAAAATTTACATAAAATTTTTTAGTCGAGTTATTCGATTAATCGACCTAAATTACTCGAATAAATTTTTACTCGAAACTAAAATTTTTTGTTTGATCGAACATTATTTGTCTTTAATTATTCGATTAATCGAACAAACATTATTCGAGTGAATACCCTAGTTTGTATTCAAACGCGCTAGCTATTTAGCCAACAGCACCTTCACTAAAAATAGTTTGCCCAAAAGTTTGCTAAAGTGGATGACACGATAGGCTTCGAATCTGCTTTGAGACAATTTTATTTATACTTTAACATACATACATACATACATACATACATACATACATACATACATACATACATACATACATACATACATACATACATACATACATACATACATACATACATACATACATACATACATACATACATACATACATACTTATTTATGTTGTTAGTGAACTTAACACTATAGCCCAAGAAGAAATCTTTATTTGAACATTATCCTGGTTAATTACTTGCTCAACATTATTTGCTTAAGCAATTAAGAAATATCATATTAATTATAACAAAAATATAAACAATTTAATATACAAGTGTTTTTTAACTGCCGTCTCGCTAAAATATTCGTTTGTGAAGTATATCTTTTTTTATTATTGTTCATTTTGCATTTGTATCAATGAGTTTAAATAAATGCTCAACAATAATTAATTGTCATCGATAGGCAACAAATATAAAAAAAAACGGAAAAAATATTTCAACTCAATTAATACATCTTGACATTCATAAATGATTGCATTTAAATTGCATTTATGGAACGTATAGTAAGTAGTACTACAATACATTGTCATAAATATGCTGAAAAATTTATTAAAATTAAGGTGGCTCAAAATTTGCAAGGATATCAATAAAGTAGACTGACACATGGGGAGAGAAATAAAGCTAAAAGAGATAAGTTGAATATATAAGAGTGGTTTTTTTATTACCTTCTTATATGCTCAGCAAAGAATTAAATTCAATTTACCAAAAAATTTATGAAATCTTCATATTTATAAAGCAGGACCAATTTGGAAGTTTACCCTTTCAAATAAAAGGAAAAACTTTCAAATCGATTCAAAATATTCCGATGTTCTGAAGAAAAATTTTAAAAATCCTCACACGAGTTGAAAACTTTTTCCTTCTTTTTGATGTCTGCTAAATTATGAATGTTTTTATAGTTTATGTGAAACCTATTAAATTATTTAATTAATCAAAAGTAAAACTGAGTTTATGTATTTTTTCTAACGTGAATATATCTAAATTTGGTTTATCTCAATAGTTGTATGAATGTGGAATAAAAACCAAACTCATGCGTATGTTTATTAGAGATGGGCAAGTGAAAAAAATATATCGATATATCTGTGGTCACAACCCTTAATCGCCTAAGTCGAGTTAGGACAAAATTTAGTTTTTGGTGTGATGGACTCCATTCGTGTCTAAATCAAATCGCTTCCACTTTTTTAAGTATGTAACTTTTTAAGACGATAATTAGGGGATATTCACATGTTACGAAACGCTCAAGGAGGGCTAAAGATTTGTTAGGGACTAGATGCTTTATACTGAAAATTTTCTAAAAACCGTTACGAGGGGGGGGTTACAAAAAATCCGAAAAGAGCGTTACGCAATATGTGAATAGGCCCTTATCTATAAATAAGTTAAAGAAAAACAAACTGACGACTGATTGGAAGCGAGTTTTTTGAAAACGACTTAGGTGGTTAAGGCTTGTGACCACAGATATATCGATATCAATATATTTTTAAATATTGATCGCCACCGATATATATCGAATAAAAATTATCGAAATTTTCAAGCACGATTATTCATACATAATCACACAATTTTTTAAAAATAAAACACAAAAGTACCTTTCTTATAAATAATTAACCTGAAAAGAGTAAATTTCCAACTTCTTTACTGTTTCAATAATATTTGGATGCGCCAGAAGCTAAAAGACCTAACTCCACTTTTCGAAAATATCTCAATTTTGTTATATTACTATCTACTTAGTTGTGAACTATTTGAAAATAATTTTGTTCTTCTATTATTTAAATATTTTCCATTAAAAAATATGAAAAATCGGTATAGGTTTTGAATCTCATTTGAATTTTTTTCACATGTTTTTTTAAATTTGTTAATATTAGCCAACCCACCTTTTCCACAGAAATCTCCTACCCACTCATTTTGTCTCTTAAATATCATAAAAATGTATGGTAACAATAAAAATTAACAAAAAAAAAATTAAAATCAAAATTTCCAACATCACTAATTTACTCTAATTTTTATTTTGTGGAGTTACCCCTTTTAGTTTCTGACACATCCATTTCATGAAACGTACATTAAGAAATTTATACTCAAAAAAGGATAATTCTTCGAATACACAAAAGATGATACATAAGACAAAATATTTTGCTAGTAATATTCTATTTAATGAAGATTGTCTTGAAATAAAAAAAAAAACCTGAACGAAAAACAAAAGCAAAGCTAAAAAATATCGAATTTGATACTGACGATATATTTAAAAAAAAAAAATAACGATATATCGATATATTGCAACTAAAAATATCGACAATATATATTGATATATTTTTGAGGAAATATCGATATTTTTGCCCATCCCTAATGTTCATACAATTTTATATATATATATCTTTTTTGTGTATTTTATGAGTGTTCAATTTATTTATATATTTAATTTTCATGTTTTTCGTTGCTAAAATTAATGTGGTGATGGTTCAAAGGCTACAATGAGCAACAAATAAAAAACTAATTATTTTTAAAATTAATTTATAATTGACTAATTTGTAAAGAAAAAAAAAACATGTTTGCATTAATTATCGTTTTGATTTATTTGAAAATGATGAGTTTATACAAACATTGTTGCGGTATGAAGTTTTGCTTGTTATGTGGTTTTCACTCAAATATACTTCACTAATTCTTATGGTTATATTTTTGCTACAATAATTGCAATTTCATTGCAATCAACAGTCAAGTTACTTTCCATCCCAAAAAGAAATCTTATTTCGGCTGATGCACATGTCAACAGTTGACCTTATATTTCCGGCAACTGCAGAAGCAATGGGGGAAAAAATTGTCATCTTATTCAATAAGCACACGGATGTGAAAAAAGAATTAATGTTCCAGTTAATTTACGAAGATATATATAAAAGAAAATTAAAACTGTTTTTTTTCTCTTTTTTGAAGTGGTCACTCATAACAGGAGGTCCAATTTTATATCTTTTTCTTTTTAATTAAAATGAAAAATAATGAAGCACTGAAAATTAAATTGGAAAAACTCAAGAGACCTACATTATTTATTGGAGATACTCGAACATTTTTACTTCATTTCCTTTTTATCATTTTAGTTTCACTATGACAATTTCGAATATTTCATTGAACAATTTTAAGAAATTTTTAATGCATTTTATTCGTTCATTGAAGTACTTACAGAAATATATGTTACTAGCTGTGCGAGCAGCGTTAGCAGCCCGGTATTAGTTTTTGGCTAACTATAAGAGTAAAAGTAAAAATCAGTACATATAAGTATAAGGAAGACAAATTAATTAGTTTTATTCTTTAATTAGAGAAGAAATTCAACTATTATTTATATATTATAAAATTTTTTAATTTGTTTATATATTTATAGCTTTTGAACGCAACTTTCCTTGCATTAATATAATGAAAATGCAATGATATATTTGATAAAATAAATTGCTTCACTATTCCCCCCCTCTATATCCTACTTTAGAAAAAATGTGACCATGTTTTAAATTTTATAAAATTCACTTGATAGTTTCGGAGAAACAGATATTGCTTAGTTTCGAAAAAATTCATAGGCTATTTGTCAGTCTAAATAGGAATTTGTCGATGTTTTTAATTTTATTAAAATCGTTTTGATAGTTTCGAAGAGGAAGAAATTGCTCACATACACTTCCTTGATCTTGGTTTAATAAAAAAGCTATAGCCTATGTGACCTCTTGGCCGCAGATCTATCTATCTACATATAGCGTATTATATTTGAAGCGGACAACACAAATTTTTTCCAAATTCCTTGATATTTGGCATAACTACACAGGGCGAATAGAATGGCTGAAAGTCAGTTACCATTCTGAATATTGGATATTGTGGACCAAAATGATATTCCCATTATTAAAGATTTGAACACACAATAGATTTTTTATAATCATTATTAAAAATCTGTTCCTGTTTGTAATTAGAGATTCTTAATACCATACATTCAATTGTATCAACCAACTTGTCATTTATAAATCATTTTGGTAGGTGCACCCAAATCCAAACCATATTAAATATTTCTGATTTCCAATACATGGAATGTAACAATCGCAAACTGTTTCTTCTTTCGAAAATGTTTTCTCATTTTTCTGAGTCGAAATCCATGGAGGAAATAAAACTTAAAGTTTTTTTTTATCGCAAATCTGCTGCTTTAGAATTTACTACATACTATTAACCGCCAAATTTTTTCAAAATCTCCAAAAATATGCTCAAGGATATTAAGAAAAACATCAAGATTGTTGGATTTTAAAAGTGTTTAGTTTATTTGTATGGATGTGTATGAATATATTGAATACATGTAATTTTTATTGTAGGCTTTGTTTGGTTTGTGCCTTTACTAAAATAAATTTACAATTATGTACAATAATTTTGAGGTGTACTCACAACAAGTGGAAAGAAGTATTTTGTTTCAATATATTCAGTACACAGAAAAAATTATTCCTAAAAAATTTTCAATTAATACATTCGATCAAAAATTAAAATTAGTTTCATTTAATTTCGTAATTGAATGTGATCAAAAACAAAATTATCTAAATAATTTTACAAACTTTGAGTAATTGAAAATTTTAATTTCAGTGATTGAATATACAATTTTAGTCGTTGGTTGAACTTCAACAACACAATTAATTGAATAAGCAGTTTTCGTAATTGAAATCGTATTTTAGTTTATTCTGTGTACCATGAATCGAATTCTTTCAGTTACTATAATAGAATTGTACGATCGTACATGGAACCGATAAAATTCGATTGGCAACAAATTCGGTTGCCCAAACCAATCTCTTTTCTCTGTGTATAGTTCTACTAGGTATAAATGTGTATACAAAATATATTTTTTTGTATGATGTTTGCTTGTCGAGTGATGGGGTGCGAAATTGTTGCCGTTTAAGACTTTTTTTTCAATTCTTATTTTGAACTAGAAACACATAAAACAGAAAAAAATTGGTGATTCTTATAGGACATCGCCTGATCTTTAAAAAAAAATATTTAATTTAAAATTTTTTTTAATGATCAAAACCGGAAATGAACAATTGCAATTAAAATTTATCTAACTTCGAGCCTTTTTTTATTTTATTTTTTTCTTACCAAAATTAGCCTAGGGTGTCTTCATTATACTGTAAAAGTTTGATAATGGGATCTCCATTAAATTAAAACTTATACAAATTTATTTACACGAACCCCACCTATTGGGGATTGTTATAGAGAATCAATACACTGACCCAAAAAGGTACATAAATTCATTACTTTTGACCTAATGTACTAGTACGTTAAATCAATGAACTGGTTAATTAATTTGGTTAAAGAATAATAACAACGAATGCTTTCAATGAACCGTTGTACGTTGAACTTCAATGAATATTATCATTGAATCAACGCATTTATGCAAAAAATTAAAGAATCTAAGTCAATGAATGCCATTCATTGGAATTATGTAAAATAGTTTTTCCTGTGTATAAGATATCGTGTAAACGTTACGTTTAATGTATTAGTTGTCTATGGCACTTTTATGTTAAACTCTACAAAAAATAGTTTCATGGAACATTTTAACTCTCTAACGCTTCGCTATATGGGTGCTTTTTGACCCTTGCGTAAAGAGGGGAAAAAAACTCCACTTCGATGGCGATATAGCGAGCTAAAATATCTTACAAAAAAATTTCTCATAAAATTTTAGTAAACGTCTACAAAGACAACAAATTTCTAAACTAAACTGAAACGCCAGAAATGAGTACAAACCTAAAATCTGATTTGGGTTTAACAATTAGTTTGTATTGATTTCTGGCGTTCCAGTGGAGCTTAGAAATAAACTGTCTTTAAAAACCTATAAAAACATTTTATGAGGAATTATTTTGTAGGGTATTTTTTAGAGGGTTAAAATATTCCATGAAATTATTTCCCGTAAAGTTTTACATAAAACTGCTGAACATATCTAAAACACTAAACGTAAGGATTACACGATATCTTATACCGATTTTTTATAACAATGACCAAAAGTGGGGTTCATTCAAGTGAAGAAATTTTTATAACTTTTAAATGTATGGAGACCAGATTATGAAACTTTTACAGTACAATGAGGACACTCTATGCTAATTTTGGTAAAAAAAATATATATCGATGCCTTAATATGAAAAAGGCGTATCTCGATTTTTTTCGAAATCGTGCTTTTAACGTTTTCTGGTAGCTAAAGTCTAAATACAGCCTCCCTATAGAACTAAGTACGCTACTGTTGAAAATTACGGTTTTCCAGTCACTTGAAAATTCTTTTTTGTATGTAAGTATTCTAGTTTTTATTCTGTGTTTTCCTTCTCCTGTAAAATAACGAAAATTCGAGTTACGCCCTTTTTATATTAAGCCATCAATATATATATATAGAGATATTTTAATTTCAATTGGCCAACTCCGGTTTTAATAATGAAAAATTTTTGTTTTAAATTAAATATTTTTTTTTGAAGATCAAACGATTAACTATAAGAATCCATTATTTTAATTTTTTTGTTTTATTTTTTACCAGTTCGAAATAATAATTAAAAAAATGTCTAAAACGGCAACACTTTCGCATTTTTTTAATTTAATTAAAATCCTCAGCGTATTAATAAGGAGTGTATGTTACTCATGGAAAATGATGCACTCGAATTGCTTTAAATTAAAAATATAGTGTGTGTTCTGAAAAAAAATATTGAGTTCGTATACAAATGTATTGAGCGTTACTTTAACAATATTCTTTAATCTGTTGTATTTATTAATTTTTGGACGGCAAAAAAAGTTAACAGCATCGGAAGGCTAGAAACGAAAAAAAAACATTATCCATTTAGATATTTCTGATTTGCTTTGAAAAAATTTTGCTTCTACCGCACTGCCGTTTATTATAATTTCGTATAATATATTAAATATGTCGTATTTTGCTACGAATAATTACTTGAAATTGATATAACTTCTCATATAGTTCATCGATTTTAATATAAAAATACTAATTTTTTTTATTTTTCCATGTGAACCCAAATCAAAATTGAAAAAGTGGTCATAAGTTTTAAATTCATCCTGCGATTATTATAATTTTCTATTTTTAGACAATAAATGTATAGTGTTTTCAAAGCCTATATCAATTTTTTGTGGTGAGTTTTTTTGCAAAAATCATTCCCAGAACAACCGCGAAAGTAAATGTAACGCTCAATAGACAAAAATTTAAAAAATCGAAATATATAATTTTATTTCAGGATCCATTGAATGAAGCGAAAACTATAATATGAAACTTAGCTTCTTATATTTCTATTAGTTACATTGGTAAAAAAAATGTACGTTTAGAATGAGAATCACCCACATACATATAAACTTTTTGTATTGTTGGCTAACCTCATAATATTGCCTTTATTTTTCGAGGACATAACACATTTTTCTGCTTTCTTCTGCTTTCTTCTTCGAAAACAATTATTACATTTTGATTCACCGGTTAGTAATACATTATCCAAAAACAAATTTTTTCATGAGTTAAGCGTTAGCGAAAAGTAAATTTAGTAATTGTTGTCAGTATCGGAGGAACAAACTGGACAATTTTTAGATCTTTAAAATGTAAAGTAAGTTTTTTTAAGATAAGTAACACTATCAATCAATTATTGCCTACCAGTTAAATAATTAATGTGTTACCTTCTTTTGGTAAGGGATAATGTAGAGAGGACAGTTGGTATAGTGGGAGAGAGATATAAAGTTTAATTCATTTGCCACTCTGCTATTGTGTGCTTTTTTGTTAAATTTTTGTAGAGCAGAGTTGCAGCCGTCAATTGCCAAGTAGAGGCATTAATTTGCTTAAGCTGTGTAGACATTTATTAGTTCTTTTACTTAGCCGACAATTCTGCTACAATACCGACGAAGGAGGTAAACCTACAATAAGATAAAATGAGCTAGATATGCAGGCATTTTTTAGGCGGAACGTGAAGCTAATAGACTATTTAATAATTTTGTAAAAAAATCCGGACAATCTAACCATCTCAATGGTCTAAGATTACGCTATTGTATTGAATCATTTTAAGGAGATACGGCATATAGTCCCAAACTCTAAGGACCAAATGCAAAATAATACCAAATTGGTACATTTTGGTACCTCGAAAGCCTCTATTTATGCCTCATCGTACACAGTTATAAAAATATGGCTCTTCAAATTTATAAATGTTTGAATTAAGAGAAAAGGAAGTCTTTGAGGTGCACTATGGGACACTTTGCTTTAAATTACTAAAAATTACACTGGGAAATTGGCTCATTTTTTCCGAATCGACTTATAGAAAGTAGGGAAGGAAAATTAAAGAAACAAAGTAATTAAAATTTTTGCTTCCGTATATAAGATTTTCTTTTATTTGAAGTGTACAAGCTTTTTTTTTTTTGCATCAGAAAATGATGTTTTTTGTTTCTGTGAATTATTAAAAATTTTTCAAGAGAGTACTGAAAAATTCGGGGTATAGATCGAACTACCCTGCAGACAAAATGACTAGTATGTGCTTAGAAATATACTAATTGCTTTTTAACTCAGACTAATTGCTTATCTGTGCTTTTTTCATATATCGAACTATCGATTTTTAATACAGTTATATCCCAGTTGGAATACCAGTTGTTGTAAAGTAGTGCTCTTACTAGTTTTTTATTTATCGCCTTGTATTTCCTAAAAAACCTTAGTTCAATCGGGGTACGAACACACATTCCTCATAATACAAGGCAAGTACTCTACCTTCTGAGCCACTTTCTACTTATTTTTTTTTAAAAGCTAAAAATATGTTTTATGTATAAGTCGTATACCTGAAAGTTGTGTCCTTTTTCGACTAGTATGTTACTAGTCTCGATACAACTAGTAATATTATTGTCCTTTTTTTACTAGTATCGTTACTAGTCTTTTTACAACTAGTAATATTACTGACGTTTTTTGACTAGTGTCATTACAACTAGTATATGATTGTCCCAAAGCGTATCTAATTGTAAATTTAGCTGCTGGGTATTTCAGTGAAGAATGTGTGTACAAGTTTTTTTTTTAGTATCTGTAAGTAAAAAACTTTTTAATTAATTATCAGGATGTTGCTAATAATCACTTTCTAGGAAGCCTGAAATGTACAATTATCCAAACTTTTGAAGTAGAGAAAAAGTAGTTCCCTAAAAACGACTACCAGTTATTTTCACTGGTTATATTCTACGGATACCTTATAGACATAAAATAAATTGTAAGCACGCAAAACAGCAGCTCCAATTTGTAATAAGTCTATTACTAAAAAACTTCGATTAATGTAAGTACTCCTTTTTTATAGCTAGGAATATATTTTGTACAAATGTGTGTATCTGTGATAGTAAAGTATACTCAAAAAATTTCATTAAGCGAAACAAGAAAAAAAAAGAACACAAAAACTTCATTGAATTGGAATAACTATCCTTGTATCTCTCGTAACTCTTTCTACACATGTATAACAACCACTAACTTTTGGTTTGTAGACGTACTTATGTGATGTATTGACAGTGAACACTTTAACCTCGTAGATTCGCCGAAAGGGAAAAACCGAGTACTCGTGTGTGTGTTTGTGTGTGTGTGTGTGTGTGTTGGTCGTAAGTATGTTGCTTGTACCATACAAAAATCAATTGAGTAAATCAAGTTAAGCACTGCACCACATCATGCATTGGCGCCCATTTGTGTTTATGTATGAATAAATGTTTAAGGGAATATCTGTGTATGTGTGTGTGTGTTTAAAAGTGCATCATCTCATACTCACACATGATGTGGTTTATAGTTCCCGTAAACGATATCATCCTGCAAATGGATTTATATCCCATTTTTTCCATGCTGTTGCCATAGAAAAAAAAATGAACGGAGTAGAAGAAGTTGTTGTAAGTGGTACATGCTTGTTTGTTGCATATATTATGTATGACGGCTTTTTCATACATATTCGTGTGTATGTATTTGCTTTTGTTTTCTTTTATTTATTACAAGTAGTTTTAAGTTAATACATACGCAAAAAGTAGAAACAAAACGGGTTCCTCCTGTGTATGGAAAAGTATATAAAATCACTTTTTTTTTAAGTACCACATATTCAAAAGAAGAAAACAATTATGTGGTAAAGAAAAATAAATAAGGGGCAAAATAAAAATTTTAAGTTATGAAAAAACGTAGGTGCTCATAAAAAAATTTAAATATACATACCAGAAAAATTAATTGCAAGTGGCCACCGCTTAATGTTAATCTCATGATGTTGCGAAATACCACACACTCACTCATCAACAGCCAGAATTTGACTTAAAGTATTAAACTTGAGGTAAAGTATAAGTTTATGAAAATAATGAAATACATTCTTTTTGTAATGCATCTTTTGCTTCTGGGTGGTGGAAAACACTGACTGATTGCTCGTGAAAAAAATTAATAAATTTTATATATATTCAACATTGACGAACCCAGTGGTCACTTTAGAAAACGTCGCACACGCGCTTGCTAAGCTAGCTAGTTCGGGATGTGGGCAGGGTTCTTGTTTTTCTATTTGACCTTAAGCGTTACAATAAAGAAAAAAAATCACGTGTGCTTAAGTTTGCCCTTAAACGACAGGAAATGTTACACAATTTTATTCTATAAAGACCTAGCCGAACGAGATGGTATTGTTCCTGACCTCTACACCCACCCAACCTATGGTTTTCTCTATGGTCACAATTATTGTTTTGGAAAACCCCACGTATACTTCACCTGAAATACAAATGATAGAGAGTTTTGTGTAAATTAATAAACCAGAAAGTATATTACAGTTTGGAGGACCATTCGTGAAATATTAAGCGAATAATACAAAAAGTGTTGTAAATTATGCAAATGCTAAATGTCACTATATTTTTAAAACTAAAGCTGCTAAAGAAAAACTAATGATGCCATCGTAGTCAGCAGATGAAAATACATAAGGATTACTAATTTTTTGTCTAAAAAACAAAACCTGTGTTATTTTTTCTTTGTCTCCACACGGAAATTTCATTATGAAATGTAACGATTTCCTAAGTACCTAATATAAACTTTTCAGGGGGCTCTTTTGTTGAGGGTTTTCCGAAAATAATAATTTACTTTCTTAGTCATATTTTCAAATCAATAAAATATTTAAAGGTATTTTTCATTTAATATCGCCAAATCTATTCTTGTCTTATCCTTAGCGAACAGTTACTGATAGATGATACAAACACACAGTAAACACAGTTTTTGACATTTGCACTTAAATTTATAAGTCTACATATATATAAGGAAATTACATATAAAAATATTTATGTGCATAATAATATATTGAGTGCAATAACCAGTAGCAGACTTTTGAAAAAAACAAAACTACTATTTTTTTCATCCATAAAACAAAATATTTTCACATTTATGTTTTCAGACTTCTGTTTCACTGACTTTATATATGTCATCCTGTCTGTCCACCTGCCATTCTGTTTTTCCGGTCTGTCTCTTAAGTTTGAAGAAAAATCTGTAGAATATAAAATGTTGGGTTATAAAATAAACGAATTTACTTTGTGCATAAATTACCATATTAAACGTGCTCAACGTTGGGTGATTTTCCACATCCGGTCTTTAAAATACATATACATATAAATTTTTTTCATTCCTGTTACATTTTTTGGATTTTTAGTGCTGAAGCAAAAGATGATTTCTTATAGTTACAGCTTATAGTTTTAATGTACATTGCAAACTGTTGGGAAAACGAATGTGTGCATACACTAAGAAAAGTATAATCTCATATATTTCATATATATCAGCTTTGAAAGGATTAATTAAAAGCTTTTCTATTGTTAAGCACAAATCAGCATATTAAACAACTTTTTTTTTAAATATTTAAATTTTTATAGTAAACAAAAAATTTTTTCCCGGTGTATTCTACTTAAAATAATAGTAATACATCATTTTACGAATTTGTATTGATAGTCCGAGGTAGTAAATGGCTTTGGAATACATAATGAAGCACTTAGCATTAAGCAATTTTTCATATTATTAATTATTCTCTCTATTAGGAACAAATCATAATAAGGTTTACACTTTTAGTTTATTTGACAGGTGTTAAAGTTGAACGTTAAGCATTAAATTTAAATGATTTTGAGTGCAAAGCGAATTTTGTCAATAAGATTTTAATGTTTTTTGTCCAGTTTTGTTAGGTTTCTGTTACTTTTTTGTGCTTGAAATATTATGACAAGTGTACAAATATATAAAAACAATTTGGGGAAATAAAACTAAATATATAACAAAATTCATTAGTCATATTTTAAGTGATAATGAGAAATATTACTGTTGAATTATTTGAAGTCCTCAAAAAATATTGTGATAAGTAGTTTAGTTTTTTATTATATGGTTGATTCTCATGCTAAACGTACATTTTGTGGTTTGTTTTTTTTTTGTTACCAAATGTAACTAATATATACTATATATATGGGAAGCTAGGATTCATATTATAGTTTTCGCCTCATTCAATGGATTCTGAAATAAAATTATATTTTTCGATTTATTGGCATTTTTGTGCCTTGAGAGTTACATTTGCTCTTGCTGTTGTTCCAGGAATGATTTTGCGAAAAAAATTAGCCACAAAAATTAGTATAGGGTTGGAAAGCACTATACATCTACTCTCTAAAAACAAAAAAGAAAATATAATAATCGCAGGACGAAATTAAAAGTTATGACGAATTTTTCAATTTCGACTAGGGTTCACATGGGAGAAATTTAAAATTTGTATGTTTTAAAATAATTCTTTACAATTATTTACACATAAGCTTCTTTACACATAACGCTTTTTTCAAATAAGGCTTGTTTCAATAAAATCGACCGACATTGTGAAAAGTTATGTAAATTTCAAATGATTTCTTTGTATCAAAATACGACCTACCTAATATATTCTTCGAAAATATAACAACCCACTGTGCGAAAGAAGCAAACTATTTTCAAAGAAAACCAGAATTTTGCAAACAGATTATATTCTTTATATCGTTTCTACTCTTCAGCTACAGTTAACTCTTGTTTAACGCCCTAAAATTTAAAGATGAATTATTTAAAATAAAATTTTATCCAAAGATATTTAATTAATTTGGTATATGCTCGTTTTTAGGAATCCGTACACCAAAAGTGTAAAGGGACCATATTGTTTTCGCTACGCTGTCCGTCTGTCTGTCTGTCTGTCTGTCACAGGCTGTTTTCTCGGGAACCGTAAGAGCTACGGACCTGAGAATGTAGAACTTTGGCCGCTACAACAACAAATATATGAAAGTTAACAATTAAAGGGTGTTCTAAAGCGAGCAACGAAAAATGTTGAAATACTAATGTAATATGTAGACACTTATATATAGACACTTTAAAATTTCAAAGTTAGTGTTAATTAGTGTAGTCTGTAGAATAGACTACACCAATTACCACCGATATTTAAAACAATAAAAATTAAAGGGTATTCTATCAGTTAATGTAATTTTGACTATGTTATTTAGACAATTTGCTGTATCTTGAAAACCGTAAGAGGCAAACTCTTGAAATTTTAAAAAACGTTAAAACTAAAAAAAAATTAAAAAAAATTTCAAAACAAAAAATACGCTAACATGCAAAAAGCGCTTAAAGTAAAAAAGCACCAAAATTAAAAAAATCGCTAAAACGCAAAATATCACCAAAACTAAAAACATCGCCAAAATGCTTAAAAAACGAAAAATACATCATCAAAATATGAAAAAAATCGCCATAAATTGAAAAAATCACCAAAACAAAAAAAAAATCCAAGAACCAAAATAAAAGCGCCAAAAACCAAAAAATCGCCAAATCGAAACCCGAAAAAAGCGCCAAACCTGAAAAAAGCGCCAAAACTAAAATAAGTCGCTAAAACTAAAAATTTCGTCAAAAAGTGAAAAAAAACGTTGAAAAACGCCAAAACCAAAAAAAAACCGTCAGAACAAAAATAAATTGCTAAAACTAAAAATATCGTCAAAAAGTGAAAAAAAAAAATTTAAAAAACGCACGACCAAAAATTCACGAAAATTAAAGAAGCGCCAAAGCCGAAAAAGTCGCAAAAAACAACGAAAAATACTTAAAAAATAAAAAAGCTAAAATTAAACAAAAAAGCACAACGAGAAAACTTCCAAAATGAAAAAAGGGGCAAAAACGAAAAGGAAAAAACATATGTGTATTCGTACGGAACCCTTCATGTGTGAGCCAAAGTCGCACTTTACTTTATTTTTTTTATTAATTCAATCTTTTGATAAATTTTTTTTTTATTTAAGAAAGAAATTCTAAAGCATGTAAATATTGAGCATTCAAAGAAAAATTTGCTTATACGGAGTTTTGAACTGACATCAGATTTTTCGAGACCACCACAGACAGTGTTCTCATGAATGTGCTCTTTTTGAATAACATTTTGTTTACAAAAAATAGCACGTTTCGGAGACAAGTACCATTTTGTTTTATTTTATCATACATAAGAGTTGTATTCAATTTTCTGTCTGATATATGTGGTATAAATATTAAGGAGATCAGATGGAGTAAATTATCTCTTATATTATCTTAAGAAACCGAAGCACTTGATTGCTTCTTTTGAGACTTGGGAAAAGGGATAATACCATCGATCACACTGGATTAATTCTTTTCTCTGGTAACCATAAGTCTAAAATGAATTTCAAGCTTGCGGAGATCCCAAAATATGTTGTAGGAGGCTTAGTTGACATACAACTAAACAGTGATTGGACCCGATTGGCAGTTCACTCTTGCGAAACTAACATCTGCAAAAAAAAGTCAGAGGACTATCTCCTTCGGTTCCCAAATGATGACGCCTTTATAATAGAAAAAAAAAAAAATAACAAAAAGTACTTAAAGCAGTTTGCCTCAATAAACGATGGCGTATGAGTATCATTATTAAGCATATTGATAAAATATTATGTATACGCCATGCGGATTCAAACACCTTTAGAATTTTTTATTCTATTATAATGACGATATAAAAGATAAAATTAAAAATCGCTTAAGAATGTAGTCATTATAATTAATAACCGCATAAGGTGACTTATGAGGGAATTGAGTAATCTATCATATAATATTTTTCTAACAAAGCTTCATGTTTTCATGAAATCCCCATTTCCATAACGATGGTGTGTCAAAAATATTAATAATAACAAATTGACTTAAGTCTTCAGCCCCGAAATGCATTAAAAATTTTTTATTTCAAAGCTAATTACATTCTGATAGTCGAAAATTCGGTCAAAGTTTCTGATAGTTGATCTTATATAATTTGGGGACAATGAATCGAATAGCAGGTTGGTTCGATCTTTCTAGATGTTGGTATTTTAATTTTTTTCTTTGGATTTCCACAAACATATTAACTTTACTACCTTCTTCTTGATTATCTCCAAAAATAATGCAACTTTCATAATAATTTTTTTACCTTTGCATTTTGCATGTAACAATCTTTGAATTTGAAAAAATTTTTTAACGTACCTATTAATTTTTTCAAAAACGATTCCGAATAAAAGATTTTTCTCAAAGCTATATTTTTCGACTTACACCATTGTTGTCACAAGCAATTCACAGATTCATTAAATGGAAAGACTTGATAAGACCCAGCTCATTCTAATATTTAACTTACCGTTATTAACTTATTTTATCAATTTATTTGCAGTTGAAATTTGGCAATCTAAAATTGACATTGAATTATACATATAAACTAGTCATTTTGACATCTTTTGAAGATGAAAAGTGTTTTTTTATTTTAATGTTATTAATTGTTCAGCAACTGCTATTCAAACATATGGCATGACTTTTTTGAGTTTAATAAAATTTATGTTTGTCTGCTGCTTGTATCAATCAATATTTATGATTTAAGCTGAGATTTATATGATTTGTAACAACATATTAACCGAATAATTGACAAGTGTTATTATTTTTTTGATATATGTGATTGACATAAAATAAACGCAGACACAAACTTAACTATAAGCTCATACCCTGTAGGCCAAGTTGTGTCCGACGATATTTTCATTTGACGATGGCTGCAAGATAAACAATTAATGCTTTATCTCCTATAAAGTACATTTAGAAATAAGTGTTGCGACAAGGTGGTATACGTTGTCGTGCATAAAAAATTTGTGCTTACAAGATAATACAAATTTGAGTCACAAAGCCTTACTGACGACAGGATGAAGAGCAACTACATGCAATATGACGTCTGTACAGTTTTAGTGACGATATCAAGAGTAACAACTGCATTGAAATGTTTGTTTTATTGCCAACAACAAAAGTAACAACTGCATTGAAGTTGTCGTGTGTACAGTTTTAGTGCCGAAAACATGAGTAAATACTAGAGGGCTGCAAAGTGTACTCAAATGTATTCGTAGAAAGTACTCGTATGAATTTCGTGTGTGCAAAGATGTATGTTCTTATTTATATTCTTATGTACAAATGCATGTGCATAGCCACGACATGCATATAAACATCCATATATACATACATATACAGAAAAAACATACATGCATACACACACACTAACATTCATACGAGTATTTGAGAGTATTTCGTGCAGCCCTCTAGTAAATACCACATCTAAGGTGTCGTGTGTACAGTTTTATTGCCGACAAGAAGACTTACGACTGCATCGATGTTGTCATGCTTTCATTTATGTAAATTCAAGAGTTTAAGTTGCTAACAAAACTTGTTATGGGTTCGATTCAATTATTACATTTTTAAATATTATTATAAATTCATAGGTGACAATTTTAGTAGCATGTTACGAACGTTGTCATCAATGCCTTTTGTGGCTGTTATTCGAAAATGTCGTCAATAGTTAGCTTAGACTGTCGTCCTTGATAGCTACTTGTTTCGCACATATATCGATGATATCTTGAAGAATTGTCCCATGGGTCCCCGTAGGCCCAGTTGTTAATTCAATTTAGGAAAATATGTGCATTCCGCTGTTCACTTCCTGCCACACATACATATATCTGTGGTCACAAGCCTTAACCGCCTAAGTCTGTTTTCCAAGGTTTTGAGGAGAGCAGTTTAAAGTTTAAAACCCTCACGGCAAATCAGGAGTTGCTTTTTTGTTGTTTATTTTTTTACAGATTCCAAAGAAGCGTATTCTTTTAATCATCTCTTTAAAAAAATAGTTCTTTAGCGTTGCAGTCAAGAGATAATAGCGAAAAAGACACTTAAGGTCTTATGACTTATTGAGTACAAAAAACTCAAAATGCTAAAGTGTAGTTAGGCTTTTTTGCCACAAGAAAAAACTAACTTTTAGTGCATCTAAGTCAACTTAAGTCCTTAATTTATGACAACATTTGTATGATTTTATCTCTCAGTTATTCCTTATTCCTGACTGATAATTCATAATTTGTCGACTTATGTTATATTTTCACTTTGGATTCCTTGAACATAAAAAATTTTTTTAAGATATTTAATTAAAAAAACACCTTTTATTTAAGTTAAAAATAAAAATAAAAGTTTTACAAGGATTTTTTTTTTGTCGTAAGAGGTATGTGACATCAGTATGTATTTTACAGATCAACAATATCCACTTACGTAACATACTCGTTCTTAAATGAGGATTAAATTTAAAAAAATCTAAAAATATCAATAAACTAACTTTTATCCGCTTACTTTTTTCCTGAGGACGTTCTTCCTGAAGCTTTTCTAATTCTATCTTCTTTAATGCTCTGTCAGACATTTTGCATATTATTTTTTCCAAAAATGGTTAAAAACTTTTAAGTCAATCACCAAGATGTAGAACTCTTCTCAATGGTCTATCTCGACTTAGTGACTAAATTTTTTTAAAAATTTCAATTTTCATAGTTTGAAATAAAGACTAAAATCTACTTAAACAAAAATTTTTTTTAAATTCAAATTTGGAATAAGAATTTAACTTGAAATAATATTGTCGTAAAGTGATATTTTAGTTGGAAAAAAGAACTCAACTCAATTTATGCCTATCAAAAATCGATGTTGTAATTCGGAATAACAAAGTAACTCAACTTAGGAAAATAAAATGTTTACTTTCTATTGCGGAATAACGACATAAGTTTGATTTAGGCAATAATAAAAACTGTATGTTTGTAATTATCATATCTTAAATTGATGTAGGCCATTATTCCAAAGTAAGAATATAGAATTATGAAACACTTAAAATGAGTTAGGAAACTAACGTTGGTAAATTATGAGTTAAGCTGTTAATCCAAAACAATAATATAAGAAAATTACTTAAGCTATTAAGTCTTTTATGGATAGCTGTTATATCAAAAACGATACAATTACCAAACATTGATAGCAAGTAGATTCATACATGCCGAACACGATAGTACCAACAACTCAGTTTCGTCCTAACTCGACTTAGGCGGTTAAGGCTTGTGACCACAGATATACTGACATAAATACATGTATACTACTTTGTGTATAAAACAATTTTGACACCAATTTTATAACGATGCTGAAACAAATTCGATGAGCTCCTTTTCACATAAAACTAAATGACACGATGAAATCAAGTAATATCCAATTTCGTTCTTGTCATCATTTAAAACAAATCCATTTTGTACATTTTAACATTTATTAAAAATTGTGTTTCAAAATATACTTTAAAGAGTGTAAAAATTAACGACAGATCTACAGCGATAACATTTTACTTATATCTGTTTCATGTGCATAAAGTCAAGTTTATAGAATCGTGAATATGTACATTTATTAATACGTTGCAATATTACAATTTACTATGTTGGTTATTTAAAAGCTAGCAAATTGACATGTCACTCAATTAGGAAAATTATACTTATACACTAGTGTTATAAACTTGATGACAACAGCTGACCGCATTGGCATACAACAAACACCAAAATATACCGAAAATATAAACATAAATACATATGTATGTTGTCAACATACACTAGTTTTCATTGCACTTATACGTTTGCATGCTACAATGGCCAAAAACATACATATTGTATACAAAAATGTGGTATACCACATGCTCATCGCTGTCACTTGTTAACAAATATCTTTTGGTAAATGTTTATGAGGATTCACGAAGGTTAAATTTATATGATAATGGTAAGTAGATATTAAAGTCGTATATATCCTTTAATAACAGGCTTCTTTAAAAATATGATAGTGTG
This sequence comes from Panzeria rudis, assembly GCA_956483635.1. Taxonomy (NCBI): domain Eukaryota; kingdom Metazoa; phylum Arthropoda; class Insecta; order Diptera; family Tachinidae; genus Panzeria; species Panzeria rudis. The sequence goes on from OY101448.1 coordinate 157,462,450, forward strand.
TTCTGTAGTAGTATTACTTTAGACTCAGAGTTTTAGTATTAATATTCGAGTATAATATTAATGTTGTTTTTATTTGAAACCATATAGTAACTGAGTTTGCTTAACTGTCGTATATTTCGTGTAATCATAAAATAGTTTTTCATTAATTGTACATTAAACAATCTTAATTAAAACTTATTGAGCTACTGCGTATAATTTAAAGTTATATAAAGTATAATATAAAGTATAATAAAGTAAGATATACCACTAATTAGCTTTTATTAGTTTAAATTTTATATAAACTGTTTTTATTAAGAAAAAGGCTGCTTAAAACATGTGATAACTTAAGAGGAATGAAGGAAAAGCCAATTGATTTGGCAACACAAATCATTGAAAAGCTTTGCTGGATTTGACTGTGGATATCAGGTAATAAAAAACGTTATGAGTTACTTCGCACAGTGGCCTAAATAAAAAAAAGTGGTTATAAATATGGAACTGCTAAGCTACTCAACGGATTTGTCTAAAAATTTATATGAAATTAATATGAAGAGGAGTCAGGCTTTCAGAATTTTGTCTATTGAAGTCTGCGCGTGCAACGGAACTACAGTGGGTCAAACTTGGCTACATCGGTTATGAAAAACTTTGTGAGACTTGTAGTTTTCTTAAATACTGACCGACTTATAAAATTAAGCACTATGTTTTTATTTGCAAATAACCACTGCTTATAAAAATAGTAAATTTCCTTGTTTATTTCTATGTGTTTCGCTCACATAAATATATTTGCAAAACCGAAAGTATTATTATTTAAATTAAACTCTAATTAGTGTTGTATATTTATAAATAAACTATTTACAAATAAGTTTCTGTATATAAGTTTCAATGAAATGGAAATATTTTAATTCATTACAGTTTACTTAACTTTAACATTTATTAAAATAAAATATTGTGGAAAAGAAATTGTTTAAAGCCAAATAGAGTAGTAAAACTATTTTAAATTATTTCATGGCAGCCATTATTTTAATAAATATTTATTTGCTTATTAGGGTGGCCCTTTTTTGAGTTATTTAAATAAATTTAAAGCTTAATATATGTATTTTATCCTGCAATTCCTATAAGAAACATAGGGCCACAAAGCTTAATATAAATTCTAGTAAATAACACAAGAAATAATAATAACAGCATAGGAACTTTAGAATTGTACCTTTCAAGAATCTTTAGAGCTATTAAGAATTGTAAAAGTCTCAAGAGGTTAAAAAGCTATATGAAAAAGGATGAAAAAAAAATTTTCAGTTTGTCTTTTCACAGCAAAGTACTCAATCTATGCCACTCTAATTTTTATGGTTCTGCTAACATTTAAAAATGCTCATCGTTTATATTATTACTTGCTTTCAACACACATTTATTTGCTACCGGATGCAATAAAGCGTAGTAAGAACTGTAAATATGCATTGCAGGCAATAAAAAATAATTATGTACAAGAAAAACTGCCACGCATAAAGGATGTCCGCCCATTTGTTGCAAAAAAAAAAGAGAAAAGAAAACTGCATATAATGAATACACACAGCGACACTTATACACATACTAATACTCATTTGAACATCCTTAATTTGCAGTATATATTTCTATCTAATGTTTGGATAGGAACCGAACAAAAACGCATATGACTGCAATCGGCATTGGAACTGAAATGTTCATATGTGTATGCATGTTTGTTTAGTACAAAATTTAGTTTTTCCCGCAAAGATGAGAGTTTTCCATTTTCTCCATCACCATACGATGGAAATTACAAACACACACACACACACACACACACACACAACTAAACAGATAAATATACAACTAGTAAATGGAAAAGAGTGATTGTATAGCTGCTTCTGTATAAGAGAAGACGCAAACATATATTTCAACAATTCAATTCACTTTTACAATTACGCACCCAAGTGCGGTTTGTCATGGCAGTAAAAATCATCAATAAAATACAATATTGCATACATACATACATATTAATGTTTATAGCCACAACTAAGCGTACGTATATCTAGCGGATGTCCCGAAATAATTTAATATGTATTTTATTTAACCTGCGTTTGGCATTAACAGCTCCTGGGAAGTGAAACGTTTTCATCTAACGCTAGTTGGGTTAATCAAAATATTTGGAACATAAATCAGACATTTCTAAACGCATAATATTTCTCATGAACATAGCAGAGGAGTATTCCTGTTTTTGTTTTAAGTACCAGCTCTCGAAATTGCTCAGGAGCGGAGCTATGAAGTCTCAAAGTAGGGCACTTCGGACATTTAAAATTTTTTATCGCTTGCCATTTTTGTTTTGTTTTTTTTTTTTTTATCAGATTTCAAAAGTTTTTGCTATCAATAATCAACGATTTTATAAAATTAAAAAAAAAATTAACGCATTTGGACAAATACTATTTTCACACTGTATTTTGACAATGACGTACAGTTAATACTAAATATTACGTATATGTATGAGGTTGGCCATTATCATTGTCAAGCCAAGTAAAGCTATTCCAAAAATTTTACGCATTTAAAAGAAAAAGATATGTCAACACAAATCAAAATTTACAAATTTATGTCTAGTTTTTCATAGTGTATTCAGATTAAAAAAATTTTTTTTAAAACTTTTTGCAAAACAGGGGGAAAATTGTTGTTATGTGGTGTCTTGTGCATATTAAATTATTTCTTAATGCTTTAAAGTCGTTGATTATTGATATTTTCAAATAAAATGTTGCAGCTATATAAGAATTTACGTAACTTAATACCAAGCAAAAAAAAAAACAAGATTATCAGCCATGTCACAGAATACCATTCCGATTGGAAGTGGTTTCAATTCCGTAAGTTACTTCTTCAGAAAACGAAAAACGAAAATTTTCTTCGTAACCAAACCACGTTTAAATTTCAAAGTGGACTTGAAAAACACTTTTCTACTGACTTCATCTGTAGTAAATACTAAAAACTTGCATACTTTTAGGAGCCTTTAATAAATATTTGGTCATGAGCTTTCCATGTTAATAAAAAGCTTAATGTGAACTTTGCATCTAAAAAAAAGAGTAAAAAAACGCCTCAAGGTATAAAAACTTGTAAAAACGAAATGCAAAATATGTAAACGGAATCTAAAGTAGGGATGTAACGAATACCGATACCGATACCGATATATCGGCGATACTTCAGATTTTCCGATACATCGGTATCGGCGATATTTTACTGCCGATACGACGATACTTTTAAACATTTTTTCAGAGTTTTTTTTAACAAATAATTTATTTTTGTTCGATTTTACCATGAACTAAATACACTTCGTTATTTTTTAAATCTTATTAATATCAATTTTAAAAATTAATAATATTTTATGCTGTTATTTTGTAAAAAAATTATTTATTTTTTTGTTAATTTTACCATGAATTCAAATTCAAGCCGTTGTTTTTTAAATCTTATTCCAGTAAAAATGAGATATTCCAAAGAAGTCATGAAAATGTAGAATTCGCGATCTGGAAGTATTGCAAATTTTGATAATTTCTAATTAGTTTTACATATCCTTGCCCTTGCAACAAGTTCTGTTTTTCGATTACCAATCACCGAATTGGAAGAGATGCTAGGACAAATTTCTTTTTCGGTATTCTATAATGATTTTTCCTTGAGGAAAGAGGATAAAAAGTACCCATTTTCACAATTTTTTTATGCGAATTTAAACTCAGAACTGTATTTTCATGTAAATTTAAGTGAATAAATATAAACTTAGAAGTCTTTTAATAATTAAGCTATTAAGTTATTTAGATGAATATTAGTTGATAAATGTCCTTTAAAAAATCGATTTTTTAAAAAGCATGGCGAGTATTTTTTTAAATTATAAAGGAATTAAACATTTTTTCTTGCTTTTCTACTAATTATCTGCATATTTTTAATATAGATTTGTTGGAAGCAAAGAAAATGTAGCTCCTTAAAAATTACTTCCAATGTTTTATCAATTTTAAATATTCTCTCTTACAATGTAATTTTGTATGATATTTATTTTTAAATATCGGTATCGGTATCGGATCGGCAAAACGGCGTATCGTTACATCCCTAATCTAAAGCACCAAAAATTTCCTTTTTCGGAATGACAACTACGGAATCAAAACCAATCCGTACGTAATCTGTGACACGACTGTATGTGTTAGGAAGCTCAGAGTTCGTAAGAAAGCTCAAAGAAATGCCAAAATTGGAATTTTTAAAAAGGAAAAATTTTGATGAAAAATAAGTCGTATTCGGAAGGTCTCCCATGTCCAACAAAAATAGGAAATTCAATTACAATTACTTACAGATACCTTTCAGATAAGTATACAATTGCTAATTGTTCTAAAAGATCTATTTTTTTTTTATAAAATAGTGATAGTACACAGAAAACATTATGATAGTTTTTTATTTTAACACACATGTGTTTGAATTTCTTTTTAAAGCTTATTTTTTTTCTTTGATTTTTAAATAACCCAGTATAATATTTTAATAGCAAAAATTGGTTTATTTCTTATTAAATATTTAAGAATTTAAGTTGCAAATATTACGAATTTTATGCTAGGTCCCATTTCCGTAAAAATATATTTGAATTTATGAATTCAGTAATAGAATACGAATTATAGTTTTTTCTGTGTGGTTTTTTTTTAACAAAAAATGTCTAATATTCAACATTTTTTAAAAATTTCAACTTAAAAATTTAATAGTCCATAATAATACATCCAAGTGAGGATTGAAATATGCTGTACTCTTTTTGAAAGAACATCGGCGATATAATTCCACATATATGAATGCGTAGTTCTATATTTCCATTTGGTATATTGCAGTAGTGTATTTGTATATTTTGTTTGCAAACTATGCCATTTGCTTTTTAAAGTTATACGAAAAGCAACATCAAACAATATGCATAAAAATATTTATATAAAATGAAATGCATACAATCTCAAACAATTACACACACACACATGGTACATATTTATAATATGTATGCATATATGGGTCAATTGCAAAGTAAATGTTATATTTTATTTCTCGCTGTTGGAACTTTATTTTGAGGTAGAAAAAGGGGGAAAAATAAAAGAGTGATCATTGAATAATATGTTTCAAGAAACACATTTCTCAGAATTCAACATTTTTATAATGATTGAGAACAGTATTTAATTACTGCCTCATACTCGTGCCATACAAAAACACTTGTCCCCACTTTTTCATAACAACACTTTTTCATAAAGAACACGAATAAAAACTTTAAAACAAAGTAAATTGAAAACATTTAATGGCTGTTAATATATTGAAATTATTTCTTAAAATTTGTTCTGTTTTTATTCCCAAAACATTCTAAACATGGAGTAGGATTTTAAAAAAAATTTTGTCCCCTCACATTGTCGTGACTGTCATTCTTTTATAATTTTCTTAAAATTTGATTAAATAGCCATTATATTGAACTAAAGGGCATTATAATCAGAAAGTGTGTGCTTGTTTAAAAAATGCAAAGTTTAAGGAATACAAACAATTTAACTTAAGCGTTACTTTACGTCTATTTCTAGCACATAATAGTGAAATATATATAAATATGTCTTGACCTTCGGGTATATTTTCTGAAAACCAAAAAAAGAAAATTTAAGCTTAAAGTCATTGATTGCTTCATAGGTCTTGATTCATTCATTTGGAGTTTAAGTAGTAAATGTCTTGACCGTAATTTTTAAGATGTTTCTCAAAAAGTATTGAAAGCGATATTATTAGATTTTGGGATTATGTATGAAGAATCATGCTTGAAAAATATAGATATATATTTAACGAAATATCGATATTTTATCGGTACTCATCGATATTGAAAAATATTTCTAAATCGAAATACTAGAGCGATGCATTAGAGCGACTCGACTTGTATGAAGATGAAGAACGTGTTTTTATTACTCCTCTCAAATTAAAGACTGATCTTCTTAATGAGGTTTCCTAAAACATTTGAAAGGTTTATTTTTTAGTTTTTTTTTGTTGCAAATTTTCGTATTTTCTCCCTTGACAATATATAAACAAATTACATCGTTTGAAGGATCTTTTCAAGCTGCATCCGATGATGCATTAAACTTTACCATTCATACCATCAGCAATGCGGTATTCCATAAAAAGCACGATTTCTTAAGCGCTTTAATTGCAGGTGCTACTTACATACTTCAAATAAATTTAGCTTTTTTTTAGAAATGATTTAATTTGAGGCATTGTTTGTTTATTTATCTATTTTTTGGGTGCCTCTGTGGCTGATTGGTAGTTATGCTAACCTGTCAGTCCAGAGGTCTTGGGTTCGATTCCCGACATAGACCCTGGGTGTTTTCCGCAGACAAGCTAATCGCTTCGCGGTTGAGTTTGTTTTATTAAAAAAAAATTCTGTTCTTAGAAACATGCTAACTTTTGCAATAGCTAGAAACGGAAATAAAAAATAATGCCTCAAATTATATAATACAAAATAAGTAAAATTTATCTTAATGTAAGTGGCATCTGCAATAAAACGCTTAAAAAATGTTGCTTTTTAATGGAATAACGCAATATTGACTTTATAATTGATAAAGTTTAATGCACCATGGGATGCAGCTTGACAAGATCTTTCAAGCGATGTAATTTTTGTTATATATTGTCTTGAGAGAAAATACCAAAATATGCTAGAAACTAAAAAAATCGATCTCTTATAGACACGGACCGATCTTTAATATGAGAGGCCTAAAAAATATTATTTTTTCTTTAATATACATATATTGATATACTAGCTATACTCGGCGTGCTTCACTACCCCATTGTTGTGCAGATATGGTCAAATTAATTATCTCATTTAAAAATAACCATAAATTGATTAGTTTTGTGGTGATCTTTTTAGTTTTGGCGAACTTTTGCGTTTTAGCGATTTTTTTATTTTGGCGATTTTTCGTTTTGACTTTTTTAATTCTGGAATTTTTTAGGTTTAGAGTTTTTTAAAATTTGAAGAGTTTGCCACTTACGGTTTCCAAGATACAGCAAACTGTTTAAACTAATTACATAGGCGAAATTACATTAACTTTCAGAAAACCCTTTAATTTTTGATGTGTTAAATATTCTACAGACTACACCAATTAACACTCATTTTGAAAATTTCTAGTCTATATAAAAGTGTCTGTATATTACGTTAGTATTTCAACATGTTTCGTTGCTCGCTTTAGAACACCTTTTAAACTTTAGCTCGTAGTTTTTACGGCTCTAGAGAAAATAGCCTGTGATAGACATAAAGACATGCGGACTGACGGACAGCGTATCGAGAGCCCTAAAAGAACCTTTTCCAAAAAGTAACTTTTCAAAAAGTAACCATTTTCAAATTTAGAATATAAACCGTTAGCAAAAAAAGTACCAAAATTATATTTTTGCCCTTTTTCGGCCCCTAAATGTACAAATTTCAAAAAAAGTACAAAACACCTATCCACTCATTTTTCTATCTTATTATGACGCTTTTGGAATTTTATGTCTACCTTACTTAGATTCAGAGATATAAGAACACCGAGTTTACCCGTTTTTACCCCTTTTAATCCCGTTAGAAATTAAGTTTTCAAAAATTCGTACTTAGAGAATATATACAAACATATGCATTCAGTATGTGTATCCATGTGCATAAAAAATAGTTGTATGTTGTATTCAAATTTGAAAAAAATACAAAACTGTTTTTGAGGGCTTTTTAAGGAGAGAAGAATAAATTTCAAGTTTAGTTTCTAACTTCATTACTTTAGGAGATAAACTGTTAACAAAAAAAGTACCAAAATTATATTTTAACCCTTTTTCGGCCCCTAAATGTACAGATTTTAAAAAAAGTTTCAGACACCTGTCCGCTCATTTCTCTATCTTATTATGATGCTTTTAGAATTTTATGTCTACCTTACTTAGATGCGAAGATATAAGGTTACCGATTTTACCCGTTTTTACCCATTTTAATCCCCTTAGAATTAAAATTTTCAAAAATCCTTTCTTAGTGAAAATATACGTATATCAATTTGCATAAGAAATAGTTGCATGGAAAAAAGTACCAAAAAGAGCAACCAATCTTACCCTTTATATATTCGAATTACAAAAAAGTACCAAAACATGTTTGAGGGCTTCAGAAGAATATAAGAATGCATATTGAATTTAATTTCTATCTTCATTACGTTAGGAGATAAACGGCTAAAAAAAGTACCAAATTATATATTTACCCTTTTTCTGCTCTAAATGTAAAAATTTCAAAAAAGTACCTAATACCACCTATTCACTTTTTTTTTTCATCTTATTATGGTATTTTTTGAATTTTATGTTTACCTTAGTTGGATCCGGAGATATAACGTTACCGAATTTACCAATTTTTACCCCATTAGCGTTTGAGTTTCCCAAAAACCCCTTCTTAGTGGATCTATATATCCTGAGGGGAGCCCACTTACGAAATTTCAACTTTCTAGCTTTAGTGATTTGGGCGATGATGAATCAGTCAGTCAGTCAGCCACTCAATAACGTTACTCTTTTATTAATATATATATAGAAGATAGATATCAAGCACAAGTCATTAATTGTTTTACGTAACTTCTAAACAGATTTTTAATATCAACAATATAGTGCCCTAAAATTGGAAAATCGTTCATGCTTAATGACGGTCAAGACAGAAATACTTGGTATTCCTTATAAGAATTAACCAAAATTAATTTTTTGCAGAGTCTAAATTCTTTCTTCCTTTGCCAATTCTAAATTCTTTATGAATTTTCTCGTAAATCGAGTAGTATTTCGAGTAAATTTAAGAAACTTTAAAATTTAAACAACCAGAACGCTTTCTGTACGTTTGGATTGCAATTGAGCCATATAGTAAATTCATGTGTATACCTTAGGGTTTTGGAAACGGGAATTCCCAGAAAAAGACTAGCTAATATTCCCGGGAAATTTTTATGATTTTCACGGAAAAACAAGATATTAAAAGTACATTTTATTTCATATATATAAGGACTTTATGTGACATTTTTACAAAATATCATAAGTGACATCGAAATTGATTTTGATTCACTTGTGAAATTTTTATTATAATCAAGTTTTTCTTTAATATCAATAAAATTTTCAATATTTATTTGAAATATTACAAAGGTTCGTTTGACGGATTCTATGAACACAATGAAATTGTTTAAGTTCTCTTTAAAAATTGCTACTTATATCATAGTCTGTTTAACAACAAAAATTTGCACGCAATTTTTTGTTTTCAAAGATGAATTTAGTAGAGAGTATCTGTGAATCACTATAAATCTATCTAAAACGAAGTTTGAGTGATATTCCGCAGAATTAATAAAAACATTTTAGAAAGCTGTTGAAAATTTCGAGTTGCCACGACTTAAATTTGTTATAAGTCGTCGCAATTATTGAAACCCTGAGGGAGACCTTTAACAGAAATAATATGAAAAATCAAAGACATATATGTGCATACTATGGCTAAGGGTATGTAAAATTAGGCGCAGTTGAGTCTAGTATTGTAACTTGCTTGTACTTAACGATAAGAACCCTGCCAGAAATTTGGCAAGAAAAATACAAAAACAACACGGTAAGTTATTCATAAAATGATTTGGGCCTTAAAATTAAATTTTCAACTAAATAATTACGGTAATAGTCGGGGTGCCTCGGTAGGCTAGTGGGTAGTGTGCTAGCCTATCAGTGTGGAGGTTGTGGGTTCGATTCCCAACATAGACTCTGGTCTGTTTCACTGCAACGAGTGAAGGTCTTTGTTACTATTCTCGTTTAAATTAACTTATGATATAATTTGTAATTGTACTTGTAACATTTAGTAAATAAATAAAATAAATAAATAGTCGTCAATTACTCTTTATATGATCTCTTACTGTGTTATAACTATAAACTCTATTTGCTTTTAAAAATTAGTTTTAAAATTTTTATTATATTAATTTTTATTTAAAAAGAATGTTTGTTTTAATAAAACAATGAAAATTATGCCAATTGTCATTTAATAAATCTACTTAATTTAGAAAATCAACTTTTCCCGGTAATTCCGGGAATTCCTGGGAACGCGATTTTTCCATTTCCGTTTCCCGGGAAGTGCAAAAGTCCGGGAAATCCCTAACCCTAGTATACGTGTATATTTATTTATACATTTATGCAGCCCGGTCTTTCAATTTAAAACAACAAAAAGCTCAATTGGTGTACGAAAGTGTGTTCGTATGAATTGAAAACTAAAAGAAAACTTTATACACGTTGAACTTGAGTTTGTCCATATTCTGTTGTTGTTGTTGTTACAGTTTTTGTTCTCCTCCCGGCTTCTTTATAATGTGCCCCGAAAGTGACATTAAAGTGTTATTGTACTGCACTTGCAACACAATGGAGTGCCATTTATTTTATACAAATATTAACGTTTTCAATTTATTCTTTTGTAAGACAGGAGTTTTCTTGTTTGTTCGAGTATTTATTTATTTGGCTGTGTGTTTATACATATGTCTGTATGTGTGCGTATTTGTTTGTCTGCTTATTTATTTGCTTAGTTGAATATTCTCGTGTAGTATTGTCGTTTTAAAACTGTGCTGTAAAATGTCACTACTGCCAACACTAAAACCACCACCAATACTAACTACTTCAATAATAACTTGCCGTGTTAGTTCTTAAGCTTTTATTTTGCATGCATACGAGGGTTACTATTTATATTTTGATTCTTGATATTTGGGCGAGCACATGTGGTAAAAGCAATGCATATAAAAGGGTTAACTTATCGTTAATTCTGTGGTAACAAGCCTTAACCGCCTAAGTCTGTTTTCCAAGGTATTCAGGAGAGCAGTTTAAAGTTTAAAACCCTCACTGCAAATCAGGAGTTGCGTTTTTGCTTTTTATTTTTTTTACAGATTCCAAGGTCGCGTATTCTTTTAATTATCTCTTTAAAAAAAAATTGATCTTTAGCGTTGCAGTCAAGAGATATAGCGAAAAAGACACTTAGGCTCTTATGGCTTATTGAGTACAAAAAATTCAAAATGCTAAACTTGAGTTAGGCTTCTATGTCACAAGAAAATACCAACTTTTAATGCACCTAAGTCAACTTAAGTCTTTATTTTATGTCAACATTTGTATGATTTTATCTCTCATGTTGAGTTAAGTTCTTATTCCTTACTGATAATTCATAATTTGTCGACTTATGTTATTTTTCACTTTGGATTCCTTGACCATAAAACATTTTTCTAAGATATATAATTTAAAAATACATTTTATTTAATTTAAAAATAAAAGTTTTACAAAGATTTTTTTGTCGTAAGAGGTATGTGACATCAGTAAAAATTTTACAGATCAACAATATCCATTTACGTAACAAACTCATTCTTAAATAAAGATTAAATTTAAAAAAATCTAACAATACCAATAAACTAACTTTTATCCACTTACTTTTTTCCTTAGGACGTTCTTCCTGAAGCTTTTCTAATTCTATCTTCTTTAATGCTCTGTCAGACATTTCGCATATAATTTTTTAAAAATATGTTTAAAAATTTAAATTTTTAAATCAATCACCAAGATGTAGAGCTCTCTTCAATGGCCTATCTCAACTTTATGACTAATTTTTTAAAAATTTTCAATATTCATAGTTTGAAATAAAGACTAAAGTCTACTTAAACAACAATTTTTTTTAAATTCAAATTTGGAATAAGAATTTAACTTGAAATAATATTGTCGTAAAGTGATTTTTTCGTTGGGAAAAAGAACTCAACTCAATTTATGCCTATCAAAAATTGAGGTTGTAATTCGGAATAACAAAGTAACTCAACTTAGGAAAATAAAATGTTGACTTCCTACTGCGGAATAACGACGTAAGTTTGATTTAGGCAATAATAAAAACTGTATGTTTGTAATTATCATATCTTAAATTGATTTAGGCCATTATTCCAAAGTAAGAATATAGAATTATGAGACACTTAACTTGAGTAAGGAAACTAACGTCGGTGAATTATTAGTTAGGCTGATAATCCAAAGATTAATATAAAGAAATTACTTAAGCTATTAGGTCTTTTATGGATAGATGTTATATCAAAAAGATACAAGTACCAAAAATTGATAGCAAGTAGATTCATATATGCCGAACACGATAGCAGCAATAAATCAGTTTCGTCCTAACTCGACTAGGCGGTTAAGGCTTGTGACAACAGAATTAGTGATAGCTCATTTGTACATTTTGCAATAATAATTATTATCATATTCTCGTGGCCGTTGAAAGTATAGTAAAATATTTCATAAAATAAACATATACATTTTTAAATGAAAACTGCTTTAGCATGATTTATTATATAATATATAAATATACATAAGTTTTTTTTTATGACTATCCATTATGTGTTAAATTAAAGAACGAAAATACTGTTTATACTCTTGTCATACCAAATGACGTGTCCGTAATGCATGCTGCTGATTAGCCACATTAAAACGAGATTAAATTAGTAACGACTTTAGAGTATATGCATATGCATTTCTTATTTCTCACATAAAACTTTTTAAAAATAGTAGAAAATATATATTTTTTTAAATTGGTGTTTCTCCGCAGTCTTGTGTATTGAGGGTTATACTTTTGTGTACGCTTCATTACTAAGTTCCATTGCCTTTATTTCTAGCAGAAAATTTGTTTAGTAAATAATGTTTTTATAAAAGAATTGTTTTGTTTTTAATTTTAATTTAAATTGATGCCACATTTACATAATATGTATTGTGTATACATTTGCAAATTCTCTTGTAAGTTGTTTTCTTGATAAACTATTTACTAATTCAATGAATTTCTTTACTGAAAACTAGCCCAAATTTTTTCATGTTTCTAAGACTCCTAACAGAACATATAAACTCCCTCGTAAATTGCGTGATTTTGTCAAACTTTTCTTTTAATTATTACAATATTATTTCTTGTTGATTTTATACAGGATATGAAGGTTTAGGTGTCGTTTATGTTGGCTTAAAATTACTCATTATTGTGTGTAAATGTATTTAACAGGATTTGCATGTGCTGACTGATATAGTTCCTACAAGCTAGTTTTGCGTGTTTTTGTGGTATCGCTGATCCCAACGATTGAACGTCTTTAAAACTACGTTTATAGCATATTTATAATAATAAAAAAATTTCTGAATGGCTTCATAATTTAGATATTAATGGGTTTATTGGGTAATCGATAGTTTGATATAAAATAATATAGTTATTGATTAATACAAATTATACAAATAATACAAACAATACTCTAATATTTAATTATCGGCTCTTTTTTGAATGTATTATTAAGAATTAACGATGACTTAAACGACAACTTTTGTATGCCGAACTTGCCGTTAAAGTCCACGTTAACTTTTAATAACGATTCCCGTAGAAGACTTAATATATCACATACATATCGCTCATTTGCAGCAACGTCGTCACAAAAAAAAATACATGCTTTTTGAGCTAATTATGAAGAACTATTTGAGCTAATAGTGAAGAATTAATCATCCTATCGTTGATCATATATTTTAAAAATATTTGTACGTAATTGTTGAACTTAAGCAGTTCGAATAATAATTACGTACAAATATTAAAATTTGCGACGGCACGCGCAAAAAGTTGCATATATGTGTAGTTTCTGCGCTCTAAATTACGACTGAAAAGCAGAATGCAAATTATAAAGACAAAAAGATAACCTCTTTAAAAACGGAGAACAACAATAGCTTAATTGTTTGTAGGCGGAGCTTACGTACAAGCAATACCAAAAAATCAAAATAAGAGTTGGAAAATTGGAATAAATAACTAGAAGGGGAAATTTCGTGTTTACGATATTAAAAATTAAGGAAAGTGCGATTTTAGTGCGACGAAGGGTTCCGTACGAATACACATATGTACATATATCCCTTTTCATTTTTGCCCTTTTTTCATTTTGGCAATTTTTTCGTTTTGCTTTTTCGTTTAATTTTATTTTATTTTATTTTATTTTATTTTTTTAAAGTATTCTTTTGGTTTTGACGTTTTTTTTAATTTGCGTGATTTTTTCGTTTTTTTTTCTGGCGATTTTTCGTTTTTTGCAATTTTTTTTAGTTTTGGCAATTTTTTTGGTTTTGGCGTTCTTTTTTTGTAGCATTTTTTTCACTTTTTGATGACATTTTTAGCGATTTTTTTGGTTATGCCACTTTTTTTCGTTCTCTCGATTTTTTTAGTTTTTTTTTGGCGATTTTTGGTTTCTTAATTTATTTTTGTTTTTTTGCCGATTGTTTTAATTTGGCGTTTGTTTTGGCTTTGGTGTTTTTTTTTTGCTTTAACGTTTTTCCGCTTTTTGACAATATTTATAGCTTCAGCGATTTATCTTAGTTTTTGCACTTTTTTCAGTTTTGGCGGTTTTTTTGGTTTTAAGGATATTTTCGGTTTTTTGTTATGTTTTTTTAGTTCTAGCGATTTTTTTTTATATTGTAGTGCTTTTTTCGTTTTGACAACTTTTTTCGGTTCTTCCTTTTTTTAGTGTTTCTTGCGATCTTTTTAGTTTTGCTGATATTTTGCGTTTTAGCGATTTTTTTTAATTTTGGTGCTTTTTTCCTTTAAGCGTTTTTTTTATTTTGGCGATTAATCGTTTTGACATTTTTTTAATTTTTGGAATTTTTTAGTTTTAGCGTTTTTGAAAATTTCAAGAGTTTACCTCTTACGGTTTCCAAGATACAGCATTTTCTCTAAATTATATAGTAAAATTACATTAACTAATAGAACACCCTTTAATTTTTATTGTTTAACAAATCAGTGTTAATTGATGTAGTCTATTTTACAGACTACAGCAATTCACACTAACTTTGAAAATTTACATTAGTATTTCAATATTTTTCGTTGCTCGCTTTAGAACACCCTTTAATTTTTAGCTGTCATATATTTGCTGTTGTAGATGCCAAAGTTTTACTTGTTCTCTGACAATTTCAGGTCCTTAGCTCGTACGGTTCCTGAGAAAACAGCCTGAGCGGACAGTGTATCGAAAACATTAGGGTACCTTTACACTTTTGGTGTACGGAAGTCTAAAAACGAATAGGATACTCATATTATATTTCGACATAAAATTTTGTTAAAATAGCTGCTGTTTCATTAATACTAGTATCCACGATCAAACGTGCTAAAAGCGACTAGAGGATGCTGATGATGACAGTGTAGCGGTTGTCGAAGTTAGTAGTACTAATTTGTTCTGCTAGTCTGATTAGATATTCTAATATTCCACTTTTAAAAATAATTTGAATATACATTAATTCAATCAGTGAACTTAAGCCGAATAATAATAACTTCCGACTTATTATAAACATTTTATATGAATATCTTATTTACTCAACTCTTAGAGAAGAAGAACCTTTTCTTTTTCAATTAAGTTGAGTGTAAACTGAAAGCTTTAAGCTCGTTTTCTGTAAAACTAGTTTTTTGAGTTATGACGCTGTTGCAACAAATGCGCGATATAATTTACTAGAAACTGTATTTTCATTAAATAATTTCAAATTACACTCAAAATAAAATGATAGGTAAATCTAACTAATTTAAATAAACTCTAAAACATTATCTGAAATTTAGTATCACATATTGTCTAAATTTGTGTTGAAAAAATTTGGTTGTCTAAAATTGCATTGAGTTTGTAGTTATTTGTAGCAAAAAAACATAATTTGTCTAGTTTTTCGCAAAAGTATAAATCTACTATTAAAAGAGTTTATTTTTGAACAAAGTATGTCTAAATAACATGAAAATTTTTAATATTAAGCAATCTGTCTAAAAAAACTGCAGAAACATGTTTAAACAATAGAAGCATGCCATATTTTTCTTCGGTCATTAACGTTTAATTTCTGGTATTTAAAGGTTTTTCAAAATAAATTTTGTAAGTATTGGTAAGTAAATATTGTTAACTTTTAAACAAAATTCTAAGGATTTTTCATATTTTAATAAATGAAATGAATTAAGAAAATATACTTCATACATTTTTATGAAGAAAACAATTTTCAAATTAACTATATTTAGTCCAAGTGAAAAAATTTAACATAAGGTATAATACGCCTATGACTGAAAGATAGGTACGATAGACTATCAGCCAGGAGGTCACAGTTCAAAGCTGCACACAGCCAATCGCTTCGCGGAATTTTTTATTTTATTATTTTGTATTAAACATATTTTGTGCAAAAATCAACAAAGATAATGTTTGTCTAATTTTAGGTCGATAATAATCAGTAAAGTATTGCCGACTATTATCGAACTAATTTTTAACAAAAGTGTTTTAGAATGTGTGTTTTAGAGTGTAGTTAACCTTGTTAATGTAACTTGTTGTTGCAGTTTTTATGAAATAACAATTTTAATTGGCTAAAATAACTTTTAAAATTTGTAAGTCATTTCATATCTATGGTTACTTTGTGCTATCGTTATTCAAAAAGACGACTTAGCTGAGATGGTAAAGACTTCCGGCTCGTAAGCATGAGAGCCTAAGTTCAAGGTCGAAATATTTCATTTTACTGAATTGTAAAATATAAATTTGGGAACAACGTTTGAAAATTAAAATTATATTTGATGGTTACAATTACTAATTTAATTTTTAAAAATTTTTTGGTTAAAATTACTAATTTTTATGGTTAAAATTACCAATTTTTATGGTTAAAATGACCAACTGAAAATAATAACAACGAAAATACTTATTTTATAAAAGTGGCTGTATTTAAGTCAAGCAAGTCACCACATGTCCATGTTTACTTTGTGCTTTCGTTATTTAACAAGATAATTTGGATGAAATGGTAAAGGCATCTGATTTATAAACATGAGTAAACTTGTGTAAAAACGTTTTTTTAATATTTTTTTTAACATCCAAACTTACTGCTTAAGCCATGGCAGGCATCGAACCTGCGATCTTCCGAATAGTAGTTTTACACAATATAAATTAAACTACAATTCCATTGGTTGATTTGTACTGTATTTTATGGGTTGGCGCAATTCTAACTTATGAAATTGGTTAGATTTACCAATATTTTATTTTGACTGTAACTTGGATAGTTGTATAAAAAATATTGACACTATTAGTGAGGCTTACAATGAATAACTTCTATATTAATATTGCACAAATTAGTATTTATATATAAATTGAAAGTTTCAATAGAGTTGTTTGTATGTATCTTATAGCAAATAGAGTGGATAACCTAAAACAATTTTGCAGAAATACATTTTGTAAATTATTTTATGCTATACAAATATTTTTTAGCACTTAATTAATAATTGAATACAAAATAAGTTTTATTTGCATAAAATTTTAGTAATTAATAATTAAATAAACACTTGAAAAATCTATTTTATAATAAAACTAAATTTGAACAATAACAATATCAAATATTTGCTTTAATTATAGTATGTATGAAACAAATGTCAACAAATTAAAATACTCTTGAAATTATTTTACAACAAGTGGTAAATAATTTAAATTGCCAATAATAATGAACAAAAAAAAAATCAAGTAAGTGTTTTAAAACTTAAACGTGGGAAAGGTCAAAATGTTTTTAAATGAAAGAAATAATTAAAAAGAAGCTGTCATGGGAAAGTATATTAATAAATGTATCTGTGTCCTTTTACCTTAACATCTTAAGTCTAAAAATTGTGTTTGGGGGTTCGGGCTTTTTCTTGTTACATAAAGTGTTTTAAAATAATGTGGCAAACTCTTGTTAATGTTAGAAGAGGACTCCCGAGACATCCATTGTCGTTATCTTAAGTTTCAAAGATGTATCTAAAAAATTCCAAGCTATTTTTAACACTAATCACTCTTAAGTTTAAAGCTCTTTAAAATCCAATTTTATAACAGTATTATTTCAAAAATCTTTTCCTTTCTAATTTTGTATATACATATTTTCAATTAGCTTGCCCTTAGAAAATGTTTCTCTATAGTAATATTTTGAATTTGTTTTTAAACAAAATGAAGCTTTTTATTATTTTAGTCATTGTATTGGAAATATTGGCAACAAAGAACATTTGCATTGCCAACAAAATAACAATTAAAAGTTACCTTTAAAATAAAAGAAAAAAAAACATTAAAAGTTTTTGTATAACAACAATTTAAACGGAAGAAAAGTAATTGTAGGAAAACTAAAAATGAGATTGGAGATGAACATTTGAAATATTTTAAATATTTTGGCAGTATTGTGAAAAAGAATACCCAGTAAATATATTAAATACATCAACAAATATTAATATCTATATGGGACTTAAACGAAGACTTTTTAACTTTACTTTCTTAGAGTTTATGAACGGGCCACGTCTAGCCGAACAACAACTACGAAAAATATTGGCGTAAAAAATACATTTCTCTTGGACTTGGGTATCCCTTTAAACGCGTTTTTACCTCCTTCGACCATAAACTTAAAAAAACTCCAACTAAAAAGTCTTTGTGAAAATCTCGTATTACAAAACGTATTAAAAAACTCAAGAGTTTCTAGCAAAGCGAAGTAATAAAATTATTACGATATATGTTTAAAAAGAATCATTTCAAAGTCATGCTTGAATTTTAATAACTTTTATATATTCTATTTATAGAAAAATCAAGTTTTGGACTAACGCATTTGAAGACATTCAATCATTAAAGGAAATTTCTTGATATTGTGTGTTACAATTTAGCCACCTTTATTGAAAAATGTTTGTTGGGCCGAAAGAATTAAAGTTTTATTTAATAAAAGCCATATTTAAACTGATATTATTATTATGTTATGTCTGTTATTAAATTTAATGTTTTTTTTTCAATTTATTTAATATTATAATACAATAGTACAATGTTATTGAAATAGTTTCAATAACAAGTGTTTTAAACGATGCAAAATTTGTAAAGAATAATAAGTAGAGTCGTAAAGGCATTCAAATTTAATAAAAAAGAATAAGGCAGTGAAAAACTTTAGAACGCAAATGGGTCGACTTCAAAACCATTCGATATGCAATATGTTTGGATCAGATTTTTTTTCAAGTCATTGCCTTATCTTTAATGATGTGCCAGCCCTGGCACATCATTATTTTTTATATGGGGATTGATTGACCCGGCGTAGAAAAAAATTATGACCAAAAATTTTTTGAACAAAAATTTGTCTAATAAGAGAGTGTTATACACACACCATTGAAATTTAATGAAATTGCTTGTAAAACATTTTTCTTATGCTTGCGCAGCATTAACTTTGCTATCATTGTTGTTGTGTTATTTAATGATTTCTGGCGTTCCAGTTGAGAAATTTATTGTCTTTTAAAACTTATAATACAATTTTATCAGAAGCTTGTTGTAGGATATTTCAGTCCGTTATTTCGCCGCCGAAGGAGCATTTTCTAGACCCTTTTTAAGAAAGGACAGAAAAAACCCATAAAGCGAAGCGCTGGAGGGCTAAAAGCTGAACACATCCTGTGCATTAAACGTAAGGTTTACACGATATCTTATACCGATTCTTTATAACAATGACCACAATCTGGGGTTGAAGGGAAGAAAAATTTGCATAGCTTTTAAACTTATGGAGATCCCATTATCAAAATTTTACAATTTAATGAGGACACCCTAGGCAAATTTGGGTAAAAAAATAATGAAATAAAAAGGGTGGATATTAGAAAACTTCTAATTTCCATTGGTCATTTCCGATCATGATCATGAAATTTTTTTAAAATTAAATTAAAGATCAGACGATTTCCTTTAAGAACCAATTATTTAATTTTTTTTGTTTAATTTGTTTTAGTTCGAAATAATAATTCAAAAAATTAAAAAAAATGGCAATACTTTCGCACCCCATAACTCGACAAATAAACATAATAAAAAAATTTCGCATATACATTTATACCTACTAGAACTATAGTTATACCAATTATTAAGCAATTTTAGCAAAAAAAATTTAGGATATCCGCCTCAAAAATTATGACCCATATTACAAAAATACAAAAATTCCAGTAAATATTTGTGTTTGATTCAGTAAACTATTTTGTTTAGAATTTGTAAGTATTTTTAGACAAATTGTTTTATAAATTCACACAAAAATATTGTTTGATATATGACAGAAAATTCAGTAAATCTTTTTGTTTGATTCAGTAAATTATTTTGTTTCGAATTTATAAATATTTTTAGACAAACTGTTTTCTAGATTTTCACAAATTCGTTTACTAAAAAAAACCTGGGGTTTTCAATGAAATTGTGGAGACATATTTGTCTGTATTTAAAAATTTGTTTGTAGGTCTGTTTTTAGACAAGAAATTTACTAATTCATTGAATTTCTTTACTAAAAATGAAATTTTAATTTTTCTGTGGGAGTAATATATATATTCGGTTGCTTATACTTTACAAGGACAGACCTGTTTTGTTTTTTTTTTCAAAAATATATGTTTGTATACTTTTATTTGGCTAGGTGATATATACTCTTCTCACAAGTCATGGTTAAGCCAAAATCAATTACTCAGCGTAGTTATGAGTTATGAGACCAACAAAGTTTATCATGCCCGAAATAGTCAAATTTCACACCTTGCAACTCACTGTGTGTTTCAACGGTATAACGGTTTTGCGTTAAATTTTTTTTTGCGATTTATCGTTTTCTGCAATTTTTTTTGCTTTTGCCGATTTTTTAGTTTTGCCGATTTTTTGGTTTTAGAGTATTTTTTGTATTAACGTTTTTTACGCTTTTTGACGATATTTTTAGTTTTAAGGATATATTTTAGTAATAGTGCTTTTTTCAGTTTTGCGCTTTTTTCAGTATTTGATGTTTTTTTTAGCTTAAGCGTTTTTTTCGTTTTGGAAATTTTTTCGGTTTTTGCCGATTTTCTTCAGTTTTGGTGCAATTTTTTTTTGTTTTACGCTTTTTTTCCGTTTTGGCGTTTTTTTCCATCTCTGGCGATTTTGTTTAATTTTTTTACGATATTTTTAATTTAAGCGATTTTTTTAGGTTTTAGTGTTTTTTTCGTTTTGACGACTTCTTTCGGTTTTAGGCGTTTTTAAGTTCTTTGCGATCTTTTTATATTTGGTGATTATTTGCGCTTTAGCGATTTTTTTATTTTGGTGATTTTTCGTTTTGAAATTTTTTTAATTTTGGATTTTTTTAGTTTTAGCATTATTAAAAAGTTTCAAGAGTTTGCCTCTTACGGTTTGCAAGATACAGCAAATTGTCTAAATTACATAGTTAAAAATACATTAACTGATAGAATACCCTTTAATTTTTATTATTTTAAATATCAGTGCTAATTGGTGTAGTCTATTCTACAGACTACACCAATTAACATTAGCTTTGCAAATTTAAAGTGCCTGTATATTACATTAGTGTTTCAACATTTTTCGTTGCTCGCTTTAGAACACCCTTCAAAGTTTTAACTGTCATATATTTGTTGTTGTAGCAGCCAAAGTTTTACATATTCTGTGAAAATTTCAGGTGAGTAGCTCTTACGGTTCCCAAAAACAGCGTCTTATAGATGGACAGACAGACAGACAGACAGACAGATAGCGTAGCGAAAACAATAGGGTTCTTTTGTACTTTTGATGTACGGAGCCCTAAAAACATTTGTTTTTCTGCTATTAAGTACATCTTTTGGCATAAAATCATGTATTTATTCTACTCGTAATAATTCAATTTACAAGGGATAATAGTTTGAATTATTATTTATATATGACTTTGAACATTAACATTTAACTCAACAAATGTAATCTATATTTTACATAAAGTTTGATATATTTATATACATAAAGTACAAGTTTAGAACGTGATTTTTATTAAACTTCTAAGCTTATTGTTCGAAATTATAATTAAATATATCTGAATTAATTGGATATTTAACAATATGTAACTTATTTTTTGTTTGCTTCACTTTACCAATACATATTTGTATAAATAGAAATACAAGCAAAATTGTAATGTGTATTATTTATAAATTAATATATAAATCAATGAAAATCATTTTAAGGAGCAGTAAATTTTGCTTCGTGTTTAAAAGCAATTTAAAGAGATCTTTTATATTTAATTGAACATATTTATATGGATATATTTTTTATATTATATTTAAGAATACAATTATAAATGAATTTCTGACTTAATAACTAGAGCATAGTAACAAACGAATTCCCCCTTTAAATAATAATTATCTAGTATTTTCAATTTAAAGTATTTCGTCCTTTAAATTTCGCCAACAGTTTCATTTGGTGAAATTACACGTCCAAAAGCCTTATTTAAACAAAGTATGATATTAAGAATTAAATAGTGAAAATTAAAATTCAGTCTTTCCTGTTGTAGAGCGTCTATGCGACCTAAATGACACCAAAGTCATAAATTTTTATTACCAAATTAAAAAAATATTTTTTTTATAAATACGGAGGTTATTCTCTAAAGTCACCTGATATAATTTTGAAGGCGACTAACTACAACTACAGTTTTTACATAATTGACAATGCAGCATGTCATCATATATAAATAAAAATTAAATGAAGATTTCATTTACTTTATTCACATAACTTTGTTCATATATTTTTCTAATTTATAGTCAAAAAGTTGTACTTCAATTTATTTTATTTAATAAGAATTCTAAATAAACCAAAAGATCATTTCATTTACATATTTATTTAAAAAGGAAAAAAATCAATTTAAGTGTTTAGTATCTAAAATCTTTACTTGATGTTAGATATTTATGCACAATTTGTAAAAGACTATCTTTTTATGCAATAAGAAAACAAAAAAAGAAAATAACTTCTTACATGAAAGAATAATAAAATTAATTGGTTTTCAAATTGTACAACAACATGTTAGTTTAGAGTAAATATTTTTAATTTGTAAATTGAATATGCCAAAAATTGTTTTAACAAAAAAAGTTAAATTAATAAAAATAGGATATCAAGCAATGCCATATATTCAAGAAAAAATGCATGCCATTTCAGAAAGATTACCACAGATTTATTAAAGTTCGAAATGAAGTAAATGTAATATAGTTTTCTTTAAAATTTAAATTTTGTCTGGATTGTTTTTGTACTAGGAAAACATGTCTGGGGAGGAGGTTATAGTAAATGGTTTTTCTCTTTCTCTCTCTATCTCCCAGATTAAAAATAACTGGGAAGAGCTCTGAAATAGCCCTAGAGCGAAGAGAAGCTGTCACAAGCAAGTCGCGTGACTTATTCCCAAGCGGTAGCAACGGGTTCAAGTCCTGCAACTTTATATGAAAAGAACCTGGTACTCTTACTTGGCGTTGTCATTGTATGGTACCAATGGTACAAGCTACTCAGTGACAGGTTCTAGATCCAAATTATTGTACAATAAAAAATTGCATTTTTATCCGTGATCAGAAAGTTGTATTTTAACGAGAACTAATTGTGTGTACGAAGTTTTAAAAGAAATGTTTCAATATTAGTAGTTAAAAAGGTTATTTACTTTGCATGGGCGTAGCACTACCCAATTTTCTAATCATAATATTGTATTGTCACGTTTGTTATCATTTGTGCAAAGTCTAACAAGAATGGGATTAGTAGAAGTTGTAGAAAAAAAATATTTACTCTGCACGGGAGTGGCATTGATCACTTTTTTAATCATGATGTATAATTGAAATGGAGGCTTAATGAATGTGCAAAGTTTAATGAGAATCAGTAAAGTAGAAGTGGCGCTGCTAATTTTTCGATGGAGCCATGCTGAAAGTACATCCTTTCAAATAAAAAGAAAAAAAAATTCGAAATCGGCTTATAAATGGTGCAGTTCTGAGGGAAAACACATAAAAAATACATGACGAATTGATAACCATCTCCTTTTTTGAAATCGATTAAAAAGTGAACCCATCGTTCAAGAAGATTAGTAATACAAATAAAATTTAGACTGTTTAGTAGAAACTATATTAGCTCAATGCACGTCACCCTTAAATAACTTAGACCTTCTACAAACTAGACCATCAACAAAAATAGTTTCATGCGAAATCAATACTTTATATTTTTTATACTCGAAAAACCAAAAGCCGTTTTATTTGACACCAAATTATCTAGCAAATGGTATCAGTTTGAAGGTGTTTCGACAATTAGTGCGGTGGCAATAACCGTTACAATAAAATTTTTAAAGAAAAATACAAAAAAATTAGTTGTGATATTTGCTAAAATTAAAATAAAAATAAAACTACTTTCTAACCGCTCAACAGCCTTGGTAATGTTTTCTGTAAATATTTAAAAGGTTTATTTTGATAACTTGTTAAAATTTGTTCGAATTGAGTTTTTTGCGAACACCGTCTGTAGACGGTCTTAGTGACTTAGTTGAACAAAATTTAGTGTAACGTTTTTTATGGGTGTAAAACGTATTCATTATTACCTACACTCTTCTGGCCTACTAAAAGAGGAAAAATAGCTCTAAAAGATGTCAACAGGTGGAGTAAAAATAGATACTGCGATAAGCAGAAAAAAAATCTAGCTTTCTTCATTGAGTGATCAAGAAATTGCTGCTTTAATGGACTCAGTTGGGGATGATGATGACTTTGAAGATTTTGATGACATCATACAATATCCAGATAATCATTGTGATGAATTCAAACTGAAAGACAATTCTATGATAACTAATTGATTGGAGCTATTAGACTCTTATGGTTTAATGGAAATGCACAGAAAATATAAAACTGTGTTTAATCAGAGTGAAGGGCTTCTTTTTAACGGCTTAGTGAAAACATACGTTGAGCAGAGTTTGACATATTTTGGGTTTTTCCATTAAACTGTGGTGATGTCGACCACATAAGCTAATCCAAACGAGCTGAGTTGAATAAGCTCTCGGTGTTTTCTTCATTCAGTTCATTGCTTTTGCAGTTGGTACTTTACAACTAATCTGATTTGGTCTAAGAATAACAAGGCTATAAATGCCACTTGCTCTCATAAGAATCTTGTAACTCCAAACAATCGGTTATCATAGCGTTATCTTCGGGTTTGAGTTTCTCACAATGATAATCTGGATCTTCTATGCTGTCGTCAAAGTCTTCAAAGTCTTCAAAGTCATCATCATGCTCAAGAAAACAAAAAATTGTTCTGCTTGTCACAGTCTCTGCATTTTACTCTACGTGTTGACAGTCAGCCAGCCAACTAAAGTTAAACGTTCCACTCGGAAGCAAAAGTCATACCATAATATTGATTGCCTACAGATTATCCGTGAGTATAATGAGCACATGGGCGGCGTAGACCTAATGGACTCTTATATGGACTTTAATTAAGAACACAAAATATGGCAACCAGGATTTTTCACCATCTTCTCGATATAAACATAACAAATGCACTTGCATTAAGAGACTTAACTTCGTACACCCCCGAAATTCTGAGCAGAATGAAATGGTAACTGCACGTCTCCACGCGCAATATTTATTTCCGAACATAAGAAGTAATGTCGGCAGAATAACAGCACAAATATGTTCATGTACAGGCTTATGTTCTGAGCTATTAGAACACGTATTGTGGTATTGGACATAAATTGAAAAAATTCACTGTGAATGGATCGATGTTTTTTGTCTTTATTTTAGTTTATTTAATTTTTTTTAAACTATTTTACTTTAATTTGCTTTATTATTTTTACCACAGCTACAAGTTTCTTTTGCTTAATTCACGCAAACAACAAATCGCTACCTCAGAATACGGTTGTCGTATGTCAAAATTTCAGATTTTGGGATTATTATATATTCATAATAAAATTCGCACGCTCTTTCTAATGGTGTTGTCAGTTTCTTTCTAAGCCTTATGTTTTCGCAGATGTGCAGTATGCATTATATTATACGTCACAAAATTATATATACTATTTTTTTAAATTAAATAATAAACGTTTTTAATATATGTCCATTGGTTTCTATAAAGCTTTTTTAAAGGTTTTATCATAAAATTTTCAATTTTACTTTGTCAGATTAATTGCTTCCAGTATGCTTTTTGTCGTAACATACGACAAATGTATTCTGAAGTAAAAGGCTAATAACGCCTTTCCCCTTATGGTGACAGTAAATTTGACTCATGTTGATGAAAACAAATGACTCGGGTTATATTCACTACAAAACTGGAGTGAATCCCTTGGGCCGTTTTAAAGATATTTGATGTTAAACATTAAAAACCGTCTCCTGAAAAGTTAAGTTTTGCTACATACGACATCCGTATTTTGAGGTAACGAAATGCCGATCAAATTTGACAGCTTGTGTTCAACATTATTTCTTGAACATAAGTTTGAACAATTATGTCGCAATTTATTTGAAAATAAATGTTTCTGTGGTCCACACGTGAACATACTCGTATGATGTTGGAAATAGAATTTGGCAGATGAGAAAATAATTATCTCTAAGTTTATTGTTCGTGCAGACCCCCAGAAAGGCATGAGCATTGCAGGAGCATTGCAAACGAGCTCTATGCTTCTGTTGAAATACGATTCCCAGATTGTCGTTCATATGCCGCATAGCAAAGCTGTGGCTCTTTTATTTGGAAAGATAAATCATTTTCCACAATGGGGTTCAAAAAATCTTATAAACTGTGTAAAAATCGGATACACACACGTTTTGTACTAAGTGCAACGTCAACTTATGTTTTTCAAAGTACCATTTAATTACATAACACATTTGGCTTGAACATGAGACTTTTATATCAACAGTTGAAAATAAAACTGATATTCTTTCAATTAAGCATCATATTTTCTTTATTTCTGAAAAAAAAACAATCCTCTAAACCACTAAGACCATCTATAGGCGGTCTTCTTTGTTTTTGTCCTAGAGCTTTCCAGGATCATTTTCTTAGCAATTGGAACTCATATTCGTAGTTTTCAGCAGAAAAATATCCTAGAACACAAATTATTGCCGCTGCACAATTCGTATTTCAAATACAGCCATTTAAGGGTTAAAGCATCATTTAGTCAAACACACTGATTATTTTACTGTTATTGATAAGCATCTTAATCCTATCGTGCATGTTAAAGAGTACCAAAAAAATTATAGTATAAGTGCTATTTAATACCAAAAAAAAAAAATTTGATCTATCGAAGTATTTATTAAAGCATTTCAGAAAACTGAATAGTTAAATGCTTTCTTTGACACGTAGCGCCTGATTCAAAAAGAGGAAATAGAAAACAAGAATAAACTGAATGTTTTCTATAGAAGTTGGCTTAACTTGTGTTTACGTATTTCATTATTTTATTCTTTATACTAGTTATCGATCTATAAATGTACACAAGTTAAACAATAATTGAAAAAATTTTTCCACAAATCTTTATGCAAATGAACCACAAAAAGACCACAACAATATTGCAAAAAATATATAATTATTTATATTACATAATTGTATTTATGAGTGACTGTGTTTGTTTTAGAAACAATCTATTTTTACTACTTTTTACTAGTATCTCCAAAAGGCTAAAACCATCTTATCATATTACATATTGTTTGTGGTACTTTTTTTTTACTAAATAAATTAAAAACATCAAGATTTAATTGCTTTGTACAATATATGAAAATATATTTTTTATTAAAATTTGCATGCTTGAATAAATTGATAACAAAAACAAAGAAAATTGGCATATTATTCAAAAATAGAAAAGAAAAATTAGAAACAGAAATATATGTTTTATAATTTGGTAATGTGGCCTGTTTATACTTACATATTTTTAATTTGAAGTTGCAAATTCTTTGAAATATATAAAATTTTATCGGTTAGATAAAACGAACAACTAGTGTAGTGTTTTAAAAGGTCGTTACACGATGTCTTTAACGTTCTTTGTTGAATTTCTGTTTTAAGCAGGTGCTTGGTGGAAACGGAAATTATAAAATTAGAAAAAAAAACTGAAAAGCCCGTGTTATTTCTTATATTCATTTACAGCATTAGCAATTGCTGTTTACAAAGTCCCATCCAACAAAATAACAAGATTTTACCAACTGATTCCGGTATACGGCTGCTAAAATGTACTATATCCGTGTTTTGAAAGTTTACATCTGTGGTTCGTTTTAGGGGAGCTAAAGCCTCCCCTAACTTTGGCACACAGTTATAGTGCCTCGGCATAGGAAATTGAAAATATATGCTAAAAGATGGGAAAGAACTGCATCGAAGTTGTCGTCAGTACAGTTTTATTGACGACAACAAGAGTAACAACTGCATTGAAGTTGGCGTGTGGACTGTGTTATTGACGACAGAATGAGTAACAAAAACTGTAGTATATTTCTTGGGGTTATTACTAAACGATGTACGTTATGTTGCGTATACGTGATAACAAAAACACACATTTATATGCGTATATTGCACATACGCTCCAATATCTTGTAAAATATGTAGCATGTTTTCTTGGGTTATTAAACAAAGAGCAATGTAAGGAGCGGTATTCCAAAATATTTTCAATACACTTAGTCCCTTATGACACTACATTTTTTCTTCACATTTCAAATTTTGGAGAACAGTGCAAATAGAATATAATTTTACCAGGTGCAAAGAGTTCAGCTATATTAAGATAAATACCAAATTATCAAAGCTTTTACTAATGGTATCGATAAAAAATGGGGGCCTGTCAAAAAAAAAATGTAAACATGTTTAACTTAAAATTGACATTTCAAGCTTGAAACATTAAAGTGTTGCCAAGTTAGCGGTTTATTCATGAATTCAGCGACTTATTATAAATAAAAAATAGGCAGTACTTAAAGAGGCCATTACGTTTGGTTTACATTTTGTATAGTTGTTTCTTTCTATAATTTGCTATTTCTTTCTTTCAATCCTATAGCAAAGCAATGCAAGAAAAATGTAGTGTCATAAGGGCTTTAAGAGTTTCATTTGTATTTAGAGCAGTGGTGTTCAAACATTCACTATCTTATTCTATGTTTGGGTATATGCTGTGAGTCTCACATACAGTTTATATTCACACGATCTAAATGCCAAAGTTTTAATAATTTCAACAGTTGAGAAAAAAATTATTCAGGGGTCTCATGCACCAATTCTATTTTGTTGGAGTCCATATAGATAGAAAATACCTATGATTTTTCTAGGTCACTTCGTAAAGTGATTTTATAACGGTAAATGTAGTGAATAAACGGGTTTCTTAAAGTCTGAAATTTAAACAGCCACAACTTCTTCTTCTTCTCAAAATGGATATCTATGATACTTTTAAAATTTGAAAGATATGATTCTCATTTTTCATATAAGATATGATTTTTTTAAATCAGTTCTTAAATGGCTAAGTTATGGTCGTTTAAGTATAAAAAAAGACACATTTTCCAACAAAATTTTACTTTCCGCCGGCTCTAAGTTGCTTATGAGATTCTAAACCACTATACCAATTAACTTTTGTGAAAAGCGTTATTACAATAGCTTGCCAAAATGAGTAATAACATTAAAATCGGATAAAAAAAATAAATGAGTTATGGTATGTTTTCTGTTTTGACTTTTTTTGCTTCTTATTTAAAAATAGGAAAGTCACACTAATCTATTTCATCATAGCTTGAGAACGATTAACCTGATTTTGATAGTATGAACAAGAAAATATGCGGAATGAAATTATTTTTAAATCAAATTTATACAAGTTTCTTAAATTTTCAATTGTTTAGAGGTTATTCAGAAATCAACGGCGAAAAACTAGTTTTTTCATGCAATTATAGACTTTTTTCGTTTTCAAAAACTTATAATAAAATAAGGAGGGCTAAAATTTAAAATTTTTAATCAATAATACAAAAACTGGGTGTATTCAGAATAAAATAAGTCATACATCAATAAAATCGCTCGACAAATGTCGATTTTATTAAAAATTAAGTGAAGTAACTCAGTTGATAAAAATCACAATTTCCATATAACAGACAAACTTGAAAATGTGTGTGTATGTGTGTTGTATGAATGTCGCAATTTTTGTCAATTGAGTTACTTCACTTAATTTTTAATAAAATCGACATTTATCGAGAGATTTTAATGATTTAAGGCTTATTTTATTCCAAATACACCCAGCTCTCGTATTAATGATAAAAATGTAAAATTTTAGCCCTCTTTATTTTATTAAGAGCTTTCGAAAATGAAAATAATCTGTAATTGCATGAAAAAACTAGCTTTTCGCCGTTAATTTCTGAATAACTCCGAAACAATTAAAACTTTAAAAAACTTGTGTATAGTTGGCTTAAATATAATTTTATTCCACATCTTTTCTTGTTTATATTATTAAAATCGGGTTAATCGTTCTCGAGTTATAATAAAATAGATTAGCGTAACTGCTCTTTTTTTAATTAAGAAGAAAAAAGTAAAAACAGAAACATACCATAACTCATTTGTTTCTTAGCCGATTTTTGCGTAATTACACATTTTTGAAAGCTTTTGTATGGTGGTTTAGTATCTCATAAGCAAAATGTGTCTTTTTTTATACTTAAACCACCATAACTTAGCCATTTAACACTTGATTTCCAAAAATCATATCTGGTGATTGAAATCATATCTTTAAAATTTGAAAAAGATCATACAAACCCGTTTTGAAACAAAGAATTTATGGTTGTTTAAATTTCAAACTTCAAATAACCCGTTTTTTCGCTACATTTACCGTTATAAAATCACTTTACGAAGTGACTTAGAAAAACTATAGGTATTTCCTTTCTCTATGGGTTTCAACCAAACAGAATGGGTTCATGAGAGCCGCTGAACAATTTTAGTGTAGCACAGTGTAATTATATATTGCATAGATATACACACACGCAAATACATAGAGCCATACGGAAATGATCGCCAAAATAGCCGGAATAGCATCATAGAAGCACAAAACGACGAAATATTCCAAATTCGTATTTTCGAAGCTCGGTATGAAATTAATAACTTCCCATTTTTTTTAGAAAAACTTAAAGATTAGCTGAATATCATTTAATGGCCATAGATCAACAAATTTATTAAATTAAATTTAAAAATATTTAATGCACAACTTTCCAGTTCTCATACAGAGCATTTTGTGAAGGCGACATGCTCATTGATCATTAGAAAAATATCACGTCGCGTTTATGACAAAAATCTGCTTAAAAGTGTATAAAAAATGTGACTCACTTGTGACTCATGAAATTATTCCAAAATGTTCTTGTGAGTCATATTCCTGCGGAAAATTTGGTGACAAATTATCCAAAAGTACTCGTCCTATGACTTGAGAAAATGAGACTGGTACCAAAAATAAGGAGTAGTGAATGGTGAAAAAAAGACATATTGTGTAAATGGTCACATATTAACCATTTTCAGTGAACTTAATTGGTACTCTGTCTAGTATTGTAGTAAACGGCATTGAACAAATTCGATGCACCTGGATCTAAGGCCTATCACATAGTATCTATATAATATTAATTGTCTCCCTTCAATGAGACTGTCATGCCACTCAGAAACCTGTTCCGTAACTATATTCAGATATTAACTCCATCTCAACTGGTGTTTATAACATTGAACTATAAGTTCCCCTGTGGTGGAGTGGGTAGTGTACTAGCGTGTCATGGCGGAGGTTGTCGGCTCGAATCCTATCAAAGACACCGCTTAAAAATAAAATACAATTTCTATTTGGATTTGTAACAGTAAAAAAATAAATTAATCGATAATTACAGTTGAGTTTTCGAATAATATTTATATATAATCTATATTATTCTACACCGACTAGGACTCCATAAGATAGTTCAGAGACAAGTTACAAGGTGCATACAAATTGTCGATTAAGCCTATCCTAGGCCATCCCCATGTAAAAGTGGCTGGTCCGCTTCATATGAAGTGTTAGAACTCGGACTGGTCCCTATCACCTGGAGATCAGTCACGTGACTTGTTTTGTGTCAGTTCCATTTACCGTAGGGATATGACTCATTGGACAGGGAAGTTATTAAATATTGCTGGCATATGTTTTGTTTCGCAGTAAAAAATTACAAAAAAAAACAAGTTTTCATTATTATTGAGAAAATTAGCGCTTACTAAACTCCCGATACCGATGCTGATTTATGTATAGCGAGTTCCCGTTTTGGAATACTATGTTTTGTCATCACCATTTTCATCAATAACACTAAAAATATATGGAACTTTCTCACTTAAAAACCTGCATTGTGTCAGCAGCGAGAGACCACATTTTTTTTTGTATAGTTTCTTTAATATACGTTCACTGCTCCGAAATTAGCTGTTATTTTAAAGTGTATTATTATGCGCTTTAATGCCTCAGTGCTTTAAAAAACATACATATAATTTTTTATTTTTTTATTGGAGAATGCCTTACTTTAGACTAGAACGTATCGAGCTTTTAGACATTGACATTAATACAAATATTTTCAATTCTAAAATTAATTGATCAAATAAAAACCCAATAATTTCCTGTTGATTAATAATGTGCACAGTATCTTTAACAACATTTTGTACTTATTTAAAATGAAATTTTACAATTTCCGATAATATTTGTCATTCATTTTTTTTTCATTTGTAGAGTGTACAATTTGCCCCCATAACATGCAGGACTTGTTTGATTTCAATTACAAAAAATATACTTGTGAAAGTCGTGTTGTTTTTTGTATGCTACATACACACATACATTTATTTGACTGCATGATTTACAATTTGTTGTGCTTTTGAAGTATGTGAATGTATAGAGTTATTATGTTTGTGTGTGCGTCTGCATTGGCAATCACAAAAAAACACAATTTCCTTAACAAATTTGTATTGGTATCAGTTTTAGATAAGAAATATTTTATTTGTTATACACATACATATATGTATTAGGGTGATTTTATTTTTTGCAAGTAAGTATTGTTTTAAAGTGCCCATCTGAAATTCTGTTGAATATATCACAAAATAGTATTCTAAAAGTTACAGCCCTCAATATTAATTTTAAGCACTTTCCTAAAGCGTCGAAAGATTTTCCAAACAAAATAGACGTAAAAATAATGTATTTTTCTCAAAAACTCTATAACTCATCCACATTTTATGCTATTACATTGTACTTGGTCTCGATTTACTCTGAGAACTCTATTTCGGGAGTCATATTAGTCATGACCATAAATGAATCTGAACGTCATTAAAAAAAAACTGAGAATGGACTTTGGTTTAACGCATTAAACTCTATCGGCCATATGCATAACCAAAACTTGGTAGGAAGTTGGCATAAGCGACGAAATTGAACTGGCTCTTAAAAAGTGTTCCCATACAATTGGACATTAAAAACCACTGTATCTTGTAGTCCTGACTCATTACGATATTTTACAATGATTTTTAATGTCAAATAGTCCAGCAGAACTATTCAATTTCATAGGTTATGCTATCTTCATGCCAAGTTTTCGTTCTGCATATGACCCTATATATTTCACATATTTAAAGGATCAAATAAATTTAGTTCTGCAGACAATTGTAGTCAGCGTTTTCCCTAAAAACTACGCCAAATACGATTAATTTCCTTATAATCTATTGCATCTTTCGAGAGCAATCGTTCTTGTAATATCTAGAAAAACAAATCACTTTAATTATTACCGAACTCCTGCTAAATTGATTTTGTACATCTGGTAAATTTTTAGGACTTGGAAAACTGGATAACTTTTAAGTGAAAAATATTGAAACAATTTAGTAAGGTGTCCCGGTACAGAGACCAAAAGCTAGTACCGCTTGAAAAGCACCATACTATGCTGCCGACGAACAAAACTTTATTATTGAAAATGCTGAGAAAAAGTAATGCTAATTCTGTGAATTGTGGAGTGAGACAGTGGAGCATACTCCATGCGGCTACCCAACTTCAATTTCATGTAGAGTCTAGTGCTTTGGTCGGGATATGATGACTTCAAAGAAAATATATAGTCTCTTATGGAAACGGAAAATTTTCTTTCTTAGTAGCCTTAATCTGCCCCAATGTACATCTGCCTCATATAAAATATCCTAAGAGTTCAAGTGCTTTAGGACTTTCTATTATATAACATAAAACACAATTTTAAACGTGATCTAAAATCGTTCAATAAATTGGCGAGCACCAAAAGAAAATCTAATAGTTACCCCTCTACTATGAAATATTCTGGGATAGAATCATCTGATGCACCTGTTATACCTGATGCAAAATACGACACATTACACAACTATCCGTTTCCTATACAAGAACAACAACCAATTTTGCTTCCTTGTATCAATACTTCTACTGTTATCTTTTTTTATAAAGAAACTAAAGTTTTCAACATCCAGTGGACCTGATGGCGTTCCTAACTATATTCTGAAGAATTGCGCTGAAAATTTGTCTTACCATCTTACTATTCTTTTCAATTTGTCAATTAAGTGTGGTTATTTTCCTAAGCCATGGAAAGAATCATTTATTATACCATTGTTTAAATCAAGTTGTAAGTCAAGAGTAACAAATTACAGAGGTATTGCCAAGCTAAGTTCTATTCCAAAACTATTTCAGCAATGTATTTGTGAGCCTCTTTGTCACCAAATTTCATCTTTGTTAACAGCATCCCAACATGGGTTTCGTAAATTATGTTCTACTTCAACCAATCTGCTTCATTTAACTACAATCATTAATCATGGTTTCACGAATAAAAAAGATACAGATGTTATATTATACTGACTTCATTAAGGCTTTTGACAGAGTTAATCACTGCTTCTGGTTGCAGAGATTGTATTTAATGGGATTCTTCAACGGAACTTTGAATTGGATAAAATCGTATCTGGAAGAGAGACATCAACGTGTTCGCTTCACTAACGTTCTTTCTAGAAAAATTTATGTTAAATCTGGCGAGCCGCATGGTAGTCATCTTGGACCCATTTTTTTCTTGCCGATTTACTATCCTCAGTACAGTTCTCTGATATACTAATCTATACCGGTGGCATCAAGATATTTTTAAATTCGGATGATCAACTTGGTCAATCATATCTACAGTGGGATTTGGACTCATTTTTTATTTGGTGTAAGGAGAACCTATTGGCTTTAAATCTCAAAAAATGCAAACATATGCATTTTTGAAGAAGAGTTAACTCTAGTGGGTGTTTCACTTTATGACTTGATGAGTTTCTTGATCTTGGAGTTCTTTTTGATCGAAAGATTCTGTTTATTAATCATATAAATACGTGCATTAATAAGGCCCTTGGTGTATTTGCATTTATTAAACGGTGGGCTAAAGAATTTAATGATCCATCAGTAGCGAGGCAACTTTATACTTCCTTGGTCAGACCTATTCTGGAATATTGTTCCGTCATCTGAGACCCTCATTATAACATCCACAGTGATCGTTTAGAGTCTGTACAGAAGCAGTTTCTACTTTTTATATTGCACAATACATACCTCAGCCGTGTATCAAACTGGCCATCATATAAATTCAGATTACAACAAATTATATTGCCTACACTGCAAGAGCCGGAGAAAAGTTTTAAATGCAATATTTGATATTAAACTTATAAATGGTGACATATGTTCCGAGTTTCTGGTCAATAAGCTGGTGTTTAATGTACCGCAACTTCTCCTATGTCAATTTCATCCTCTGGCACTGCAATATTTTCATCAAAACTATGCTAATGCTGATCCATTCCGTAGAATTTCCTGTAACTTTAATGAATTGTATAACGTTATTGATATGTCCTTTCATATAAAAGTGATTAAACGTAATTTAATTGTATACCTAAATAACTAGTTTAGTTTCATATGATTGATTACATGTAACTTTTCTTTTTTAAATATGCTGTCTGTAAGGATTTTATTAATCCATAGACTTAAATAAATAAATACTAAATACTAAATAACTATTACCCTTAATATATGGTCACCCCAATCATGTTTTTTTTGCTCACGTGTAAATGTTTAAACAATTCAGTATTTTTCATAAAAAGTAACATATTTAAAAAGGTTTGTTTAATTTTTCATTAATTCATTCCAAGTAATTGGATTCCGAAGACAAACTCTTCTCTGCCATCTGCTATTTGTTATTCAATTCACACCAATTTAAAATCTTCTTTTTAAAAACTTTTTTTGACTAATTCGATAAAACCATTTAATTGAAATTGGGTTTACCAGTTTAACTATAAACAAACTTCTACGTAAATTGACCTTAAAGTTTTTAAGCCAAAAATCAACGAAAAGAGTAGCATTTCAAATACTAAAACATACAAAAAATTAGTATTCGTTTGTAGTTACTGGTAAAGAGAAATTTTTAAAAACTGTTTCGGTTTGAGGAAGCAATAGTTAGTGTAAAATAAGAATTGCTTTTTCACATTTTTTTCACTTGTTTTACTGAGACATAAACACATACCCTTGATTGCACATAACAAACAGAAGCAAATGCTACATATGATCATACAGTTAAATAACAATCATGTGTAACTTTAAACAATAAAATTTCTAGTCGATTTAGCAAAAAGCAATTGTGAAATATTCATTTGTAGAAGTATGTACACATATATAGAGACATATACATATGTATGTTTTGCGAAGAGAAATACATTCATTTTGTTCCACTATTTATACGTTTGCCAAGTTTCATGAAATAGAAATAAACCAGTTAACATGTGTATATAAAAGCGTAGGAAATCATATAAGTTTTTCTTTGATTTTGTAGCACTTAAATTGTTTGTTGGGTCTTAAAAGTGTGAAAGAAATTACTAGTTTGTATTCCATTTGAATTTCTATTCAATTTCATTTTCATTTACTAAAAAGCTTAAGAATTTTAATCTAATTTCTTTTTTCTTACCACTTTTCTTGTTCAATCCGTTG
The DNA here is from genome assembly GCA_956483635.1 of Panzeria rudis. Taxonomy (NCBI): domain Eukaryota; kingdom Metazoa; phylum Arthropoda; class Insecta; order Diptera; family Tachinidae; genus Panzeria; species Panzeria rudis. The sequence continues at coordinate 157,499,014 of OY101448.1, forward strand.
AACAAGTTTTACTAGCATGGTTTTCAACGTTTTTTTTTTGCTACATATGTTAAGGTGTATGATAAGAAACCTCTTGAGTAGTTATTTTAAATTAGTTTTGAAAAATAAAGTTCAAGGATGTTCAATTTTAGGTTACAGATTTATATATTTGTTTGTTTACTTTAATATTAAAGTAAACGTAATTTGATATCTCCTTAGAGGTCCAAGTCCTAGTTGGCCAGTTTTAATTATAAAAAAAGCCAAAAAAGAATTCGCGAGTTAAGTGCAGCTAACTTAAAATTTTTCGCCACCAGATGCTGCTTCTATAAACAGTAAAGTGAGTTTAAACTGCAAAAAATTATTGAATTTTTTTTTGCATTATAACTACAATCATTAATCATGGTTTCACGAATGGAAAATATACAGATGTTATTTATACTGACTTCAGTAAGGCTTTTGATAGAGTTAGTCACTGCTTCTTGTTGCAGAAATTGTATTGAATGGGATTCCGAAACTGAACTTTGAATTGGATAAAATCGTATCTGGAAGAGAGACATCAACATGTTCGCTTCACTAGCGTTCTTTCTAGTAAAATTTGTGTTGAATCTGGCGAGCAGCAGGTTAGTCATCTTGGGCCCATTTATCTCTTGCTTTATATCAACGATTTACTTCCCTCAGTACAATTCACTGATATGCTAATCTATGCCGATGGCGTCAAGATATTTTTAAATTCAGATGATCAACTTATTCAATCATATCTACAGCGAGAGTTGGATTAATTTTTCATTGTGTGCAAGGAGAACCTATTGGCTTTAAAACTCAAAAATGCAAACATATGCATTTTTCCAAAAGTGATAACTCTAGTGGTTATTTCACTTTAGGAGGAGGCTATATATTGGACTGCGTTGATGAGTTTCTTGATCTTGGAAAATAAACGATTTTGTTAAAAAATGCAAGTTAGGCTAAAATAGTCATTTCTTGTCAGCTGATCTAGAAGAGTGGCTTGCATCATTAAAAATAGCGCTCTTGCCTTATGTGAAAGGTGAGAGGTTTTTGGAACTTTTGAAAACTATAGTTGAAGTCTACTAATGATTTGGTATAACCTTTTTAAAATCACATTGGGAGATTATTTCAAGTAATAAAGTTCGTTAAAAGCTTTTACCCTGGCTTACAAGTTTTCAACTTTTTGCCATAACATAAACAAAATTTTGTTAAGATAAATTTGAACACGAATATGGCATTCATTTTTCTTAAGAAGCGTTTGTGAGATATTTATGTAAAACGTGTTTTTCTGCAGTTGTTTTTGCTATATCCAAAAATCTCGGAAACTGTTTATCTGAATTGTACAAAATATTCACTGTGTCGTTTATCTTTGAGCCAATATACAAATCGTGTTGATCGGATAAAAATTCATTGAGTTACAGGCCTTTAGTTTTGAAAAAGGGTTTTTTCAAGTTTTTAAAAATTCACCATTTTAATTAAGTCGCTCTAGTAAGGCGAAATAAAATTTTTAAAATTTATTTTAGAAATCAGTGAAAAATAAAGAAATAAAGAATCTTTTACATCTTAAGGCGACACGTTAAAAATGTTTAAGCACATAAAGGTAATGGAGAAAATATTATTTTATCGCTCCTAAAAGTACACCCAAGAGAAAGAGAATTTTGAAAATATATATATATATATATATATATATATATATATATATATATATATATATATATATATATATATATAACGAGTGATTTTTTTGCTATTATCTTTTTGGCAACACTAGTTTTGACAGCTCACGCACGTTTTGTATCTTGTGTCACTGTCAAACATCTTCAATTTGGTCTATAATTTAATCATGAATCGTCTTACAAACGAACAACGCTTGCAAATTATTGAATTTTATTACCAAAATGCGTGCTCTGTTAAGAAAGTTTTTTATCGAAGAATTGTGTTCAGCGATGAGGCTCATTTCTGGTTGAATGGATACGTGAACAAGCAAAACTGCCGTATTTGGAGTGAAGAGCAGCCAGAAGCATTGCAAGAGCTACCAATGCATCCACAAAAAACAACCGTTTGGTGCGGATTATGGGCTGGCGGCATCATTGGGCCGTATTTCTTCAAAGATGATGCGAATCACAACGTTACTGTGAATGGTGAGCGCTACCGTGCGATGATAACAAACTTTTTTCTGCCCAAAATGGAAGAGCTTGACTTGCATGACATGTGGTTTCAACAAGACGGTGCCACATGCCACACAGCACGCGAAACAATGGACCAATTGAGAGGCGAGTTCGGTGATCAGTTTATTTCACGCTTGGGACCAGTCAATTGGCCGCCCAGATCGTGCGATTTAACGCCTCTAGACTATTTTTTGTGGGGCTATGTTAAGGCTAATGTCTATAGCGACAAGCCCGCTTCGATTGACGTACTGGAAGCCAATATTGCCAACATTATTCGTGAGATGCCGGCCGAAATGTTGGAAAGAGTATGCCAAAATTGGACTAAGCGGATGGACCATTTGAGGCGCAGCCGCGGCCAACATTTGCATGAAATAATCTTCAAACATTAAATTATATCGACCCAACTATCGATCCAAATAAATATTTCATGCATTTTTCTGAATTTTATGTGTTTTTTTTTTACTTTCCGATAGTTCTTATAAAATCACCCATTATATATATATATATATATATATATATATATATATATATATATATATATATATATATATATATATATATATATATATATATATATATATATATATATATATATATATATATATATATATATATATATATATATATATATATATATATATATATAAAGCATGTCAATGTATACATCGAATTAAGTAAATATATATTTGATTTAACGGCTATGTTTATTAGATGTTTGTAATTTTTCAATAACTTTTTTATTAAACATTTTTTTCTTTCGTATTTTTAAAATGCGCAATATTGATAAATTTTGTATTAAGTCAATGAAAAATGTTATTGAAATTAGTCTTTCTTCTCAATAACATTATTTTATTGAACATAATTGTTATCTATTTTTTTCTGTGTACACAGACAGCTATGTTCAGCACTCTAACAGTATTTTGGCCTTAATGAAAATTTAGAAAATTACCCTTAAGTTGTTTTGTTAAAATTCCAAAGATATTTTCTTTATTATAATCTCTCCTTATTTTTCTTGTATTCTAATATTTTTGTTATCCCACCTAGTATATAAGAATTACATCATCCACTTTGAGGCTCAGGCCGTCTATTTGTGAATATTAAACGGCGAACACGTGTTCTATTTCTTGGGTAAAAAGTTGGATACAATCTCAGCAGTTGGATGCTTATTTACAACCCGGACTACTTGAATCCGTAAAGACAAGTGAGATTAAACTTAACATAGATAAACCGATATCACGATATCACACGATGAGAGTGAGAAAGAGAGAAAGAGATTGCCGTACGATGAGAGGGATAAACTACAACTCAATCTGGGCGATTAATTAGGAAAGTGTGATATAAGACAGAATGAATCACATCACCGATAGTACTGGTTAAAAAACAATTAACTTCGTATGTGTGTAGACTACAGGTAAAATAAGATGATATTAAAGAATACATACTTCATTCCGCTCACTGCTAACCTGTTGGAACGTTTGACGGAGAAGCAATATTTTTCGGCTTTGGATTTTAAACCATTTTATAGCAGAGTATTCGCAGAAGATTACAAACATCTTTTGTCATACTCCTGAGAATGCCATTATTGTAAAAGAATGCACCGTCTGCATTCTAACACACAGTGCTTCCAATTGACAAAAATGTGTCATAAATCTGTATCTTTGAAACTTGCGATCCGATTACAAAACGTTGTATATAAAAATTAGAGAATACGAGCTAAACTTTAAGAATATAATATTTTTGACTACATTGTTGAAAGATACGGTGAGATACAGAGTGTAAAAGTTGACAACTTTGGGTATGAACAACTTTATTGGCCTCACAACTTTTACAAATATTATTCGATTTCAATAAGTAGATAAAGAAAATACACTTCGTGCCATTAAGATATCTTTCATATTTTCAAAAATATTTGGCTTTGAATTTTGAAATGTCAGCTTTTGCCCTCCAACTTATTCTCTGTTTCGTAAATATCTCCAGCAATGGTATTGCGAGAGCTTAAGAATAAATATGTTATAATTTTTAAGACAATCCTAAATGAGTAGAAAAAAATATAATTATTTCAATTCAGGTCGGGATCACGCATGCAGCATGTTGATGCGTGGAACAGAAACTTGCATTTTATGGCAATAAATAGGAAGTAAATATTTTGAAAATCTTATTAAAATAAAACGATGAAGAGTCATATAATATATAAAACCCATGGAGAAATAGGACACGTATAGGACATGTATTTCATAATTATTTTTTTAAATAAAAAAATGGGGCAAATTGAATTAAAAACGTAGAATATTTTAGAGTATATGCTGTTTCATATATAATTGTATACTTGCATATGTATCATAGCTGTTCAATATGATTTTTTGGAAATAATTTCTATTCAAGATATAACAGTTGGATTGAATTAATTTTTGAAATTTTTTTAAAAATAAAATTCATGGAAAACTATTTGATTTTTTTTATTTGAATAATATTGAAATGAATTTTATTCATATTTTGGATACTTAAATACTTTAAAATTTCTTTTGTTTTAAAAATATAAACAAAATTTCAATTAGAATATGGAAAATTGATTTCATATTTCAAAAATTTGTTTGAGTAATGTATAAATTTATAAAAATTTCAATCGTTTAAATATGAATAAGCTACGTTGAATTTTCATATAATAAATAATTATTTGAATTGTTATTATTTCTAACTGGAAATAAAACTATAATAAAAATATTTTTATTTTTCATTCCATTATTACAGCTATGATATGTATGCATGTCCTTAATCAAGGTATTCCAAGAATCATCTTAAATTTAATTATTGGGCATTCTCGTTTTAATTACAAACAACGCTAATTAGCCAATACATTAATCATTTTGTAAAAATAAATATTCCTAGTGTTCATCAGTAAATTATTTTTGCCACAAAAACAAACAAGTGCTTTGCATGACATTTAATCTTCTAATTGCATACAAGCCTACTAAGTTGTAAAGGCATAATACAAATAAATTATATATTAAATTATTTTATTGAATTAAAGAACATTTTCTGTATGGCTCCATACAAATACATTAGCAATAGTATTTTGAATTTTGTTAAATGAAAGTGAGTACAAAACAATACACGTGCAAATAATCGAACAAACACATAAGTATGTATTTGTTTAATGAAAATTTTCATAGCAATCGTGCTTTGCAAAACAGTCATAACTGATTTTTTATCAGTTTTGTTTTATATAATGATAATGACATCTATACCAAAATTCGTTGCTTACATTCATTACCTTGGTGCTGCAATCAGTACAGCAGTCCCTATTGCAAAACATTTAACTTCTAACAGAGAAATGAAAAATGAATCATAAGAATTTAAAAACATCCGCCGATTTTTACATTCAATAGTTGGAGATGGTGGGTACGATACACTTACTGAATATTATTTATATTATATGCAGGCTTTTATTTAAAACATCTCTGCATATAATGTTATCGAAATTTTAAATAAAATTATTTAACAATACTTTGATTATTGCTGACTACTGCAAAGTTTTTTTCTTTTTTTGAGTTATGATAATTTAATATAAATGATTTTACAAGTTGTACTTATTTGCTTAGAAACTTTGCCTATATGCTTCCTTACATATCAGTTATATTCATGGTACATACATATATTTATTTTTCAATCGGATTGTCTATATTTGTATGTGTTTACAATTACATAAACATTCTAACATAACATCGTCTACACATATTTGCATAAAGTCATATGCAAATGTAAGGTACATACAAATATTGTTGCATCCTCATACACATTTAAATATTTGTTGTTTAAACTTGTTATTTAATTAAATATATATAAATAATTTTTTCTTTTTTATTACCCTTTATACACTTTTTGCATTTTGTAGTTTACTATAAATTTTGCACATGTTGTTTTGTTTATTTAAAACAATAAATAAAATTTTTAGTAAAATGTTCAAATACGTTAAAAAAAACATTTCAAATCTAATAAAAAAGTTAGCATACGCTACATGAATAATATGACCGGATATACAGATTTTTGAGGGTATTGATCCTACATCAGTTTTTAATACTAATTTATAGCTTGTTGGTTTCCAAATCAATATTTTATTTACACAACACTGAAAGAAAAATCCTAGTGCCAGCTATGAATTTCTCATACGAGATTATATCCGACTTTTGGACATCTGGCAATCTTGATGACGAGTTAAAAGAAGGCATGATTATTAACATAACAAAGAAGGGATATCTGATGGAATGTAAGAATTGGAGAGGCATAACGTTACTACTCAGCATGATCACAAGCGATTATCCGACGCTTTGATTCATGAAATCCGAAGCGAACAAGCAGGATTCCGGCCTACAAATCTTGCGTTGACCACATCAACAGCCTTAGAGCAGTCCGTTGCATGGCGATCTCCACTCTATTTAATCTCAATCGATTTTGAAAAAGCTTTTGATACCATTCAGCATTCTGTAATCTGCAAATTTCTAAGATGTAAAAGGATTCTTGAAAAGCTCATATCTTTGATGCAGAGCATGTATAATAATGCGAAATGCCACGTTCTACACGAAGCTACCATCAGCACCCGAATCAACGTCAACACGAATCAACGTCAACATAGGTGTTGGACAGGGCTGTCTTCTCTCCCCTCTATTATTTAATGCAGTTCTAGATAACATACTGAAAAGGGCTACAATAGCACCAAGGGGCATCACATGGGCTTCAACAGAAGGTTGGAACACTTGGACTATGCCGATGATATATGCTTACTATCTCTCTTATTCGAGGATATGGAGTCCAAACTTAAAGCCTAATGCGGCCGGCTGCTACCTGTGCAGTATAATATCGACAACCGGTGGTTCAAAAGAAGATGTATCGAATCGCATAAATAAGGCCAGGCAATCTTTCAGGCAGCTCAATTCATTATGGAACTCACACCATACATCCAGACAAACGAAAATTAACATATTTAGTAGCTGTGTTAAATCGGTGTCATTATATGGAAGTTAAAGCTGGAACGCAGACCGGCTCGATCTCAATGCTCTACAAGCCTTTATTAACAGTTGCTTATGCAAAATTCTAAGAATTTTCTGGCCAAACATTATCAGCAACTACTGACTATGGGCTGAGACTGGTCAGTCGCCAATTAAAACTGAAATAAAAAAACATAAATGGAGGTGGATCGGACACCCTTTGCGCAGACTCCAGGATGATGTTATGAAAAGCGCCATATAATGGGATCCTCAAGGCAGCCAAAGAAGGGGCCCGGCCTAGTCACACCTGGAGGAGACAGTTAGAAATTGAAGCGTGCAGAGCAAACAAATCGTGGAACGAAGTCAAGATCATAGCAGCGAATAGGCAGGATTGAAACGGATTCGTCAAGGCCCTCTGCTCCTTATAGGAACAACAGGAAATAGAAAAAAACGAACCACGTTGAGAACTGCTCACAGTACCAAACTCGCACTCTTCATTTTCATCATCAGATTTGAAGACAACACCTTAACTATTTCAGCCAAGAGCAGTATAAAAAATAGCCTGCATTCAATGCTTTTAAAGTGGTTTGTATAAAAAATACTTTCTATGGAAACTTGTTCATTATATTTAAGAAACATTTTCATTGTAGGTATGAAATATTTTCTTAGACTTTTAGGGAATTTCGAAAAAGTCAATTAAATGGTATTTTTATAGCAAAATCTATTTTATTTCATTTATTTAAAGTGTTTTTGCAATAAATACTCAAATTTAATGAGGCAAACTTTTAGTCTTCTTAAAATTGGAAAAAATTTAACTTCATAATAACAAGGAAAACATTACCACATATGCAATAAAAGCTGACAAATAAACAAATGCAGTAAAAGAGCAATCGATTTCAGCTAATGAAATTTATCATTTCATTAATGCAACATTTCATTCATATGGTGATAAAATATCAATGAAACCGCTGCATTAGCTGAATTTTTCTTTTAGTGTAGTTAACAAATTTTCAATTTTTCGCTACAACTTCGAAAAATAGACATTTGCTAAGCTAATATGAACACGATTATAGTTTTCATTTATATATCTTAAAAACCATTTTCGAGATATTCGCGAAAACATGTTTTACCGCTCTTTTTAGCTATTTCCAAAAATCTTGAGAGCTGTTCCACTGAGGCATAACATTTTTGCTCTATTGCATAAATATGTCCTTTGTCTTTCAGCCAATATATAAACTGTGTTTATTGAATCAAAATCAATTAAGTTACTGGCCTTAAGATTTGAAATTTTGTATTTTTTAAATATGAATCAAAAGCTTAAAATAGTTAAACATGATAAGAGAACACTTAGCAAAGCTCCGAACCTTTAAACAAATCAATAAAAGTTACGATTCGTTACGAGATGACGACTCATCTATTCTTTGATTGAATAAAGTATATGGATTGAATAAAGTATGGGATTATCGCTCGTTGGTTGTTGCTGCCTTCGCTGGTAGTGTGGTCTAGGGGAAAAGAGCGCTCATGAGAGGAATGTGGTAGTCTCGAAACATCTGATGTCAGTTCGACCTTCCGTATAGACAAATTTTTCTTTGAATGTTCAATATTTACATACTTTAGAATTTCTTTCTTTTTTATATATTCAAAGTTTACCATTTTAAGTTGTTCCATTTAGGCAAAAAATGGCTTTAAATTTGTTGACCCACATCTGAAAGAAAAATTTTTTCTAAACCTAGTAAGCATAAAATTGGTAACATCGGACAAAAAATGATAAAGTTACAACATGTTTGTAAAGGCATCAGAATTTGAACTTTCATACGCCCATGCGACTAAAGTAAAAAACACACAATTTCCAACAACCTGCTAATATTAGTAAGGTATCCTTAAGCTCATATCAGCAAAATTGCACTAAAAAGGATGATATTTTTGTATAGACTAATAACACAGCGGAACAGACCTTTTGGTGCCCCAAATTTGACTTCAGTTTTGTACGTATTAATGAGCCCTCATCCATTACTATGTTAAACTATTTTTTTTTCAGTCAGCTCGCGTTTTCGAAATGTCGATTCTCCTCTGCTATGTCCATGTAAAATTTTATACTGATCGGATTATGCATTTAGAAATGGCTGATTTATATCCAAAATATTTCGTTTCTGCGCCACTGTGCATTATCATCAATTAAAGGTAGAGGACACGAATATAACTTACACATTAAATATATTTAAGAGTAGCTGAGAGAAAAAATTTCGTTGGCAGAGAGGATTGGCCAAGTGGAATAATATTTTTTATTAATTCTATGGATGTTGCAAAAAGCTGTTTTTAGACTATTCCACAAGCTCAACTTCTGCACAAAATGCAATCCTAATATAATGTGTTGTTATTGCTTTTTTTGAAATTTCCATAAACTCATTTGATCAGGGATGCATTTTCTACAGAAGTCAAACAGCTTGTGAGATAAAGTAAAACAACTTAAAGAATTACTTCTTGAGATGTCGAAAATATATACTTATTGCTACTTTTGAAGCAGCTAAAAAGTAGTTCCTTAAAACTTACTTCAAATATTTTTCACTGGAAATTAGCATGCTTATGTATTCCACATGATAATAGATATAATATTTAAAGAATATATAACTTTGTGTTTTTCATTGTTATCGTTATTTTTTCAATATACTGATCATATTATTTTATGCAATAAATACAAAAAAAAAATTGTAATTCTAAACATATAATTGTCGACCATTTTGCTGTTATTTAATTTTTAAACATACATTCAACATGCATTGAATACATAATTTTCGAATTTTAATTCTACTTAAACTAGTTGAACAAAATGAACATAATTAAAATATTATATTCATAAAACATATAATTAACTTGCATTAATTATGCAATTATTTTGTTGTGACTATAAAAACCTGAACAAAGAGAATAAAACCACAGTCGTTGGTTTTATTTATGGTCTCTATTATTGTATAATTTGTCCCACGCTTGAGCGTTTGCAGCTGTAGAATAAATATGAAAGCCAAATCACTGAACGATCCACTCTGTTCGGTAGCCTTCATTGGCCAATGCATGCATGAACACAATTTTATAACCAAAATACTCACCTGTAAATAAACAATAATAAAAATTTATTTTTAGTTTTTGCAAAAAAATTAAAAAAAATTATATGAAATTTAAAATACAACAAAGAATTCCTTGGCAAAAAAACTAATAATTAAAAATTTAATATTACATGCTAGAACATACTTTTAAATGCGAATTATTTAGCTTTTCATACAATATATATTTGTGTTTGTCTGTCTGTTATTTTTATGTATGTTTGCAACGGTTTATTGTGCATATGCAAATTTCTAATGTACATATGTATAGACTTAAATAATTTAAATAGATACAAACTTGTTAATTAGTTTAACATCATCATCAGTCGCTGCAATAGCTTCTATGTTTTATGTATATGTTGGTTTGCAATTGTATGCGATAATTGCCCTTATGTCTATGCTAAATATGCACATGTTTATGTATGTTAATGTGTAAGTTAACATGTAATTCCAGCAGCAAAAATTATAAGGCACTTGAATGGCAGGCCTAATATAATATCGATATCCCATGCAAGCTATTCTGAAGGACATGCAGTCGAATAATTCTTGCAAAAAAAAAATGTTTACAAAATAGGCATGGTGGCACTGCCCATAATTTAAATATATTTAAATAAATTAAGTAAAGTGCGACTTTGGCTCGCGCATGAAGGGTTCCGTACGAATACACATATGTATATCCCTTTTTGTTTTTGCCCCTTTAGTCATTGTGGCAGTTTTTTCGTTGTACTTTCTTGTTTAATTTTAGTTTTCTATTTTTAGGTATTTTTTGTTGTTTTTTGGTTTTTTTAGTTTTGGCGTTTTTTCAATTTTCGTGATTTTTTAATTTTTTTCTGGCGACTTTTCGTTTTTTGCAATTTTTTTGTTTTTTGGCAATTTTTTTTTAGTTTTGGCTATTTTTTGGTTATGCAATTTTTTAACGTTTTCACTTTCTGACGATATTTTTAGTTTTAGCGATTTATATTTGTTGTGGCGATTTTTTCAGTTTTGGCGCTTTTTCGTTTTTTGAGGACTTTTTTTGGTTTTTTGTGGCTTTTTTAGTTTTAGCGATTTTTTTTTGTTTTGACACCTCTTTTCGTTTTGGCGATTTTTTTGGTTTTTAGCGATTTTTTCAGTTTTGGCGCTTTTTTTGTTTTTTGCGCTTTTTTCGGTTTTGTGATTTTTTTAATTTTTGGCAATTTTTTCATTTTTTTGATGATATATTTAGTTTGAGCGATTTTGTAGTACTTGTTTCGTTTTGACGACTTTTTTAGGTTTTTTACGTTTTTTTAGCTTTTTTGGCGATCTTTTTGGTTTAGGTGATATATTGGGTTTTAGCGATTTTTTTTAATTTTGGTGCTTTTTTCCTTTAAGCGATTTTCTCGTTTTAGCGTTTTTTCGTTTTGAAATTTTTTTAATTTTGGACTTTTTAGTTTTAGCGTTTTTTTAAATTTCATAATTTTACATCTTACGGTTTCCAAGATACAGCATATTGTCTAAATTACATAGTCAAAATTACATTAACTGATAGAATACCCTTTAATTTTTATTGTTTTAAATATCGGTGTTAATTGGTGTAGTCTATTCTACAGACTACATCAATTAGCACTTACTTTGAAAATTTAAAGTGTCCATATTTAAGTGTCTGCATATTACAATAGTATTTCAACTTGTTGCGATGCTCTCTTTAGAACACCCTTTAATTTGTAACTATCATATATTTCTTGTTGTAGCAGTCAACGTTTTACATATTCTGTGAACATTTCAGGTCCGTAGCTCTTACGGTTCCTAAGATACAGCATATTGTCTAAATTACATAGTAAAAATTACATTAACTGATAGAATACCCTTTAATTTTTATTGTTTTAAATATCGGTGTTAATTGGTGTAGTCTACTCTACAGACTATATTAATTAACACGAACTTTGAAAATTTAAATTGTCTATATATAAGTGTCTGCATATTACATTAGTATTTCAACATTTTTCGTTGCTCGCTTTAGAACACACTTTACTTTTTAACTGTCATATATATTTTGTTGTTGCGGCCATGGCTTACGGCTCCCGAGGAAACAGCCTGTGACAGACAGACAGACGGACAGACGGACAGCGTAGCAAAAACAATAGGTTTCCTTTACACTTTTGGTGTAACGGAACCCTTAAAACAACGAATTGAATTTGAATTCATGGAAAAATTAACAAAAAATTAATAATTTGTCAAAAGAAAACTCTGAAAAATATTTTAAGAGTATCGTCGAATCGATAGTGAAATATCGACGATACCGATGTTTCGCAAAATCTGAAGTATCGCCGATATATCGGTGTCGGTATCGGTTACATCCCTAATTTGTAGTCATATTGTCGTGTTGTTCAGTGTTATTCTAGCCTCTGGGAAACATTTTTTTAATTAAATACTAAACTAAAATATGTTATTTTTTAATTTTATTGCTATTTTTGTATATAATTCTTTTTAATTAATATGTTTTAAAATAACTATTTTGTTGCACATGTGATAACATATTTAAAAAGATTACTTTCAAAGTAGATGTGTTAATTGTTATTTGAAAAAAGTATTTAATATTATAATATAATGATATACATATCATTTTATTTTATCGAGTTATCGCTAAATAGAGTAAATAATATGCAATGCTAGAACTAGAAAAATATGTTGCTAGAAGAATGATAAAGGTAGTACGGGATATATTTCTATTTTATTTCTTATTTTATATATTCAATTAGAATTTTCCTATATTCAAAGTAGTAGACTTTATCGGGAAGTTTTATACAAAATAAGAAAGAAACTTCTTCATCACACGTTATGTTATCAAAGACCGGCAAATCGACTACAAATGAATGAGTTCTTAACTAAAAACCGTAAGAGTATCGATATCATTGCTTATGAATATTTTTAAAAATTTTATATAAATAAAACCATAGTATAATTTTTATTTATAGAAATATGAAATTCTGTTATTTTCCATATCAAATTTATTTAAATTCAGGTGACAAAATTTGTTTGTCATCTGCTGATAAAATAGATTAAAGTTGAATTATAAATAAAATTTTATACATGAATGAAAACAATTGTTGATAGCAAAAATTTATGTGTAAACAGAATATTATAAATATTGTCAAAGAACAAACAAACATTTGTGTATATTGAAATGAGTTTTGATTAGTATTGAATTTTATTGAATTAAATAAATGTGCAAATGATTATTTTTGAGATTGATAAATACTAAATTAAAAGGCATCATTGGGTTAACTTTGGATATAAAACAAGTTATAAAAATAATTTAGGCATAAATAGGAAGTTACTTAAACGAACTATGAAATATCCATTGGATGAAAGTGTGTGACAGTCGTTTTTAACGTACTCCCTCTATAACTAAAATTTGTACTACTTTAATTTTCACAAGTCAAAGAATAATGAAAATTGGTTAACTATTTGAACAATTGACATGCTAAGTCCACTCAATCTTCATTCACTTTAATTAGGACTCGCGCTAATATTATAGTGTTCGGCACTGAACAATTTCAATAGGACTGGATCTAAGCTATACAATAAAATTGCAATGAAAAATTTTGTTCAACGTATTTATGGAAGATAGTAATCCTTTAAATGCACTTTTAGATAAAAAATTTAAGCAATTATCATGTTCATAAATTAATATCCAGCTACTGGAAGATATAACGCCCTCATAAATGTTGTTTCAAAGATATAGTCAAAGATATAGAATATATATATCTAAGTGACTGTTCAAATAATTGTTTGATAAAAATCACACAAATTTAGAAGTGTGTATTGAAAACAAAGTCTTTCGGATCTGTTGACAAAATTGGTGGTTTTTAGATATACGCGTTGCGCTTATTTAAGAAAACCAGAGAAATTAGTAAATTATTAGAATAAATATAAAAAAAAATTTAGTACATTCAAAATCCCACTTTCTCAATTTTCATATCACCACCGTTCAAATATTCTTTTGTTATTATGCAGTAAGTTATTATGAACTACCCACATAAATTTAGTACATAAAATATCTTGTCAAAGAAAAAATTCTTTTGTACTCTAAAATGTTTTAAAATGAAGTGCCAGCATTAAAGCGAATAATTTCCTATAAATATCCTTTAGGCCATATTGTAAATACTTGGAACAACTGAACAACATCATTCAAAGTAATTGTTTTACTCTTTGTCTTTAAATATGTACACTCCTGTACAGTTGATTAGACCAATTAAGTTTTTGAGGATATTTTTTTTAGGTAATAAAAACGTTTTAAGCCTAAAAAATATTAAATTACTAAATCTAGGATAGCTCTGCACTCACTTGAGGTTACATCCAGAAGGTTGCAACCGTAATGATGCCTCATAAACCTAACCGATCTATAATTTTTCGGGAGTCACTCTAATGTACTATTCATACTAAGGTTTGTCTTATTTATATTTATACAATTTCCAAAGATACGAATTGTTCAATACAACAACGTATGCGGCCATTATCAAACGAACAGTAGTGTGCAATATACAATAGATGTAATTTTAATATTAAAAAATGTTTCACCAATGACACTAGCAAAGATATAACAATAAGAACAACTAGAATAAAGTATATTAACTGCACATACTTATTTATATACATACATACTAAATTTTTTATAACCAAGATATGAAATATTTTCATATCTGAATGTCTATGTTTAGATACAGGCAAAAAAAAAATAGTCATATCATAACCTTGATTGCTTTTTTTTTTCTATTATATTTTAGGCAAAATTCCAAATATTTTTGCAAAGCAAAATAAACAAAAACTTCTCATACCTTTTTAAATGATTATTGAATTCAAATTGCAATGCTAAATAAATGTAAATCTTTTACAAAATTGTTTTAAGATAAAACAACTAAAAGAGAAACCAAGAGTATTTTAAGCCCAAATGCAAGGAAAAACATGAAAATACAACTCCAACAATGAATTTTTTTTAGTTTTTTCGATAGATTTTTTCTAGATAAAATATATAAATTCTATAAATTTTTATTTTAATATCAGGATACACTCTATAATAGGTATACCATGCGCTTTTTAAAGAATTCAATTTGAAAAAAAAACATATATTGCAAGTAATCTGAAATAAAGAGCCCGTGATAATAAAATCAAAATAACATTTAGGACCATTATTACCACTTGGCAATAGCTAAAGTCAGGATTTTGTCGGACGGAGAAACAGTTTATCATTATTACAACCTTTAAGGTTTAACCTTACAGGTAGGATCAACTTACCTTTAACTTATCATTCACTTTCGGTTAAAGTAAAGTTATATAAACAACGGACAATATTAAAAGCAACCGAAAATCCTTATTAATGTGTACTTAGTTTTTTTTTATTGAATGATAGAATCAATTAAAAATAAGATTGCTTAGAATTTTAAATGTTTACTCATTTAAAAACGATTGTACGGAATACTTCTCGAACAAAATACATTTCGTTACTGTCATAATATTGTGAGTGTATGCCCGATTTCGGTTAAAAAATCGAAAAGCTGCGTTACAAAATTACCTTCAAATGGTGTGGACATATGTTTTTTTTTTTTGATTTGATCAACTCTTTCGGAGTTATTTAATTATTATCGAAAAAAGTGGTTTTTCATGGAAAATTTACAAGTTTTTTGTTTCTAAAAACTCAAAAAAATCTACAACTGCAAAAACCTTAAGTTTTAAGTGTCATTCTTAAGGTACCTGACCTTACGAATAAAATAACCCATATATCATAAAAATCTATGGACAAATGTTAATTTTATTAACCATTGGCCAAAAGGCGTTTTCCCTTTTAATTTTTTGAAAAAAAAAAAAATTATTATTATGGGTGTATTCACTTAAAACATTTGTCTATAGCTTTACATAATATATGGATTATTTTTAAACAGCTTGATTTCGTTGGTCTGTGCAATTTTTATCCAATACTGCTGCAGAAATATGTTCTTAAGGCAAAGGTTCGGAATCAAATGAACGTCTTCTATTCAAAAACATACAATATAGCAGGTGCGGAGACAGAGGGATATTCTCCCTCAAAAAAAAAAAATAAAATAAAATATACCTCATTTATATTGAGTCTCTAAAAGAAATTCTACAAAATAGCTCAAACTGGATCCGCGCTTGAATATGGTGAACACTAGGGTATTTACTTGAATCGACTTTTCAATTGTTCGATTAATCAATTAATCAAAATTGAGGTTTTTGAATTATTCGAAAAATCGAGTAAAGCTTTTATTTCCTTTAAGTTATTCGAGTAATTTTTTCGTTCAAAAATTATTTGAGTTAATCGAAAACCTTTTGAATTTACTCGCTTTTTTCTAATTTTGGTTCGGAAAAATTTTAAAAATCAAGTTTTATTGCTTTGTTACACAGAAAAAATATGTTTCGTTTTTGATAACAGAAATCCCGGTATTCAAATATTTTTTTTTTAATTTCCTGTGATAAAGAATTCCGCTAAATTGATAACAAATTTATTTCAAAAGAAAAAATATATAAACTAAGAATATTTTTGACATGTCTGGTATACGAACCCGAGCTTCCCGGACGTAAAGCACACGCTCTACAGCTGAGCCATACCCCATTTTTTTAATGAGATAAAACTTGTTTTAAGTACTTACGTATGAAAAGAAAAGAATTAACCGGCATGGGAAAGAAATACATACAACGAAATATTGTATTAAGTTAATGACAAATGTTATTGAAATTCATATTTTTTTCAATAACATTGTTTAATTGATTATAATTCTTGTCCATTTTTTTCTGTGTATATATTTATTTATACATTTTATGAATGAAAACAGAACAAAAATTGCACCGCTTTGAGAAGCTTTAGCGTTGTGAAAAATTTTATAATCAGAGTTTCGTCCCTCTTTATGCACTGTCATTCATTAAATAGCACTGCTTTGCAAATTTTTACTTTTGCAATGTTTAAAGTTTGTATTGCATTTTTCAAGGTCATCAGGATGTGCTGAATATGAGAAAAATTATTTTATTTTTCATTTCGGCCATTATCCAATAATTTGTGTTTTTTAATGTGTGCTTCTCTTTGAAGCTCCATCCAGCGTGAAACGATGGTTCGAATAAAATATTTAAAATTTTTTTAAATTACGCGCTCAATAGTCGCTTATTTGCTTCGATCGGATAAAAATTGAATGAGTTGCAGTGGATCGAAATTAAAATGTAATGAAATTTTGATGATTTTCCACAATTATTGCCATTTCAGAAGCTGTTTTGTATAAAATATAACAAAAAAGTCCATCGTTTAATAATTTTACTCAAAAGCCGATTAATGTAAAACATTTGAAGACTTAATGGATCGAAATTTTACAGAAACTGAAAATGTTATGATAAAGAAAAAAAAAAGAAAGCACTAGAACTTAAATTTACTAACTACCAACTAGTTATGTTACGAATATTCGTATTCGTATTCGAATCGCCGAATATTCGCCTCTTTCATGATATTCGTATTCGTATTCGCCAAATTCAAGCGAATATTTCACGAATATTTTGTGATTCCATTCCAAAAAATAATACATAGAAGATACTGAAAATTAAACAAAAGATATTAATTTTTCCAAAAAATAATTTGTCTATAACGCAAAACAATAATCTTCTTTTATTAAAGAAACAAAACATATTTCACAACGACATGGTATTCAAAAAGGAAAGACCTGTTAAATTAATTTAATAATCATGTTAAAGTAATACTCAAAGCTCAGTAGAGGAATGTTGAACTTCAAAAATAAAAGTTTTGAAGTCTTTTCTCCATCAAGCCTGTTGCGCGTTGTGTAAATAAGCTCCCTACCACTAAACATTCGCTCGCTCGGAACACTTGCCGCTGGTGTCACTAAATATTGCCTGGGTATAGGTAAAAGAAGCTCGTATTTTCACTTATTTACTTTCCACCAAAAATTTAATAAAAACTGGCATTCAGGTGCTAAGTTAATAATTTCAAATTCCGTCATCGCAATATCATAATAATGTTAAATACCTATAGTATTGTGACAGTTTTTCTCAATTTATTGTAATTAACGCAAAGGGTAGATATTTTTTCAATTAAATTTGAAATATTAAGTGGTACTAAATATTTAGATTGAATATTCGTATTCGAATTCGGCGAGTATTGTTTCAGATATTCGTATTCGTATTCGTATTTACGAATATTAAAAGTTGATATTCGTAACATCACTACTACCAACTACTTGGTATAGAAATATTTTCGTTATTTCAAATATGTAATTAATGTTCGACGGAAATATTTCCGATTTTTTCTATAAGGTAACAATAATTGTTCTTTCGCCCCTATTGTTGCTGTATATTTCACTTAATTCCTTAATATTTACATCAAGCAGTCCAATAGTATCTCATGACGATTCTAGTGAATGGCAAAATTTTAACAAATTAAAATATTTTGCAAGTTTTGGTTAAGAAATCTTAAAAAATTCATTCGAAAAAAAGAAAGTTTAGTTAAAACTTTTTACTCGAGTTATTCGATTAATCGACTTAAATTACTCGAAAAAATTTTTACTCGAAATAGGAAATTTTTGTTTGATCAAACATTATTTGACTTCAATTCTCCGATTAATCGAGCAAACATTAATCGAGTGAATATCCTCCTAGTGAACACTAAAATCATTTTCTTCATTTACCCAAAGCAATTTTACAATTTTTATATCAACAAAACACAACGTTACAGATTTATTAGGGAATATAAGATTCGTCATAGACGTTTGTATATTTCGAGTTTTGTTATGCTTTTTACTTGCATTTAATTTCTGTTTTTTTTCCTTGATCCATTTTGTTTGTTGTGAATCATGCTTTTGGCACTGATCCATAAAGTGCTGATTTGTTAAAAAAAATCACTTGATTTTTATTTAGTAGTAGTATTTTTTTACAATTTGTTTTTAGGAAATAAAACTACAAATTTAGCATATCCTTGTTTAAACTGCCGCTTTCTGTATACGTTGACATTTTTCGCGATTTAACACTTTTGCAATATTAGTTGTTGCAATTTTTTTCTACAATAATATATGTGCTGTGTTAACAAAAAAGAAATTGAGTTTGGTTTTAGTAAATTTTTTTTTGTATATTTCATAAAGCCTTAAACAAAAGGTATTAGAAAAATGTATTGTTATGTGCATGCAAGAATCTATTGAATACGAATTTAAGAAATAACAGTAGTTTTTAAGTACTTTTATAATATGGAATTTTTGAGCTCTAAAAAATTTGTACGGAAAAGTTTAGTTGGAAATAAGTTGAAGAGTTAACCCCCATATGCAAAAAACAAAAAATAAAGTGTGTTTGGAATGTATGTTAAAACCGGTTTTTCTATGGAAATTTTGTTTTAACATACATTTCAAAGACACTTTACTTTTTTTGCATATGGGAGTAAGTCTTTAAAATTGTTCAGAGAGCATATAGATGAGTACTTTAATTAAAGTTTGAAAGAAATTATTTTCAAAGAAATAAAGTTGTATGCTCCACACTGTAGGTTGGAAATAACTTACTTTTTACTTGTTCCTTCAAATATTGTTTCATATCGAATTCTTCCTGAATTAAGATTTACAAACTTTTGCTTAATAAAGCCAAATATTTGCTTTTTTTATATTTTCAAACTATAACTAATCGACTTTTGTATAATATCAATTAGTTTTTATACTGTTTGTTTCTTCAAAAGCTCTTTCTAAGTACTTTTTTTAAAAGCTTTAAAAAAGAAAAATTAACTCACATAAACTCTTTTATTTTAAATCTGCTTAATCACTTTACAATACTTTACTAAAAGTCTTTGTCATTTCGTCTAATAACTTTGCCACTCTCATACAATAAAAAAAAAATGTATTATCACAATAAACTTTATGCCATCATTTTTCCTCTCCTTTTTAAGAGGCACACTGTCATTAGAAATTTTAATTAAATTTTTGTTAGATACTAGTACTATGCACAAGTAAGTAACTAAACTAAAAGGGAAACGTGCAAAGCAAAGACTTCTATAAAACGTAATAAAATTTTAGAAAAACTATGGATTTTTTCCTTCCTGGATTTACGTGTTCATTAATGTAAAAGCAGCAAACAAACACTATAGCTATTTGTAATTTTTAGACTTTGGAAGAAAAAAAAAATTATACGGGATATTGTGAAAGATTACTTCTTATCAAAGGAGGAAAATTACGTACAAACATGTATACAACATAATAATGAAAAACGCGCAAAACACTTTCATAACTTGCAGGCATTGAGTTTTATTTAATAATTGATTGATAGATGTTGAAACTTGTTAATATGCACTTGTATCACAACTGTCAAAAATTACACATATTAAAACATGACTTTAAAATAGTGTATAGTAAATAGTTTGCTGTCTTTGAAGCTTGATAGTAAAATTTTATGACAAATATATTTTAATAATATTTTTACCCGCTAGATCACAATTGAAGGGAAGTTTTTGTTACCCCTTTTAAAGAAATTCTCAATTAAGGCCGATACATTGGCGTTGTAGGGGATTTTTTGCTCCTTTTTAAAGAAAGGGACAAAAAAAACTCATACGACGAGGAGTTAGAGGGTTAAAATTTTCCATATGTTCCTCGTGGATTTTTACATAAAAGTGGTAAGCACGTAAGAATTGCAAGATTTTATATGCCGCTTCACTAGAAGAATGTATAAAAGGAGTGGATGGAGGGTAAATTTAGCTCCCGCTCAAATGAGTCCCAGATAAGAACTTTCAAAACGCCGCACAGTTGTTCCAGTTGAACAAAAAAAGAGTAATAAATCTGTATCTTTGAAAATTGCGCTCATATTACAAAACGATGTATTTAAAAATCATATAGAAGAACCTAAGCTTTAACCATGATGAAACTTAGATCACCCTATTGAAACACACGGTGAGCTATATAGTGTCAAAGTTGACTATAGCGCGCATGACAAAAATTGTTGGCATCATACATTTTACAAATATTATCCGACTTTAATGAATTTATACCTATAGTACAGCTTATTAATGGTGTTTTCTTTTCTAAGAACAAAATATCACCTTGTTAAAAGGTGCATGTAGAAAATATTTTGCCAACCCTGCAATAATGCTATTTGTTTTTTGACGAGAACAAAACACAAGTTATGAACAAGACATAAATTTAAAAAATCAAAAAAACCCGACTGCTTAAAAAAAATAAAAGAAAACAACTTTAAACCGTCATAGATCCTAAATAGTCATTCGAAATTAAAAATCATAACAGAAACCGAAAGATAATTTTCAAATACCCATTTTTAAATAGTTCGCCGACTTTTTATTATTTTCGTATAAACAAAATGGCGCCTGTTGGCCGCCCTATTGCATTTTGACTCTTTAGTGACACTCCCCGGATTAAGACGAATCGATTGATGTAAGAATCGTCAAAATCTGTCCACGCGTTCGGCTTATATAGTGCCGCAAAGGAACACACATACATATATACATACATACATACATACATACATACATACATACATACATACATACATACATACATACATACATACATACATACATACATACATACATACATACATACATACATACATACATACATACATACATACATACATACATACATACATACATACATACATACATACATACATACATACATACATACATACATACATACATACATACATACATACATACATACATACATACATACATACATACATACATACATACATACATACATACATACATACATACATACATACATACATACATACATACATACATACAT
Source organism: Panzeria rudis (assembly GCA_956483635.1). Lineage (NCBI taxonomy): Eukaryota > Metazoa > Arthropoda > Insecta > Diptera > Tachinidae > Panzeria > Panzeria rudis. The sequence continues at coordinate 157,521,003 of OY101448.1, forward strand.
ACATACATACATACATACATACATACATACATACATACATACATACATACATACATACATACATACATACATACATACATACATACATACATACATACATACATACATACATACATACATACATACATACATACATACATACATACATACATACATACATACATACATACATACATACATACATACATACATACATACATACATACATACATACATACATACATACATACATACATACATACATACATACATACATACATACATACATACATACATACATACATACATACATACATACATACATACATACATACATACATACATACATACATACATACATACATACATACATACATACATACATACATACATACATACATACATACATACATACATACATACATACATACATACATACATACATACATACATACATACATACATACATACATACATACATACATACATACATACATACATACATACATACATACATACATACATACATACATACATACATACATACATACATACATACATACATACATACATACATACATACATACATACATACATACATACATACATACATACATACATACATACATACCATTGCAAACGCCAGTATTCAGATCGTAAGGTCTTGGTTGAGATCAATGGGTCTAGCTCTAGCTGACCATAAAACAGAAGCGATTCTGATTAGTAGTCGGAAAAATAGGGAAACCATTAGGCTAAATATTGGCACGTGTAGCATAGAATCCAAGGAATGTTTAAAATACCTTGGAGTCATGATTGACACTCGTCTGTCTTTTCATGAGCACTTGAAGTATATAGGTTCTAAGGCATCAAAAACCTGCTCAGCGCTATGCCGGATCATGCCGAATACAAGAGGTCCAAAATATCTGCAGAGGAGATTGCTAACCAGTGTAGTAAGAAGCATTATCTTATATGCATCCCCTATATGGTCAGGCTCACTGAAATACTCTACATATGTGAATCTGATATCCCCTGTGTATAGGCTGGCCGCCCTGCGAGTATGTAGCGCATTCCGAACTGTATCGGACGAGGCCGCCTTTGTCATTGCCGGCATGATACCCATCGAGCTAGAAGCCGTTTCGGACAGTACGAATGGTGTGACTGATATGTGTCTACGGAAGTGGCAAGAACGATGGACAGCGACTGACAAGGGAAGATGGACTTACTTACTGATACCTGACATTAGGGTATGGTTATCAAGAAGACACGGCGACTTGAACTTCTACATTACACAGTTTTTGACTGGACATGGTTGTTTTAGGTCGTACTTGTACCGTTTCGGACATGACAGTGTTCCGTTTTGTCCGAGTTGTGGTGGCAATGTCGTGGAAGATGCCGAACATGTGTTCTTCATCTGTCCACGATTTGATAGTGGTAGAGCGTATTTAGAAGTAGTCTTAGGGCGTAGTATTAGGCCGGACAACATCGTTCCAATCATGTTGGAATCTTTGTATAACTGGACGTATGTATGTAATTTTATAAAATTGGTTCTGTTGGAACTTCGTAGGTTAGAAGAGATTCGCAGAAGAATCCATGTAGTTTAGATTTAGGGTCTAGGACCTTTCCCACCCCGAGACGTATAGCCTTGCGGTAGTACCACGGGGAGCATTTGGGTCAGTGTGAAGGGGTGTTTTTAGCGTGTTAAAGTCTCGCACTTCTGGCAAACACCACCACTGCCAGAGTCTTTCGATGATTTTCATCCCACAAATAATAAAAAAAAAAAAAAAAAAAAAAAAAAAAAACATACATACATACATACATACATACATACATACATACATACATACATACATACATACATACATACATACATACATACATACATACATACATACATACATACATACATACATACATACATACATACATACATACATACATACATACATACATACATACATACATACATACATACATACATACATACATACATACATACATACATACATACATACATACATACATACATACATACATACATACATACATACATACATACATACATACATACATACATACATACATACATACATACATACATACATACATACATACATACATACATACATAGGCTGATAAACACAATACCCTCCTTTGCGTCGCGCAGTCGGGTAAAAGTGGATTACCCCGTTTTTAACAGCAGACAGATAAGTTTGTTATTCAGACATATAAGTTTAATATATCTTCCTCATCAGATTTTGGGAATGAATATAATAATTGATTTATTCTAATTTTTGCACATGTAAAAAATTATCAAGGTTTTTAGCTTTTTACTTTAAAAAAGTTTAAAAATTTCTTTACTTTATTCTCATGAAATAAATAAACATAAAAACACAGCTGCCAGATTTCCGATTTATCGACCCGAACTTTTAAAGATTTTTTGAGAAAAGTTTTATAACACCACAATCAGTAAGATTTTATATGACTGACAATCTAGAGTTAACAATATAATGTTTTCGCATTAGTGTTCTATAAAACAGTAGAAAAAGTATCTTTAAAAACTTATTTTTTACTTTCTAGTTCGAGGCGATTTTTTCCCAACTTCCCCTAGCAGCACGATTTATTAACAAAAGCCACCATTTTACAGGGCACTAACAGCACTGTAGATCTATACGGGGCCTAAAGTGCAATGCCTTCCACTATTAGTGAGGGTGATTTTTTTTGGAATAAAACATACCACCCTTTTAGAGAGCAAAACATTTTTAAGAAACGAACACAAAATTGCAGTTTTTACATGGAAATGTAGAAGAAATAAGAGACAAAGAAAATACACCTTATTTTCCTGGGATTTCACTAATATTTTGAGAGATATTTAGCTTTGAATTTTTAAATATTGGTTCTTGGCCGTGACTTTGTTCCAGATTTCGTAAATATCTCCGTTAATAGCATAGCCAAAATTTAAAAAAAAAATTTTTTTATATTCTATGAAGAATCCTTGATAATATACTAAAGAAATTATTAAGTTATCTCAATTTATGTAAACGTGAAAAAAATCAAAGTCAAGACTTTGAAATAAGGATGAGAAATGGCAAAATTTTCACAAAAAATTTTCAATTCTAGAATTTTTTCCATTCAACATTTCAAAAGAACAGATTTCAAAATTGACTACATCCAGCATTAAACGAATATAGTGAAATTTCTTATGAAATTCTAAATTAATCGCTTAAGAAAAGAGAAAAACTCCCATCGAGTTTTCAAATTGCTTTACAAATTCTATTAGATACATTTGATATAATTAATCTGGCTTTTTATTTACCCGCATGAAAATAGCATCAAACTTAATTTTTAATTTTCATTGGTCTACAATTTATTAAAAAACATAGCAATAATTTGATATAAAAAAACTTTCAACGATATATTGAACGGGCTTTTTTCCGAATTTTTAATAAAAAAAAAAGACGTGATGGAAATACGAATTTCTCATTTTTTAGCCAAAGCTTGAGACGTATGAGCAATATCATATTACTTATACGTCACATGCACTGGCAAATAAATGGGCAATTCGCATTTTCATCACGTTTTTTTAAAATTAAAGCTTCGCAAAAATTGCCCGTTCAATACATCACTAAAATTTTTAAATACAGGAGTATAGCTAAGTTTTTTTAATAAATAGTAAAGATATAAAAATTAAAAATATGAAGTTTGATACTATTTTCATGCAGGTAAATAAAATGCTTCTGGAAAATTTTACTATTTTTAGAAAATCTGCTCTTCCTGCCACATTTTTGACTGGCCAGGTGCAATTAAAATCCAGATTAATTATATTAAAGGTATCTTATAGAATTTGTAAAGAAATTTGAAAAAATCGAGGGGCGTTTTTTTTTTCTTAGGCGATTAATTTAGAATTTCATAGAGAAAATTTCTATATTCTTCCAATGCTGGATGTAGCATGTATGCTTTAATCGATTTAAGATTTCAACTGCAGTAATTATGAAAGTCTGTTCTTTTGAAATATTAAAAATAAAGCAAAAGGTTTAGTTTTGAAAATTTTTTGAAAAAAACATCCAAAACTAGGTTCTATTTTTGATAAAATTTAGCCATTGTTCACCATCATTTCAAAGTATTGACTTTGATTTTCTTTTCTTGGCTAGAGGAATTGAGATAATTTAAAATTTTTTTCAAGGATTTTGTTTCAAATTATAAAATATTTTTTTTTTAATTTTGGCTATGCTATTAACGGAGATATTTATGAAATCCGGAACAAAGTCACGGCCAAAAACTTAAATTAAAAAATTCAAAGCCAAATGTCTCTGAAAACATTAGGGATATATTAATGAAACAAAACGTATTTTCTTTGTCTCTTAATAAGTTTTTTAATAGATCTAAATTCATTAAAATCGGATATAATTTGTAAAAGTTTATCAAAGCTTATCATGTCCAAGATAGTCATTTTTGACACCCTATAGCTCACCGCGTGTTTCAACAGGTTAGCCTAAGTGTCATCATTCTTAAAGATTTGGTTCCCTCTATAAGCTTTACATTCATCATTTTAAAGTCGGATCGCAAATCTTAAAGATACAGATTTATTACCATTTTTTCTAATTGCAAACACTGTTTCTTTCTCAAACCAATTTTATTTCAAGTTTATGATCAGTATCTTAACTACTAATTTTCTACGACTGGAAGCCTGTACACTTACGTATGGGTGAACTATTAAAAAACTGGGCCTGGCCATTAGTCTAAACTACTTATAATATGACTCGATAACTAGTTTTTTTGTTTGAAGAGTTCAAAGTTTAAGCAGTACCTCATACAATTAACTAGATATAGTTTGAATTAGTTGAAGATAAAAAATAAGTAATCATATAAACAAACTAAAATATAAAAAAAAACTAATGCAAACTACATTTATTTATTTATTTATATTTTTTCATGCTTTATTTTTGCTTTCGTTTTTTTTTTGACCCAGCTGGATATGCTCTTTCAGATTTTGTTGATATATAAGAAGTTTAAGGTGTAAGCCTTTCAAATGTACTTTGATTGTCACAGCAATTAAATAGTTACTAATTGACTTACTTGAAGCTAAAAAATAAGTAGTCAAAATAACAAAATAAAATAAAAAATATTTATATATATTTTTCACACTTTGTTTTATTTTTTGAGCCATCTGGGATGCGAACCTGTGCTTTCACATTTGTAGACAAGTACTTTACTCACTCAGCTATTGTTGGCTTATAAGTTTAAGTGGAAAAAAATTCGTTTTGGTTACAAACATATGCTAACTTATAATGACGTTGTACTACCGCTTACAAAAATGCCATAAAATGTTTGCTGTCTTAAAATAAAAATAGAAATAATAATTTCCTGTTAGTATATATTTTTTAGCTATACAATTTTATATAATACTTCTGATTTTCTTTTATCTATTGAAATCATGTTAGTTGTTATTTGTTGGTTTTGATTTAAAATCTTCCTCAGAATGCCATTAGCTTATAAAATAAAGTAACGTATAGTAAGTAAAAATAAACCTTTGTACTCAAACTTTACTGTCTTCAACTCCTTAAATTCAAATAGGAGTACTGTAAATTACTGTCTTAAAATTCTTAAGATATTATAATGTGTCTTAGGTATCCTTGGTAATACACACAAAAATTTAAATACTACTAAAACGTATTTCAATGATACTAGATGTACTATCTATAAATTAATTTTTTGAATATATTTGTATATAAGCACAATTATATGTACAAATATTAATTGTATTTAAATATACGCAAAGAAAGTTCTTTCTATTTATTAGAATCTACATACAGGTGAGATGAGATAGTGAATAAATCTTCCATTAGGATGACTTATGATAGATATAAATAAAAATTACTCGTGATCGGTCATACAGCACTTTGTTTCTCAGGCTTATGTTCATGCATGCTCATGTAGGTGTAACAGCCTGTATACAGAACTCATCCGAAAGAAGGTAACCTTTTTAATGGCGCACACTAACATCCAAGCGAAAACTTTTGTCATTTTTGTAATCGGTAGTACTTTATTAATGGGTTAAAAAGTAACGAGTGGTACTTATTTATCTTATTACTATAATTCAAATTAGATCTGCTACCTAGTTTTTAATAAAATTAATACATATTTTTCTCATTATCTGAAAGTAGTTACAATTTGTTGATATGCGTAAATAAAATAAGTAGACAACCACTTTTTAAGTCAACATGTGTTTGTATATGAAAATTAGTTTTTGTTGCTTAAGCTTATAAGTCAACAATAGCTCAGAGGGTAAAGTACTTGTCCTCAAATCTAAACGAGCAGAAGTTCGTATCCTAGCTGGGTAAAAAAAACTAAAAAAAAATATATATAAATTAATAATAAAGTAATGTGTATTAAAATTTGTTTTTCATTTTAATTTGTTTAATTGACTACTTATTTTTTAGTTTCAAGTAAGCCAAATAGTAACTAGTTAATTGCTGTGGAAATGTAAATACATTTGTATATGGTAGCCTTTATTTTAAAAATTCTCAAACAAAGATAAGGAGTTATCGAGTTAAATTGTAAGTAGTTATGACTTAAATCCTCATATAATTTTTTGCTTGCCAGTAAGCAAAGTTTTTGCTGGGATACTGATGCTCAAAAGAAATAGATATTGGGAAAAGTTTTTATTTTGCATACATATAAAGGTAAGACAAAGCGCCTTCCTTTTTGAACAAAGCTGTAACATTTCCAATGAGATGGAAGATCTTAGAAATACTGTGACCTAAAACTTTTTCCTAGCACCACAGTGCATGTCCACTAGGGATATCAGTATATTTCCCCACCAGCCCGGCAACAGTATGGCCAATTTCGATCAGCACCTTTGCATGACAAAATTACCTTCAAACAGTCCTCTCATGTATTGTTTACTTAATCAGCGTTTTCGGAGTTACTCACAAATAAGTATAGAAAAATTTAATACATAGTTTTTGCGAAGAGCTCAAAAAAACTAAAAACTACAAAAACTTTACCTCTTAACAATTGATCTTGAAGATACACACGAAAAATTATTTGTTTAATTTGAACAAGTATTTGTGAAATTCAGGTCCTACAAATAAATTTGTATATTCAAATACACAAATTTGCAGTTGTTTCTCATCTTCTCGTTAATAAGACTTTTTAGCATATATTTTCATAATCTTGTAAGAAGAAACTCTTTATACACGACAACGTATACCACAATGTCACCAAACTTATTTCGAAATGTGTTTCATAGGCGAAAAATCATTGATTGTTTTGCATACATCATCGATGAAAATGTCATCGGTAACAACTGGGACTGCAGGGTACTCGTATATGGCAAAAAATGTCGTTTACTAGAACAAAACGCATAAGAAATTGTCGAAATCTTGAAAACGTTATGTTTCTTTACAATATAATAACACCCAAATACTTTTAGCTCTATTTTGCTTTAAAAATTAAAAGTTGTCAACATTACTATCAAAATTAAAATCTAACAAAACTGTTGTTAGAAGCAGACAAAAACATTAATAAAATGTAAAAATAGTTCCAAACAAGGGGTTGATAAAATATATTTTTTGTATATTTTTTACATATTTTTTTGTGTGTAGTTCTACTATAAACAAAATAACAAATACATTATGCAAATCGATGGATAAATGTTGATTTTATTAGCATTTAAGTGAATACACCCGGTCACTTACAAAAGCTATTTTGGCATTTATGTTTTTTCAAACAAATCATATATTTTTTTTTTACCGAAAGTACTTCTTAAGTATTTGAGTTTATTCATTTAATTTTTAATAAAATCAACATTTGTATATGGATTTTCATAATTTATAGCTCATTTTGTTTGTAGTACACTTATCTTTAATATTAATTGTTAAAAGATACAATTTTTCTAGTTTCTAATTGTTTATGATATATTAGAAAGAAAAATTTTTGCACAAAAAAATCAGCGTAAAACAAACACTTGCAATTTCGTAGGCGTCATGATGAGAATGGAAGTAGATATCTTTCAGTCGGCTCCTAATAATTGCACATATTCATGCTCACTCATGTCGAAGTTTTTTACATTGTTGCCTTTATGCGCTCACAAATAAATGTAATTCACGTCAATCACGTGAGGGCTGCCCATTACTAGCTTAGAAACTAATAATCCTGTCCACAGCTAATTTATGAAAATCTCATTTAAAATTTTGCATTTATAAATATCTAATGCTTCTACTTCATCTGCTTTTGTACAACTTTGAACAGTTCTTAATAATAATAAACGCTTTTATTGCATTAATAATTTTACCAGCATTGTACAATAACCTTAGTTGATTTCATAATGGATAAATATTCTTGGAAATGTTAGTAGAATTCAAAATATATCATAGAGAGAATAATTTTATTTAATTTCTGTTAATATCCTTTACAAACTAATTACAATACTCTATTCATTTTATATTATAAGAAAAGAAGAGTTTTTGCAAACTCGTACCGCTTGTTGTTAAAGTTTTCATTTAATTATTGCATTACTAGATTATTTAAATATAAAATTAAAGATCAAGGCAATCCCGTGAGCAACTAAAATTGATTGAAAAATTCTACTATAAGTCTATATAGATTTTTGCAGATATTGAACTTTTCTTGGCACAGAACAAACTCCAGTACTGTAGAGTCCCTTGAACAAACTGTTTGGTGCCTACTTTAAATATTTTTTATAAACCTGCTTTTTCGGAGTTTGGAATGCACAATTAAGTTAACTGTATTTTTTTTTGCTACAAATACAACAACTTACAACAGTAAATTGTCATGGAATCCCCCCCTGAAAGCAAAATTCTTATATTTCATTTTACAAAGGCCATTATAAATGTATGCCCTAGAAATATAATAATAATTGTGGTTTGCTATATTTCCTTTTTCAAACAGTAAGAAACAGCAAAATGCAACAGAAATAAATCACATTTCTTTTTAATAATGCATTTTATTATCTGCTTTTAATGAAAACATATTTTTTTACTTCGTTTTTATCTTCTTTCAAATATAAAGAAATATTTGTAATAAAAAAAGAAACACATTATGTTAAAATAAGAATCTTATTACATTTTCGCTTGAAAACAAAAATGAATAAAAATGTATGTATAAAGTTGCTATTCTACAGATTTCCTCAACAGCAAACCATTAGTGGTAACAGTATAGATCATTAAGAATTATTTAGAAAGATAGCAATTATTGCTATGAGCTTATACTCGCTCCAGTTATTTAAAATGTTAACTGAAAAATTCTTTGTAGAAAAAGCAGCACAATCAACTACTCCAATATCTGAAACTATCTTCAAATGAAAAATATTTTGTATGATGGAAAACTCAAACTATGTGAATTTTGCTATAAGCTAATATTACTTTATAATCAAATATTTAAAGTTCCCTCAAAATAGTGTTTCTTTCTAAATTATTATGCTATGGAATTTTCCATATAAATTAACTGCCAATTTTTTTGAAATCAAATAAAAATTTTCGTTTGGAACTCTGTATTGAAAACAAAAACTAATTTGTCTCTTTTTATTGTCAATTCAATATAAATTCCCTAATGAAAATTTTCATTTTATTTGGAAAAACCGTCAGTAAATGTCTAAATCAGTGACCTGTAACAAGTATCAAACTTGCTAGTATACCCAATCACATGCTGTGATTTTTTGTGATGCAATGGTTTTTGTTCAACAACAAGTAAAGGCTCAGTTAGCCGACCGTAACGTTGATGTAGTTGCATGTGCTGATCGTTTCTTTCACATTGAGAAGCTATGAGACAGAAACGATCAGCACATGCAACTACATCAACGTTACGGTCGGCTGACTGAGCCTTAATGATTGTAAACGCAATAGCTCATATCAAACACTCAGCTTTAAGCACTCGTACTCAAAATGAACGTGAATGTTTGTGATTGGTTTTTTGGTATGATTGCAACCGCACCGGATTGAAACAAACATGCTGTTCGCATCATTCTTCTTAGACTTGGGTCTAGACTTGGGCCCAACTCGTTCGAACTCGCTCAGCAGCTCGTTTTAGACACAAACCTGTGATCAGACCCATGTATTTTAAATAATTTAAATTCTTCTAAAACTCTTTATGACTGGCTCGAGCCACTTGTTTTAATACACACACACAACACATACATATGCTATAAAATGTTCTTGCTATTGTAGTTGTTGCGTACAATCCTCATTCGTGTTGTTTCTTCTTTACAAAACCTACATCCATACACACATATGTGTGTATATTTGAAAATACTTTGCCAAACACAAAAATATACTTGTAGAGTAAAGCAAGGCATACATTACTCCAGTATACTGGCACATAAAATACAACACATACCATACAAGCATACTGGTGCAATATTGATATTCTTAAAAATTCTGTACTGATAAGTTCTTGTACCTAGTGCACACCGCATTCATTACTGATATTGTTTTAAAAATAGAAATTAAGTAAAATTCATATTATTTTTATTAAAAAATTGTTAGAAATGACTTGTTCATTTTCAGAAAGACTTTACAGTATATATTTTGTTGTTTTTTTTCTTAATTTATTCAAGTAAATGTGTTTTATCCCGATGTTTACTCTTTGATAACTTCTCTCAACTGAGCTAAATTCACCATACACAATACCACAAACTGGTACCAACAGCAATATATCCAACTCTGTTTGACATCGCTACACAAATCGTACAATCACACCAAATGCCCATACACGACCCAACCACTGGCACCAACACGTGATTGCGCATGCATACTGGTGTTGTGTATGGGGCCTTTATCTTGAGTGTTTTTGTTTCGATCACCATCAAATCATGCACATAAACAGCCGAGCTACAAGTGAGCGATTGTTCGTAAGCAAGTCGCATAATTTGTAAACTAATCAATACAAATATAATGTTGCGAATAAAATATACTTGTTGCTAATTTTTTTGGTTCGTGTATTATACTTGAATGTGAACAAAACTGCCAAAGGCTTGATTAGCTTGTACTTGTTATTTAGCGCTAGTGAATAAGACGGCTTGATCACACTTGTTGCAGCTCTCTGGTCTACATATATTAGTTGCTAGACACAAAGGAAGATATTGAAATATGTGGTTGCAGCTAAACCGATAATAATCGTACCAAGACCCTTCCAGGAATCAAGTTCCCAGTAAAAACTAGTGCTTGCCTGAAAGCATTTTGTTAAGCAAAACAACATAACGGAATCACTTCCATTTGAGGTTCTATAGTGCATGATTTTTGTTTGTGATGAGCCGCTTAGAAGCAGTAGTTTACGTTTGGTGTTGTGGTTTTCTTCAAACGGGGTTTGTTTGAATTTGGAACGATTTTCCGTCATTCCACGTCAAATTTGGTTGATAAACAACAGACCGGTCTTGGCTATGTGCCATCTTCAGTGGTCTATTAAATACTCTGAGTTTCTGTTTTCACAAAATTCTTTTTTAAAGCGCTTGGAAATGTCATTACTTAATGCTTTTAATTATAGGATTGTATAAATCATTAAATTCCTTATATAATGCCTTAATACCTTATCTTAGAAACGCATCAACATTTTCAGCACTAAAACTGAACATATATGCAAAAAATGGTAACGATGTGGATTGGAGGGGATAATGGATGAACATGTTCCAGTTCTAGTCATAAGAATGCATTTTCGATGGAGCGTAATGTAGAGGACATGATAAAGAAAGCTCTATGTGCTTTTTATGAGAGCTTTAAAAAAATGGGGGTTAAAGCCGTATATGCCACATTGGATATATACGGCAGTAATCCGACCCATTCCATCTTTCTATGCTGGCCAAGGTGTAGAGGTTAGCATGGCTTGATATTACTGGTACAATGAGATCAACTCCTCAGGCCAGTCTAGAATTAATGCTTCATTGAACTCCCCTTAATGTATACATAGTCAACATATCTACAAGGTATGTCCTTAGATTCAGACAAACAGACAATTTTAAGCATTACCGTACTGGATATGGCACCATTCTATTAAATGTAGGATGGTGTGTCGTGAAGAGACAAAATAACTACATAACTCCTCTCATGAACTTCGACAAACACTTTTCAGTTGAGGTCCGTAATAGGGAAGACTAGAAGGGAAACTATGTAATTCAGAATTATGAAGATTTTCTGAGGGTTTTCTCTGAGGGTCTTGACCTTTCGGTGTCTCTCAGGCTACCAGATAAGGCGCAGACTTAAGCCATTACCAAAGCTGCAAAAACAATTGAAGGGCTAGTCTTAGGGGTCAGCACTATAGACATTTGTGTAGATAGTCTGGCCGCAAATGATCAAATTATCATTAAGTTGGCTCTACTACCTCTTGTTGGTCTTGGCCTACTTAATAAATAATTTCCACACACTTCGGTCTTGTGAGCGTCTTCTCCAGTTCGTGATAACAAGGATCTTCATGTCTTCTGCCACTTAGTTCTTCCACCGGAGACTCGGTATTCCCTGTCTGCGCCTTCCGTGGTAACTATCGGCCGACATGGTCCAGCCAGCGCAATCGCTGAATTTTGATGCGCTTAACTAAGTTCATATCGGGACATAGTCTATACAGCTCACGGTTCGTTCGACGTCTATATTCCTCGTTAACACTGATTGGGGCATAGATTTTGTGAATGATTTTTCTCTCAAAAACATTCAGCACAGCTTCATCTGCTTTCGCAAGTACCCATGTTTCAGCGCCATAATGAAGCACAGGTAGAATAAGCGTGCTGTAGAGTGTTCTTGAATTGTGTACTTGACCCGAAGTAGCATATATTTTCCAGCACAATCCTTCGCTTTATTTCGATGCTGACATTATTATTAATGGCGGAGCCGAGGCATATAGATACTTCCACTAACTCGACGTTGCAACTGCCGGCCTTCACTATGTCGCCTTTCCGTCCAAGCTACGTTTGTTTATCAGTTGCAAGCATAAGTTTAGTCTTGTCCTCGTTCACTATCAAACCCATCTTAGCCGATTCCTTCTCGTTATATTTTTCCGACGATGTGGCCTTAGGTGTTCACTGTGCCTGTCTTATTAACTTCTGCTTTTTCCAGTCTGTCTGCAATTGCGCCATGTATTCAATCTCTAGCTCAGCTTGAAAGATACAACATCAGGACAGTTTTGGTTCCGTGGCATGAAGGATTTCTGGTGAACGAAATGGCTGATGAATGCGGTAGAAGATGGTCGGCCTTTGATGAAGCAGACTGACAAAGTTGATTGATATTCCCTTAGTTGAGCTGTCAAATGTTATAAAGGAGTGGGTTGCTAAGGAAGGCGGCTTTCAGGTAGTCTACAATAACCATTTGCAGAGTATCGAAGAGTCTTTGGCCCTCACTTAGTAGTGGTAGGACCTAGCAGCTACTAACAGTTGGAAACATTTCGCTTGCACTTCTGGTTGCAGTGATCGCGGAGCACTGTGCGATCGCACTCATGCTGGGACGTTTAGGCTTTTCCTATGATGGTCACTGCGGAAGCTGCTTCGACGAAGAAGAAGAAACAATCCAACATCTTCTCTGTGGCTATCTGTTTCCTGCGGGACTTGAACTATCTCCGGGATGCATCATTGGCTACCCTCTTAGGTTTTGTGAAAAGTTCTGGTATGCGCCAAGTTTCATAAGATTCGGTTAGGTATAGAAGTAGTTTAAAAACAATATTTACTTTGAATGAGTGTCGCGCGGCACTTTGTCTAGTCATAATATTGTGTTGTCACAGGAAGACAATGTTTCTACACTTTGTTCTAAAATAGAAAATGAACGTCTGAGCCATAGTGTTATCGTTACAATTCATTGTAATGGTAAAAAAATATTTGCATAAACTATTTTTTCTATATTCATAATGCTGAGTGCCCAATTCCATTTATCAAAAGAATTCTACACATTCTATAGAAAAATTAGGTCATGCGTACTTAAATCAAGCCATATTGTGGTAAAAAATACGCTTAAATATACCTAAACCAAGATGTTAGATGGATGTTCCTAAACCAAGTACATAACACTTGATTAAAGAACCAATTTCTCCAAATTTTTAATTCCTTAATTTGGGCTTTATTCGTCTTGTTCGTGTCTAAAAAATTGTTCATGACAGACAGGCTCGAGTTAAGGTTGGAATTGAAAGGTTTTGGGCTGCATTATTGAGAGACGTGGACTGTCCATTCAATCCACATCTACCATGAGACCAATCTCAATGCTGTAATTACTGAACGAAGATTTTTGGCTTATAGTCCAAGCACTACCAGGTATTTTATTTAATTATTTTTTCAATGCTCAGGTTCGATTTCAAAATTTAATACTTAATTTTCTTTAATTTATTTTATTCATTTTCTCTTATTACTTATTTTGATGGACATTATTTCCTTTTCGAAAAGCAAAATATGTCTACTGAGCAAATTAATATTTTATTTATTTCTTGATTTAGTCTTTATTGATAAACCTTAAGATTAGTTTTTACTTTTTGCCAATAATATGAAATTAAAAATTTCTTTTTTCAAAACTCAGTTTTGCAGAGTAAAGACTATTTTCATAACCGACCTGTAGTTGATCTTAAGATTTCTCTCCTCTATGTATATCAAATAGTGGCTACGCTGAGTACCCAGCGGCAAAAGTAGTCATGGATTACATATATAATGAAAGATATAACGTAATATTTTAAAAAGCGAAACAATGCATTCCTTTGGAACCGAGCAGGTAATTTGATCACACACAAAAATTGCACATTAATTACCACGTACTTTACCACATCTTACGAAGAAGGAATGTATCGTTCCTGTTCGTAACAACTGTTCGTGGTTTCCTCGTTTGTACTTACATACATATTTGTATATTATTATATTACGAACAAAAAACAACGAATTATAGAATTCATCCGCAAGACACAATAAAATAATTCATTACTTTCCTAGGACATGTTCTGTGTTAACAATAAAGAATTCTGGTATGAAATATTATACATTCTCTGCATGACTCTCTCGTTTACTATTCATTACCTTTTCCCGCTGGGTAAAGATTTTCTGTCTTGTTCTCTTTTATTTATATATTTTCGAAGTATTCTATTCAAATCAACTTTACTGTTTCTATTGTTTTAGTGCATTTGTTAACAAGTTCCTTGAATGTTTTGTTAATTGTAAGTTATTATTTTTTTCTTATTCATTAATAAAGTTATAAATAATTTTTTTTAATATACAATTATCCAGTCTCCTTTAGTTTCACTAAAATATCATTTAAGTGTTTTGTCATCACGAAAATATGAAATATAATAAAATGAAACATTTCTAATGGCGTTCCTTGTTTCTTTCCTATCATTTCTTTTAAACATCTTGAATATATTTTAATGATATTGTTTTCATATTAAATGGTATTTTGTATTATGACATTATATCGAAAAAATATAAAATACAGGTTTGGCCAAAAAATGAGAATACCATACAATATAATATAATACAAGAATTATTCAAAATTACAATCTCATAAAAATTCTCCTTATTTAAACCTTTTATTGAATTTTTCCACGTTGTATTGCCAACATCAATAAAAATAAATGAACTAACTTTACATCCTCTACTGTATTGCGTTCATGATATTGTATAAAAATATACAATATCATTGAATCTTGAAATTAATGAACCTTTCCGTAATAGTTGTTATCGCTTCATATTTCACTTCTTTGTGTCTATGATCCACTTTGTATTCGTTTTATAACTGTATTGTATTATAATTTTCAATAATGGCTACTTGACTTTGTATTATTTAATTATATTGCAAAAATTCTATACAAATATTGTTTTACGCGTAATTGAATGTGATAAAATTGACAATAATAAAACAAAACAAGCAGCAAATCAACTCACAATTAAAATAATGGCTTTTCAGTATTATTGTTTATAAAAAGTAATAACTTAAGTGCTAAGAAAGCAGGCTAAAGTGCTTTACGTTTGAGATCCTACAATGCACGTACTTAGAAAAAGTTTTAGCAAAAAATAGATGTATATAATATTAAAAAAATATATTATCACTCTATTAATTTGTTGGGTATTTCGGTTAGAGTATAAAAGATGGATGCTGATGACACGAGTAGTTGGACAGAAATTATTTTCTCCATTCGGGTCTGGTTCAAAATCTCCTTCTTATATCTCTGAATATTATCAACATTTTATTTCGATTTAAAAACTTTTATTTATAACAATTAATTATGAATTTTTGCCGAACTGGATGCACTTAATCCAAAGAATTTTAATTATTTTAGCTTAAGTTCTTTTTTAATATATTTTTTAAATACATTATATTTTTATATAGAGAGAAAATTGTAAAGCATGTGAACAAAGAAAATTTTTTACTGCACGGAAGGTTGAACCTACATGTTTCGAGACCAAGCGGTCGTCTTATAAGAGCGCTTTACCACTTAGATCACATTATCAATGACAGTAGTTTGCGGTTAAATATGTAGTTGAACATCATTTACTTTTAATTAGACTTGGGTCCAACTAGTTCGAACTCGCTCAGCAGCTCGTTTTATACACAAGTCTGTGATCAGACCCATGTATTTTAAATGGGTTTGATCATAGGTTTTTGTCTAAAACGAGCTGCTGAGCGAGTTCGAACGAGTTGGACCCAAGTCTACTTTTAATCAATTTATACTGTCACTCTTATGCGAGTCATGCACGTTGCAACCGTTGGTACAACTTGAATATATTTTACATGAAATTGCAACGTTTGTGGGGTCGTTGTATTAAGTTGTGTTTTGGTTGTACGAAAGATCAAAAACTTTTGAATTTGGGTCATGTTGTACAACACTGTTGCAATGTTTGTTTGCCCGTTGCATACTATTTACCTGACTGTTTATGCAGTATATGTGTTTATTATTGTTGTGACCACTTGCAGTAAATATTGAAGGTTAGTATTATTTGCGGACAACATAAAATGAAAGATGTAGATTTGGGTCCAACTCGTTCGAACTCGCTCAGCAGCTCGTTTTAGACACAAACCTATGATCAAACCCATTTAAAATACATGGGTCTGATCAAAGGTTTGTGTCTAAAACGAGCTGCTGAGCGAGTTCGAACGAGTTGGACCCAAGTCTACATGAGATCGCATACTAAATTGTATCGTTTGTGCGAAAAACATACAACTTGATTACTAGCTAAGTTGTACCAACGGTAACAATCTGTATGGCTTAGATTTGGAAGCCCCTGTAGCTGAGTTTTCCGCAGACAAGCTAATCGCTTCGCTTGTTGTGATTGTTTCCAAGGTTGTAAAATTTTTTCTGACCTATTTCGCCAAATTGATTTTAAAAATCGTAACGACATTGTCTTCGACGATTAATGTACGACATGTCGTCTGTCGATTAGGCTTCCGAGTCTCCAATTTAAAGGAAATCGTCGTTCATGAAAATCTTGCGACAATGTTGTACATTTTCTCTTGAATCAAACTTTGCTGAGGACAATATCAGCGACAAGGTCTCACGTTTTTCCTTTTATAAAACCTTGTTGCGGACAATCTGAGCAAAAGTGTCCCACGTTTTGTCTTTAATAAAATTTTGCCTGAAGGACAATTTCCCACGTTTTGTCTTTAATAAAGTTTGTTAAGGATAATCTGAGCAAGAATGTTCCACGTGTTGGCTTTAATAGAAATTTGTTGGGGATAATCTGAGTAACAGTGTCCTACGCTTTATCCTTAGTACAAGTTTGTTGGGGACAATCTGAGCGACAATGTCATAACTGTTGTCTTTAATAAAACTTTATTGGATACAATCTGAACGACAATGTGTCACATTTTGTCTTTAGTAAGACTTTGTTATTGTCCCTAACAAGCGACAATGTCGTACGTTTTGTCTTCAATCAAACAAACGAATATGTTGACCCTTTGATGTAGATACTTTAAGTGGTGCTACAGCAAGGTGATAAGCGCGATAGCTTGTAATAATGTAGCCTTAGTTCGAATCCCAGACAAGTCAGTCGTCAACATTTGAATGCAATTTCCCACGTTTTGTCTTTAATAAAACTTCTTTAGGGACAATATGAGTGATAATCCCAAGATTTGTCTTTTATAAATTTTTTTTTAGAACAATCTAAACGATAAGGTCCCACGGTATGTCTTTAATGAAACTCTTTGATGACCATCTGAGGGACAATGCCCCAGATTTTGTCCTTAATAAAACTTTGTTGGGGACAATCTGATCGCGAATGTCTCACTTTTTGTCTTCAATAAAACTTTGTTGAGGCCAATCTGAGCGATAATGTCGTAAGTTTTGTCTTTAATCAAACAAACGAATATGTTGATCTTTTGTTGTAGATGCTTTGAGCGGTGCTGCAGCAAGGTGGAAAGCGCGTAACCTTGTAACCATGTAGCCTCAGTTCGAATCCCAGGCCATTCAGTCCTCAATATCAATAATTGAAGTGAAACGGAAACAAACAAGTTCGTATAAATTTAAGCCTGATTATTAAATATATTAAATAAAGCCTGTTCTATTATTAAATAGGTGACATTGTCGCCTATTTGAGCGTTAACAACAACATAAACGATATATCGCTCATAGCGTCGTCGACGATACCATGAGAGACAATGTCGCCAGAATGGCATACATCGTTGACGACAATACGATGTATTTTTTCTTTTATATAGTTGACAGTGACAATGTGGAGGTATTGTCTTTTATATGGTCGTAACTGAATAAGATAAAGAAAGGGCAACGACAACCTGAGCTCATCTCGTCTTGTGTAACCTGTCTTCAGTATGTCTTATACGACTTATCATTTTCTTGTACCCGTCGTTAAAGACGTGGTCAACTGGGTTTCTTATTTGGACAGTGTGCATTCTTTGCTATGTGCCTTTACAATTTCCTTTCTAAATAAAAATTTAATTATTAAAACCAACTTTAGCCAAAATAGTTAGATTTTTAATCCAAATTGATTATATTTGCCAAAGCTCGTAACAGTATAATCAGAAAGCATTAGATATTATCAATATTTTTAAGGAACAAAGAAAAACTAACATCAATTTCACTTTTAGCGCACACAGCAGAACGTAAAATCGCTATTTTCGGTAGCCTCTATACTTGAATCATCAGTGCTCATATGTATCTTGCTCATCACCACATGTTAGCTGGCTCTGGTGAATGTGATTGCTATTCTTATATATACAACTTTTTCGTGAAAAATGAATACGAGACCTAATGGTGGAAGTGTAAAAGCTTCCGACAACATAGTTGTTATGCTCTGCTTTCCTTGTTCCTTGGAAATATTGATCATGTCTTATTCTTTCTGAGTATTACCGACTTCCGACTTAAATTGTTTAATATATTTTCAACAACCTATTTTTTTCATTTGAAAATCAATTAAAAAATTCTTTGATTTTATTACTGAAAAATATAACCTACAATACAAAAATAATAGTACACTAAATTTTTTCATCGCTTAATATATCCAATAAAACAATTGGCGAAGAAAAATGCAATTCAATTGCAAGAGCCCGACAAATAATATGAATACAAAGTAACATAAAAAAACTAAAAATAAAACGAAAACAATTCACCAAAGGAAGAAAAATCATCAGGAAATATTTTCCTAACAGTGCAAATATTTGCACAAAACTTTAAGAGTTAAAAGAAGAAAAGTTTTATGACTTTATAAAGTTTACAATGAAAATCAGAAAAAATATCTATACGACTGAAAAATTTTCACACTGAACTTAAGGCGAAGTACAGAAACAGCAAATCTCTAATGGAATATCAAGTTAAGTTACTAAAAATGTCAGACAACAATCAAATAACACGTGATTCTCAAAATCGCAAAACGTGTCAGAATAATATAAAATAAATACTTTTTCTTGCTAATACAAGAACATTCTAACATTAAAAAAAAATCGCTTTTTATGCACGTTGGATATTTTTTTATTAAAGAATTGTCACTTTAGTGACAAAAGACTGAAATGAAATAGGAATTTTACACACACATACATACACATACACACACACACACACAAAACACACACACAAAAACACACAAACGCACATACACATTTTTACGGTTTAAAATGGAAATATTTATGTGCAAAATAATTAAAGAAATGTAATCATTTAAACAAATGTGGGAGCTTCAGTGGAACTTCCCGCTAATTTCATGCTCAAAGCGCTAGAACATCCATAGACTTTTGGAATAATTAAAGCAAATTAAAAACTATTTTTTTTCCTAAATTTCGACCATGATATCTCTCCAACCACTTAACCGATTTAGATCAAATTTGTGTTGTTAAAATAAAGCGTTTTTTTCGACATTTTTCGACAACGATATCCTTCGAACATTCAAGCAATTTGAATCAAATTTACAGCAGTCGACATTGTTGCATGAGTTCAAGAAATGGTTATATTTTGGATTGGATCGGTTTAGTCAGGGACGGATACAAGGGGGAAAAGGGGATATTCCCCTCCCCCCAAAAAGGAGTAAATTTCTATAGAGTTTTTAAAAGAAGTTTGGAAAAATAGTATGTTTTACTTAGTAGTTCCCCCCGCATGGGCTCAAGCTGGATCCGCGGCTGGTTTAGTAGTTTAGGATTTTATTTGAAAAATTTATTTTCAAAAAATCCTAAAATCTACCAAACCGAATCGGTTAATTAGTTATATTACGAAATGTAGGCGAGGTCAATGTCTTTTAAATAACACAAATTTGGTTACGTTCGGCTTAGCCGTTCTTAAGTTATTAGAGGCTTTACATATAAACATATATATATACACACAAATACAGACCTCCATATGGACATCATCGTAAAAATATCCAGAATAGATACCTATGACCTCAAAATGTCGACATCTGGTGAAAACTCGGTTTTCGAAAATTGGTGTGTAATCAATAACTTCCTATCTTTCACTGAGGGAATTTAAAAAAATATTTAATGTTTACCCAAATACATATGAAGATATGGGTGTAGGGGAGTTGATGTCTGTACGTGAATGCATGTGTGTGTGTGTAAATAGCAGAATCCCAGCGGTAAATGGAAGGAGTAAAGGGCCTTCTATAAGGCCCTGTTTAGTAGTCTATAGTACTTCCACTCCCATTGCATATTCATATCTTTTTTAGACCCGATGTCATTGCGGACCAAGGCCTTCCTCTACCCATTACTTAGCAGGGCTAATTGAAGGTATTCTTTAGCAGGCCTATTTGCAGGTTATACGTGGCATGCCTGATAAAAGGCCTAGTTTGGGAAGGTCCTTTACAAATCAAATGGGGGTACATGTTTTTGATCTGGGTATATTTATAGCGGCTTCTATATTTTGGATTATCGTGATTTTTTAATTTCGGACTCCTTCTTTTCATCCAAAGTAATTTTTTATGCATATGAGGGAGGCTTAATTTCGTGTATTTATTAGGAACGAATTGAAGATGATGTACTTACTAGCTGCAACATAAAGGACATAATAGCAACATTTATGATGCGTCTTGTGCGTAAATTTCAGTCAAATTATTTGCGAAAAAAGAATACGAGAATGTTTGTTATTTCTAAAGAACATGTTTTATTAAACAAAACAATAAATCAAAAAAATCCAAAAGAAACCAGTGTACAAGCCTTCTAGCAGGCATATCCTTAGAAGGCAGAAAATAATTAGTTTTGGATCTTAAATTGATGTCTTGGAAGGCCTGTAAAACGGCCTATTTAGTGAATGCCTCGTAAGTTTTACCGCTGCGGTGTTGTATAAGCTAAATTTAACGCTCAAAACTTATTTAAAAGTAAAAACAAAAAAGACATTTAAGATAAACTGACAGACAGACTCTGATTCTTTAACACACGTTTGGATAATATTCTGCCTTTAATTTCTTTCTTTTTTAGCAGGTATTATCTCTTTTTATGTGAAAGTAAATAAATTGTTCTTTGTCAAATGTGTTAATAGGCGCACCGATACATAAAAATACAAATAAAATTTTAACGCTGATAAAATGATTTCTTGCTTTACATATTAAAATCAGTTATGTGGGAGAATTGATAAGTAATATTAAAATGTAAATAATGTATGGAGGTATATTAAGACAGAATAAATAATACAAAATTTACACGATGAAATATTTCATGAAATTTTTCTTCATGGAACCTTATTTATCTGTTTATTGTAAGCACGAAAAACCATGTGGGGTAAAATAAATAGACAAAAACTTTCTGAAATTTTGTATCCTACCACCTTTTTAACCCAATTTGTTTTCCTCCTGTCCATTTCATATTAGCAAATAAAGAAAGTTTCATGACACAAAATTCATGAGATATTTTATCATGTAAATTTAGTCTAAGTATCATTAACATTGGCGACAAGACATTTTCGATAAGAGGCATCACGCTCGTTGCAAATGAGTTCTAATGAAGCACTTAAAGATGTTCCCGTACAAAATGCCAACCATTCACGAATAGCTATTTGCCTGGTAACCGTCGCAGGAAATGTTAAAAATGCAGTCTACCTTGTTGCAGGCTATATTAAACAAACAATAAAGTTAAAATTTTTTTTCTGAAACGCGAAGGCGAACGCGACCCGCCAACATAAAAAGGAACTAGAAAATTTAATGGTGGTTAAACAAATTGACATTATGCTTATCTCTTAGACTCAGCTGACGGATAGAAGCTCCTTTAAAGTCCATGGTTATAGTTAATGCAATACCAATGACCGGCGATGTAGATCTCGTGGCGGTTCGGCATTAATAATTAAATCGCGACTAAAACACTTCCTATTAAGTGATCTTTTTGGTAAGAATGCCTTCACGCAACAAACATCTGAAGCTAATGATTTGACCGATTTATGCTCCAGTTTTATAAATCATTAATGCCACGTTTTTTTTGGCAGCTGGCGATTACAATGATAAATATACGTACTGGGGAAAACAACCAGGGTCTATGGAGGGAATCGAACGATATGTAGATTAACAAGCCAGCATCGCTACCAATCAGCCACGTTGGCTGAATGTAATTTAATGTGTACAACTAATCAAATAATAGAATTCAACAGATCCATACGATGACGACTTTCAGCATGAAAAGGACTACGAAAATAAGAACGTTGAACGTATCTACGCTACTTGATCCTTCTAAACTAGCCCAAGTATGTAGAGCACTCAAGAAATACTCCCTGCTACTTCTAGGATTGTGCGAAACCAAATGGCCAGAATCAGGCGAGTTCAAAACATCTGACAACCTCACACTTTGTACTCTAAGGAAGCGCGGCATGCATTGATTAACTGGAAACCATTCGGAGACAGAATAATCGTTGCAAACTTTCGAACAAGGGCTCCAAATTCGTCATTCGTGCAATGCTATGCACCTACAGATACATCCGATATTTCAGAAAAAGACAACTCCAACAGTCAACTTAACCAAGAACTAAATACGCAGCTGGATTCAGACACCAAAGGTCTCGAAATGATAATGGGTAAGAAATGTCTTCAGCAGAATGACGGCGAATTGGAGAATCTTTACTGAAGTATGTAATCCTACTAAGCTTGCGGTTGGAGGTACTCACACAAAACTGTGCACAAATCCACATGGGTATCACCAGATGGCACGACATAAAATCAAATCGACCATATCGCCATCAGCAAAACCTGGCGTAGAAGCCTCCTAGATGTACGTGCTAAAAGCGGTGCAGATTGCTGCTCCCATCACCACCTTGTAATTACTTCAATCCGGCTTGAGGCTGCTGCCATCCGTAGACCCGAAGTGTAAGCCAAGAAATACGATGTGACTAGTCTTAAAGACCATATAAAACATCGTAAATACATTAAAGAGTTAAAAGGAGGCATAAATCTCGAACATAACCTCCCGGCAACAGATTGGAATTCTCGCGATTATAGAAAACCGCGATAAAAGAACTGGAAATCTGATGATACTTGGCACCTGGTATTAGCAAGGAAAGTAGCCAAATTTAAGCTCAATGCTGCTAGAACTAGATCGGAAAAATTCTTGTTGAGAGAACCTTACAACCAGCTCGATAAACAGGGAAAGCGAAGCGATCGAAGCGATCGAAGCGATAAGACACGTTTTTACACTTGCGTGCAATGTACAAAAAACAGTGGAAGAGCACGGACCGAGAGGTATCTACGCCAATGACAGTGATGGAGTGCTAACAATATCCCTGTCTGATCAACTTGAAATTTGGAAGCAATATTATTCAGATATGCTGCCTTAAAAGCAAATAAGTCTTCTGGAGTAGTGAAAAGATCTGCTAAAATGCTTAAAGTGGATAGCACAACATCTTCCACCCTTCGACTACCACTGATACAAACCTCCTGGGCTATTAACGAGTTGGACCCCCTGCTCAAAGAAGGTATTATGATCAACATCCCTAAGAAAGGAGACCTCACGAAATGCAAAAATTGGAGAGGTATAACAATTATCACTGCAGTAAACAAGGTCATAGCACACATTTTAAACAGCAAAATATCGAAAGCAATACTGCAGGATAGCCGTCATGAGTAAGTTTGTTTCCATCGAGAGAAGTCTTTCACTGATCATATCCGTACCTTAAGAATGTTAGTGGAACCATCCACCGAATGGCAATCTCTTTTATATATGGTCTTCGTTGACTTCGAAAAAGCTTTCGATACCCTTAGGCCTGATACGATATGGAGTGCGCTAGCGTAAAAAAGAGTCCCACCAAGACTTATTAAGCCCATTCAATCGCTTTACACAGATGTGAAATGTCGGGTCGCGCACAGTAATGCCCTAAGCAACCGGTTCGACGTGCTAGCTTGCATTAGGCAAGGATATGTGATTGTCACAGGCTGTTTTCTCGATAACCATAAGAGCTAGGGACCTGAAATTTTCACAGAACATGTACAACTTTTGCCGCTACAACAGCATATATATGACAGCTAAAAATTAAAGGGTGTTCTAAAGCGAGCAACGACAAATGTTGAGATACTAATGTAATATGCAGACACTTATATATGGACACTTAAAATGTTCAAAGTAAGTGTTAATCTGTGTAGTCTGTAAAATAGACTACAGCAATTATCACTGATATTTAAAACAACAAAAATTAAAGGGTGTTCTATCAGTTGATGTAATTCTTACTATGTAATTTAGACAATTTGCTGTATCTTCGAAACCATAAGAGGCAGACTCTTGAAATTTTAAAAATCGCTAACACTAAAAAATTCCAAAATTAAAAAATTTCAAAGGAAAAATCGCCAAAATGAAAAAAGCGCTTGAAGGAAAAAAGCACCAAAAATAAAAAAGGCGCTAAAACGCAAAAAACCACCAAAACTAAATAGATGGTCAAAAAATTAAAAAATGCTAAAAACCGAAAAAAATCACAAAAAACCGAAAAAATCCCAAAAACCGAAAAAAGCGACAAAGCTGAAAAAAAGCGCCAAAACTAAAACAAATCGCTATAACTAAAAATATCGTCAAAAAGCGAAAAAAACGTTAAAAAAATACAAAAACAAAGAAAAAATCGGCAAGAAAAACTAAATTGCAAAAAAACCAAAAATCGCAAAAAAAAACGAAAAAATCGCCAGAACGAAAAAAGTGTCAACTAAAGAAATCACAAAAAATCGGAAAAATCCCAAAAACCAAAAAAAGCTCCAAAACTGAATAAAGCGCTAAATAAAATCGCTAAAACTAAAAATATCGTCAAAAAGCGAAAAAAGCGCTAAAAAACCCAAAACCAAAAAAAAAAACGCCAAAACTAAAAAAAAAAATTGGCAAAAAACAAAAAAATTACATAAAACAAAAAATCGTCAAAAATTCAAAAAAAAATATATAAAACTGAAAAAAAGCGCCAAAACCAAAAAATCGTTAAATCAACAAAAAAAAAACTTAAAAATAAAAAAATAACATTAAACGAAAAACCAAAACGAAAAAAATTTCAAAATTAGAAAAAAAGGTCAAAAACGAAATGGGATATATGTGTATTTGTACGGAACCCTTCGCGTGCGAGCCAAAGTCGAACTGTACTGAATTAATTTATTTTCTTTTCGGTTGAAGTGGCTTTTGTTTCTCTTTCGCCTTTTTTTTATGCATTCATTTGATTTTTCAACATTGAATGAAATCCTTTGCGTAGTTGAAAACATGTGAATGTATTTAAATACCTTTTATCAAATCCGATGCAGCCCACTAGTACTTACCACATTGGGTTACAAAGAACATGTTAACAATTTCAGTATTTGAAGGGCATTGAATACATATAACATAATAAAAATTAAATATCTCTGCTAAGCATTGAACTCATGCCAATTCTAGTTATTGTGTTATTTTATGTCAAGTTTTTTGCTCATTAGGATAGGGCACAAATATGGACATATTGAAAAAAAAAACATTTTGCTTCGCCAGCGGTTAAACTGTTTATCTACGAATAAGAGAATAAATGGACTGTTTATTTACTATTATGTAATTGATTCAACTACTGTAAAGTAATGCAGATGGAAAGTAGTTTGTGGTGAAAAGTATATTGTTAGATAATCACAACACATTACCAAGTTTTTGTTGGGTGTGTAGGTAGAAAATATTTTTTAATTATTTTTGTTGTATGGCCAATGTAAATTTGTATTTTGTATATTTTGAAATGAGCTAATAAGGCCTAAAGATTCATAATGCAAATAAAACAAATTATTTTATTTCATTTTTCCCGACGTTTCGTCAATTATTTGTTGACTTTATCAAGGGATGGGAAATCTATTTATTTGTTAAAAACATTTTATTAATATTCTTATCATTGCACGTTTTTTCAATATAAAACTTACAATATTATTTTAATTTTCATTAATTATTATTAAAACCCCAATTTAGGTGGATTTTGTTCAATAAATTTTTTTAAACTAAACATTTTTTTACAAAAAAAGTAAATAAACAAAGAACACAACTTAAAAAAAAAAAAACTATATCACAGGTTTACTTTATTGCCACTTTGTAACTTGTGCTGATGTTGTCCGTATCTTCTTTTAAATTCATCGTCTTTTCCCTCTTTTGTTGAATTCGTAAACTTTCTATAGTGTACCTTTTCTTTTCAATGTTTTCTTTATCTAAGATCTTGACTTCTTCAAAATCAGCTGTATGGCCAGTGTCCAGTATGTGTTGCGATAGTGCTGTTGAATTTTTCTTTAAAATAAAGTTTTTTTCTTAACTTAAAACTTTTCTAACTACCCACTTATGGGCTTTAAAATATCTATGCTCATGTGTGTAAAATCACACACATGTAATTTTTCAAAAATCACACGAAAGTTGATAACATTTTTGTCGCACATCTGCCGAACGTGACGTGCATACGAATTTACTATTATTATTAGCACACATTTTTGTTACCATATATTTTATATAATAATAATTTAAAGCTTCCAATAAAACATCTCATGGAGTTAAATTTTTTTACAGTATTTAGATTTAAGAATAATTTAAAATTTCTTTACATCTTTCATACTCGTACACACTTGAAATGACAAAAAAAGTTTGATCTCTTTTTCTTTTTATTTTGCAAACTCAAAAAGTGTTTACGCTACATTAAAAAGTGAAAATCTTTTCAAATACAAGCACAAGTATATCAAACACATGTAACAGCTTTTTAAAAAAGATTTTATGATTATTTAAGCGAGTATTATTTTTCCACTTCTTTATATGCATTATTACTTAGTTTTATTAGAACTCTTCTATTTTATTTTCCTATTTCCCACTGCAAGTTAATTTTTTCCATATAACAATGTGGATTTAATGTCGTTGCTGCTATGGCATACGTATAGATGAAGATACTCTTGGCTTATTTTGAATGAATTCGAATAAAACAGATTTCACATATTGATTGCATTCTTTTTCAACAATTCTTACAATCACAATGAGCAAAAAATTAAAAAGCATTTCATGTAACATTTTAAATGTAAGTAATAAAAAAAATTCAGAAAACAGAAATACAGATAGACAGTTTTCATAATATGGTATTTTAATTTACTTTTTGCATGTATTGTCTTTATTTAATGTGTAATTTTTATTCCATTATTGTAAGGATTTATACATGCTTGCTTTGTAATAAAGGGTATTTATTTCAACATTAAGGACTATTTTGCAGAGATTTCAAAGTAATAAAAAGTTTTTTTTTTTGTAATAAATGTAATCAAATTGCTTAAAGCAAAAGTAAAGTAGAAGTTGGTCTCAAAGGCTATATCTGTACTATAATATACCATAATAAATAGCGATTTTCTTTTGTAAATGCATAAGGCTTACACAGGGCGACAAAAAAGACATATCTCCATATTTTAGCCTTGAAGCCAATTATCATCTACACCTTTTTTTTTAAGAAAAGTTAACTTACTTATTAGTACATTGATGTCAGTAATACAAAAGAGCTTACCTGCAAATAAAAAGGAAAGAGATTCTTTAGTAAAAAAATTTTATTGGACAATATAATTTCTAAAATTTTTAAATAATAAACTCTTCAAATTATTTAAGTTCTACTTACAACATTAGACAAATAATGTGAACTAACCGAAACACGAAGCAAGATGAAAAAAATCGCTAAGGCTTAAAAATTGTGTACATATTGTTAAAATTCGAAAAAGAAAGAAATCACTTTAATCACAATAGAATGGTTATAAGTCGACAATATGTAGCTGATTTTTTTTTAACTTTTTATTTAAAGAAATTATATTATAATTAGGCAAAAACGTAACTAGCGGAGAAATAAAATAACTGAAAATTATTTAGTAGATAGATACTCTTAACTACTTTTTTTTTGACTTGAGGATATGAAATTTTTTTTAATAGGTATAACGTTTCCTGTATTTTGTAAAAAACAATAAAATACAATATGCAACAAGAAAAATGCCGGGAAGTAACACTGTATTTTTATCACAACTTCTAAAGGCCTTGTCCAATTTTATTACAAAAACCACTAAAGAACTTGAAAAAAATTAACTTTAAGCCGTTGTAGCATTATTATTTTTTATATACTCAAAGGGTTCTTAATATCTTCCAAAGAAAATAAGCTATTTTTCGTTGCAATCGGTGCACAAGTTTTGATTTTATTCACAATTTAGTTAGAGAACTTCTTAAACTTTTTATGAAATTTTTTTCATCTTTTAGGCTCAAACTATGACGATATCTGTGATATCTGATAGGCACATTTAGAAACAATGTTCGCTAGGCTTAAAGATAATTTTATTGTCGAGTTTGTGTTTTTTTTTTGCTGAATAGGGCGAATCCTTACCCAGTTATACTAATATGTATCGTGCAAGTGCCTTCAATTTTGACATAATGAAATGTATATCTTGAAGACTAGAGCTAATAAAGAAATTGGACCACAGATTTGCGATCAGCGGCCCAAATAACTAAAGAAACAGCTTTCAGTTTTAGGGAACAAACAAGTCTTCCGAAATTTGTATATTAGTGTAACCATTTTGAAATTTTAATTGTTAATGGGCTTTATTTGATATTGCTGTTGACAACTTTGCAAAAATCTACTAGAAGAAAAGTTTTTGTATATACTATATTTATTAAGTTATGAGACATGAGAATTTGCTTAAACTTTGCAATCCAGCAAAATTTTATAATAATTTATGCAAATTATTAAGCGCGTGAACATGGCTATTATAATTGATTTAAAACAATATTTAAAAATCTTTGTTGATTTTATAATTTTTAATTTGTATATGCCGAACTTGTTTGATATGTCTTTACCCTACGTCAATACTTGATATATTTTTATTATGACAAAAGTCAAACTTTATATTGAAAAATAATTTGTTTTATGTTAGCTGTTTTTCCAATATGGAATTTGAAATTTGTCACGATAAAAATATGTCAGGTATAGACGTAGGGTTACTCACCCCCTATAATGATGGTGCTAACATACGTCTTAAGTTTTGTAGATGTTTCTGTTATATCCCATAAACATTCCTGTCCAGTTGTCTAACGAGCACTTAAGGCATAATTAAATTACTTTGGGAAAAAATGCTTTTGGTTCCAAAAATAATTCAATTTATTACAAGAGTGATATTCTGTTTATACGAAAGCTAAAATTGTACGAGTATGATTGCAATTTTATGGTTTCATTAATTTTTGGAGGACTTATAAAAATTCTGAAATATTAAAATGTGCTCATGCGAGCAAAAAAAACAAAATGTATTAACGTTACATTAGGGCAGTGACTTTCTTTGGGCAAAATTTCTTCATCGTAGTACGCTATGGACAATGTTGTACTGATAATAAAATTCGTTTTTTAGGGCATTTCGGTCAAAAAAGTTCCCACAACGAATGCTATTTCTAAAGAAGTAGCAAAGAAGTAGTAATTCCGAAGCTTGCTACTCCGGAAGCACAGCGAGACAATATCTGCGCAGGACGTGTAATTAAAATTGTGCAAGGCATTGTTTAAAGCATCCCATATGTACTTTAAATTTAAAATTTATGTCACATAACAGTTGAAAATATTTGTATTTTAAAATAATATAAAAAAATCTCACTTTTCTTCTGCATTAAAATTCCCTTTAATTCGCATACTTGTAATTTTTATTTAAATTTACTCAATGGTTTTCGAAATATATAGAAAGTGTTAGGTCCAAAATGGAAATTTTAACAATTTTTGTTCTTTAAAAATACTCAAACTCAGGAAATAACAAATAGTCTCGTTTTTACTTTTCACACATAAAACAAACTTTTTTTTTAAAGAAAACGAGCCATAATTTGGTGAAATGGTTATACAATTTTTAACTTTATTCACCAGTAAATGCGTGATTCATTGATTAAAATTGGTATATGCTTACAAAAGTAGCGCAATGGCATTTGTGTGTGCGGATTATTTTTAAAACCATAAAGACAATTACAAGAAAAATTAAACTAAATAGATGAAAAGGGTACACAAAAAGTATTTGTTGTCCTGTGTTATTAATGTACAGAAATATATCTTTTGTTTTGAGTATATATATTAAGGCGGGTCGAAAAAAAAAGTTGCACCAGTCACCCACCCCCGCAATGAAAGACAGACATTTCTAAAATACAGCACTTTCACTTTTTTTATATAGCACCGCCATTTAAAGTCTGATCTCATCATATCTCATGTCGTTCTTTATGGTTTGACTGTGACTAAATTTTTTCCTCGGCTGCCTTCTTAGTCCGACATCGATTTTGAGCGCCCCTTATGCCATTTCGGTTTCCTTCCCTCCTAATGTTAAATTTTTTGAACATGACAAGAAAACTCTGCCAAAGCTTTGTATATCTGGCTTTTAATAAACTCACTTTTATGTCATGCCTTAAAATAACGCCTCGGTTTCCCTTTTCACATACAAATTACTTTAGAATGGGTAAATCCCAATACAAAACAGAAAAAATTGCACAAGTCAGCCCCTAGAGTAAAAACTATATCAATGACTCTTCTAAAACTGTAAATTTTTTTCCCATGCTCCTAAGTACAGCCCTTTTAATATTTTATATATTCCGCCACCACATAAAGTCCGATCTCATTATATCGTGTATCGTTTTTTATGGCTTAGAAGTAGCTTAATTTTCACTTCAGGTGACTGCTGAATCCGATATTAAATTCTAGGCGCCACTAATGCCATTTCGGATCCTTGCCTCCTATTGTCCAATTTTTTGCACGTGACAAAGAGCCCTTCTAGAACATTGTGTGTACTGCAAAAAAATTGGACATTAGGAGGGAAGAATCCGAAATGGCATAAGTGGCGCATAGAATATGATGTCGTAATAAAAAGTCACCTGAGGTGAAAATTAAACCATACTCAAGCCATAAATAGCGATGTGCCATATGATGAGATCGGACTTTAAATGGCGATGCAATATATAAAATATTAAAAGTGCTGTGTTTTGGGGTGTGGCAAAAAAATTTTTGTTGACAGTTCCAGAAACTTCATTAATATATCTTTCATTCTAGGGAGTGACTGGTGCAAATTTAATTGTTTTTTATTGGGATTTTTCCAGTCTAAAGTAATTTGTATGTGAAAAAGGAAAAAGAGGGTTCATTTTGGGGCGTGACATAAAACTGAGTACATTAAAAGCTAGACATACTAAGTTTTAAATCAATTTTTTCCACGTGCAAAATATTCTTCATTCATTTCCAATGTCTATCTACTAGAGATTTTAGACTTGTTCATAGATTCTTTGGGAATTGTTCATAGATTTCATCGTAAATTTTTTTGCTGTTTTTTATTTTTTGCACAAATGCAAAGCGAGATCCCCTAATAGTTTTATTAAAAGAATATTTTGTATATAAAAAAAGTATTATATTCGTACATTTTTTAATAGCATATTAAAAACATCCCACATGAATTAATACAATTGAGAGAATATTTTCAAAATAAAATTTGAGTTTTTTTTCTTAATAAATTATGATTCAATTTTTCGTATTAATTTAAATAAAAACATTTTAATGAGCCAGATATTTTTAATAATATGAAAGACAGAAAGAAAGAAAGCACAAAATAATATTTCATGGTGAAAAGTATATTTATTAAAATAGAACATTCTCAATCTAAATAGAGGTGAAATAAATCGTTTTTTTTTTGTTAATGGTGGTAATCTTGACATCATTAATACTTTAAAATATCTATAGATAAGAAAAAAAATTGCAAGTGAAATTTGTTTGAGTCGATTTTTATACTCTCAGAATCGCTTAAAAACTGTTGGGGTTGGGCGTGCATGAAAAGAATTTTAGCGTGATAAATTCGTGACTAAAAAAAATTACAATATTCATATTTATGTATAATGTTCTTTGAACTAAATAGGTTTCAGTAGTAAGCTATAATTTCAATATTATCCACTGTGATAATGGTAATCTCTGAGACTCATGTGTCGTGTAGAAGCTTCTTTATATAAACTAGAAGCTTCTTCAAAGTCCTCTTTTGTTGCTTGTATATACTCTATACAAAGATCATTTAATACTTAGATCTACCTCGGGGGTCCTTGGTGTCGTGTAACGTATATAAATACGTTATAAATACGTTACACCATACCAAGGGCCCCCCGAAGTAGATCTACGTATTAAGTGATCCTTGTTAAGAGTATCTTCGAGCAACAAAAAAAGTCTGCGTTGACATTTTTCATCAAAAGTTCATGATTTTATCGATTTATTCTCCTCCAAGGATTTTCAATGACGGAAAGTCAATATAGTACGTTTTAGAAATACCTAGGCCCAATTTTTTTAGCAGCAGGTGCCTACAATGCTGGGCATACGTACTAGGGATCTCGTGTCATCACACCAAAGGGTCGTGTCTTTTGTTTGGCACAATTCTAAAATGCGTTTGAATGTTGTTTCAAGTGGACAGCCAACATACTGGCCAACAGATCGTCGAATAATACCTGATGTTAATGATTCTGCAGTAGTAAAAGTTGTGCCTTGCGAAATGATCTAAGTTAAAGCACCTTTAGATTTATCTTCAGACAACTCATCTACTATTGTCACTATATACTCAGATACAACTTCATCACCACCTTTTGATCTAACTACGAAAACCACACGTATTGATTATTTGGAATACCAAAAATATTTGAGAGCCCATTGCATTGAAAATATTGCATTGAAAAAGCCTGCTGACATAGATGAATCTATTAGAATGTTTGAGGCAAAAATAAAATATATTCAGAAAATGCAATAAAGGAAAAATCATGCATTCACCTAATGAAGCGTGTTCATTGATATTTCTTAATAATTTGAATGAAATGTTGCATTAATTGAATGATACTTTTTATTAGCTAAATGCAATTGCTCTCTTTCTGCCTTTGTTAATTTTTTAACTTTCATTGCATTTATGACAATGTTTTCGTTTGACTAACAATAAGCAATCAAATCTTAACTCTAAAATTTTAATTTTTTAGTCAAGCCAATGCCAGACAAAAATATATGTTTCGGCGGTTAGTTGTTTGGTTGCTTACGTCTCTCGTGTTCGGCTGAGAGCAAGAGTGTCCCTCCTTCTCAGCCGAGTGTGGCCTCTAAAGTTAATGATGTTTCGGGCTAGGGGATTTGGGAGCAATTCAAGTTTTTTATGTATCTTGTCACGTGTTTAGAAAACACTGTCCTAACCAGCGGCACATCTAAATCTGTATGAATTCGTTTGTTTCTGACATACGATGGCGCTGATGTAATCGTATGGAGTATTTTATTTTGTCGCCTTTAAATTTTTTCTACATTTGATGCCGAGGCAGTGCCCCATAACTGGCTACCGTAGGACCATATTAGTTTTAGAATCGAGTTGTATAGAAGAGGTTTACAATCTAGGCTTAGAGTAGAGTTCCTTCCAATGAGCCAATTCATTTGAGCTGCTTTTAATTTCATGTTGGTCACCTTTGCATATATGTGGGACTTCCATGTTAGACGACGATCAAGATGAACACCGAGATATTTTACTTCAGTGTGTTGAGGTATAGTTTGGTTATTTTTTTGTATAGGTGGGCAGGTTTCTCTGCACAATGTAAAAGTAATGTGTAGACTTTTTTGTTCGTTAATTTTAATCCGCCTTTGTTTTGATCATTTTTCCAACTGGGGTATATACTCTTGCAGTCTGCGGGAAGCTTCTTGATGGCTTTTGTGAGCACTTAGCGAATGTTGATATGTTTATGTTACTGCTTAGCGGCAAGTCAGAGGCATATATCAGATATAATACAGGACCGAGGATGCTGCCTTGAGGAACTGCGGCTTCAATCGGTTGTGGAGAGCTTAGAAACTAGCCTTCCTTAACAAAAAATGTTCGCTTAGTTAAGTAGCTTTCTAAAAGCTTAGGGGTGTTTGCGGGTAAGTTTTGCTTTATTTTGTGTATTAAACCTTCGTGTCATAATGTACCAAATGCCTAAGAAACATCGATGAAGAGCGAAGAACAATATTTCTCTTCCTCGATAGTTTTTCTAGCCACGTTCACGAGTCTATGTGTTTGTTCAATCGTGCTATGTTGTGAGACAATAGGATTATAGGCCTATAGGATTCCACCTTCGTATGATCTTTGCCTGGCGTAGGTATGGTAATCAACGAAACCTTACATTCTGCGAGATAGCATTTGATCCGAAAAATAACGTTGAAAATTTTACATGCAATCCTATTTATTTAGTGTATACATAAAATAAAGTTTGAAGCTGTTATGGCTGCAGTGGTTAGCGAGTGGACTATCATGCAAGTGGCACGAGTTCAAATCTTGGCTGGAGCAGCCATATACAACATAAAGTTTTCTGATGCCTATGCTAAAGCACATTAGATAAGTAAAATAATTCAACATGATTCTTCGTGTTGTTTTAATATGAAATTCACATTATTTCAAATTGATATAAATTTGATTCAACATGATTATTAATTTTGTTCCAATATTAAATTTATGTTCAACTCGAAATAAGTGTGATTCAATATAATTTTTCCTATTATTTCAGTAACAATTGCATTTTGATTTAATCGTACTGCGATATTAAATCAACATGAAATATAGTTGTTTCAGAAGGAAAAGTGTTTTTTCAAGATTATTGTAAATCATGTTGAAATACCATGAAAATTACTACCGAAAAATGTTAAATTAACCTGTTGTTCGACGATTTTACTGACATTGAAATTTTTCTGTGTGTACTTAACAACATTTACAAAAGGTGCAATCAATGAAATAAATTAATTCTGAGTAGTTGAACTTCAAAGTTTTTTTCTATGCATTTTGTACTTAAAAATGGCTTTCTAAAGCATATAGTTGATTGAGGACATCATGCGAGTCAGAATTTTTGTATAGTTATAGTTATTAGTGTTAAGTATTGATTCCTGCATCTACCACAATTTGTTTAGTTTTAGTACATGAATCCCTTGTGCTTTTATATGCTTTTACCTCCTCATATGTATTTTTAATTTTTGAAAGACTTTTACTTTAGCTCATTATTAATGGCAAAACTCATTTATCCAATGAAGAAACGCATAGCTGGCACGAACATTTTTCTTTCAGTGTGTAGAACGGCTTTTATCTGAAAAAAAGAGGAGTTCGAAGAGAATGGCAACGTTACAAATCCCATCAGAAGGGAATATACTAAACACCTTAAAGCACAGTTAGAATATAAAAAACAACTTCTGTGCAAACATTTCTGCATGACTTCGATGCAACACCATAGACTATTCTCTATGGCGAGCCGGCAGAGGCCTCGAAAGACGGGTGATA
Source organism: Panzeria rudis (assembly GCA_956483635.1). Taxonomy (NCBI): domain Eukaryota; kingdom Metazoa; phylum Arthropoda; class Insecta; order Diptera; family Tachinidae; genus Panzeria; species Panzeria rudis. Next base: position 157,557,049 of record OY101448.1, read on the forward strand.
TATAAGACTCCATTGGAGCGTGCGAGGGGTGACGGGACAAGAACTGATGCTGAAAACGGTACTTTGCTCGTTAACCACTTGCTAAAAGTATTTACTCCAAATACGTGTGAAAATATAGTTGAGCTGCCAAGATGCTCCCATGGGGTTCAATAGATTAGAGGCTCTTGAGATTGAACACCATACTAAGCAATAAAATGCTCTTAGAGCTACCCTATACTGCAAAAAGGATAGTTCGATTTAGTTTCAATGATTTTTTGTGGCTCGAATACTATTATACAGAATGGAAGGTTTCTTTGATTACCATGATACCTAAGCCAGGCAAAGATCATACGAAGATAGAATCCTATAAGCCTATAACCCGACTAGAAATTTTCCCAATACTCATATTAGGGCCCGATTGGGAATATATGTGGCAAACCCAAAAGGGTTATCCAATTTGGGATATGATCGGGAACTTTTTCGGATAGCCCATCTGCAAATTAGTGACTTAATATAAGTTCCTCCCAAGTGGGAAACTATTGGGAACATTTTGGGAAGATCTAGCAAAAACGTTTAATCATATTATTTGCTCATCTTCAATAGAGGTGATTGTTACATAATTTTGTCGCTTGGAGAGCTTCAGCAATTTTAATTCAATATTAGAGTTTGATATTTTTCCGATTTGAGCCAATTTTTGCAAGATTTTGATATTTCTCCACATGAAACCAATCAGGTCCCAAATACGTTTCTGCGTTACATCGAAATCGGGATCCCAGTTAGATCCCAAATGTGTTTGCGTGAAAATTTCTAGTCGGGAAGCCTACCGTCTAACATGTAAAACTATTTGAGTAAGCTGACACCCATACTGATGTATTCTAGATCACCAATTCGATTTTAGGAGACAACATAGCACGAAGTAGTTAGCGCGTTGACTACAAACAAATGATACCGCGTTCGATCCTTGTGCCAGGCAAGTCATCATTAAAAATTTTTCTGATGTGCAGTACTGTTGGACTGTCTATGTGGTGAAAGCATAGCACTTGTTACTAAGCAGTACTGGCAGCGATTGATACATCATCGGTAATCTTAGCAAAATCATCGACGAAGTAAAATAACTTTACAGCAAAGAGAACTTATTCCAAGACATCATGTCCCGTGACTGGTTTCCACAGACTAGCAACCGTTTCGAGTTCCAGAACTTTATATGAAAGGAACCTGTCCAATTATAATGCGTTCCAGACCTCGAATTGATTGCTAGTCCTTGTGAAGCCATCACGTGACTTGTCTTCTGACAGGTTCTCTTCCGTCTACAGGCATGTAGCACCTTGTCGTCAAAAGCGTTGCTAGTGCTGTTTTATAAAAACATCAACTCAAGTAAAAAAAACTCTACACTAACTAAAAATATATTTGAAACTAAATTTTTATTAAGCAAACGCTTTATTGGGAAAACTGGGTAATCATTTTTTGCTGTGTAAAATAACTTTTCAATAAAATATATGCACTTAATTATTCTATGATTTCCAATTTTTCCCCTATTTCATTAAAGTTTGAGTTCAACTTTGAAAAAAATATTTGCCTAGTCTGAACGAAGCTTTACATTTTCATAGTTCTGTACTACATTTTTCAGAATAACATAAGTTTTAATACGAAAAATTTAATATGGAAACATGTTTCACCTTAACTTCATCTGCTCAAATTTGTATTTCTAAAATATCCAATTGAACTTCTAACACACATTTAGACACACAAGTTTTCTCAACTCATCTACTATGTATACTATAAATAATATACTATATTCTATACGATTATTTTGCGATGTGTTACTAACGAAATTATAAAATCTGTTTGGTTATGAGTATAAAAATATTATTTCAATAGCACAGCAAATATTTAGCAGCGTAAATATTTATAAACTGAATGATGATACAAATTTGAGGGTAATTAGCAATGCTAAAATTTTTTTATAATACAAATGACAAAGATAATTATAATAGAATTAACGTAAAATATTTTCAAAAAATTATTTCTATTATATATATATATATATGTCTGTACATATAAAAGAAAATTTTTAATCTTCCTACGATTTAATAAAGAGTGCCATTAGTCAATGGCCTTGAGATTCATATTTATTACTTATGACTCGAAGAATAAGTGGCTTTAAATTAAATTTGAAATACATGTATTTATTCTAATTAAAGTAAGTGGATAAATGTTTATGACAACAAAACTTACATTTTAAATTTTATTTTTGTTTATTTGCTATTTCCACGAAATTGCTGATGATGATTAAACAGAAACAAAATAATAATGATAAAATCCTCAGGTGTTGTTATCTTTGTTGTTATTTTGAAAATGATACTGAAGATAAAGCAAGATTCCGAATAGATACACTTGAATAATGAACTTGATATTTTGTTATTTGATATAGGTACTATATAATTATATTTATTTATTCGTTGTTAAATGAAATATTTTTAAACAACTTGTTTGAAACTTTTCTTTTCTTTTTCTATATTAATTTTAATTTTTGTTTTTTTAGTAATCTTTGAGCGAGCAATTTAGCCAATTAGAAAACAAATTAAGAAACTTTACTTTTTAATTGTAGTTATTTACACTTTATGCTCTTTTCGCGTTTGAAAATTTATTAGTTGACGACTTTTTACCACCCGTTTAAGTTTTCCACATAAAAACACAAAAAAGACTGAAAAAAACCTGTTGTCCGTATGGCTGATTCAAAAGGCCGCTGTAGTCGTTTGTCTTAACGCAATCTGGTATCTAGAGATACTCATTCGTACATAAACGTACGTTGAATTTTGCTAACAGTTTTAGAGTAGAAGGCAACACATCTGCTGCGACATTAAATTTCTGCTGCTTCTAATGCTGCAAAGGTGAAAATATGTGTTTGTGTAAATGTAGAATAGTCGTATACATAAAGGTGATGACAGCAGCAACGTTGTCATTGTTGTTTGCCATTTTTCTTGTTGTTGCTGTTATCGCTAGCGTCGCAGTTTTCATAGTCACAATTAAATTTTCTAACAAACAATTAAATAGATAATAGATACTATCAAAAAAGCCACTATTGTTGTTGTTCTTGCCTTTTTTAAGAGCAAATTTCTATTGTCTATTAGGTTCAACGACAATGGAAAGCGGGAGGGGGTTCTATTTAATATAAAAGATAGTTGTTGTTGAATCGACAAAATTTATGTTCGTATAAAATAATGTCTGTGTGTGTGTGTTTGCTTGTGTGCCTGTTTGTGGTTGGTATCAGCAACATAAGTAGCTTCCAACTGTTTCATCCAATGTAACAAATTCAATTTAGTTTCATTTTTCCACTGTATTATTTTGTTTTATTTTATTTTTTGCATTGTTGTGATGATGCATAAAACAATTTCATTATATTATATAGTGATTTTCCTTGCATTTTGGTTAATTCAAGTTTTTTGTGCGTACACACAAATACGGGACATTCCATATAATGTCAGCAGCATAAATTTAAAGTTTTATTATCATTTACATATAAACGTACACATTTGCATAAAAGTTTAGTAAAGTGTTTGTTTTTGGCGGCTTTTTTCGATTTGGTGTTTTTTTTCGTTTTAGCGATTTTTCTGTTTTGACGTTTTTTCCCTTTGGCTTTTTAAGTTTTAGCGATTTTTTTAAGTTTCAGTGATTTTTTTTTGGTACTAGCGTTTTTTCTTTTTTTTCAGTTTTACGATTTTTTAGGTTTTTGGCGATTTTACTTCAAGGGATTCCATTTAATTACACTGGCCTGCAGATAAAATCGCATTTAAATAAATATATGTGGAATATAATAAATTTGTTTAATGGGTTTGACTAATATTTCCACCAGGTAAATCAATATATTCCACCTCAGCCCTTAACTCGAGAACGGATTCAGCGATTTAAAAAATAAGCCACCAATATATGCGGAGTAAAATTATTTCAGGCAAAATTAAAGTGTTTTCGTTTTCAAAAACTCATAAAAAAACAAAAAGGTAAACATTTTACAGTTTTAGCATTAATGTGAGAGCTAGGTGAACTAGGAATAAAATAAGACATAAATCATGAAAATCGCTGGACAAATGTTGATTTTATTCACAAATAAGTGAAGGAACTAAGTACGTAGCGGCACCGCAAACGCGCATCCCCCCCCCCTTTTGGTCTATTTAAATCTTTATCGTTTTCCCTAAAAGCTGCCAAATCATTTATTCGCAAAAATATTTTTATTCCTAATAGATAATTAAAACAACAAACTTGGGTCTGACTAATATATTTTATTTAATTACAATTAATAAACTTTTAACACATTTTCATTATTGAAACACCGCAGAATACCCCCGCTATTTGTTTAACTATTCGTAAACCAAATCTGTTTTCCCTCCTTCTATTTTTTTACGCTCTCTTAAGTAAACACATATTTTAGCTAATTTTAAAGATAATAAATTAGCTTAGATAGTAAAGCTGCTACATTTAGTTTAACTTCACCAAAATATATATTTAAACACAAAATAAATGAGGGGAAAAATGCATTGTAGTTTTACTACAAATGCTGGCTATGTTTTTATCTTTTGTCGCTAAATTTATACGCTCAGATTTGTTTGTTAGTATGATTACACATAACATATTTATTAGTTTAATATAATTAAATTAATATAAATTGTGCAAAAAGAGTGCAACCCCCTCCTTCACAATGTACGATTATATATTAAAGAATTTGCCGCTAAAGTCCACGTTAACTTTCAATAGTACATTCTGGAAAGGTCGGTAAGCTGCATAAAGTTCAGTAAAGGTCGGTAAGTTCTGATATAAATGTGCGTACATCTGCTGTGAAGGCCTCCACGTGAGTTATTGATTTTACACAAGCATGATGAATATCTAAAAACACGATCCAGTTGCATGAAAAAACGAACACACATACTGCTTAAGCCTTTTTTGGCTTTTCTGCAGAAACACCCAGGGTCTTGGCAGGAATCGAACCTGCGAGCCCTGGCTAATAGTCTAGCACACTACACTACGGGTACCCCAAATTCATTGTTAAAAAAAAAAACATAAAAATAAGTATACCTTACAAAATTTTCAAGGAAAATTTGGATAGTGCACCACAAAAAATTTAAGAGTACGACTCTAACGATGGATTATGACAGCGGTGCCAAGTAGTGTCATGCCATGACATATCACATCATGGCATGTCATGTGATATCAGGTCATGTCACGGCATGTCATATAATTTTTTTCATGTTATGTCATGTTATGTCACGGCATGTCATGTCATGTCATGTCATGTCATGTCATGTCATGTCATGTCATGTCATGTCATGTCATGTCATGTCATGTCATGTCATGTCATGTCATGTCATGTCATGTCATGTCATGTCATGTCATGTCATGTCATGTCATGTCATGTCATGTCATATCATGTCATGTCATATCCAGTCATGTCATGTCATGACATGTCATGTCACGTTATGTATGTTATATCATGTCATGTCGTGTCATGTCATGTCATGCAATGTCATGTCATGTCATGTCATGTCATGTTATGTTATGTTATGTCATGTCATGTCATATCATGTCATGTCATGTCGTGTTATGTCATGTCAGTCATGGCATGTCATGTCATGTCATGTCAATTCATGTTATGTCATTACATGTCATGTCATTTCATGTCATGTCATGTCATGTCATGTCATGTCATGTTATGGTTTGCTATGTTATGTTATGTCATGTCACGTCATGTCATGTCATTTTATATCATATCATGACATGTCATGTCATGTTATATCATATTATGTCATGTCATGTCATGTCTTGTCATTTCATGTCACATTATGTCATGTCATGTCATGCCATGTCATCTCATGTCATGGCATGTCATGTCATGTTACGTTATGTTATGTTATGCCATGTCATGTCATGTCATGTCATGTCATGTCATGTTTTTCCTACCCAGTGTCCCCTGACACCGTACTTTCTTTTTTATTTTTTCAATTTTAATACTGAATAATAGCGGAGTTCAGTATTTGATGCAAATGGTCTTGCGAAAGTGAAAATTATCTGAAATCCGACAAGAAAATACCCAAAATTTCACTTTCGCAAGATCATTTGCGTCAAACAGTGAAAGAATGAAACTCTGAAACGCTAATATAACTATTTTGATTGAGCTTGATTTTTGAAAGAAAATAGGACAGCAATTGTGCTTGGAGTACAATAGAGTTTAAGAAATAAATATTGATATTGCTAGGAGTTGGCTATGTTAGAATTTAGTTGAAAATTAAAGAAATACGTTTCTGACGCTTTATTCGTAATGATACCAATCACCACCAATATCCTTTAAAGTCATTATCAGAAATACTGTGAATACCGGCCTTTGCTAGAATTGTCTTAAAATGTTCCTTTAATTTCTTTATGCTTTCTATTTGTTTTGGAAATTTAGCGGAATACTTTTCATTTAACATCTTACTCATGCGAAACTTGATATGGAAATAATATATGTATGTAATCGAATTACACATACAGATATAGTAAATATGTAGATTATGTATTTACATGCCTTTGTATGTAAGTGAGCTCATAAATATGTAATAATTCATGGTTGGAAATGACGCGTATGCTAATATTTAATCATACGCTCATTATGTATCCTTTTCAGTATTGTTTATGTGCAAATATTTCGAAATATCTGCTATATATAATAATCCTGAATTGAATAAAGTATCATTCAAATTTCATACAAACATCAGAACGATACAGAAAAAAGACGGATAAAAAGTAACTTTGTCTTATACTAACGCTCAAATTCTTTCGTTAAAACAATTAAATAAATAATGTTCATTATCAAACATATCTTCTGTGGGCTTTTGATCATTTTGGTCATCAGTGATTCAAGTTCAGCTACTGTGCTAATATGTGGAAAATCATTAACACAATTCCTAGAAATGGTATGTGTTAACGGTTTCAATTCAAAGAATCTTAAGGCTAAAAAATCTGGTAAGTTTACTATTGCGGAATATGTATTTATTATTGCAAGTACGAATTTTTAATATTTTATTAAATAGTTCCAGCAATTGACTTCAATGATGTTCTTCAAGATAATGACATTCAACCTTCAGAATATTCATCTATATTAATGGATAAACTTAATGCTGATTATAATAGTTTAATGGCAAAAACTCGTCGACGTCGCTATGACGGCGTTGCTGAGGAATGCTGCCGCAAGCCATGTGCTATGTCTGAATTATTATCATATTGCTTATAATACTTTTTACTAATAACCTAATTCACAAACAATTTTTTGATTAATAAGAGACTTATGAAACGAATTTTTGTATGAAAATTTGTTTTATTAATCTGCTATAAGTCAGACTCCTTTTTTTTTATAAATTAAGGCATAAATATTTAGTATTATTTATGATAAATTTTCTTGGCAAAATTATATCAGGCAAACCTGCATATTAGGCCATAATTGTTTTTATGTAAATACTATTCTTAAGAATGTTGTTATAAATAAAGCCTAACCGGCAAAGAATGTTCACCAATAAGTCTTGAATATTCTTTTATTTCATCAATATTAATTTTTTCAATCTTCTTAGTCATCATGTCTATCAGCGACAAACAATAACAGAAGCTCTCGAGTTTATAATTTAAAAAGTCACAACCTAGTAAAAAATAGAGCTTTGCATACAAGCAGATTTGTAGGAGAGAGAAGCAAAAATTTCCGCTTATAAACTTACTTACGAGGTGCATGATTATGAACAATTTCCTGTTTGAAGCACTATAACTTGACAAGTAAATATTTTGTTAGTGATACGATAGTTTTTGCAATACCTCGTGCTTTTCTGTAAGCGAGATGGGTAAGCTCAAAAATCAAGAAAGGGCTTACACAAGCGGATCCGTTTAGCATATGCTTCGGAAAACCTAAAAACGTTTTACTGGGAACTGTTTTCGAGTTAAGTTGAAATATACTGGTATACCCAGGGGAAATATTAGATATGCCCATAAAGGAAAACTGAGGACACAGCATTTTTTAGCACATCAAACTGAAGAAAATTTTTGGCTTTGTTCAAAATTGGAAAAAAATTTCCAATTTTTAAGTCTGTGTTATCTAAATGTTTCGTTTTGATATATAAAAATATATGTCATAACAAAGCAAAGTTACTCGGGTGATCGACTCGGTTTTTCAACCGCTTGATTTTCCTAAGCATTTTTTTTTTAAACAACATTTACTGACACATGAAATAAGGGAGAATTATTTTATAAGGTGGCAGCAAGGACGAATAAAATTGGCCTTGTAATATAGAATGGACGTCTTGTTTTTTTTTATTGCTGTTTATGAATTTTAAGCGCATTATTCACGTTTAAAATTCATGACCTGCTTTATAGTAGTACTAGTGAAATTTTGCTATATGCGTCACACCGACGATGCTTGAAGTAAAATCAAAATTTTTGAATTTTTCACTTGCATGTACCTCGCATTTGAACGTGTATTCGTAGTAGGTCATGCATGTACTAAAGAAAGACAATGACAAGGGAAACTCATATAGTACAAAGAAAAAATTATCACCAATAGATTTTCAAGCAAAAGTTTGTCTAAAAATATATTTAATTTTCAGTAAATGTTCTCTACATAATCAATGAATTGTTTGTTGATTCTCAAGTAAAACTGTGTGGTAAAAAAAACAACCCCTATGTCGACATACAGACAAATAACAACAACAACAACAATGATAGCAAAAGGAATGCGATTGTACTAAGTTTGTTTACTGAATATTGTTGAGTGAATCAATTTGTTAATGTCGTTGCGTTAATTCTCATTCATTTTTTTAGAGTCTTTAGATAAACATTCAGACTTGAACACATTTAACAAAAAGTGAAATTTCATATATGCTAATGGATGATGATGATGATGATGAGATGACCCAAACAAAAATTTTGTTTGATACACTACAACAAATCCTGTAAATATTTTTGTTTGATTAAGTAAACTATTTTGTTTAGTAGTTGTTAGTATTTTTAGACTAATTGTTTTATAAATTAAGACAAAAATATTGCATGATAATTTTCATAAAGTCCAGTAAATGTTTTTCTTTGATTTAGTAAGTAAATTGTTTTGTTTACAATTTGAAAATATTTTCTCCTCGATTTTCGAAAAGAATTTCTTTTAACCAACCTGCAAGCAACGCCTTTCAAACAATAAAAGAATTCTGAAAATTGGTGCATAAATGGAGGAGTTATGCGATAATTAATATAAATAATTAATTAATAATCGGGTGGAAAAAATTTATGGGACTAATCTGCAAGCAAGTCCTTTCAAACAAAAAAAAAATCAGATAAAAAATGACAGAATTATGCGTGTACAAACATAAAAAAAGTAAAAAAAACATACACACGAATTGATAAACTCCTTCGTTTTTGAAGTCGGTTAAAAAATAATTAAAAATAATGTTAGAACGGCTTAAAGGTAATTTTATTTAGTGTTTTAACTGGTTTTTGTAATAAAATTGAACAACCTAAAATTTCGACTGTTTTTGTAGTACTCCCCGGTATTTTTCTTGTTGCATAGTGTTATTAAAGTTTTGGACAATCAATATTCTGCATTATTGGCTGCTTATATTATAAGGGTTTGTATTATTAAATGACTGATTGTGCAAAACTTTTTATTATGGCGAAAACGAAACGTTTCTTTGTTTGCAGATAGCACTATTTGAATATATACCCTCGATATAAATTTTATTAATACTAGCACTACTGACAGATACAAGTTCTATAATTCGTTTAGTACTAAATTAAAGCATTAAATTTATTTGCTGTGTTTTTAATTAAAAAAAAACGTGAAAAACATATCTACCTATAGAGTCTAGTACCATCTTTTTGCCTTGACAAAAACACAAAACTTTATTAAGTTATTTGCGTTTGTTTGCGTAAAAAACTTAAATAATTTTGCAGCATGCTGCTGCTGTTTTAGTGCAATGAAACTCGAACATTAATGGAAACATTTCAACGCACTATTATACAAGTGTGTGTATTTTTATAATTTTGTATTCCTTTTAAATGCAAATAGTATTATGCAGCAACAATATTTGCCACCATCTATTTTAGTGGCAAACACGTTTCGCAAATATTTGTCAAGTCGTACAACTTTTGCCTTTTGACTAGTACAAGCCTTAACAGAGTCTTTTTTTTCTGTCGTATTTATTCTTCTTTTTGTTATTTCCTACTCCTTTAGCTAGTTATTTTTGGCAATGTGCATGGACATGCCAACAAAAATTGCAGTTTTAATAGTTAGGGTAAAAATATTACTTTGAATTTAACTTTTAAGTCCAAGACAACAAGGTTAGTTTCTTTTTATAAAATTATTTTTGATTGCATAACACAGTGTAACAGAAAATTTCACATCGATATTTATAGAAATCTAAAGCTTATTCGTACTGAAACTGGGTACCCAGCCTTTAGTAAGCATTTGTGGTTCTGCACTATGTTGCGATAATTGCCATTAATTAGAAAACCAAATCTCTGAAAACAAACCAACTAATTAATTATTCATTTTGAAAAACAAACACATGTAAAATACTATATTGCTATTAAAAATATTACTAAAACTTTGGGCAATATTTTCTTTGCAAATATTCTGCTATTTATTGCATAGTATAGGTTAAAACGACAATAATATGTACAATAACATAAGCAATAATATTGTATAATGGATGGGCCGCTTTAGAACATTTGCATGTCAAACCATAACAATAAGTAAAAATTACAAAATGTTCAGTAAATGATGTATTTTGCGTTGTGTTATCATACTCCATCAAAACATGCATATTGACAAAAAGTGGACTTATCACGTTTGCTCGTTAATGTGACTATAAATGTTTGTTGGAATCTTTTTTCGCTATGGAATACAAGAACAAATTAAGTCTAAAAATCGTGTTTCGAGATATTAACGATTTAATGTCAGATCTATTTTGATGGTGTTCTAGAAAGTTAAAAATTAAACCGTGACAACTTTTTAGAAAATTGGAGTATTTAAAAACGGATTGGATCGAAATGTGGATTGTAAGACGACGAACCAGAATATAACCTTAGCTCGATTTTGACTTAACTCGACTCAAATTGTTATAATCATATGATGATATGAATAATCGACCGAAAGAAACAACATTCGCTCAAAAGAAAAAAAAAACAACTAAATAGATTCGCAACCGGCTTCTGGTGTAAAATATCCATTGCGTCATACGATTTTTTTTAATTCTTGTTCATTCTCTTGAACTTTCTGATTTGATAAATAACAAAAAGTTTCATAAATTTTAAACGTAAAAAAAATGTATGTATTTAAAAAGTTGTCAAGAGTTTATATCTGGCACTTTACACAAATAATGCACACAGATTTGTATATGTTACATACTAAAGTATGTAGATTTTTTCTATATTTGCATGTATTTGTATGTGTATGTCAAGTTGTAGTTAAACTTAAAGCTAAAATTCATATTATGGTTACAGCTGTAAACATATACATAATTGTTATACGGTCTTATGTAAATGGAATGTTTTCTTGCTGAGCTATTTAATCTGGTTTAATAATCTAGAGCTGGTATTATTTTAGACAGGTAAGGTGAACTTGTTGCTTAAGAAATTCAGCATAGTTCGAGGTCGACTGACACGCGAAGGTTTCCTCATCTTATTTGATTTTGAAAGACCCTGAGACAATTTCAAATGTGTACCTGTTACGGCTCACAAGATGCGACTCAATATACTAAAACATGGCTTATGTAATATGATTATTTCGAACTTTATTGGCTTGTAAATCAAAATTTATTACACTATACAACAATTATGAAATTTTTTCAAAATTACGGTATTCTGACACTCGATTCTGGTAGAGGACACAAAAAAATATATATCTACCTATGTTGGCGTTTTGCCAGATCACATCGGGATTTTATTTTGGGGGGTTAAAGTTTCCCCCTTTTGGGGTTGTGCGTGCAGCATATCGGTACATGATACTACGTATTCTTTGCATCTGAGGTATAGGGTATGCTCAGCAACTTTGGAGAAAATATTAAGGCAAATATTTTTGTTGAACCTTTTAACCCTCTAGCTCCATATTCCGGTCATTTTTGATTTTTTTTCTAAAAAGGGGGAGTGCGGGGATTAAATGTTTTACAAATATATCAGCCATAAAACTCTACTATAGCTCCTTAAAGACAACCAGACTCCCGACTCAACTTGTACGCCAGAAATCATTGCAAACTTAAACTATGATTAAGGGTTAACTACATACATGTTCACAATTAGTGTTCGGCATAGGAAATTTTGTAAGTCTTTCGTTTAAGGTAGAAGATAAGTTCATCACTTTTATGTAGAACACCACGAAAAACATTTTTGTGGAAGATTTTAACTCTCTAATTCTTCGTTGTATGGAACTTTTTTATATTTCTTAAACAAGGGGCAAAAATATAATAATATAAGAAAGTTAAGCAGTACTGTTGTTTTTTTTTTGTACTGACATCACTTTATCTACAATGTTTCGTCTCAAAAGCAATAAATGAATTGCTGAAACAAAATATTTCGGCCTAAATATTATAAATCACAGAAGAATATCAACACAGAAAAAACTAAATTTCATTTTTTGTAAAGGCATTCAATGAAATAGTAAATATTTTGTCTAGGAACGGACCTAGAAACATATTTGTAAATCTAGACAAAAATATCTCAACATTTTCATTGAAAAAAACGTGTTTTTTTTCAGTGAACAAATTGTTTAAATCTATAAAACAAATTTTCTAAAAATATTTATAAAATGTAAGCAAAACAATTTACTAAATCAAGCAAAAAGATCTACTGGATTTTCTGAAAAATATCACACAATATTTTTGTCTCAATTTATAAAACAATTAGTTTAAAAATACTAACAAATATTAAGCAAAATAGTTTACTTAATCAAACAAAAAAATTTACTGGATTTTTTGTAATATATCAAACAAAATTTTTTTCTGAGTCATCATCATCATCCATTAACCATTTATGAAATTTCACTTTGTTAAATGTGTTCAAGTCTGAATGTTTATCTAAAGGCTCTAAAACAATGAATGAGAAATAACGCAACGGCATTAACGAAATGATTCACCGAAAAATCTTCAGTAAAAAAAACTTGGTAAAATCGCATTCCTTTTGCTATCATTGTTGTAGTTGTTATTTGTGTGCATGTCGTCATCGGGGTTGTTTTTTACGACACAGTTTTTCTTTTTATTTTTGGTGTTTGCGTCCTAAACAAAAGTCAAACAGAAAATTCATTGATTCAGTAAAGAACATTTACTGAAAATGAAATTTATTTTTAAATAAAATTTTGTTTGGAAATTTTCTGGTGATAATTTTTCTGTTTACTGAAAGATAATAGCGACATCTATCCAAGAGTGAAAAATTTATTTTAGTTATCCAGATGATCAATTCAATTTATGTCAATAAACGATCTATTTATGGCAATCAATTTATTTCAATAAACGAAATATCTCAAGCAGATTCACTTTTTTTCTTCCGTTTTTGGTATTTTTTCCATAAAATAGTGAAAGGGGATGATAGGTGGTCGCAGATATTCATATTCAATATCTCATTTAACAGCTAAAGGCCTAGTTAGTAAAAACGTATCGCGTTCGTGGGGATCAGCTGGCAAAATCTATAACATAAGCAAAGCTTGTTGCTGTTTACTAAAAACGTATCCCTGCTTTTGCCACAGAAAGTAGATTTTTACGTAGCAAATGTCAAACTAATATCAAAGGCGCTACAATCCAATATTAACAGCTGACGAAATTGCTTGGGGTGATACGTTTTCTATAACTAACACCTAAAGTTGAGCGGCACTGAAAGCTCTAACGTTACGCGATACGTTTTTACTAAATAGACCTTAACTCTCTAATTTCTATGTTTATATGTGTAGTTTTCTGTAAATAAATGCTACAAAGTGATGCAAGAGCGGCTATCCTGCACATAAACAAATGCGCTACAAATACAACAAGTCAAAGCGTTTGTACAACAGTAAATCTAAAATACATCACAAAAGACAGTGCAACATAAAAACTAATGCTGATGCGGTTTTAGACAACAAAAAATAAACCGATGATTCATGCTATGTATTTGTTGTTGTCGTTTGTTTTTATATTTTAAATATTCTACAAGTACGTCTACGGCAAGTACAATGCTGTTGCCATAGTTTTTTAGATTTGTTTTGTTAATGAAGATCTCCAAATGTACGAGTGTATATATATGTTTCTTTTTGTTTTTGTTTTGTTTAAGAAATGTAGTCAGACCATACAGTGCACTACAAAAAATGTACATGGAATATATGTAATACATATATTCCATGGCTCCTAATCGGTGTAGAATAATATAGATTATATATAAATATTATTCGAAAATTCAGCTATAATTATCGATTAATATATTTTTTTATTGTTACAAATCTAAGTAGAAATTGTATTTTATTTTCAAGCGGTGTCTTTGATAGGATTCGAACCGACAACTTCCAGCATGACAGGCTAGTACACTACTCACTCGAATACAGGGGCACTTATATTTCAATGTTATGAATACCAGTTAAGACGGAGGTAGTATCTGAACATAGTTGCGGAACAGATTTCTGAGTGGCATGGCATTCTCATTGAAGGGAGATAATTAATATTATATACACTCTAAGAAACTACTTCAAATTTACGATCATCTATTGTCTAAATTTGTGTTGAAAGTTTCTCCTTTTCTAAAATTACATCGATTTTGTAGTTATTTTATTAAAGAAAAACCTTTCAAATTAAACATATTTAGTCCAAGTGGAAAAAATTTAACATAAAGTATAATACGGCTATGGCTGAATGGTATGTATATACATACGTCAGATTGTCAGTCAGGAGGTCGCGGTTCAAACCTGCACGCAGCCAGTCGCTTTTTTTAGTAAAAACATTTTATTGAAAAATAATGCGTGTGTAATTTTAGGTCGATAATAATCGGTAAAGTGTTGCCGATTATTATCCACCTAATTTTCAACAAAATTGTTTTAGAGTGCAGATACTATGTGATAGGCCTTAGATCCAGGCGCATCGAATTGGTTCAGTGCCGTTTACTACAATACTAGCCGGAGTACCAACTAAATTGACTGAAACAGGTTAATTGGTTATTTTTGGTACCAAGTCATAGGACGAGTACTTTTGAATCATTTGTCACCAAAATTTCCGCAGGCAATTAACACTGATATTTAAAACAATAAAAATTAAAGGATGTTCTAATGTAATTTTGACTATGTAAGAGCCACCCTGTTGAAATTAAAAAAAAACCCTAAAATTAAAAAATTCCAAAATGCAAAAAAGTCAAAATGAAAAATCGCCAAAATGAAAAAAGCGTTTAAAAGAAAAAAACCACAAAAAGTAAAACAAATCGCTAAATCGCAAAAAATCCTCATAACTAAAAAGATCGCAAAAAAAACTAAAAAATGCCAAAAACCGAAAAAGTCGTCGAAACGCAAAAAAACACTAAAGCTTAAAAAAATCGGTAAAACTAAAAATTCGTAAAAAAACGAAAAAAATCGTCAAAAATGGAAAAACCACCAAAACGAAAATAAAAGCCAAAACAAAAAAAAGCACTGAAACTAAAAAACAATCGCAAAAAACCGAAAAAATCGCCAAAACGATAAAAAAATCGTTAAACAAAAAAAAAAAAAATCACCGAAAACCGAAAAAATCCCCAAATCGAACAAAGTTTAAGCTAAAATAAAATCAGCAAAAACGAAAAAAAACTTATAAAATATAAAATCGAAAATTAAACGAAAAAAATTGCCAAATTAAAAAAAGGGTAAAAAGTAAAAGGGATATATTGAAAATCGTTGAGCGTCGTGTATAATCAAAGTATAGCTCAGGTCTAGTCTAGTCTACGGATGAAACCTGCGTACAATGGCGCAAACAAATGTTGTAAAGATTTTATCTTTGTGATACGAATTATGTAGGAATAAAGATGAAATTTTTGGAAAGAAAGATAGTATTATTTGTTGACATTCGTCTTGAGTGGAAAACACCTGTTTTGCTTAGGATGAAAAATCCATTATTGCCATAAATCCATTATTCTCATACACATTTTACTAAGTTTTTTGTGAACGGTGTTCTTCGAGCTTGACTAGCGGAAAACTGTAAAAACGCAATCTCTCAAAAAGTCGAGACACGCCGTTTATTTTAAGTATAGGAATGTTCTTTAGCGATTTATAGAAAATTGTCTGCGTTTTGTGAAATATAGTAAGAAATCAGTTACTTGTTGTCGGTATTTTGTGCAAAATTTTATGTTTGAACCTGATGTACAAATTTTATATGTTTCGATGTTTTCTTTAGCCAATTAAGTATAATGAATGTAAAATAAATCTCACAAAGTTTGGTTGCAATAAGTCTCATTATTTATGTTTACTTTGAATCGAACGTCAAACTATGTGTTTTAGAGACAAATATAGGTTTGCTTAGGGTTAACAATAAAAACTCAATGGTAAAGAGCTTAAGTGCAATAGTAGTATATAACTTTAGTCTACATTTTGCACAGTTTGTTCATGATCGACTATAATTTATCCTTCTTGTTTTATTTTCTATTTTTAAGTCAACAGCCTTTTTGATGTTATAAGAAGCATTTAATTCAAAACACAAAATCATAATTAAATAAATAAAAAATATTTTCAATAAGACTAGAATAATGATGTACACCACACCTGTTCCTCATGTTGCACGATTGAATGCGAAATTTATTTTATAGAAATATTTGGCAAAGAATCATATGTTTTCTTCATTTCAAGATTATTGGTAATATATATAACAAAATATTATATTCGTATTCTATATTTTTGATATAAGACGGGAATTTAATTTAAATTATTTATATGGTTTTTGTTTATTTAGGCATGAGCTATTTTTCATAAATATTTTTGTCAAAATTTCTAAATGTTTCAAGTTTAAGAAGAAGGTAGATTTAATATTAAAATTTAAAAATTTTTCTGAATCATATCATATACAAATCGGCTGAAGATTTCCGTGTAATATATTGATTACACTCACAGAATTGTTTCGTCTGATTTATGTTTTAATATAATCTTATTTCTCCACCAATTATATTATATATGAATGGGTTAGATTGCAACTAAATTGATTTTTATTGTCAGTTTAAATAATATTTCTCCAAAAGTGTTTGATAAAAATTATTAAAGCCTTTACACATGTCATTTCATAAGCAGAAATCGAATGGAAAAATAAATAACCGTAGATTAAAGTAAACATGTCAGTTTCATTTCTCAATCCCATAAAATAGAGCAAAATCATAAGCAGATGCCTTGTTTACTTGTTTTAAAAGTATGTCCACAAGATGTTTGTGATTCGTGACTTTTCTTAATAATATTAAATATTACTATCAAATGAATCATTAAAATGGTAATTGAAATTCAATAAGTAATAACTGCTATGCAAAAAATCTATTAAAAACTTTTGAAATGGAAGTGTTTCTTGAGCATGAGCTACATCGATTTGCTAAGAATTCGTCATTCGTTACTTGAATAGTTATTCCAAAAATTTAGGCCAGTGTTGAATACAAGCAATTTTTTTCGATAATCACTAATTGTATTTTAATAGTAATAATTTGAGCCGTAAATTATTCAATTATCGTACACCATTTGATTAACAATGATTGTGAAGACAAGGAAAAAGTTTCAATTCGTGACTTGTCTATTTGTCTTGATTTTGTTGTGGTAGTTTCAAATATCTGTACTCGGTATTTTTGTTATTGTTTTGGGATTAAAATAAAAAGAAACATAAATAAACGAGAGCAGAGATCCAAACACGTTATAGAGAAAAATTAAAACTAGATGAAAAACGGCATGCAGAATATAAGAAAAAGCAAGGGAGAGGTAAAGAGAAGTAGTCATAAAACAACTTATTTGCTTTATTAATTGCTTTTGATTCAAAACAGTTCCCAGCGGGGTGAAATAATATAGAAATCATATTGTCCTAAAAGAAGGTAACGAATGATAAATTTTTCATAACATATTTTAAAATTTTAAAATAATAAAGTTTATATATCTTTTTATTTCCCTTTTGTGTGATGTTAAATGAATTTTACTTATATTACAATATAATTATAACATAACAACAAAATCAAAAATTTTCAATATATAAAACTTATAACGCCTGATTTTGGGTTGATTTTATGACATATATATAAGACCGATACATTTCTCATTGCCCCATTTTTCAGAAAGGGATAAAGGGTTAAAATGTTTAAAAAAATTTTTTCCTCGAACGGTTCTACATAAAAGTGAGGAGAGCGTTTTTTACCATAAAGCTATGTACAGAGGATTGTCAGATCTTTCAATATTGTTAGTAAAATATGCTAACGATTTCTTACAACCGTGCGAGTTGGTAATTTTTGTCTGACAACATTGCCAGAAAAAGTATGGTCATTCCATTTTGAGACATCGGACGATTTCTTTGCTATTGTCAAAAACTCTGAAAATAGTGTTACGTAATATGTGAAAGGCCCCATAGCTATAAAACGGGGCCGACCGAGGGTGATCTTCCGATGGCATAAGGCCGAAAGCAGCAGGCCGAAGACGGCAGGCGCAAGACGATAGTGGGGTAGGCTGAAGGCGACAAGAACTTCGTTTTCAACCCGGTATCTCATGACACAGTGCGTTCTTTTATTGTTCTTAAATTTTAGAATATATATTAAAAAAAGTTTTTTGAATCTACAAAATTTTTTTATTTTTTAATTAACCCCCTTTATCCGAACAAGTGCGATATACATTTTCACAGAAAAGCATTAAAAATGCAGAACCTCTTGAGTCTTATGTTCCTAAATATATTACATATATCTACATATTGTCATATAAAATGCAAAAAGACCCATCTACAGTTTTAAACAATTTTCAGGAGAGATAAAAAAGTCAATAAAAAGCAAACTATTGTGATTATAACAATAAATTTTTCTGGGTATTATCATTAATAAATTCTGAAGTAATAATGATACTATGCTGAAAAAACAATTTTCATAATCACAATAATTAGCTTTTTATTCAGTTTTTACATTTCCTGAATTTTTTTCAAAATATAGATTGGACCTTTTGCATTTTATGTGATGATATGTATATTTCCAAGAACATAGTTTGTTAACCCACGAACCTGCTAAAATAGGCCAAAGAGTAGAATTGAAGTCACAACAAATAAAGCTTTATATACAACAATGTCTAGCTGTGCATATAATTTTTTCATGTCTTTGTAGTTTTGACGATGTCGTATTTTCTACAGCAACAAGAATAATAAAATAAAATACAATGAAATAACTAATTCTATGACACACTGCTCGAATAAATGCCAATTTTATTTTATGTAAATAGATTTTTCTTAATCTCTTTTTACTACACATATATTTAAGTTCCCATACGGCATTCAGTATTGCATCTTATTGTCAATACAAATGACTCATGATGGATGTATTGTCTGTTTTGTCAAAAGTACGTTCAACGAAAATTGTTGGTGGAATACCCAGAAAGTGCAAAAAAGTATTTTTTTGCAACTCAATTGTATAAATTATTCGTAACTTAAAATTTATTCCTTGCCAGAAATTGAATAAATACATATTATTTTTCTATTTATTACAAGTTCAAAAAACATTTAATTTATTTATCGCAAAAGTTTATTAATTTTACGCTTTTAAAAATAAAATTTGCCAGACAAAGACAAAAGACATGTGTTAAATACTGAAGTTTACTATGGGAGATTAAAAAAAAACTTTTAGTATTAAATATTTATTTATATATTCTGCTTATTAGAATCATTATGTTTATGGAAATGAAAGAAGTTGGAATACGTATGATTTATACTGAAAGTTTGGAAAAAAAGCTGAACTCTTCAGTAAAAGGGAACTTGTATGTACAGAAAATACATACATATTTTATAAGCTAGCAAATCGGTTGTAAAAATGCAGTTAAAAATTGTTTATTGCCCTTTTCTGAATTAAGCTATTATTTTATATATGTACTTCCAACAAGTTGAAGCAAAATTTGAAAGTATTTTTTTCCCCTATTGCATAAATTTAATAACTTTGAAAGTAACAAAAATTGCAATCTCTTTTTATTCAGTTTTTTTAACAATCTAAATAATTTCCTTAATATGAACTCTGGCATTCTGTTGTTTTCCCCTTTAAGAAACTTAAAGAAAATAGTGGGAAAGTAAAGGAACAAAAATGGAGAGAAATTGTTATTAACAGGAATTTGAAATAACATGATTTCAATTAACTTTTCAATTTAAACTATAGATTGCTTGAGCATTTTTTTGCTGAAAACTAAAGTTCTAATAATAACATTGATAGTTTTATACTGAGAAAATAATTTTGGGTAAATTGCAAATAATCAATTGCACTCATATACTTTATGCAAATAAATACATGAATATACATATAGATACATGCATATATAGGTAAAATTCATTTAGCATTCTAGTGGTAAATTACAGGAGTATAGAGGCCTTCTAGAAGAACTGTTTAGCAGACACAAGGCTTGCCAATCCACATTCTATACTCATTTCATTTTTAACCATGCTGTCATTGCGGTGCCGGCCTTCCACAGTCGCTTCCCAATGTAGGGACTCTTACAGGCCCCTTCTGTCGTGCCATTTTGAAGGCTATCTAGGGAAGATCTGTTAAAAAGCAAATGGAAGTACACATTTTTTTCTATTTCTTTCGGTTTGATTAATGTGATTTTTTTATTTTGAACTATTTTTTTTCATCCCAAGTAATTTTGTGTACATTTGGCCAATTCACAGCCTGTTGTATGTGTTGTAGATCGTATATATATTGTTGGTAATTTCCATATAAACATTTGCTTAGAAACATATTTATGTGGAAATTACCAACAAAATTTATACGATCTACAACACCAACAGGTTGTGAATTGAACAATTGAATTGAACATGATGTCGTTCCGGCGGAATAATTATACATTAATCAGCTCTTGTATGTAAATTTCAGTCTTATAAATAAATTACATGCCATACCATACTCCTTCCATCTTCCCTGCTTAAAGAAGGGAATGTGGAATGTGTATCGAACGAAAAATAAAAAAATAATAAAGTACTACTTCCACCTTAGCTTCTACAAGCAGGCAGTTTGCATGTGTATCAGTCTTACAGGCCTTCAAAAAGGCCTGAAATTTATAGACTTGTTAACTTTTATCACTGGGATCGTACAAAAAGGAAAAAATTGTAATATGTATTTATTATTTTAAAATATGATATGAATTAGTAATTGTCTGTAGATTATGGAAACATATCAGTATATTAAAAGAACATGTATTTTATAGTTATTTTTTTTTCTAATATCATGGCATACTAATTTTGTCATTCGTTATCACACTTTAGGACGATATGATTTCTATATTATTACTGCTCGTTTTAATTCAAATAAGTTGTTTTAAAATGTTGCTTTCCCTGTCTTTTTGCATATATTCTGCATACCGTTTTATGTCTAAAGTTAATTTTTCTCTATAACCTTTTTGAATCTCTGCTCTGGTTCACGCCACCATAAAAATTTTCAAAATTATTTCATATACAGACACGCCCCTTTTACAGTTTTATTATATGTATAGAGTATTTGCATTTGGTTCTCTTATTTTAGACATTAAAGTTTTGAAAAATATTAGAAATTATAAAAAAAAATAAAAAAAGTTTGTTGTCCGTAGTCTTGTAAATGGAGCGTTACGCTTTTTAGTGCGCTTCATTACCCAGATTAATTATTAAAATTGCATTAACAACATACTTTGTACTTCTCAATATTTAAAGTTTTATGAACTTTGTTAAATAGTTTTATAATGCAAAAAGTTTCATCAATCAGTCAGCATATGTTAAAAAAAGAAAATGTATTGAGTGTTACCCATATTTTTTATATAAATGAGTTTTTTGTGAAGATTATAAATCTGCAATGTATTAAATTAAAAATACAGTGTGTTCTGGAAAAAAATTTAATTCGTATAAAAATGTATTGAGCGTTACGTAAAAAAATTGTTTAATTATAGTTTATCTATAAGTTTTATGACGTTAAAAAATTGTAACAGCAGCTGAAGAATAAATACGATATAAAGAGCGTTATCTGCTTACAAATTTCTGGTTTTCTTTGAAAAAATTTGTTTCTATCGCATTGTGGGTTGTCATATTTTCGAAGAATGATTATTTAGGTCGTATTTCGCCTTTTGGTCGTATTGGAAATTTGCTAACTTTTGACATTGTAATTAGTCTTATTTGATAGAAGAGTTAGCCTAGTCGTTGGTCATGTATAAATGTTGGTAAAGAACTATTTTCAAAGATAATTTTTTTTTATTTTTCCATGTGAACCCAAGTAAAAATTGCAAAAGTGGTCATAACTTTTAAGTTTGTCCTGCGATTATTATAATTTTTTGTTTTTAGAGAATAGATATATAGTGCTTTCAAACCCCATACTAATTTTTTGTGAAGAATATTTTTTCGCAAAAATCATTCGTGGAACAACCGCGAAAGCTATAAGGCGAATCCTACCTTCTCATACTTCATTTAGTTAAATTGGTACAAAAAACCCAGAATATACGTTTAGAACGAGAATCACCCATATTTGAAATATTTACACTTGCCTTTATTTTTCGAATTCAAATAACCAATGACGAGTTCAAAGCAAATGTATGAAGCTAATGCTACACATTTTTCAACAAAAACTTCTATTTCACATGTTTTTAATAACATTTTTTTGCATTACAATTCACCATTTTATTAATTTAGTTGATAATTATATTTAATATTAAAAGGAAAAGTCACGTATGACAAAACAAAAACTTATTGGCGCACGTTTAAATTCAAAAACTAGCCCGTTCTGTTGAATTGGCTTTATTTCGTGGGCATGAGAAATGCAACTGATATGTTTACTTTTATTTACGTTTATTTATCTTTGCATTTGTTTACTGTTTTTGTAAATAATGCAGTGCATGAAACTACATATTAATGTGAAGACAAACCAAATTGTATGAAGTGAGAGTGAGATATTATTTTGACGACAGAAAAAAACTTTCTTTCTTATGGATGATGGATTTGTTTTATTTTAGTTATTTATTGTTTTGCTCCATACAACAGAGTGTAACCCTAATGATCACATTGTTCAAAAACAATTCTGTTAAACTTTTGTTTTATTTAATCTTGTAAGCATTATAGTTACAGTTACAAAGAGGTTTGTTTGTTTGCATCATTTATTACATAATTAAGTAACGATTTCGTCAATTTATCATTATTAGTATTTAGTTGACAGTTGAGGGCGTTATTCAATCAAAAACAATCAATGATTTCTAATATAATTACTACTATTGTTTATTTTGCGTAAAATTACATGACTAAAAACTGAACTAGATGATAAGCTGACACAATTAATTAATAAGTGAGTGAATATACAAACAAGCATATAAAAATGGTTACAATTGTTTCGTCTGTTCATTTGACTTGTTAAAACAGAGGTCTACAAACTTTCATGTTACGAACAATACTTGATTCATTAGCAAATTGTAGCTAGATAGCATCGACAGCTCAGATGGCCTCGATATGTCGGGTGATTAATTTTGGTATTTTGATTTCCCTCAGACATAAAAAAACCTTTTTGACACATTTTTGATGGATTTTTTTAGTTATGAACTCGCCTTGGACAATTGTTTTTGATATGACGATGGATTCAATCTGTCAAACGTTTTTAATTAAGGGTTTCCAAATGATTTGCTAGTCATAGATATACCATGCTTCCTGTTCTGTAAATCCAGTCGATTTGAAAACGCTCGATTTAGAGAAATTAAATCCACTAATAGCAAACATTTTTTTTGGTTTTTTTGCAGTTTCATATATTTTAGAGCTTAAAATATAATATTTCATTAATTTACTATTACGATTTAAAATACATTTATTTTAGGAAAACGGGTCATATATGACGCTAAACGAAAGAATATTTTTATATTAAGAATATGGATTGCGATCACAGTTGTTAAAAGTATATTTTAAATTTCCTTCTTTTTAACAGCTCTACTTTTGACAGCTCTACTCAACCGGTCGAAATAATTTTCTGTTTGTTGTAGAACTAACTCTAGTTGTAAAATTATTAAACTAATAAATGTGCTCTGCTTTTTATGTTTGTCTCGTATTGAATATAGGTCCTTTTTTTCTTGGTCATATTGTCCGCTACACAAGAAAACTTATCACCAAAAAAGTTTGTCTAAAATAATATTTAATTTTCAGTAAATGTTCTCTACTAAATCAGTGAATTTTTGTTTGACTTTTTATTGGTACGCAAACACCAAAAAGCACAACAACAAAAATTAGTTTTCTGTATCAAAAAAAAAAAAAAAAAAACCCCGATAATGACATACAGATAAATAACATCAACAACAATGATAGCAAAAGGAATGAGATTGTAACAAGTTTGTTTACTGCAGATTTCTGAGGAATCAATTTTTTAATGTTGTTGCGTGGTTGTTCTTATTCATTTTTTAAAGTCTTCAGATAAACATACAGAGTTAATCACATTTAACAAAGTGAAATTTCATAAATGCTTAATAACTTAAAAATATAAAAAAAAGTTTTTACTTACTCCGACAAAAACTGTAATTGATATATTACAAAAAAATCCAGTAAATATTTTTGTTTGATTCAATAAACTATTTTTTTAAATTGTTAGTATTTTTAGACAAATTGTTTTATAAATTAAGATAAAACTATTGTTTGATATAATACGCAAAATCCAGTAAATATTTTTGTTTGATTCAATAAATTATTTTATTAGAATTTGTAAATATTTTTAGACAAATTGTTTAATAAATTTTGAAAATCTGTTTACTGAAAAAAGAAAACAATGAAATACATTTCATTGAAATTATGATGTTCAAGGACAAAAAAATGTAAATTTTTTTCTCAACTTTTTTCAAGGATTTTAAGCATCGATTAAAACATTTTGTCAAATAAAATGACAAAATGTTGTCATAACTCCAATGAAATGTTCTAACGAAACTATGACAGCTAATACAATAATTCCAATGAAATTTATTCTCAATATTTGTGAAACTTCATTAGAATTGTAAAACATTTCATTAGAATTGTGAAAATAATCTAACGAAATTGTTTTATTGTACATAAGCAAAAAGTAGGGGAAAGGTAAAGGGATTTACTCTTAAAATAACTTATTTTATTTACTAATTCTTTGGCTTTGATTTATTTGAGCAATTAAAATGAAGTGAAATAATAAAGATATCATATCGTTCTAAAGTGATGTAAGGAATGACAAGAATTTTAAGCTTTGTTGTAGAAAAATAAAATACAAAATAAACATATTTTTATGAGCCTCTTATGTTTCCACAATCTACAATTACTCTCTACAATCACAACTAAATAATACAAATATTTCACTTTTTTCTCCCTGTTTTTTACAGTGTAACTGTCCTACTCAGAATGTACAATTAAAAGTTAACATGGACTTTAATGGCAACTTTCGTATGCCGAACTCGCCATTAAAGTTCACGTTAACTCTTAACCGTACATTGTGAAAATGGCGTTTAAATAAATTTTATACACATATGTGCATATACGATATATGTACCTACTTTTATAGATTAATTGAAACTTAAGCCTACAGTACACGGAATGTAAAAAGCCACATACGTATGTGGGTCTGACGTCACGAGAATTTTCAGCATATTGGTTGCATTTTTTATACACGTAGTAGTGGTTACATGCTGTAAAATTTTGATAGTACACGGCATGTATTTTTGTCCCAAAATTCAAATGTAACATATGTGGCCGAAGCGGACACATTTGCAGAAGCAATACATGTGTAAACATCTGAATGGTTACATGTATGTTACTAGTACACGGCATGCAGCAGATGGACGCGTTTTACATATTAGCATGTGCGAAAACCATATGTTTATGAGGATTTCTAGTACACGGCATTTGTATTCTTCTATTGGAGTTGTAAACAATAATTTTTCTTTTTTATTAAAAACTTATTGAAATGTCGAAGAGAAAGTGGGCTGCTATTGCTATTTTGGCCACGGATATTTTAAATGAAGAAGCAGACGACGAACATCACAAATACGAAAAAACCGGCGAATGCGTAGGACATGGACGAGAAACTGGTTAAAAAAAGCGTGATACGGAAGGGTATTGTGCAAAATTAATGTATGAATTGCGTGCTGAAGATATGGACAACGTACATTTGTTAAATATACCCTTTTAAAATGTTTTCGGGAACGGTACTAATTGGAAAAGGTTTTTTAAATGAACTTTTTTGGAAATGGCTGACGGTTCTCGATATAGAAACCTGTGGCGCATTATGTTCCGATGAAATATAATTTAATGGATAAAAAGGTGGGCTGTGCCACGCCCATACGAACGAAATATCATATCTTGAAAGCTATAGCAGTCAGAGTATTCAAATTTGGTATGGACTATTTCGAGAGCAAGTATGTCAAAATATTGGTGGAATAGGAAATGGATGTTCCCCACACAATGGAATTAGTAATTACTTGCTATCTTGAAAGCTATGTTAGTAAGAGTATTAAAACTTGGTACGAGTTAATTTGAAGACAACATACGAAGATAGTAAAAGACTGGGGCGGTCGGTGCGGGGTAGGGGTACTTCTCATGTAAAATAGTCAATAATTACACTATACAACAAAAGAAATACCAAATAGTACCACTATATTTTTTGATCTGTTATGATCGCCTAACTGCGAAACCCGACAAAATTTAAAATTCTATGAGTAGATAGTTTTCTAGATTTTTTTTAATTTGAGATATTTGAGGTGTCTGCTCTACCGATTTTATCGTGGATTGCGAACGAACTATTTAGTTTTGTAGAAAAATAAATCTAAAAAAACTTAATTAGTTATATACTCAAATGTTGCGGATTTATTCAGACCGCAATGATAAACATTATTTGTTCTTTGTGGAAAATTCATTTTTATTATGTTTATAAAAAATAAAAATTATTATATTTATTACTGCATCATGAAAATAAGTATAATTCAATTGAATAATGCTATATTATAAACGGATTAATGTAGTTACGTTGTAACAGGTAATAAAGATATTTGTGTTTATTGAATGCAAACAAAATCATTTTGTTGTATAGGCTTTAGTAAAACGTGTTTATTTCTCTGTAAAAACCACACAAAAGGTGACTTGTGAAAAATAGAGTATTCTATTTAACAGGCAGGTAAACCAAGCTTGACAGCAGCCCGTATTTAAATAAACTATAGTATAATAAACATAAGATATGATAAAAATCGAGACTTTTGATTATAATTACTTTTGGCATCGTATTGCGACTAAAGATTAAGAAAATAAATTATAGTTTAAAAAAACTTAAAAACTCGCTTTAATAACAAACGGAACTAAGGAATAGAAAATAATTTGTAAGTATGAAGAGTCTGTGTCCCAGAAATCCCAATAATCAATTATGACTAATTAATTTTTAATACGACTAAGATTAAAATAAAAATTAAGTTATGTATTAACAAAATAATTCACTGACTGGGGGAAAATTTCTATATACTGTAACATTTAACATAAAGCGCCCCACGATTTTTTACTATAAGTGAATTATTTTGTTAATACATAACTTAAATTTTATTTTAATCTTATTAAAAATTAATTAGTCATAATTGATTATTGGGATTGCTGAAACTCTTCATACTTACAATTTATTTTCTATTTTTTAGTTCCTTTTGATATTAAAGCGTGTTTAAGTTTTTTTTAACTATCATTTTTATATTAAATTTGAAAGTTTTCAATTTTTAAAAAATTCTAAATTAATATAAAAAGCAGAAACGCCGCGTTTTAAAAACGCCCGTGTGGCCTCAGTCTAAATAACAACTTTTATCAATTATACTACTAATAATTAATTTTATAAAAACCTCTTTACAGATTTAATTCGTGAGTTTTTACTAACTGCATTGAAACCTCTAATAATAAATATGCATACACATATACACAATACAACCAAACGAAAAAATTCCTACATAATTTGCTAGGAAACACCAAACTGGCAACGCTTTCAATGGGTACATACGGTTAGAACATGTTCTGACAAAAATTCTTGCTGTTACATATTTGTGACAGCTACATGCGCATGTAAAAAATATTGCACGTGTCACAATTCACATGTAACAAGGTAGTACACGGCATGTGAAAAATACACATGGGCGTATGCGTCTTGATAGCTACATGTGGTACACATACGAATGTTTACTTCATGTGAGCGTCCCAAAAAGTGGAAGTAAACGGCATGTAGCAAATGTAGCTTCGTGATGACGTCAAAATTACGTCAGAGCCACATCCGCATGTGGATTTTTACATTCCGTGTACTGTAGGCTTTAGTTGAATTTTTCCCAATCAACTAAACATTTTTTTCAAACGTAATTAAGCATATTCGGGTATGTTCTGTATTCCACATGGAATTAATATGTGTGGAATTATCAAAGCATTGAATGTTATAAATATTACTTTACAACAACAATGCTTTGATAATTCCGCACATCTTAATTCCACATGAAATACAGAACATGGCCGCTTGTAAAACATAGCTTCCACTCTGGTGAATGTCATATTGTTTTTAACACCCGATCAAAAAAGGTGTGTTATAAGTTTGTACTGTACGTCTGTGTATCTGTGTGTCTCTACGAGTCCACGTACAGACCAAAAGGCTGCACCGATTTTGATTTAGATTTTTTCTGTATGAAAGGTGACTTAATCGAGAGTGTTCTTAGCTATGTTTGAAGAAAATCGGCCCAGCCGTTCAAAAGATATCACATCTTTCCTAGATGTATCCTGTTGAATCTGTGTGGACCGATTTTAATTTAGTAAATTTTGTTTGAAAGGAGACTTGATCCAAAAACTTCTATTTTTTCGTGGGTTTTTAAAATTTTTAATTTAATGTTATTATTAAAGAAAACATAAGTAGTTTATTATATTCCCCTAATAATAAATATAAAAATAAGAAGTATTAGGGGTATTCGAGAAAAATTATGATACAGCTCTCCCTTTCATTGAAAAAAAAGTTGTAAAAACAGATAATAAATACACTACCACTACCCGACTAGAAATTTTCCCAATACTCATATTGGGGTCCGATTGGGAGTTCATGTGGCACACCCAAAAGGGTTATCCCATTTTTGATGTGATCGGGAACTTGTTGGGACAGCCCATCTACAAATTAATGCCTTAAGATAAGTTCTTCCCAAATGGGAAACTATTGGGAACTTGTTGGAAAAATCTAACACAGATCTTTAATCGTATATTTTGCTCATCTTCAAAAGAGATGATTGCTACATACTTTTATCCCTTGGATAGCTTCAGCAATTTTAATTCAATATTAGAGTTTGATATTTTCCCGATTTGAGCAAATTTTTGCAAGGTTTTAATATTTCCCCACAGGAAACCAATCGGGTCCCAAATACGTTTCTGCGTTACATCGGAATTGGGATCCCAGTTAGATCCCAAATGTGTTTGCATGAAAATTTCTAGTCGGGTATATGTGTTTGATCCTCAAACACCAAAATTGAAACCGAAATTTAAAGTGCTGATGATAAGTTTTTTCCATTCCTATTTTTATTATTTTTTTATAAAGTTTTGGTTTTTTGAAAAGGCTACTCTAACAATTTCTTAAAAATTTTAGAGAAATTTGTCTAATTTTTTCTATGAAATATATGGAGTAAATTCGGGTATTGTGGACTATGCGTCTAATATGGACCTCCCGCCTATTTTAGAAAATCCGTGAAATATTGAAACACCGCCTGGATGTATGTTTTGCCAATTGATAAAAACAAACATCAAGTTTGATTTTGTATACATAATTGAAAAGTTGACATTTTAGTTAAGTGCTGATTGTTAATGCGTGTGTGTGGTTAACATATTTTTAGCGCAAGAGTCGAACAGTGTGTATTTCACATATATGAGAAATTTAACTGGTTCATTATTTTTTACAACAAAAAGATACATTCAGTCGTAATTTCAATTGGTGAGTTTGTATTTTCAGTTATTTTTAAAAATTTAAATAATGTTTTCAATTAAAAACTGAAAGTCGTCTAATGTGGACCACAAAAAGTCTTATATTCTGGACCAGTAGTTCACATTACCAGATAGACAATTGAAAGAGCTTTATCTATTTCAGGGTTTTTTTTTAACAATGCCTAAGAAAGCAGAAATTCGTAAATGGAACCAAGCAGACATGAAAAAAGCTGTTCTCCAAGCAGAAACAACGGGATTTTTATTGGCATCAAAAACTTTTTGTGTTACGAAAACAATTCTTATTAGAATGTGCAGGAGTAACGCCAGATCTTCTGACTGAGCAATAAGTGAATGTCAACATTCAACAGATAGCACTAGAACCTATTTTGCTTTAGATTTACAGCCAAGCACAAGTAAATATGTTACACGCTGGCAATTAAAGCTAATTTGGCCACTCATAACCGGAAAAAAGAAAATCAACGGTTTTGACGAAGTCCCCCATATAAAAACGATTTAGAAGAATTTCAGTCACTTTAAACTAAGAAAGAACCAAAAGCAATGAAAGACAATAAAAAACAGGAGAGAAAGAAAAATGACGCAAAAACAAAACGAATGTTAAGACAGAGAATTAAAAAAAAAAAAGGGCTCATGACAAATGTCTTCCTAAAACCAATGCCATTTTTATTTGTAAATCGTGACTATTTAATAATATTTAAGACAATATATAACTTTAATTTTTATAAACTTTTTTTAAAAGAATAATTTAAGCCACGGAATAAATTTTTATGTTATTTTATGTTTTGTTTATGTTTTGTTACTGTTTGGAAAAATATATATTTAATTTTTTATTTATGTTGTTATTGGTATCGAAAATTTAAATTAATAATAATGTAACATAGTTAATCCATAACTTTTGTTTAATAATTTGTTTGCTGGTAATATGGACCAATATTTCAAATTACTCCTACATACTGGTCCACAATACCCGCAAAGTTTTTTTATTATGCCATTTTCGGCTTCCTTAAAACTTTTACATTAAAAAATTTTGAAACAAATATATATATATATATATATATATATATATATATATATATAAGTTTTGATTTGAAGTATATTTAGACAAAACATCTACTATATTAAGGAAAAAATTTCATTTATTTTCTACTGGTATTGTAGCGACAATATGAAAAAATTAAATGGTAGTCCACATTACCCGAAGTTATTCTAGATTAAAAGACTTCAATTCTAATAACTATAAAGTTAATTTCTCATCATATTTTATTCAATTATTCATGCCAATATATAATATTTTTAATGTGATTATATTAAACTAATTTGAATTTTTATCCAAAGCGATTATAAAGGCTGAGGTTCATAACGTTATATTCGGAAAGCTGAGGTTCGTAACGTTATATTCGGAAAGGATTAAAGTAATAACGATGGAAGGTTGGCGGTTTCTGGAAAAAAACTTTGTTCTGTTCTGCTGTTACGAACTTTAGCCTATATGTGTAATAACTTTGCATTAAAATGCAAATTAGTTCGAAATAATCGTATTAGAATTTAAAAATTAATTTTTTTGCTTAATGTTTGAAAAATATCTAAACCATTTTTAAGAAACATTTTTGCATTGCGTAACTTCTTATATCAAAAATTTAGTTACCCCCTTAATATTTATATATATATATTTTTTGTTTGCAAACATAATACATACAAAGTACTTGTTATATTAAATTTGTACATGCAGTCAACCATCGTACGTGAGTATTCGTTTACATCTTGCAACTTATATGTGACAACGCAAAATGTGAGCGCGTTTGCCTCATCATAGTCGCGGGTTTTTTATTTAAAGCAGCATCTTTTTGTTTCTTACTCTGACTTATATGAAATTATAAACTTTTATTTTATTATATTTGTTTCTTGTCTGACATTGTTGTTACTTTTATGTGGATAATTTAATGGTTATTTGATATTTTCACATTCAACGCTGAAAATCTCTTTATGATTATCTTCTTTATAAATACTTTGTTGTCTCGTGCTCTTGCCACAGCAAAAGTGCACACATGTGTTGTTCACACAACCTTGTAAGGCATGTGTGCGTGTTCATTTTACAACTCAATGATGTTGTTGATGTATAAATATTGCTGTAATATCTACTTGTGCCGTTGTTGTCATGCCTGCGGTTTTATTTAAACATTTTAATTATAAACATATTTACTTTAAAGGCCAATAAATGTGTGGAAACTTGGCATTTTCCAAAGATGTTACATAATACGCGGCTTTATGAATTGGTTCTTAATTATGATTGTTATTTGCACATACCTGGAAGTAAAGAATTAAAATTAAATTAGACGTTTTAGTTAATATTTTTAGAAATTAAAAACTAAATCTATGGGTTAATAAGTAACCAGGTAAGGTGTAAGGTTTTTGTGTTAATAAAAAGAAGAATGAAGTATGTAAAGTTCTTTATATATCGTCAGCTGAAACTTAAAACCACGTAACTAACAAAAAAATTCACATTTTTAATTAACTATCGCCGGACTTATTTTCTTTAAACAAAGATTAGAAAATTTTGGATCAAGTCACCATTCAAACAAAATTTAGTAAATTAGAATCGATCCAGCCGTTTGGCAGCTACGCACACTGGGGAAAAATGCTAATCTAGCGACAAAAAAATCATAGCTTCCAAACGAATAGTCTGTTCCCCAAAAATAGGGAAGGATGTAGGCTACAAGGTGTGTTGAAAGTTAGGTAGCTATTTTTAACACAGTGTGCGCTATATGTTGTTATTTGACACCAATTTTACCAATAAAACTCTTTAAGCATCGGAAAGCTTGTACCTGCCAAACTAATAGTTTGATAAAAACAAACGTATGCTTGGAAGGGCTGTAGGCAGGGAATTAATACCGTTGGAATTCAAAAGGTCGCACAAAAATTCGTTGTAGAAAAAGAAAGTCACTCAAAAAGTCATTTCAAGAAAACGGCCTCCTTCCTTATCAACAAATTTTCGCTCAGTTAAGTAGCTTACTAAAAGCTTAAAGGTGTTTTCGGGTAGATTTTGCTTTAGCTTATGTATTAAGCCTTAGTGCCATACTTTACCAAACGCCTGAGAAACATCGATGAAGAGCACAGAGCAATATTTCTTTTCCTCAAAGGTTTTTCTAGCTACCCAGGCAGAAATTGCCAACCGTACAAAAAATATAGGACTGGCTAAGCACTTTTTATAAAAAAATGAGTAGTATTTGCCAACTTTAAAATTGTCAACCCGTAAAATGTTTTGCCAACATTTTAGTAAAAGATTTCTTTTTTCAATATTTATTGTTTATTTCAATTTAAATAAATTCCTTGGAAAAGCTTAAAATGGTTGAGCATGCTAAGAGAAGACAGTTAGTGAAGTTCCGAACATTTAGAAAAAGTTGATTAGTGTGGGTAGACTTGATAGTCACGAAACAGCTGTCAGTTCAACCTTCCGTGCATCCAAATTTTTCTTTGAATATTCAACATTTACAGGCTTTAGAATTTCTTTCTTAAATGAATTTGATCAAAAGGTTAAATTAAAAATGAACTTAAGCCATACTAATTAAATAACTTTGGATAAATTACTTACGTAAAAGAGTGATGACAATGGCTACATTTTGAAATTTTGGTAAGATACACTTAACATCTACCATACCTATGTTTATTTTAATATAATTCTGAGGTAAATTGTCACCGCGGACGATTATAATTACCAAATCGGTCAACAGGAACTAGGTCTGGCGAAAATGGGTTCAATTTGTATACAAACAATTTCTGATATAACCATAATATTCCCTTTACTTAAGTCCGTTTCACACTATAATACAAGTATTAAGATTTTTATTGGATTTTATTAGTGCGAAATTAAATGAAAACGGACTTCAAATAATATGAAAAACAGGAGTAGAAACAGTCCGATTCAGACTTTTCAGTAGCATCAGCTGAGTATTTTCATGTGTTTTCGATAATTTTTTTATACAAAAAGGACCAGAAAAAAAACGAAAGAAAAGTACTAACAATTTTAGACCTGAACAAAATACATTCGTATCACACAAGTACAGCGGTGGTTTTTAAGCCATTGCAAGACGAAGATTAAATCATCGGCGGCAGCACATTTTTCTTGAATTTATTACAAAGACGATGTCGATTCTGTTGTTTAGATGAGGAGCTGCGGAATAAAACATGCTTTTTCTTAAATTATAACAAAACAAAACTTTCAATTCTGCTGTTCATATAATATTTCCAAGTGTATATGTTATGCTTGTAATAAGATTATAAACTAATAGAACATTGTATTATATTTAGTTATTGGTAATTTGGGAAAACATTGTCATTTTGGAGTTCCAAGTATTAGGAAAAGTTTGTAATAAAAAAAAATTATATTGGGATATCACTTAAATTTTGATTTTCACAGTGCTTAGCCAACGGTATAAAAAATAATCGGGCGACCGCAGCATGAGGTTATCTTATCATTGTGTGTTGGCACAACACTTCAAAAGCAGAACTTGTAATATTTTGCTAACGTTTCTAGCTGCTTTGCCAACGTTGGGCCGATTTTATTTTTCTGCCTGGGTACATTCAGGAATCTATGTGTTTGAGCAATCGTGTCTTC
The DNA here is from genome assembly GCA_956483635.1 of Panzeria rudis. Lineage (NCBI taxonomy): Eukaryota > Metazoa > Arthropoda > Insecta > Diptera > Tachinidae > Panzeria > Panzeria rudis. Next base: position 157,591,708 of record OY101448.1, read on the forward strand.
TAAAACCGAATTGGTGGTCTGGAATGCATCCAGTACCATTTAGTATGCGTGTTAGCTTACTCATAAGTAGCTTTTCAAATAGCTTTGACATGTTAGATAATAGGCTTGTAGGCCTATAGGACTCCACCTTCGTATGATCTTTGCCTGGTTTAGGTATCATGGTAATTAGCGAAATATTTCATTCTGCGGGATAGCAATTTAGGCGCGAAATACCGTTGAAAATAAATAGAATTATCTTTTTTGCAGTATAGGGTAGCTCTAAGAGCATTTTATTGCTTATTTTATTAGCACCTGGAGCTTTTTTCGAATTTAAGCACGCAATACAGTGTTCAACCTCACGAATATTAAACCTTAAGGTAACATCTAGGATAGAGAGATCTGGTAGCAGCTCTACTATAGTATCAGACGTATTTGGAGTAAATTTTTTCTGCAAGTGGTTTACAAATAGAGTACCTTTTTCAGCTTCAGTTCTTGCCCAGTATTCATTCGAAGCTCGCAATGAAGGCTTTTATATCACTGGTCTTTTCAGGCTCTCGGATATCAATGCGGATATCAAATAATTTTTATGTAGCGCGTATAAGTCATGTGACGCTACCTAAAAATTTTGGATGTTCGCATTCTTTTCACATGTTTGTTTGCTTGCAAATCATTGAAATTTAAAAAATTTATAGGAAAGAGTTGAAAAAAGCTTATAAATATCACGTAATGGTTTTTTTAATAGGCCACCAGGATCGTGTGATTTAAACCCATTGAATTAATTTTTTTTGCAGTTTTGTAAAGTCACTTGTCTACGGCATTAAACAGAAGACAATTGAGCACTTGCAAATCAATATTCGACGATTTATTGGCGAAGTAAAAGACAATAATTGACTTTTTCGGCATTAAGGAACCCTCGGAAACTACAAAACAAAAAATCTGAAGAAATTATTGGGAACTGACTTTTTGTAGAATCCGCTATTTCTAAAATTTGGCCGAAAATAAACAAAAGAACAATTATTTTTTCGGTACAGTTGACGTAAAAACAGACACATACTAAATTTAATATCTGTTTTGTTTTACTTAAGTATATTGTAACTATTATCTGAACAATCGTTCCTTTTACTTTACACAACAATAAGATAATGGACTTTAAAGTAATTGCAAAAAAAATACTATTTTTCAACAATTGATAATTTGCATTGTTTGTTCTACATAAAACTTAATTGTAGTCATTGTTGTAATTCATTTCTGAGCACACACCCAGCGGTAAATTTTAGGAGTAAAGGCGCCTTCTGGAAGGCCTGTTTAGCAGACATAAGGCCTGATAGTCCGCATTCCATACTCATTTGCGGAGGCCTTCCATAGTCGCTTCCCAATGTAGGGATTCTTACAGGTCTCTTCTGGCAACCAATTTTGAAGGGTATCTAAGGAAGGTCTGCTAACAATCAAATGAAGGTATCTATTTTTCCTACTTCAGTATTTTCATTTTTCATTTTTTTCTTTCGATTTGATTAATATGTTTTTGAAGTGTAAACTTCTTTTGGCGCGGTATGCATATTTTTTGGTGAGACCAAATCTGTAAGCTCGCGACACCGTTTTATGTTACGATGCGCTAAATTTTGTTGTTTATTTTGTTCTGCAAGTATTGCTGCCAATACAAATAAAATATTAATATTCACATATCTGAGCAACTAAATCACGGAATGTATTAATATTCGATGTGTGTTATTTTAAGAACAAGATAAAACTTCCAGCAAATTTTTTGGGCGGTAGGACGAGGGGAACGACCACCCCCATACAAATGCACGGAATGTTCTGATATTCGGTGTGTATTCCCTCCAGAACAAAATACAACTTCCAGCAAATTATGGGGACGGAAGGCCGAGTGGAACGGGCACCGACTAAAACAATAAAATATTAATATTCATATATCTGTGCAACTATAGCACGGAATGTTTTGATATTCGGCGTGTAGTCCTTCCAGAACAAAATACAAATTCCGGCAAATTTTTGGGCGGTAGGCCGAAGAGAACGGGCACCCCCATACAAATGACATTTTTATGTTCATATATCTGTGCAACTATAGCACTTAATGTTTCAAAATTCGACGTGTATTGCTTTAAGAGCAAAATACAACTTTATACAAAAAAAATACAAAATTTATTAACGACTACCCTAATTCAAAGAAATTAAATAAACTAAACAATATATGCTTTTTATTATAAATGTTGCCTTTATTTAACAAAAAATTTGGGCAGCTTTGCTCTTAAATAAAATAAAAATGTCTAACACGCCAAAATAAAATTTTACTTCTGTCAGCACTCCCGGATTGCAAACCGTACTTTTTTTATTTATTTTTATTTCGAACTATTTCTTTTTTATCATCCAAAGTAGTTTTCTATTCATTGAATTAGACATGATGTAGATCCGGCGGAATAATGATGAGTTAATCAGCTCCGACATAATAGTAGCATGAGTAAAAACTGAAATTTTATATACAAATTACATGCGAAAAAGGAATAAGAGAATGTTTGTTATATTCAAAGCACGTTTTTTACTTTTTAATTTAAGAAATAGAATACTCTTTCCATCTTCTCTGCTTAAAGAAGTGAATGTGGAATGTGTATCGAACGAAAAATCAAGAAAGAAATTACTACTTCCACCTTCTATTCTACAAGAGGGCAGTTTGCATTTTTATCGGTCTTGCAGACCTTCAATAAGGCCTGAAATTTGCAGGCCTGTTGACTTTTATCACTGGGCACATATGCATAAATACTACATATTTGTACATTCAAATAAGCAGTTTCTGGTAACTACTTATTTACTTAACTTAACTGTAAGTGTATTTGTGTTTGCTTATTATTTGACCGGAAATTATAATTGAGCTTAGAACAGCTTACAATCAAAAAGTTTTTCCTTAAATGTGTCTGGTGTCTATAAATTATGCATTTTATTGAAAACACACAATCCAAAGTAGAATTTGCTTCTTTTTACTTCTTACTTCTTTTTTTTTTTTGTTGGCTTTTGTTGCGATAAAACAGCAAAACGATTTTATTTATAGCAATAACCAACCAACAAACAAACAAACAAACTGTTAAGTAAACTTTTATTAAAATCACACATATACATAGATATACTACACTCACACATTCACAATGCAATTTATATTTTTTGTTTTATTTTCTGTTTTAACAATAACATTTTCAACAGCAACAATAGTTTCCTAAATAAATTTTCTATTGATTGGCCTTAATTTCCCATATAGTTTTTGCTTTCTTCCGTTTTTCGATTTTAGTTATTTCCATTATTAGTACGTACTATTGTTTTTTTGTTCGTTTGTTGTTTAGTTATTTATCCATTCGTTTAATAGCGCTATGGCGCCAAAGGTTTTTCTATTCAATTATTTATGCGTTATATTGGTTTTTGTTGTTAGTATTGTTATTATTTGTTAGAAAAAGTTAGTACATATTAATAATACGAGTACGGCAAAAGTTTTAGTTTTTAATAAATATTTTGTTTACAGTTTTTGTGATTAGGGTGGGGTTTAATTAAATTAAATGCCATATCTAATTAAGTGATTGGATTTTATTATTCTTATTTTTGCTTAAGTCAACAACTTGAAATTTGCTTTCAATAAAATGGTATTTTAGAATTCAATAAACCCAATATGAATGAATCACAAAGAAAAAAAATCATTTTTTATTCTAAGCAGAAGGAATCGTATGAGCAATATTTGAACATATGGAAATCAATATCAATCATACCATTCCAATTAAAGTTAAGAGGCATGAAAAAATTCCCCATACACTTAATGGCTCTTAATTAATCTCACTCTAGGAAGATATTTTAAATATAAGGCATTGACTTGCTGAAGTTTAAGAAATTTATTTTATTTTTAAATGGCTAGAGAAATGTCATTAAAGCTAAACATTAGCTCAAACACATTATACAATGAAGCATAAAGGAACTAAGTGGATCAATCAATCAATGCGTGAATATGTATATATTAAAGCTTAAATTAAATATATATTAAAAATTTATGCATTTAAAAGTCAATGAAAATACCACATTTAAACCACAAAAAAAGATGATTAAAAAAAGAATAAATAAATCACAATAAAGTAGAGATACCACATTTTTCAACCATAAAATTCAAAAAGTCATAAAAACAAGTAGGATTTATATGTTACATGATGTATGTGTATGATTTGTGGTACATATGTTTTTTATATGCCTGTTTTCAAACAAAAACTTTGCATAGAAATATTATTATTGTAGTAAGTTAAGAAGAAGTTAATTAAAATCATTTTTACTTTAAATAAATCATGTATGTTTAATTGATAGGCTTAGTCCAATAGCTTGATAAGCTACAAAAACAAAATATGGAATAAATCGACTTTTATATAAAAAAAATATTGTATGGGTTTTGGAATTTTCTACCTTAAATACACAGAATAATTGGTTGCATAACACTAGAATTATCCAAGAATGTCTCTAGGATGCAAAGCTATATTATCTAGTATGGAAATGAGCATATAAAATCAATTTTTGATTTCATGTGGCTTACCGAGTTATTGCACTAAGCCCTTATATTGTACTTTTTAATTTTTAAATAGCAATAGATTTTTTCCAAAGTTAATTAATTAGTTTGGTTTAAGTTCGCTTTCAATTTAATCTTTCGACGAAATTATTAATTTTTATTTGAGAAAGATATTCTAAAGCATGTAAATACTGAACATTCAAAGAAAAATTTTGAATGTTCGGAAGGTTGAACTGACATCAGATGTTTCGAGACCACCACAGTCTTCTCATCAGAGCCCTTTACCTACACTACCAGCGACGGTAGCCGCAACATCTCAACGAAAATCCTCATTACATTAGTAAGCTCAATTAAGAGATTTTTTCGCCACCTCGCGGCGACTCGTACCATAGTTGCCTGTTTAGGGGTTTTCCCCCTAGATTTAAGGGTTTTTATTTCATTTAGAGGCAAATTTAGGGGGCTAAAATTCTTAGGGGAAAACTTAGGGGCATACATTTATATTCAGGGGATTTCTAGGGGATTTTATTATGCCTATACAATACGTAGTTTTTATTATATTTTACAACTGGTCAACATCTCTTTCGCAGTAGATAATTCAGTATCATTATTATATATGATAGCTAGAAAATTTCCCTATAACTAATAGTTCTGTATTTTACAACTGATCTATTTAGTTTCCGTAGTAGATAAAGTACAATCAAACTACATACATGTTTTTTGTTAATTCAAGTGCAAGATTTAAAAAGAAGTCTTTTGAAAATATGTACGCTATTTTTCAATTTTATACATAAACTTTTTAATTCTGATAACATGTACATATAAAGTTAGCGATGATGATTTGGCAGCTCTTGATATATTTGAAGAAACTTGATTCCTTCAAATGTTAATAAATAGAAATTTTTTGCTACCGCTACTTTGATATAAAATTCAGTTTATATACATACTTACATATCGTTATTTAAAATGCAAAAGGGCCTATTATCATTTTTAAAAACTTTCCAGGAGAGATAAAAAACATAATAACAAGCAAAATATTGTGATTTAAAAAACTGGTTTTTCAGGATAGTATCATTAATTTAGACTTCATTAATAATACTAGCCAGAAAAAATCATTTTTATAATCATAAAAGTTTGCTTTTTATTAAGTTTTTTATCTCCTGAAAAAAAATTTTAAAATCTGATATGCCCTTTTGCTTTTTATATGAAGCCGGTCGACCGGGTTTTTTTTGTGAGAAAATTATAATACAAAAGTTTTAATATTAATTTGCTTTAAAAGAAGAGTTAACAGTTGTAAATACTATCCGCATAAAAATATAGCTTTGAAAAATTTCGGCCGTTAAAAGTACTGAGATCAAAATAAGGATCAAGTCCTTGATATGTATGATACCTTTCAATTTCTAAGCTAACTAGGCAACATTTTCCCCATAATTCTTCTCGATATTAGAAATGTGAAAAAATATTGCCAAACATCAGGTTTCCTAAAAATGAGATGGTATTGTACCTATCAAGAACTTGGTCCTCATTTTGAACACAGTACTTTTAACGGCTGAAGTTTTTGGATAGGAATTTGGCCTTATTTTCACATTAGTGTTTTTGTGCGGATCTCACTTCTTTTTTCTAACTTTACTTTGTTTAGTACAACACTATAATTTCCATCGCTATAATTTCGCATAATTTCTTAATTGCGCATTATAGACCTTTCCATTTACAATCAAAATCCTAAAAAATATCCACATATATAGGAGGAGCAACCCTAGTGCAGAGTTTAGATTTTTTTCTTTGTTATTTCTTGGCATTTCCCGCAACAAGCATTTTTTGTCTACATCACAAGGCCAATTTAGTTCGCCCCTGCTACCACCTTATCAAATTAATTCATCTTAATTGCATGATTCAGTAAATGCTCTTGAGCAAAAATACTTAGGAAAATCAACAGTAAAAGTTCGTCAAGTTTTAATATAGTAAAAACTAATAAAATATACGAATCGAAAAGTATTAGATTGGGCCGGCTTTTAAATTAAAAAAACCGGACTATTCGACATTCGAAAAATCAACATTTTGAAAAAACCGCAGGCCGTATTGTGGAAAAAACCTGTTTAAAAACCGGTTGAAAACCCGAGTCGATCACCCTAGTATATACGTAGCAGTATTTTATTAGTGTTATTTTTTTTAATATGTATTTTATTAAATAAAAATATTCAAGAAACTAGAAAAATATTTTTGGGGGGAATTTCAGAAAAATTTGTAAAATTTAGGGTGAGGATATTATTGTATGTAAATTGAAACTGAATCAAGTTAATTTACTTTATATTAAACTATTACATAAACTTTTACATTCAGGCGTTTTATTCTCAAAATGGGTTAAATTTAAGGGGTGTTAAAATATTTTTGGGGGAAAGAAAAAAAGTTACCGAGCAACACTATTATTAATGAACCTCTATGAAATTTATTTGACATATTGTCATAATTTTATTTCAAATGAAATTTATTTGCTGGTGTTTAAGCATTGTCTATATGCAACATTTCATTGGTGCTTTACCAAATCGTCAGTAGACTTCAAACACAATTTTGCAAAGTTACAAATCCTTTATCTTATGTACAGACTTTCAAAAACCATTTCAGAATTATAAGCAAAAATAAGCAAAGTAGGCTTTGAAAATTATACAAAACCCAGCAAATTAATTTTTATTTGATATGAATCCATTTTATTTTTTATTTGCCGAAACACGAAATATGTGCATATTTAACCCATGTGCCAAATCAACACTATTATATGGTAGCAAAACATGCCCCATTAATAATAACTTAGGACAAAGGCTAAAAGTATTCGTAAACAAATGCTTACGGATAATTTGTGGAATATTTTGGCCTTTTAAAATTTCAAACTAAATCTCCTCCAGCTGACGAAAGAAGAACCAATAGCCATACAAATAGCCAGCATAAAAAGCAAGTGCATAGGTCACACCACATAGGCGTAAACTTCCAAAGCGCAGATACACATCCTTTATTCCTAGGAGTTTCTACCAAAATTAACGTGATTTTGCTGTACAGTATACTTTAAAATTGTATAAATCACCCTATCCAGATGGTCATATTTAGATCTTTGCCATCAATTTTATTGTTGTGGAAGATATGGAGTCATCATTGCCGCGATTGTCTTTAACAAACTGTGGAATGCTTTTGAACGTCTCAATTTTTTTATGTTGAAGCAGATATCTAAATTTAAAAACAAATTAAAGAAATGTTATCATCGATATATTAAAATAAGAGCTCCAAAAGCTAACTTCACTATTTATGTGATCAAGTTTCGTAGAATAAAAATATTTATTGGTAGTTTAATGCTTCAAATGGCTGTTACTACAATATAAATTTAAGCTAATTTATTCTTTTTTAATGGTCTTCTGCATAAACAATAAATATTATGCTCCTTTAAATGTTACAATGCCTATAAAACTTTTGTCGTACCAACACCCATAAAACCACTGCCACAATCTTCTCAGCCCATCACATTATCTTTATTATGTTCACGAGCAAATGCGGTAAAAACGTTTCATTATAAGATTTAGTCAAAGTGAAAAGTGAAAAATTAAAAAAGAAGAACAAGGCTAAATAACTTTATCTCTAGCTTATTTAAATTTTACAAAAAAACCAAGACTTTTTTTATATTGGTGTATTTTATTTTGCTTTAGTGTAAATAAGTATGCCCAGTAAATATCATTACGGGAAAAGAGTGAACCATTGCTTGTGTACTGAATTCATTTATTCAACCACTAACCATCTCCAGAGTCACAGACAATGGGGGTCAGTTTTAATTAAGCGTTATATGAAACGTCTTTAGCTAGAAATTAAGCTGAGAAAATTTCTGTGTGCTGTTTTACTTTTATGCAAAATAAAATTTTTTCACGTAAATACAATATAAAAAACCTAAGAAAAAGTTTCTTAAACGGTTGGAACGAATCGTGGATACTCTCTGGCACTAGCAAGCATTTGTTTAATACATAAAATAACTTTTTTTTTAATTTCAAACCGTTTTAGTACTTAAATATTCTTACAGAAAATACCTTACATATTAACGATAGCAGCAAATACTAAACAAATTCTTAGCAAGTACGAAATATTTAAGACTTGAGTTAACTCTTTTCATTAGCAATACAAAAACTTCTCATTCTTAAGTTTGATTAAGCTTAACAATAGTAAAAATATCTTTTCAATTGATTTTCTATTTTTAATCAAATAATCATCTGCAATGAACATGGCATATTGAAATTGGCATTTCTTTACATACGACGCAATTTAAGCATTCATCCCTTTACATTTACAACATTGAAATTTTAATATTTCATGTTTAAGAAATTTCATTTTCACATAAATATATAGCTAAACAGTAATACCACACCTTGAAACATTCTATACATAGTATAACACACCCATACATACAAATGTATGTAACACAGACAGTGGCTGTCTTCATTCTCACATTTATGTTTATGCCATAACTTCTTTCTTGCATACACTTCCGTTTCCGTTGCAGTGTCGGGGTCTCTTTCTTCATTTATAAGTATACGATTTTAACTTTATGATTGGTAGAAACAGAAGTTTGAAAAGGAATTTCTTAACTTGAGAAAGTGCTCAATATATTTACTTTGTTTAAAAATAGGTTTTTAGTTACACCTTATGAAATTTGAATGAATAAAGATATTGTAACAAAATTTTAAAGATTCTTCGATGGAAGATCTTAATAATAGATACAATTTAATATTTACCACTTTTCTAATTTAAGTTCCGAAATTCCAAGAAAAAAAAAAAAGGAAATAAATATGTTGAAATATATTCAGTAAAGTGCAACTTTGGTTCCGTGCAAATACCGTATACATAGGTATATCCCTTTTTTCCTTTTGGCGATTTTTATTTTAACTTTAATTTAGCGTAATTTTTTTCTTTTTGGCGAACTTTTTTTTCGTCTTTTGCGATTTTTTTTTTAGTTTTGGCGATTTTTTTCGTTTAGGCATTTTTTTTTGTTTTTGAAGATATTTTTGGTTTTGACGATTTTTTAGCTTTAGTCCTTTATTCGTTTTGACGATTTTTTTAGTTTCGGCGATTTTTTAGTTTTGTCGATTTATTTCCTTTTAACATTTTTTGCGCTTTTTGAAAATATTTTCAGTTTCGTCGATTGTTTTAGTTATGGCGCTTATTGTCGTTTCGCCACTTTGCTCGGTTTTGGCGATTTTTTTTATGTTGTAGCTTTTGTTTTGTTTTTGGAAATTTTTTTCGGGTATTGGGTTTTTTTTAGTTTTTTGACGATATTTATAGTTTAAACGTTTGTTTTTAGTTTTGGCACTTTTTTCATTTTGGCGATTTTTTTTTACAGATTTTGGTGATTTTTTTAGGTTTAGCGATTTTTTAGTTGTGGCACTTTTTCGTTTTTGCGATTTTTTCAGTTTTTGGCGATTTTTCTAATTTTGGCGCCTTTTTTCGTATCGCTGATTTTTTCGGTTCTTGGCGATTTTTTTTTCTTTTTTTGACGATATTTTTAGTTTTGGGGGTTTTTTTTAAATTTTGGTGTTTTTTTTTATTTTGGCGATTTTGTTTGGTTTTGGTGATTCTTTTTTAGTTTTTTTTTGGGAATCTTTTTAGTTTTGGTGATTTTTGCATTAAGCGATTTTCTTTACTTTTGATGCTTTGTTTTCTTTACGCGCTTTTTCAATTTGGCGATTTTCTGTTTTGGCATTATTTAAAATTTGGAATTTTTTTGATTAAGCGTTAATTAAAATTTCACGAGTTTTCTTCTTACGATTTCCAAAAACAATTGTCTAAATTGCAAATTGTCTAAATTAAATTGGCCAAATTACAGTGATAGAATACCCTTTAATTTTTATTGTCTTAAATAACAGTGCTTTTTGGTGCAGTCTGTATAATTATACGTTAACTTTGGAAATTTAAAGTTTCTATAGATTAGTGTCTGTGTATTACATTGGTATTTCAACATGTTTCGTTCTCGCTTTAAAACTCCTTTTAAATTTTAACTGCCATATATTTGTTGTTGTAGCGTCCAAAATTTTACACATTCTGCGAAAATGTCGGGAGCGTAGCTGTTACGGTTCTCGAGAAAAGAGCCTGTGATAGACAGACAGACGGACAACGTAGCGAAAACAATAGGATTTCTTTACTCTTTCGGTGTACGGAACCCTAAAATTGAGCTTTTCTACAAAAATTCTTATCCTGTTGTTATTTACCGTGTGATATCTAAATAAATTTTGGTGTATGTAGCCCACACCCGTGGCCTTACGAAATTTTTAGCTTTGTTACGAACTTTGCACTCTTGCAAGTTACGAACTTTGAACTCTTGGAAGTTACGAACTTTGCACTCTTGGAAATTTTTAAGGAAATTAAAAATTTTCTTTTAAAATCGACCAAGTTTGGATAGGGCTGAAGAGGGGACAATTAGCTCTTTTGACGCGATTTTTCTTGTATACGCATTATTGAGAGTTTTGCTTTCAAAAACTGCCAAAAGTTTTGTATGCTCCGCACATTTACGCCCAATTTATTTAAATAAATAATAATTAAAAAATGCAAAAGTTTATTCAGACAGTAAGATTTTGAAACAAATTAATTTTTTCCTTTGCAGATGTTCTTTTATACGAAAAAAAAAACAAAATTCTGCCATTACAATTCATAAATAAAATTACCTACGTGCCTTGAAAGAATTCATTATTTTAGAGGACTATTGACACCTTAGTATTTATAACGGAACTAGTACTATTATGAAAATGCGTTTACAGCACGATGAATTTCTGGCATTTCTTTTAAACATATTTTATTTCTTATATTAATAACTACGTTTAAAAATAAGCTGTGGAGAGAAAAGAAAATCTAAAAACAAAAACGTCAATCCTCATCATTGCCAACCAACAACTATTGTCGTCTTCATCTACAGCAACACTACCATTAGAATAAGTGGAAGCACTACTATGAACATCCCGTCGTAACACAGGCAGTAATATTTAATGATAACAAGAAGTTCGTATTACAATTGCTTTATTATTGAAATAAGAAAATTGCCCTTAATTTTAGTAGCTGAGGTCTTAGATTTACAGAAAATTATAGCAAAGACACCCAGCAACATTTTTAGTAGCTGGTTGTATTCAAAACCAAAAACTCGAGGAAAATTAATATCTTATGTTTTAATATTACTTCTTTATTTATTGGATTAATCACTCCATTAAAGGCAATGGGAGTCCGGTAAGGAAAACTAAACGTTGTTTTTGTTGGACATAATATTATCTGGCTTTCAAATTTTAAAAGTGGTCTAAGACAAAATTTAAAAATGAGTTTACAAGATATTTCACATCACATTATTAAAAACTAATTTAACAAAATGTAATTTTTAAGATATTTTCAAAATTGAGCCATTAGCTAACAACTTTTAAAGTAGCACTATATCAAGCAAAATTAACATAAATAGCTTCGTCAAAATAATCAAGGATTATAATACATTAGCTAACATTTATGGCGTTTTCTTTTCTCAAAAAAAATTTGCATTTTTTACATCTTATTAAACAAATCGCAATTTAAAATTCCTTTAGAGCAAAAATTCACCTTCATAAGGGATGATACAAAGCTATAATCGTTTTTTAAAGTAAATAAGTCGATATTGAACGAACTTTGAGTGATTTTTCGCAGAATTAGTGAAAAAATTTTGGAAGGTGTAGTGGAAATTTTAGGCTCATAGAAGCGTAAAAACTTTGAGTTGACACTACTTAAATTTATTATAAGTCGACGCAATTATTGAAACCCTTAAGGAGATGTTTTATAATAATTAAAATGAATAATCAAAGACATTTAAACAGATTGTGGCTCAGGATATGTAAAATTCAGCTCAGCTGTGTTAAGAATCGTCCTGGAAATTTTTCAAGAAAATTAAGAAACATTACAGCAAGTTCTTTAGAAAATGGTTTGGAGGCCTTGAAATAAAATGTTTAATTAATTGCGATATAGTCGTCAATTAGTCTTTATACAATCTCCTACTGTGTAATAACTATAAACTCTATTTGCTTGAATTCACTTAAAAATTCTTAAGAATTTGTTTTAGAATTGCTTTTATATTAACTTTTATTTAAGAAATGCCCACATTAATCAAACAATTAAAATTTCGTAAATTTTCATTTAATAAATCTATTTAATTAAAAAAATTAACTTTTCCCGGGAATTTCCGGGAACGTGATTTTTTCATTCCCGTTTCCAGGGAAATGCAAAAGTCCGGGAAATCCGAAGGCATGAAAACTGGCTTAAATCACAAGAAATAAAATTTTCTTGGGAAAATTATTTTATGAATTTTAAAGGTCTTTAATACGTGGCCCAAATAAACAAAGCTGTGATAACTAATAAAAGAATAAATAACATGCAACCAAACTTTCGGATCATGTGCTACTGTTTATTAGACTAAGCTTATCAATTTTATTAAATTATTTATATAATAAACTCTTGTCTATACTATCAAAACTGGTAAATTTCTGTGGATTTCTATAAGAAGAAAATAATGGAATCTGTTTTTGTAGCCTCTTAAAATGTTACGCTAGCTTGACAAAAGTATTTGTAACTAATATGGAAAACTTTTACCTCAATGTCTTTAAAGTATTTTCTTCATGTTCTGTTTAAAATATATACACAAAATATATATAATCATATTTATATTTCAAGCACTTATTTTGCTAGTTTGTATGTGAAGAATCTGTATTTACATTTTCTATACAATAGCTACTACATACCAAAGTACTGATTAAGATACGCTTTTCGAAAAACATTTAATATAAAGCAAGCCATACACGTTATAACCGTTGGTGCAACTTGAGTAGGTTGTACACGAAATTGTTGTATTTAGTTGTGTCTTTGTTGTACGAAAGATAAAAAAGTTTTTATTTTTTGCCATGTTGTACAATACTGTCGCAACATATCTGTGCTTGTCGCATACTCTCTTATGTAGTATACTTGCTCATTCTTGTTGTGACCATCTTGCAGTAAACATTGAATGTGAGTATTATTTGCGCACAACATAAAATAAGAGTTCTTTACTTGTCCACAAGTTGATTGCAAAATGAAGTTGTGCATGAGATCGGACACTAAATTGTATCGTTTGTGCGGCAAACATACAACTTGATTACTAGCTGAGTTGTACTAACGGTCGCAAAGTGTATGGCTTACATAAGAGTGAATGTTATGCTGCAAGTAGACTATTAATGAATAGTCAGAATATATAAGCAAACAAACAGTAGATGTAAAAACTTTTCAGGCTGCAATCATATTTTTATTAAATATTTTATACTTAGTTTTTTGTCTTTTAAAAATTACAAAAAAAAAATCACTTGGCCTTATTTACAACTGGGGGGAATAATAATTATGACGTCAACTCACGCTCGTAAAATATAAGACTGTTACGATCATATGGTGCATATCATATATCGTAGTATTTTTTCTGCATTTTTGTTGCCCACTGCATTCTATATATAATCTTGAGTTCACTCATATTAGACATATTGTATATTTTCTTTCATTTTCCTTTTAATGTCACACAAATAGGAAGATAAGTCAACAAATTATTATTGTTGTCATTAAAATGTCTACATTTCTTTTTATTCAATTTCAAATGTTCTCAAATAACATATTTTGACATTAAGGGAAACCATTAAAAAGTCCTTAATATAATGATTGTAATTTTTTATGTTTGGTTCAGTGCTTTATTTAGAAATATATGTAAATACATGTTAGAGAGTTTTATTATTAAATATTGTATGCCATATAACTTTAGTTGTACAAAGAAAAATATAATTTTCAAAGTTATGTCAAAGGCAGTTAACAATTTTAATTAAGAGTGCTAGCAGCATTATTTTATCTAAATTATCTTTATAAGGAAATGAAACCAAACAAATTTAGTTTTAAAGTATACATTAATTTATATGAAATTAGATTTGTGTTTCCTTTTAGATATTTAACGAATAACATTTTTATATAGACTCTTTTGGACAGAATTACCTTGTAGCTTCATGTCATACGAAATTGAGGCCTGGATCACTGTTGCCTGAAGTGCTGATTTGATATACTTTTAACAGACAAACTTCCGGTTTTTTTTAATCTCTTAATATACAGATTTGCATAGGAATATGTCAAAAACGACATTTCGCGATTTTTTGTGGAAAATAATGCTTTGGGTCCTCGAAAACAATATTTATTCTACGATTTATTATTTTTTGAACTATGCAAAAATTTGCTGTTATTTTTTAGTTACCCACGATAATCTGCTATTTGACATCCTAAACTGCAAAATATGATTTCATAATGTTCTACAATATTGTTAAAAAATAATAGTTTTTTTTATATTATTAAAATATTTAAACCTCGAAAGATTGCATTTTATGGCAAATGCATATCATTTTCTAGCATATATTTTATTAGCATCATCTTACGGCAACCTTTAGAAACAAATAATGAGGCAGTAAATAAGAAAATTTTGCAGCCTTTAAAATAAGATACTATTAATGAAAATCAGATACAAAATGTTGCAACTAGGCACAAGTACATAACTAGTGTTTTTTTTCTTCTAAAATTATGATAATACACAGTGGGGATTTTCGCCAAATTAATGGTAATAAATCTAGAACCTCTAAGCTGCTGATTGGCTTTGTGTGAAACTTGAAACATCTTTAGAGGAGGAGTCAGGATTTATAGGCAGTATTTTGATGGCCTTGTAGCTTAAGCACGAGTGGAGGTACAATGGGGCAAAGTTGATCACCACGGACTCAAAAAATCTGTTTAAATGTCATCCGATTTCAACAATTTAAAGCGCGTTATGTTTTGCTACAAAGTTAAAAAAATTAATGATATTTGTTTCTGGTATCTCCCATAGTTCAGAAGATATTTGACTTAAAGATAAAACAAATATGTTTTTGTCTTTACTGTTTTTAGTTTTTTGCTTATAACTTTTTAGTTTATATTTAGATTTTAACTTAGGAGACACTATTCGATTTTTTTAATAATTCTCAATAAAACAGGAGTAAAATCTGCATTATCTGAAATGTGAGTGTGGGTGGCTATGTTGTATGCATATATGCCATACATGGCATTTTTGATCTAAATGACCGTCCCGTTAATAAATTGTGAATAAAAGCGAAATTTGTGCATCGATTTCGTTAAAATAAGTCAACCATCATCTATGGCATATCTAACTTTATTGCTTTAGAATAGGAACACAATTTGTATCGTTTAAAATTTTTACTAAATATTCAAAAATATAAATTTGCATAAAATATATTTTTTGTCCAAGCTTTCATATAAATTGAGCTATGAAGCTACGGAGCCGATTAAAAAATGATAGTAGTACCACTTTGAGGTAATTTTATTGCAAGTTTTTTATGGTGGCTGATGAAAGCCACTACCGAAAGAAAACTTGATATCTTTTTTTCTATCTAAGTAATATGGGTTTTTTTTTGTTTTTGTCCTTAGATTTAATAAAAATGGAAAATTGGGGCACTGAAAAAAGAATCTGGATTGTCCGCCACTGTCACGCATTGAAGTCTGTTGTTTTGGTTCAAAGATAATACAGGCGCACGTTTGGCGGCGATCCTCCGAGTAGATGGACCATTATGAGACTAGTGTATAATTTTGCAGAGCATGGGACAGCGAAATCCTTCCATTCGAATAAAGGAAACTATTGCTGCCATAGCTGCAAAGCAACCACAGTGTTTCAACAAGGAGATTATCTGCTCAAATGGGTGTCAGTAGGCAGACTTTGCAGACAATAATGCATAAGGATTTGAACTTATTCCCCTACAAAATTCAAATGGCTAATAAAATTAATGCAGCAGACTTGCCGATTCGCTAGGAATTTTGCCAGAATATGCTTTAAAATGTGGAAGAGTTTGCTAACTTTGCTTAATTGTCTTTAATGTAGCAAAATTCATCAGCCACCATTGTAGCTATATTATTTCATTGTGTCATGATTTTATAAATTCTCTTGGAAAAGCTAAAAACAGCCTAAAATTTGCTCGTTTATTTTGTAAATTGGCCAAAGATTTTCGACGAAATTTTCAATACTCGTTTATGTCATAAATATTTACAATTTTGGTAAACGGATTTACGATTTAATGCTTATTTTACCGTATATAAAATTTTGAGATATGGTAGTCTTTTGCTAGTGTGTGAATATCCGTTTTTTGCCATTTTATATACAAAATAAGTAAATTTTCATTCTTACGATTTGCATTCTACAATATGTTTTCTCTAAGTGTACTAACCAAACTTTTATTTATAATGGAAGACAACAAGCCCAATTAGTTATCAAAAATAAATATATACAGTAAAGAGCGACTTTGACTCGCACACGAAGGCTTCAGTACAAATACCATACACACGCGTATATTCCTTTTTTCGTTTTGGCGATTTTTGTTTTTTTTTGGACTTTTGGCGAATTTTTTCGTTCCGTACACGAAAAGTGTAAGGGAACCCTATTGTTTTTCCTACGCTGTCCGCCTGTCTGTCTGTCTGTCAGGGGCTGTTTTCTCAGGAACCATTAGAGCTACGGACCTGAAATTTTCACAGAATATGTAAAACTTCTGCCGCTACAACAAATATATGACAGATAAAAATTAAATTAAATATATAGACACTTTAAAAGTTAGTGTTAATTGGTGTAGTCTGTAGAATAGACTACACCAATTAACACTGATATATAAAGCAATAAAAACTAAAGGGTGTTCTAACAGTTAATGTAATTTTACTATGTAATTTACTATGAAATTTTCAAAAACGCTAAAACTAAAAAATTCCAATATTAAAAAAATTTTATAGCAAAAAATCGCCAAAATAAAAAAAAAACGCTCAAAGGAAAACAGCACCAAAATTAAAAAAAAATCGCTAAAACGCAATATATCACAAAAACTAAAAAGATCGCCAAAAAACTAAAAAACGCAAAAAACCGATAAAAGTGGTCAAAACGAAAAAAGCATCACAACTTAAAAAAATCGCTAAAACTAAATATATCATCAAAAATGAAACAAATCACCAAAACGAAAAAAAGTGTCAAAACCAAAAAAAAAGCGCCAAAACTGAAAAAAACCATAACTAAAGTAAATCGCTAAAACTAAAAATAACGTCAAAAAGCCAAAAAGAACGTTAAAAAAACGCCAAAACTAAAAAACGCCATAACTAAAAAAAATTGAAAAAAAAAATAAATTTTTGCAAAAAACCAAAAATATCAAAAACGAAAAAAATCGCCAACGCGAAAAATTGTCATAACCAAAAATAATCGCTTCAATTAAAAAAATCACCAAAAACCGAAAAAAGTTCCCAAAACCGAATAAAGCACCAAAACTGGAAAAACTCGCCACAACTAAAATAAATCGCTTAAACTAAAATATGGTCAAAAGAGAAAAAAACGTTAAAAAATGCCAAAACAAAAAAATCGCAAAAATAATTGCAAAAAACGAAACACGCCAGAAAAAACGAAAAAATCACGAAAATTAAAAAACCGCAAAAAAGTAAACAAAAAAGCACAACGAAAAAAGTGCCAAAATGAAAAAAGGGGCAAAAACGAAAAGAGATATACATATGTGCAGATTTTTTTTCCTTGGATCTTTTTTCGTTTTGTCGAGTTTTTGTCGTTTTTGGCGATTTTTGTTAGTTTTTACGACCGTTTTTGTTTTGGAGAGTTTTTTGTTTGGAGTTTTCGGTGTTTGGCGATTTTTTTCGTTTTGGCCATTTTTTCGCTGTTCTTAACGATGTTTATAGTTTCGTAGATTTTTTAATTTTGGCACTTTTTTCGTTATGGCGATTATTTTAGTTTTGGCGATTTGTTTTATTTTGGCCGTTTTTTCGTTTTTTGGAGATGCGTTTCGTTTTTTGGCGATTTTTTAGCTTTAGCGATTTTTTTATTTTTGAAGTTTTTTATGTTTTGCCGATTTTTTTTATTTTGAGGACAGTACGATGGAAAAAATATCCTGTGTTTCACATACCGGCAAAATCACGGCCACCATCTATGACACTTAAGGTAGCCCAAGATATCCCTGAAACAATACAACTACTTGAGTATTGTGTTATCTTTTCAGGAATGTCAACGAAATTGCCATATCGTCAGCTTATTATTGGTTTGCTGCTTTCTAATGCTTTTTTCTATGTTTATGGGTCAAACCAATAATAAGGTGACGATATATATTTATATATTGGGTGTTTTTTATTGAGGTATAGAACTTTAAGTTGGCATCACTTTTTTAACTGGCGGCCATTTTGTCAGCTGTCAAGTGATTAATATTTAGTTTGGTTTGCCATTTCATCATGAACAGGTTGACAAAAGAACAACGCTTGCAAATCCTGCAAATTTATTTCGAAAATAATGGTTCAGTTCGCGAAGTTTACCGCAAGCTCCGTCCATTTTATGGTCGACATAATCGTCCATCAGAGCAATTAATTCGGTTAACCATGGATCGTTTTCGCACTACGTTTACTCTATGTGATAATACGCATCCGCAGAGACGTCGAACAGTGCGCACCGAAGAAACAATTGCCGCTGTAGAGAAAGTGTTGAAGAGGACCCGAATGAATCGATTCGCCACCGTGCACAGCAATTGGAGCCGGTATAGAGCCATGATAACCGACTATTTTGTTCCCGAATTGGATGGCATGAATGTGGATGAGTTGTGGTTCCAACAAGACGGCGCTACATGCCACACAGCGCACGTCACAATCGATTTATTGAAGGAAACTTTCGATGAGCGCATAATTTCGCGGAATGGACCTGTCAATTGGCCACCAAGATCGTGTGATTTGACACCATTGGATTATTTTCTTTGGGGATATGTGAAGTCGCTCGTCTACGCCAACAAACCAGAAACGTTAGGGGACTTGGAAGCCAACATTCGTGGCGTTATTGCCAACATACGGCCCCATATGCTCGAAAAAGTGGTTGAAAATTGGACCTGTAGAATTGGCTTTATTCGAGCCAGCCGCGGCGGCCACATGCCCGAAATCATATTTAAACATTAATGGCATAAAATTATCCTTCCAATAAAGCCAAATTGATGGACATTAAAACGATTTTCTTGTGTTTTATTTCAATTCGAAGTTCTATACCTCTAAAAAAAAACACCCTATATATATATATATATATATATATATATATATATATATATATATATATATATATATATATATATATATATATATGTATGTTATTTTAGTGCTGCCATATTATACATTCACACAATATTGACTATTACAATAATATACAGCTAAATATGCACACTTGTATATAATTTCACTTAAGTGTATCTTGAAGTTGAAAACACCACTTTTTTCACATATTGCTATGAATACATAACTATGTAGACCTTTAATATCTTTTAGTTTTTTCATTGGGTGTATAATAATTCTAATAATATAAGTTAACTTGATTGAAATATGATTTTTTCAAAGCATGTAACTAATGAAAATACAAAGTAGAAATTCTTGACTTTGTATAAGGATCAGACTTAACACCAATTTTTTCGAGAACAACCGCGATCTCAACATCAGAGGTTTTTTATACCTCTCAACCACTCCAAAGTTAACTAGACAAACGGCAAATATTTAAACATTTTGAATTTAGCTTTTTTTCTTAAGTTCTTTTACTTAAGCTCTATCGGTTATTACATATTATATAAATTTGCATTTTAATTATATTTTGCCAAAACATTAAATAAATTTTTTGCAATAATTTTTGTTAACAAAACTTAAAAAATAATATTGATCATTTTCTATTACTTTTTCCAACTTTCTTCTACACAGACTCATGGGGAAAATTAAAATATAATTAAAATAAAAGTAATTCTTTTTCATTACACTCTTATCGAAATTGTTGTATCATATAACCAAACGTTTATTTAACAAGTTTACCTCAATGGATTTTGACTTGTTCGTTTTTAGTTTTCATAATATTTTCACAGTCAGTAAAAAACTGCAACAATTCAAAATTTATTTGTATTTTCATTTGTTTTGTTCAACTTTGAGCTTTCAAATGATTTTTGTTATTACTTTTTATTTTATTTTCACTTTGTAACCCTTAAAAGGAGTAAAACATTACTTCGAAGATTGATAGTACTGAATTGAAATTGATATTTTCAGCTTACTTCTGGTTCAAGTTTACGAAGAAATTTATTATATAAAAAAAGAGTTGAGAATGCGGCAAGCAAAGAAAAACAAAATGCAATAGTTAAATAAATCAAGAAAAAGGAGATTGCGTACTTTTGAATTACAAAAGCTACAGTGAGTGCGAATTTCAAAATACGTAAGTAGTTGGAAAACTGATATTTCCTTTAAGCAGTATTTGAATTGGAAATGGAATATTTCGGTGGAGGCGCACAGTGATAACTGCAATTTTTTTCAAGATGTTTCTATTAAGCTCTATTTATGTGACAGTACACACCTGCAGACTCTCGCACATCGTCTGTTACTATTACTAAGGCTCACCAGATAGTAGGTGGAGTAAAAAATTTTCTATGTAGGATCACACATAAATTTTTTAAGCCTTAAAATATTTTTCCACTAAAAATTCTCTAGAAAAACAATTTTGCTTAAATTTTCTTCTATTTTTTTCCTCCGCTTTCTGTCAACTTCTGATCGAATTTATTTTCACTTGTAGTGGTATGATTGCTACTTTTGTGCATGCATCCAATTTATATAGCATACATCTAGGTAACATAAGGCGTATGATTAACAATGAATTACATGAAATATTACTTATACGCTAATGTAAGCCCACTGTATTATTAATTGAATTGTTTGTTTCTTTTGTTTTCGCAAACAATTTCTTAGATGGTTTGTAAGCTATTATTTTCCAAGTGTTTGCGGTTTGTTTTAAAAAAGTTTTCACTTATTTTTTATTTATTTATCTTATATTTTATTTTTTGTAAAACCAAGAAGAAATCATTCGTTGTTAAAATAGTTTTTTCACTTTTATGTTTCACTTTATAAAAAAAAGAAAAGAGAATTCTTTATAGATAAGTTACGACGTTTAATTTTTGCGTATATTGCAAAAGTTTTCTAGGTTTGGCTGGCTAAAATATTAAAAAATTTTTAGATCTTAAAAACCAACTGACATACAGTATAGTTTTTTAGTGCCTTGACTGATAAGCCGAATCGTTAACTTTTAATCGGTTTGACATATCTTATCGATTTGTTTTTCATTAAATTGTTGACTAATAATAAAGTTATCGATAGTACGAATAATAAAAGCTTTGAGCTCAAACTGCGGTTTTATTTCTTGCTCAACAAAAATTCCACCACAAATCGAAGCATTTTGATGATGACATCCTTAGAATTAAAAAAAAAAAATAGTTTAATATTTATAGATATGCGTAAAAGCCATGTACGTTAATACTATTTAATTCTTTTTATCAACAACTAATAGTATTTGCAGTAACATAGTCCCAGCATAAATCGGTATATCATACATTTTGTACAGTGATTTTATAGTTTTTATGTTATTATTAAATAAGTTTTATATAAAGGGGTACCTATCTCAAAACAAGTCACGTGACTGGTTCGAGTAATTGGTGGGGGTCAATTTAAAAAATTAATATACGCAGTGAGTCGTTGTAGATCCAAACTTAAGATACTTCTCCTATGCTGGTTTCTTCACTATAATTTATTGTAAGATAATTTTTTCCAAATTAAGTATATTTTTTATATATGGGGCATTATTTTTGAAGCGGACAGCTCAAAATACTTTTTTTGCCGATATTTCTTGATAGTTCTAGTACGCATGATGTGTATGAAAAAAGTTTTTTGTATGAAGTTTATTTGTCGAGTTATGGAATGCAAAAGTGTTGCCGTTTTTTGAAAAAAATGTTTAAGTTATTGTTTCGAGCTAGAAAAACAAAAATAAAAGAAATAATGAAAATAAATCATCCGTATAGAAATTCAGGTGATCTTAAAAAAATTATTGTAAACAAAATTTTTTTCATGGTACAAGCTGGAAATGACCATTTAACATTGAAATTTTTCTAACTTCGACATGTTTTATTGTTTTTATTTTTCACCAAAAAATAGCCAAGGGTGTGTTTATTATACTGTAAAAGATTGAAAATGGGATCTGCATATGTCTAAAAATTATACCAATTTCTTTCCATGATAACCAGCTTTTGGTCATTGTTATAGAGAATCGTTATAAGGTATCGTGTAAACCTTATGTTTAAGGTATTAGCTGTGTTTAGCGTTTTTTTAGTAAACCTCAACGGGAAATTTTTTAATGCAACATTTCAACTAGGGATGTAACGATATGCTTTTTTGCCGATACGATACCGATACTAAAAGAGAAATATCAGCGATACCGGTTCCGATACCGATACG
This sequence comes from Panzeria rudis, assembly GCA_956483635.1. Lineage (NCBI taxonomy): Eukaryota > Metazoa > Arthropoda > Insecta > Diptera > Tachinidae > Panzeria > Panzeria rudis. The sequence continues at coordinate 157,614,593 of OY101448.1, forward strand.
CATATTGAAAGTTTTTTGACAGGAAACACCTCAAACTCTATAACTTTCCTTGGTAAAAAAATCGCAATAACTTTTTCGGTTCAGTTTTTTGTAATTTAAAACTAAACTTTAACAGCGATTTACCAAAAATACATTTTTGTCATATAGAACGAAATACCTTACGAACGACGATATCACAAATCTAGAACAAAATTTTTCCCAAAATACTTTCATTGTACAAGCAGATTTTCTTTTCAAATTAAAAATATATGTTTAAAGTAAAGTAATTTAACTAGTATTAAAGAACCCATCACACAACAATGAGCTTAAGTTTGGGTCTAGAACCTAGCACTAATTACCTTCATTATGTCAATTGACGCCCTCCAATGACAACGCCATGTAAAAGTTACCGGTCCCCCTCATATAAAGTTCCGGAACTCGAGCCGGTTGCTAGTCCTTGGGAGCCAGTCTCGTGACCTGTCTTGTGACAGGTTCTTTCCTCTCTATGGTAATAAGTGCGACGTGATGCAAAATATTATTGGTGCAATTCTACTATCTTTATGGTGGTGAATAATAATTTCATAGGCTAAAGCCATGCACTTTTTGACTGTTGAGTAGCGTAATTGTGTTAACAAACGAAACATTTCATAATAATTATTAACTTTTCATATTCAAAAATAAAATATTACGTTGAATTTGTAAACAAAAAACAGCTGACTAAATAGCACACTGAAAAAAACTTAGGTAACAAAATAGTACATATTTTCATATAATAATTTTATATGAAAAATATCAACAAGATTTTTATGACAGTCATAAAATTTTACGCAATACTACAAACATGACGCAATAGAAGACTTTGCAAATTGGCTAATAGTATTTCTATGTTTTTTATAACATTATTTATAATACAGTAAAATACACATAAGAGTGTATTAAATTATTTATTTATATAAAACTTACCCGTCACTTCCAAAAGCTTTAAGCTCTCTATGCAATGTCTCCTTAACATTATCCTGGGAATACAAGCCAATGGGCGAGTTGAATTGTTTGTGTACCAGTTTACGTTGAACAGCGGCCATTTTTATTAATAGTTTTTATTTAGTTATTCAAATTTATTTATATATTTTATTTTTAAGAATGCAACAAAACACTTTGCACCAAGGAAATTTTAACTATTGATATCAAGCAAATCTTTAAAACTTATTGAAGCTAAATGGAAAATATATAAAATTTTAAAATGAAAATAATCAAATAAATTTCTTAATTCTGTATTATATATGACCGCAAATTATTGAACAAATAAACCACTAGTTATTTTCTTCGAAAAATTTTAAATGAAATTACTCTGAATGGATTTATACACCGGTTTCTACAAGAACTTTTAACTACAAAATCGTCGATCGTTATTCGTTGTGTTATTCGCTCTGGAAAATAGGAAACAAAGAAATGTTTTAATATTTTTTATATATGGAATGCTGAGATTATATTGTATATTTTTAATGCTACAATGATTATAGAGGCCGAAAAAATAAACTGGACTACAGGCTGGGGTAAGCTGCGCAAATTTTCAGTGCTACAGCTCAACTAAAAAAAAAACAAGAAATTCTTATATATGTTCTATCCTTTACGAACAAAATATGTTTTTTTAATTATTCTTATTGTTATTTATACATCGTAATATTAACTTGTAAGGCAGTAGAGTTATTAACCTAATATTGCTTAAAACTTCTTAACTGAATATAAAAAATTTAATAGATTTTAAAATGTCTTTAATAAATATTAGGCAACAAGTGCATTTACCTCTTTAATATTGATAGCACTTCATAAATATTGATAAAACAATAAAAAAGTTTTAAGCTATAAAAAAGTTTTAAATGTATTTAAGTGTTCTACCAATAAATAATAAAATATTTGATTTATGTATTAAGTATTGAAAGAAAATTATTAACTATCATTTATTTATCTACATAAAAATTAAATAAATTATTGCCAGATGCGATATTAAACAACATTAAAGTTTAATCATATATGAAATACAAAAACTTTCATTTGGCCAAATAATTTCATTACGATAACATTAACATTATCTTTGTCTGTTAACTAGCGAGTTGCGTTGTAATTGAAAACTATATAAACAAAAAAACATATAAAACAATAGTTACACAAACTTGCCACTGGCCATCCTAATTGCATAGATATTTAATATGTTTACCAAAACAATGCAGTTATACAATTTTGTATGCCTTTATCTTGCTGCGGGTTGTACTCTTATATAAAATTATTATCAATGTTGGATAATTAAATTTAACTGAACAATTACAACAAGCCTATTAGGTTCAATAATAAAAACATACGTTTTGTTTTCTTTTCATTTCAGTTACACTCAAAAGATTATGGTGTCAAAAGCAACAAGACTGTAAAATATATTATAAATGATTTCTTTATAAGAGTTTTTTTCGTATATAATTTAAAATTTACAAAATCTCATTAGTACTTGTTTTATATTTAATTTTGTTAGTTCATATACGGTGGCATGCAATAACGTCCATGAACGTTATTTCCACTTTGAAAAGGAAATAAATTCCATGGACATTTTGAAATGGAAATAATTTCAGCAAAAAGTCGAAATAAAGTCCATGAAAATAGTATTGCACAGTAGAAATTGTTTGCACATCAGGTCTTCGGCCGGCCTTAAGATTTTTCTTCTCTGAGTATGTGGAATAGTGGCTTCGCTGAGTAAAGATTTGTTGGTAGGTAGGAAATCTCTACTCAGAAAAGCCACTATTCGACATACCCAGAGGAGAAACTCCTAAGCCCGGCTGAAGGCTGGCTAGGCAAAAGTATTTTACTCTGCAAAACTAGTACTTTTCTTTTCAAAAAGGATATAATGTCCATCGGACATTATTTCCTTTTTGAAATGCAAATAATATGTGAAAATAATGTCCATGGATGTTATTTCCATCAACATTATTGCATGCTAGCGCATATATATTAGGAATGGTAGATTAAAAAAAAAAATATATATATATATATCGTTTGGAGATACAGCTCTACGCAGAATTATAAGCAACATTTCTTGGAGGTTTTACCCTTTTTTTTCCTTATTTTTTACCCTTTTCCTACACATTTGACGCTTTTCTTCATTTCATAAATGGCAACACTGATAAAAAGTGCTTGAAGCAGTTTGTCGATACCTTTTGTCAAAACATTAAATAATTATAGTCATACGTCATGCTGTATTGAGACAAACTATTTTAAGAGCCTTTAGCAGGTTTTTATACAATAAAGGTGTAATAATCTGGGAATCACTGACGCTAGTACGCCGATTTTTTGGTCATATGTTGGTTGTACAAGTCTGAACTGATATACCAGCTTTTGTTATATACAGGCGGAGTTTGCCCCAATTACTGGATGGTTGTGTACAAATTTAGTCACATACTATTTTGGAATTTTCGCAAGCTCATAGTCCATTTTAGATCAGTGGTTTGTTTCTAGGGCAAAGCTACTTAGAATTCTCTGTAGAATCATTTCCCTCTTACGATGATTATTCACAACATCCAGATAATTAATTAAAATGTTGTGTGAATTATACAAAATTGAGGATCATTCGTAGTTACGATATTTCTTGACTTTTTTACGCAAAAGAAATAAATTTTATAAATTTCCACACTTTTCTTAAAAAGAAAATACGGAAAATCCAATTTTCTTAACAACATGAACATGGCAAAGAGAACTTCTTGTACTGACAAGCCTATGTAAAAATCAGTAGAAATGATGCAGATTTGTACCACTTCCGGATCACAAGTTCGGGATTTTGTTGACTTACAGGGAAGCTCCTTTTTTACTGGGAAGTAGAGTTAGGGCAGTAGATAGAACCTTCTTAAACTCTCTTCAAATTTGGGAAAAATGTAGATCAACATTGGTTTTTTCATACGACAAATATGACAAGTAACCAATCATAATTACCCCTCGAAAGTATGCTGAAATTGTGTACGTTTTTAAAAAAAACCCAATGTGTTTGTTGAAGAATTCCACACGAAGAAAGTGGTGCTCATATTATTTCGCATGAAGACTCAAAATTTTGTAGATCCATTTCATATGTTTTTCAAAAAATAAACGGAGTACTCTATTTCTGCAAACATTTTTCATGAGCAATTCGTGTCAACTTTTTTATATGGACTTTTGACAGCATTTCGGACGAAATGATGAACAGAGTACCATGATTTATATATATTTTGTTCTTGCAGTCGACTCTTACCCTGCGTCTATACCTGATCTATTTTTATCATGAAAAAAGTCAAACTTTATATTGAAAAATTATTATATTTTTTGTTAGCTGTTTTTCATATATGGAATTTCACATTTGTCATGATAAAAATATATCAGGTATAGACGTAGAGTTAAGCACGATTTACGCTTATTAAAGACACCAATGTTAATATTTTAATTTTTAGCTCTTTACTCTGGTCACGACCATCATTTGGCACCTGTAATTTCCTTTATTGTTTTTAGGGAATAAATCAAAGCTGTTTCTATCGAGTTGAGTAGGAAGACGTTACACGTCAGTTTCTAAATCTAGCAAAAGTAAGCCTGTATAGAACGATTTTTTGAAACTCGAAACATACCTAGGCAGAAATTGCTAATCTTCCAAAAAAGCAAGCACTAGCAAACCAATCTTTTATAAAAAAAGCAAAACTGTTTGCTAACGTTAAAATTTGCAACCCGTAAAATGTTTTGCCAATATTTTAATAAAATAACTTTGGTTTAGTTTTTAATGGTTTTATTTATTATAATTTCTTTATAGATAATACTGAACAACATGACTATCTGCCATTAATTCAATAGTATAAATTTGGTATCTCTCTGGTGTAAGTATTGTCGTGAAAAAATCAAAAATATATATTTTATCAAAATAGTGATCTCATTTTTTGTACATTTCATTTAATTATTCGGAATATTTTTACAGACTCGTAATTTCAACAAAATTAACTTTCGCATGTGGTCAACTCCAAACATAAAATCGACATTTCAATGGAAACAGTTTTATAACAAGAATGGAAATTCTTTGAAAAAGTACTGAAAATTTTTAAAAAGCACATAAATTTTTAATAATTTTTTATTTGCTAAAAAATTGCACTGGCATGCCGCGTCACACAACATAAAAATTGGATTGTACTTTTGACCAAACCAATCTACCCACATTTATTTTGATACGCTGAATCCGAGTCTGAGTTCGATTTGTATCGTAAACCCTCAAAATTTCGAGTAAATTGCAAAAAAAAAGCAATAAAAATCAAGAAAAACAGCAGATTTTCGCAATTTTTTTCAAAATTTTTTTGGGTGTACGATCCTGATGGACCTCATATTCGAATTCAGCGTGTCGAAATACATGTCGTTGGATATCCTTTATTTGTTTGTTTTTTTTTGCCGGTGCATCAGTGGGTCCTACATATATTTGTGTTTTTGTAGATGGCTTCAGGCCCTATATCGCCGCTAAAGGGGAATTTTTCGCCCATTTTCTAAGAAACAGACGAAAGACGCATACAACGAAGAGTTAGTGGGTTAAATTGATCAACGAAAATGTTTTATGCATGACCTAAATTTTATTATTAACGTGTATCCACGCTTACGTAAGTAAAATCCTACTAATATTATAAATGAGAAAGTTTTTATGTTTGTGCCTTTGGATGTTATAATGTTTGATCCACTATAACACGAAAACCGCTTAATGGATTTAGATGAAATTTAGCGAACGACCCAGGTTAAAATACAGGTTAATTTTTAAGGGGCTAAAATGGCTAAAAGTGGTACTTTTGTTCCTTTTTTACCTGCGAGTGTTCTATCATTTCAGCAGCCGGATGAATGCTAGCTAGTTAAAAATAAATCAGAAACAACTTTTTTGTTCAATTTTGTTCGACGTCAAAGGATGGCGTGCTATCATCAATTGGAAAAATGTTTCAGGGGAGGCAGTTTCGGTCAAAAAATATTTTTATTTTCTTTTAAAGAAAGAAACAAAGTTCCCAACATGATCAATATTTGGGTCCCAGCTAATAACAGAAAAAAGTTTTCGTATAGACATTTTTCTTTTTTCTTTAAACAATTTTAGTAAAAATCTATCAATATCTAAAATTGCCTTCATTCAAAAATATACAAAATATGCTGTGTGTCAAAAAGTAATTAAAAAAGTTTTATTAAAAAAAATTTTTTTAAATATACCATTGACAATTTTTTGTTGATGTTCAAAGTTTGACTTAATTTTGAGCAATATAAATTGCTTTTATTTTGCATATTTTACACATTAATCATGTTATCGTTATAAGCATAAAATATTATATTCCAACTAAAATGAGTGAAGAAATAACTTAACTGGATAGTTTATTTTAAAACATGGATGTTTGTTTTCTTTATTTTTTAAAAGTTAATTTTTAGGGTTTTGGCCAACTAATTTTAAAAGCGAACACTGTGCATTGGTCCGATTGCATTTTCTGCTTGGGTGTATTCATACATACAAACAAAAATATGTTTAATGTGAAAAAATGATATTTTACAATATTATAGCACTAATTTTCGAGCGTACCTGCTAACAGAATTGTATGTTTCGATATTGAATGAAATACATTTTACTCAAAATAACAGCCGAGATAGAAACGTGTAAAAACTTTTGTTTTATTGTATAATAGTGTTGTTGCATGTCATGTGTCTATCAATAAAATAATATTACACGTATGAACTGTTTTGGCAGTATTGAACAATCGCACAAGCACATACACATTTGTATATGCAACTGTATGAGTCTCACATACTGGCATTGATATACATGTCCTGTAGGCAAAGTATTCGAGACATCATCCCCAGTAAACAATTTTCATGTTTTTTGAAGCACTAAGGCAATAAAGCGCATAATAATTCGCTTTAAAAGAAGAGCTTATTGCAGAGCAGTGAATGCATACGAAAGAAACTATACAAAAACAAAACAGATTTTTCACTGCTGATACAATGCAGATTTTTAAGCGAGAAAGTTCCATATACTTACAGTTTTTGTGCTGAAAATGGTGATGATTTTCAACGCTTCAAAAAGCGCTATTTGTATCAAAAATGTAGTACTGCAAACCGGGAACTCGCCATACGAAATTCAGCAGCGATATTAGCAGGTTTGAAGCACTACTTTTATTCTCTCATAGTAAAAACCTTCTTTATTTGAAGCAATTTTTTTACTGGGTCGATACATGTTCGAAGCAAGTATCTATCCCCGACGATGAATTGATGACAGTCCAGGCCAAATATTGACGAAATTTTGCAAAAAGAGCACAAATTTCGTTGATGACAATGTTTTTAATATGATACTAAATTTGTCGTCAATGATTAATAATAACATTTAAAAATGTAATAATCGGTTCGAGCCCATAACCTACACGCCAACTTCAATGCACTTGTTACTCTTCTTGTCGTCAGTAAGGCTTTGTAGCACACATTTTCATAATCTTGTCGGAACAAATTCTTTATGTACGCCAAAGTATACAACCTTGTCGCCATACGTATTTCCATATATGTGTTATAGGCGACAAATAATTGATTGTCTTGCAGACAACACCGATGAAAATGTCGTCGGTAACAACTTGGACTACATGCTACTTATATAGATTTTATAGAGCCACCTGTTGTTAATTCGTTTTTTTTTTCAACACAACACTCTTACATACATTTACGAATGCATGCAATATCCGTATAAAAGCAACTTCAATAACAGTAAAATGATCGACTAGGAGGATTTATTTAATTGGATACAGCTGTAGTTTTAATTGAATTTATTTTTCGTTATTAAATTTTATTATTAACAAAAAGGAGACAGACCAAGCGCCTATAGGTAATGAATTTCATTCAATTAAAAATTTTGTCTATTCACATGTGTGTTTGAGCGAAATGCTGGCGCTTATTTGCATTTCACTATTAAAGACAACTTAAGTGCCAAACAAAATGCTAAATCCATTTGAAAAACCGATGTTCAGCTAAAATTGCAATTACCCGGGTCAAATTATTAGCTAAAAGCAATAAAGAAAATGTAATTAAGAATACACATTGTTTATAGATATAAAATAATTGCAAGCAATTAATAAAATAACAGTTTTTTCAGGGCTAAGAGTTTAATATAAACTAATATCATAAACGTTTTTATAGCGAGTCACTAAATTAGCCGTAAAGGCCAAAGAAGCAAGAGACTTAAGGCTGATTCAGAAGCAAGAAATAAACACATTTATCTATAATATTTTTATGACAAATACTCAAAAAAGTAAGTGAATTTTCGCCTTGTTAAATCAATGTTTTAATCATAACAACTATTTTAAAAACTTTTAAGCCTTAAAATATATAATTTATTTCTACTTAAAACAATATAATTTTTCGATGAAATAAATTAAATACCTTTTTGCAAAATTAATTTTTCTTCGGTTTAAACTTTAACATTTTGTGTTGGAAATTAAAAAAAAACTAAAATAAAACAATCTGTTGTTGTCTTCTACAAACATGCATACTTTAAACACATAATAACAATTTACGTAATAGTCCTTTAAGTCTTTTCCAACACTTACATTAAAACATAAAAACAGAAACATTAAAATAAACACATGTAGTTTTTAAATGGATGTCACAGTGGTTGCATTAAAACATAACCGAAGGCAACAACACCAACACACTAGAAAATACTCTTGTACAAGAAATAAATGACAATAGCTGTAAAATAACAACGTACAGTGTAATGAAATATGAATGAAGACTACAAAATTATTCTTAAAATAAAATGAAGAAAAGTTTTTTATGAAATAGTAGAAAAAAAAACAATTAATTAATGGTGCTACCTTCTTTGAGAAATGGATAATGTATAGACGACAGAAGGTCAAAATGTGAAAGAAAGCTCAATTTATGTCCCACTCTGTTTTTTACATTTTTGTCAATTTTAGAGTAGTGTTGCAGAATATCTGGTGCTAAGTCGATACATTAACTTTGGTAAGATGCCTGTGTAGTCATATTATTTATTATTTTACTTTGCTGATGATTTCGCTAACATTATCGACGAAGGAAGGCGCTGTGATATACATTAGCATATCACTGTATCAATTTTTGCCTGTGTCAACACAAAAACACCAGACTAAAGCACCCCCTTCATTACACAATATTATTGCAGTTGTTATTGTACATATTTTTGTCGTTTTGACCTATGCGTAATTCCATTTAGTCGGGTGTGGCCATTTTACACACATTTTTTTATAAATCAAGAATATAAAATTTTTTACTTAAAAAAACGTTGCGGCTCGCAAGGACATTAAGCTTAAAGTCGTTGAATAACGGGTAGACACTGATAGAACGCGACTTCTGCTCAGAATGGTCGTCAGAAGGCTGCGACGGGTGTGACCTTACAAATCTTAGTTTTGAAGAAGTATGACTTTCAGTATAAATTCTGTAAAATTTTTACCCAATAATTATGCTATAGATATCTGTTCAATGTGTTTTTAGTTACATTATGTATTTACTGTTGGACAAAAATTTATTTTTCTTATAAAAAAACTATTTTTAAAATGAGATGGCTTTGACCGACGGGTGTGACCTAGTACGAAAATTTTAAAAAATCGAAGTAATAAAACTTTTTATTGATTTAATTAATATAAATAATATGAAGATAAACTCATAAGAAAATAACAAAACATTAAATTATTTCCTATCCTTTCTATTATAGACAGCAGAATACTCTAGCTGAATATATTTTTTAAATTCAATAAAAAGCGAAAAAGTATATTATTTTCAGAGATAGCGGTTCTTATTAATAATGAGAAAGGGAATGAAAGAAAATCTGAAATAAGTAATAAACATACACAGCGGGAGAGCAAAATGTTTCTTGCATGATCATTTAAAAGTGCCTCAAAAAAACAAACACTGCTTGTCTAAACTTTATAAGAAAAGCACTAAATTTTTTGAGCAATTTTCATATAAATTTTTTACTTAAGTCGCTTGATTGCATTGTGGAAACAGCACATAGATAGTGTATTTTTTATTTTTTCTATAATTGTCATTCTCTAAAAAACATCAATTGAGAGATTTTTATTAAAAAGAAGAAAATAATTTTTACGTGGCATCACTCCTTCCTATACACATAAAAAAATAAGTTTCGTTTTTGATAAGAAAAATCCCGGTATTCAATAATTTTTTTTTCAAATTTCCTGTGATAAAGAATTCCCCTATATTGATAAAAAAATTATTTCAAAATAAAAATACATATATAAATTAAAAAAATGTTGACATGGCTGGAATACGAACCCAGGCTTTCCGGACGTAAAGCATACACTCTATAGCTGAGCCATATCCCATTTATTTTTTTTATGGGATACAACTTGTTTTAAGTACTTATGTATAAAAAGAAAAGAAATAACCGGCATGGAAAAGAAATACTTACAACGAAATATTTTATTATGTTAAAGATAAATGTTATTGAAATTCATATTTTTTTAATAACATGGTTTTATTGAATATAATTCTTGTCTATTTTTTTCTGTGCACCATGCAATAAATGGCACAGTATTTAAAAAAAAATAAAAAAAATATTGTCCAATTACGCTGAAAGTGGAAAAGTAAATATAACACCGAACAATATTGCCACCACATTACACAGTTTTCTTTATTGTACAATAAACATCAAAGCTCTTTTGATTTTTGTCAATATATTGAGCCATCTTTGAATATGACATACACATTGGCGATATTATTGTAGAATACGAAAAATTGCACAATTATATTGCAAGTGGGTGGGTCGCTTAACGCATTTACACAAATTTATGATGCTGTTGACTCTCAATGAGAAATCACGTTCTTAGTCTCTCTGAGAACTCCCGTTCTTAAGCGGCCCATTTATTATGCAATATTATTGCATATGTTATTGCCGTTTTGGCCTATACTATACAATAAATAGCATAATTCTTTCAAACAAAATATTGCCCAATTTTCCTAATAGTGAAGAAGTAAACATAACACGAAAAATGTTGCCAGCACATTACCCAATTTTCTTGATTGTACAATAAAAATCAAAACTCTTTTCATTTTTGCCAATATATTGTGCCAGCTTCGAATATGACATACATTTTGGCAATATTATTGTATAATGTGGACCGCCTTAATCATAGTCAACGCGCTAACTACCGTAGCTAAGATCTTCGATATGAAGCCCTTAATAGTATTTTCGTTCTCCCAAATATTGAATCTTAGGTAAACTGATGCCGCAGCTACAACAGATGTTATTTCAGATACAGCAGCAGATATGTTTGGAGTAAGTAGCTTTAGCAAATGGTTGAAGGTTAACGAAGAGCATACGTTTTTCAGCCTCAGTTCTTGTCCAGCTTCCATTCCAACTTACATTTCTTTAGTCTACCTTTTAACGGACTTAAGAAAAGAATTAACTTATCAATTCTTGTGTATTTTTGTATGTTTATACTCGATTTTATAAACTCTTTTTCGCTGAAAAATTCTTGGCTGCAGTTTGGTATTTTTTTTAATCGGTGGGGAAATTTGTTCGCCAGCGCATAGCTCTGCCATTTGTGAACCGATTTTGAAAATGCTTTTTTGTGTGAAAATATTTGGTTGCAGTTTCGTGTTTTTCGAAGATGTGGGGGCGTTACTCTCCCCTTTATGTATTTATTATTGCTTAGCTTCTGCATTTATGAACCGATTTCCAAAACCATTCTTTTGCTTGGTTCCACAAGTTTATTTTTAGAAAATCAGTGGGGCAATTGGCCCCCCTTTCGAAATTTTAATCATTGCATAACTCCTCCATTTATGGAGCGATTCTCAAAATTTTTGTTTCGTTTGCAAAGGTTTGCTTGCAGTTTGGCCCATAGTTTATTGAATTTAAAATACAGTGTTTAGGCTTACTCGGGAGGAAAAGATTGCACCCACTTAGCCCTGAGCACGGCAAAATGTGGCTTCGAGTCATCACAAGTTAATGAAAATTTTTCATTATAATGCTCAAACTATTTTATCGTTTTAATGAAAATGTTTCATTATTTTATTGAAATAATTTCATTATTTCAATTAAATTCTATCATTCTTTCAGTGAATGTCAAAACAATGTGTCTGTAACTGTAAGACCGAAATCAGAAAAGCCAATCTAATTGAATAATTTAAATAAAAACCATACAGTTCGAAAAAAAATTCATAACTCAATTATTAAAACTCTAAAGGCACTTAGCTAACACATGCATGTGTACTGTTCCAAAAAAATTTGGCAAAATAAACATTCAAAAATCCCAGAATTAAAAATATCCACGATATTCCACGCTGGTAAGATGTCAGTTCAACCTTCCTTCCGTTCATCCAAATTTTTTCTTTGAATGTTCAATATATATTTTTTAATTTTTTATGTATATATTTAAAGAATTTTAAGTACCAATTAAAACATTTTGTCAAAACTTAAAGATGTTTCTATAAAATGACAAAATATTGTTTTCATAAATCTAATGAATCACTTCCGATGAAATTCTTTCACAATATTCGGGAAATTTCATTAGAATTGAAAAAACTAAACTAACGAATTTGTTTCATTGTACTAATGAAGAAAAATTCTTTTAGAGTGAAGGCTATCCCTATTTAAAAGTGAGTGTTTGATTTCATAGGTAGTGTTAGAACTGGGACCAGTCTCTTCAACTTAAGGATCAGAAACGCGACTGGCTTTATGCCAGTCCCTTCAAAGCTAAGGTATTAATGATCTCAGCTCCTTGAGAATATATAAAAATATTGCAAAATTAATTTATTTAGTCGATAGATATACTGTGCATGCAAAACGAGAATGAAATAAACATGCAAAATGTTGCATAAAAATGCACAAAGACATGTCTTCGCTATAATGGCAGCTACAGCGTCATTACCGAAATGTATCAGGCTTCTAAAAAATATAAAACAATATATTTTTGTTATAGAATAAAATTATGTATGTAGTGTCCTTTTAATAAAATAAATTTTATAATAAAAAATTATTATATTTGGTATGTTTAAGAATTTTTCGCTTTACGCTTATATTGTAGCTTATCGCTTGCAGTTTTAAAAATTATATAAGAGTAATAAGAAATGAAAATGGAATTGCTAAAAAATACTAAAGACATTTGTTTTCATAAAGATGCATGGTGTCGTATGTATGCATGCATATGGATATATGTCGTATATATGCATGTATAATATGTAGTTTGTTTTTCCTGCTTTCTTTACAAACATATTAAGATTCTATTTGTTGTTTAATTTGTTGTTTTTTTTTGTTGGGTTCTTATGATTTCTTTTATTTCCATATTCTGTATTTGTTAGTTTATTATTGTATCTTTTTAACCCCATAGTAGAAGTAGTAGTAGGTCATAAGTTAATTGGCTCGGTAACACTCTGTTATAAAGCATTTTTCATATACAACATATACAAAAACACAAACTTTCACCACATAATTGTATAAATATGTACATGTTCTAAGCACATGTGATTTCCCTGAAGGAAATGTTGATAATAAAAGTGTACTGATTCACTATTGACTTTATTCCCAGTACTACTGACTAATTGTACCCCAGGCAATGTTCTGTGGTATAGACATTTGGCATGTACTTGTCATTGCGATTCCACCAGTGGCCTCGGAACTATTGACTTACTACAAACTAGGTGATTCTTATGGAACCATATTAAGACATTGGCACTAGAAATTTACTAGTGCTTTTTAATGATTCTAGTCAATACCTATAAAACTTTTTACTAAGTAAGCCAATTAAATTAGTGTTTTTATGAACATTTCTAGTTTTGCGTGCAGCCGCATTTATTTTCAACACAACAATATGAGACAATAATTTTTTAGACGTCAAAAACTTCTCTTCCCATTAAAGAAAAAAATAATAAGTGTAGACGATTCATTGACAATGTCACCAAAAAGTCAACACACTTGTCGGCAAAAGTGATGACTTGGAGACACTTGGTTCCTGGCTTCCTTCAGGGTTTATAGATATTCTCACACAAACATACTTCTGTATGAAACATCCATATGGTAATTATTTGTCTGCGTATAAGTGTTTGTGTTTATGTTTTCTAACAGTTGAAACAGTTACTGCAATGTTTTATATCGTTTATGCAATTGTAAACATTTCCGGTTCATGTTTGATATTGACAACAAACATGTTTTTGTTGAAATTTGTTTTTTTCTCTTGTTGTTTTTATTATTTGTGGTTTGTTTTTAGAATATGTGGTCTTTTTATGCATATATTATGAATAATTTTAAAAGGAATGGGATATTTACAGTAATATATTGGAATTTTTTTATATATCTTGCGGCATAGAATAATCTTTTAGGGAAATACATATTTAATTAAAAATTAAATTTCTGTAAAAAATTTAATAACTTAAATTTTAGCTATTTCCAAAAAAATCCCATATTTAAATTGATTTATGTTTATAGACAGCCAGTCCAAAGGTCAATTATTCTAATAACAAAAGAAGGACGAAGGCGCAGCAATAAAGATATTTGTTCAATTCACAAGCTCGTATTAACGTCGTATGTGTTGTGTAATCGTCTAATTATACAATATTGTATTTTTGTTGCTAGTAATTTTCATACAAAAGTGCATTATAATTATACGATTGAATTTCATATGTTCTTCAAATAGTTGTATTTAGGCCTGGTCTGGGAATATTCCATTTGTTCGATTAATTTGTAAAAATCTTTAATATATGTGATAAGTAACACCAGAAAATACGTTCTACTTAATAATAAATATATAATTGATTCATTTCAATTTAATTTTCAAACTATTTTAATCAAAATTGCTTGTCGCGAAAAAAGTGATTCTATTTGGTGACAAATTAAAACCCCCATGCCTGGTTTCATTTCATGGTATCAAATCAAGGTGAATTAATACCAGGTGACCTCGAGAGATCAGGCGACTACGAATTATTTACCATATTTGAACTGCCAACTGTGTTAATGTATCGGCTTTTTTGATAGTCCAAATATAAATTCTGCACGGCGAATTTATATTTGGAATGTCAAAAAGCTGATATATTAACACTGTTGATAGTTCTAATGTAGAAACATTTTCTTAGTCACCTGATCTCTCGAGGCCACCTGGCATTAATTCGCCTTGCCTTGGTAATAATTAAATTGACATTTAAGATACGACAAAATAACGATACAACAAATTTGTCTGTTCACAAACACATAAACAAGTGTCGTATTTTTTTAAACGATAAGACATACGACTGAGCTTGTGAGTTGAACAATTGATATGTTGGAGCATAATAGGGCTGCAGGATATAATATAAGAGCTTTTAACGAGCTAATGAAGAATATTAGTTTACAGATGGGCATCATCTAACAGAAATGAGAAAGTTTTGAATGCAATAATAAGGCGTGGCTAGATGAGCTGATGATAGGTTTCATGAGTTCATCAACTGTCAAAGTACGCAACATTTAAAGATAGTAGAGACCGAAGCAAACAAATTAAAAAAAAAAACAAGGTGCACGGAACTCAAATGAGCTTGAGAGCGGTTGATCATTTGAGCTTTTAACAAATTTAGAAAGAAATAGCTACGTCATCATTTTTCTAAATCAAGACTATAACACAAATATCTAAAAAAGAAACATTAGTTATTCTAGTGGGGGCCAAGTTATCACGACGTCAATACAGCATCATCTAATTTTCCTCTGCAGAACAATTTTCATTTTACTGTAAAGAGCATTAGCAGAGAAGGTTTCCTATCGCGAAAATACGTAGATAGCAAGCAATAAATAAAACTTTCGCTAGCTCTTCTGAACTGCTCTGCTAAGCGTATTGTATCGCAAGAGGGTAAAGTTATTGACGATTTAAAGAAGGATGATCTAAGGATGGACCCTCTGCTTATCAAGCTTTCCATGATGGAAATGCCCTTGACTCATCAGTAGATATCACATCCATTGTGAAAATTATATTAATCTGTGATAACAAAGTGGTATGGCAATATCCTAGACCAGCATCAACAAGTTATTGTTGGCCTTTAAAGGACAAATTCACACAGGAGTCCGCTTTTGTTTCCAAAAATGAAAAGGAAATAGTCGATGCAAATATAGAATACCTAAAAAGTCACCAGTTGATAGAGTCGACGATTAACGAAAAAGTATGTAACGCCATCATAGAACCTGGCAGCACACAGAGGTGGTTTCTTGTGTGGTGCCACCCGCAAAGAATTCTACAATGTCGAAAATATTCTGGGTTAAAATGATAAAAGCTGAAAATTGAGAGTTTGGTCTTTTGATGCTTTATGGATTAATTTGAGTTTTTAATGCTTTCTTCATTTATCTTATTATCTTAGATGAAGTGGCAATCCTTCTTAAACGAAGCGGCAATGAAGTGGCTATCTAAGTTGGAAGACGAATAAAAAATTCTTTTGATAAACCAAGCCACATTCATGGGTTTGTTGAGACGAATTCCAAAAATTAAACGACATCATTATAAATCCAATATGTCAAATGAACCAAGATGGTAAACCATATTTTTTTTTGAAACCTTAAGTAAAAAGGTATGCTACTGTTACTCTTATTTATATATGACCAAGGTTCCAATGTAAAATAATTTCGCGTCACACTATCAATATCACAAGGCCTAAGTACGGACACACCAACGTCTGCTACTAATAATAAAATAAATGAAAATCAATATGATAAATTATTTATTTCATGAATAAAAAGTAAACAAACACAAAAATTAATGTTTTATATAAGAAAGAAGAAATGCACACTAAGCTACAAATAAATTTTTATTGATCGCTTTGTGAACAATTTATTTATACTAGATAGTTTTTTGAATGTGCATTGCAAATCGGTCTAGAACATCTGTTACAATCCTTACGGGGTTTTCTTTATTTCGTACGTAGTTGCAAGCATACACGACAACTTCCTACTACTGGAGTATGACCGCTTTTGGCCTTTTTTTGCAAACAGGAAATATCCGACGTTACAGCTTCAAAGTATTTTCAAAGCATACTCAGTATTGCTGATGTAATAGACAATTAAGAAATTTCTTTTGCTTTTTTTAACGCGTTGGTCTTTGTTTTTCTTGATAACTTCCATAATATAAAGTGGTAACAACATATTAAAACTTCACGACAAATGTATGTATTTGTAAATCTCAGATTTATATTACATGATTTTAAGTCTTTTGTTTCCAGTTCGCTGTCCAGATTTGTGTTCTTTTATAGTACAAAATTAACAAAGTAAAATTTGGAGCAATAACAAATGTTTTGAGCAATAACAAATGTTTTGAATCGCACTTACTTTTACAGTTTTATCGTTATTTGAACTACGTCAAATCCACAGAAAGTTGACAATCTTTTCGAAAAAAATATATGAGATGTTCAAGCTTAGAGCGCTATAAAATAGGAACCATAAGATTTATCGGACTAATACTTGCAACATGTGATCCGCACACTAGCATAATGTATGTAAGTGGAATGACACTAAAATCGGAGATTATAAAAATATAAACTCTTGTTTCAGTGTCGAAATTTTTTCAAAAATTATTCCATAGAGGTATATTGAAGTCGTTTATAGGTCTACTTAAAATGATCGGATTTATTCCAAATTTCATTTATTTACTTTAATAATATGAAGTAGAAAGCCGATATTTAAAAATAAGTACACCCCTATTTTCCATATAGGTACCAGGGTACCTTGCCATGCTGTTGGAGGTGTTTTTTTTTGCCATTTTCATAAGGGTTAAGTCGAGATAAGCAAATTTTGAGTTAATACAACCATTTGCATTCATTTCGTACGATTTTTCAGGAAGCTATAGCGCAATGACTTGCTGCTTTTCCTTTTTCAACTCATAATCTCAAATGGAATAATTGCTTAATTCAGCTTGTGATATATTAAATTTCATATTAAATATCTTTATTATAGTAGAAACCATAAAATATAACTTAAGCACTTTTTCCTTTTTGCCACAGAAGTATTGTTGGTTTGACAAAATCTTTAGTTAAAATAGTACTGTATAGTTAAAAAATAGTCTGATAAAAATTGTGACTGAAAGTTTCAAAATTTTTCAACAAAATATTTGGTCAATATGATATTCTTAAGGTTGGATATTAAAAGAAAAATATTTGACAGACCACGTCCATTTTCTTTTCAATATGACAAAAATCTTCATAGGTTCAAAATAGCTAAATCATTTATATTAATCCGAGATTTTTATTGTCAAATATGAGTTTAATTTATTTTTTCGTGTATATCAAACGCTTGATATTGTGTTTGTTGGGTAGCTATCTCACCAATACAAGCGCACTTTAACTTTTGTCTACCTTTGTTATAGAAGAAATATTTTAAAATATCGTAATAATTAACGAAGTAAACTTTTTTCATGCTCTCCTGAAAAGTTGTAATTTTTAGTATAAAGGGTTTTCAATATAAGCCGTTTATTTAAACACTTAATAAACATTTTCAGCAATATATTGCTTTATACTACTGCAATTGCTTTCTTATTGTAAATTATTTGTAGGCTGCAATGTAGTGATAAAATAAATCCAATTTAAGTTTGAGCAACTAGTATCTACATAGTAAACTTATGTGGATTGTATTTAAACAAAACTCCAAAATTTATTTTAATATACTCAATATTCATACATATGAACATATGAGGTAAGTTTTTTATTTTGGGTATATTTTTAAAATTTAATAAAAATATTTTAATTCAACTGTTTTTTTTTTCACGTACACATAAAGTAAATATTTTGGTTATTTTTGTCAATAAACACTTTTTCTATTTATAAACTTTTTTTATATGGCAAAATCGATCAAATATTTAAATAAGAGTACATTTATCAACAAATTTATTTTGATATATTGGTTTTCAATAGAATTATTCAATAAGATAGAAGAAAAAAAAAATCCAAAAATCACCTTTTTTGCTACAAAATCACTACTGTCACACCTTAATATTAATTCAAAACTGAAATAAAAGAAAAATATTTTATATATTCAACAAATATTCATGTCTATAGCTAAAAATTAATAGAATCGAAAAAATGAAACAAATATAATAATATTAAAAATCTTTTTTTGTGTAGTTTTTATTATTTTTTTTCCTTTATTTAGGCTAAAAATATCTATCGTTTCAAATGGAAGTGGAAAAAATATTAAATGTTTATATTCCGCACGTTGGCGTTGTGAAAACAGTGTCTTCTCTTTTCACATTCACAACATCAGCCTCCTCAGTCACACACAGCAGAAAATTGTCACATTTTATTTTCGGATTGCACATTGAGCAAATAAATGAATATAAAATAAAAAATCTGAAAGTATATGAGTTTATGCTGACGTGTGTCGTCTAATCGAAGTAGCAACAAAAATATGAAAACATTTGTTATAAGCGGAAAATAAAAATGTAAAAATATTTCTTTAAAAATTAGCCAATTTTCTTATAAATTTTTCTTTTATTTTTATTTGTCAGTTTTTATTGTTCTTTATTATTATTAACTTGTTTATTTGGAAAAATCTTTATAAAATTAATACATAATGATGTTTACGTCAGCTATCTAATAAAAGTGTGTTGTTTTAAAACAATACAATTACAACAAATGTCAATAACCAGGGAAACCGCAAATATGCAATTACATATTTTTCTTGTGCGAGTTTCTACGAGTTTTGGCATCGATTTGTTGCTGCATATTTTTGCATATTTTACCCTTTACAGCATGGTTTTGCACATTTTACATTTAGTCGCATATTTCGGGCATTTTTTCCATATTTTGTGGCATATTTGGCTGGCTGTTTCAATTTTAATATGCATATTTACGTACAAAAAAAGAGCATAGTCTATTTGCCATCGAAAATTTTGAAATTTTTCCATATTACAAAATTTTTTTTTTACGATTTTAAATTTACTCTAATATATTTTTTCCCAATTTCTTACAAATTATCCTCATTCCATTCATATATTCCCAGTATATTTACAGCTTAAAAAATTTTTAATTATGTAGTTTTGAGGATTTCTTGAGCAATTTCAAATTGGAGAGATTTTTGAATTATTTGCACTTCATAGAAAAATCGACGGGCGAGAATTGTCGCGTTTGCGAATATTTAAGCTATTAATGCGATTTTGCCGATTTGTTTGTAATAAGAGCACAAAATATGTCTTGTTGTCCAACATTTTATATACGAACAGATGAAAGGCCAGAATGGCATTAATAAATCGACTCCGGTAACCACAAGAAAGCAGATGCTATGCAAAATCGTACAATGAAATAGTGTCCATGGACGTTATTTCCGCGTTGGAAATTAAATAATGACCATGAAAACGAATGAAGATTTACTGCATAGACGGCTTTGAACGGGATTAATTGTTTTCTTCTCGGGGTATATCGAATAGTGGCTTCGCAGAGTTCAGATTTTTGCCTAGGCAGAAAACCTTTACTCTGCGAAGCCACTATTCGACATTACCATGGACAATATTTCCTTTTTGAAGTGGAAATAATGTCCGTGGACGTTATCTTCTTGGATATTATTGCATGCCATCCATATATGTACGTAATTCGCGCTTTCAGAAATGAATAATATATAAATTATAAATGAAATGATGAAGTCTTAAGAGCATATGTTTTACATTTTGGGAGCATATTTTAAGTTTGGGGTGCTTAGTTATTGTATATAAAACAAATCTTTTAGGGCATATTTCCGGTTTCCCTGGCTATTACCAACAAATTTCTTTACTAATTTCAAGCCAATTAAAATATATATATATATATATATATATATATATATATATATATATATATATATATATATATATATATATATATATATATATATATATATATATATATATATATATATATATATATATATATATATATATATATATATATATATATATATATATATATATATATATATATATATATATATATATATATATATATATAACACTATACATAAAATTAATAACACTATTTTAAAAGAAAAAAATTTTAACCAAATTGATTACTAAGGCTAAGGTTCGTAATGTTATATTCAGAAAGAATCAGGAATGATTAAAATTCTAAGGAACAAGGGGAAAATCAACATGAAGTAAATTTTTCAACGTACACAACAGAATATACCACCTGTTTTATTAAAAACACGTTGAAATTGATTATAGTTTATATCCAAAGAAATTTAATTATTTTTGGCTTAAGTTTGGTTTTAATTAAATCTTTAATTAAATTATATTTTTATTTAGAGATAAATGCGAAGCATGTAGGCAAAGAAAGTTTTGACTGCGCGGAGGATTGACTGACGTTTCGATAGCTCCCGCTAATCTCATCAGAGTTCTTTACCGCTTAGACCACTCGAACAAAGTCAGTGGATTGCAGTCAAGAGTTGAATAAATAAAATAATTGCTTAAATTTTTTTTTTAAATCAGCAAAAATTAATTATAAATTCAGGCAGAACTTGTACTGAAATAGGACCTAAAACTTGTTTGTAAAATCAAGCAACACATTTTTTGAAAATTAAGCTGGTTTTTGTTGTTGCTTTTTACTTTAAATAAGAGCTCAAAAGGAAACATTTATTGAATCAGATAAGCCATTTATTGAATTCAAAGCTAATTTCAAACATATGAAAAGAAAATATTGAACAAAACTTTTTGTATGTAAGTTTGTATTATCACTAACACAGCAGAACAAAATGGAGTTTTTTTGAGTTATTTAAATAGAAAGAGCTTTTCATTTGCTAATTACGGTACACAGTGGGGGACTTTGGATCAAAATGAAAATAAATCTGCAGTTTCTAAACGCGTAGTCTGATTCTTATAAAATTTCATAAGGCATTTAAATAGATGTTGTTGAGCTTAAATTTGTAGCTTAGACTTTGTATCTTTAAGGAGAGCGGAACCAAAAAACACCAAATTGGGTCATTCCGGGATTGTGAAAAATTTGCACATATGCCAAGGTAATATTTTGATCTGATAAAATAGAGTTTTTGCAAGTAGATTCTCTTATCTAAGATGTAAATAAAAGTAAACTACATTTATGCGCTTCCGCTTAGGAGATATTCGACTAAAACTATTAAAACTTTAGCTTTTTTAGGATTTTTCAGTTTCTTTTTTGTTATTTTTTGCCGGGCGCGCAGATAATTGTTTTGGGAAATGGTTAAGAGCACATTAGGCCTCAAGATCAGTTAATACCCTTTTTAATTATAGCCTTGGGATTTGAAAAAAAAACGCGCAATGAAAATATGTCTGCTTTAAACGCTCTGGCTAATTCAATAATTAAAATTTGGAAATCAAATTTTGGAGTGATCTGCTTTATAGTATGACCTTCAATATAGTTATAACTATGGGGTAAGTATTATTGAAAAAAAAAAACAAAAAATTTATAATTACGAAATAATTAACGCACTTTTTCCTGCAAAAATTTGCGAAAAATCTATTTTTTTTTGTTTAATTTAAACTGCGTATAAGTTTTGACTGAGTAGTGATTTTTTAACAAACTTTTTTCAGAACATTAATAAACTTGTTAGTTATCAACGAACAAAAATTTTTTGCGAATCGTAAAAGATTTGACATTCTCATCAGAAAAACCATGGAGCAAGGTGGATAAAAGAGTTAATATTTTAATTTTCTAGTCGAATATCTCTTAAACGTTAAGCGGAAAATCATAATTTTTTTTCTCTTAGATAGGAAAATCTCCTTGCAAAAACTTGTTTTTAGCAGATCAAAAACATCAGCTTGGCATAGATTTAAATTTTTCAGAAGCCTGAGGTGACCCATTTCGGGGTATTGTGGCTCCGTCCCTTTTAGAGATATAAAGTCGAAACTCCAAACTTAAGCTCACCAAAACCTCTATAAAAGCCGTATGAATTTTTTAAGAATTGAATTGCGCGTTTAGAAACTGGAGAATTATTTCCATTTTTCCAAAATCGCCCACTGTGCAAAAAACCGGGCATTCAATAATTTCTTTTCAAATTTCCTGTGATAAAAAATTCCGCTATATAGTTGTTATCTATATTATTTCACAAGAAAAAGGATATATAAGTTTTACACGGCTGGGATATGAAACCGGGCTATTCGGACGTTATTTTTTAATGAGATAAAGCTTGTTTAAGTATTTGTGTATGAAAAGAAAAGAAATAGCCGGCATGGGACAGAAGTAAATACAACGAAATATGTATTTGATTTAATGGCTCTGTTTATTAAATATCTGAAAATTTTTAATAACTTCTTTATCAAATACTTTTTATTGCGTGATATTTTAAATGCGCGTTATTGATAAGTTAATGACAAATTTTATTGAAATTCATATTTTTTGCAATAACATGCTTTTATTGAACATAATTCTTGTATATTTTTTTCTGTGTAATTTACGCCATTTTCTGTATTATTTGATTAATCACATTATCACGGATGGTCCTCGAAACTTTTAAATATTTTCTGGATTATTTATATACACAAAACTGTATTTAATTTTAGTATCATCACATTTGTGAATATATTAGTTCTTAAGACTTTTTTTATTTTTCTTTTATTTTCTGATATCTAAATAATTGTTCCTTATATATTTTTTTCCGATGATTATGAAAATACTATTTTTTTCTAGCACCTCTTGTTTAAGAGAAATTATGCATTCTATAAAAAAGATACATTAAATTTTCCTTTTCTTACCCCCCGTCGCCACATGCAAGTCCAAGTTTGAAAAACTCAGTACACTCAAACTTTTCTACTAACACAGCTATATTTTATTTACTTGCGGCTGAACTTGTAAAAAATTTTTGAAGACAGTGAGGCCGCAAGTGGTTTTGCAAGTTAATGTCAAATAAACAGTGTTGCCAAGTAAGAAGTTTTTATACATTTTCTGGATGGTAGTAACATAATAATTATGGTCTTAAATTATTTTATGTATATTTAAAAAGAATTTTAGTTCTTCTTTCTTCAAATATAGATTGTTAGTACAGCTGGGGCCATTTTATAACACTAATATTAATATACTAATTTAATATACTAATTTTTCCCCCTAAAATTAACACATGTTTTTGGCAGCTCGAATTTATAAAACTTGCAAAGGAACTATTACTTGCAAGACTTTCGGCTTTTGCTTCGACATTTTCATTGACAATACGTATACACTGCTTGCAAGTAATTACTTGGATGTGGCAACGGGGGATAACATTATCCAAAAAATTTTGTTTTAATGTCACATTTGTCAATTTACAAGTCATTGATTCTATTTGCTTCACTAAAAGCTAGCTATAATCTTGATAGCATGTAAAATGTAGATATACGTACAATATACATCTACATCTACATTCTACATATGTAAATATATATAAATATAAACATATATACCAAAGCTTAAATTATTATTTTTACATCCCCATTGGTTTAAGTTTTAACGATCATTTATAAAATATATAAAATGTATAAAAATTTCAAAAGATTTTACTTGAAGATATTATCATATACTTTAAGTTCTTTTATTGAAAAACTCTCCCTACCAGCAAGAAAAAAAAAAGAAATATTGCAGTTTGTTGATGGTTTTTATGTTCATGTTGATTATAAAAATATGTATTTTGGCATGTTTCGTTTTTTCAGTCTACATAAGTATAATTTTCTGATTTTTTGTTGTTTTTAGATTGAAAATATAAAAGATTTTTTTCAGTTGTGAGCTTAAGAAAGTTTATCATGAAAAAATTGCCCAACAAACCTAAGGTGAAGGTTTCTTTACTTGATTTCAAATTCTTAATTCTTAATTTTTTTTAATGCAGTTGGAGCTTTTGCGTGAAAGTTCAGTGAACTCGAATTTATGTTCATTTAACAACTGAAAAAATTCCCATAATGACTGTTACTCTTAATTAAACCTTATTATTATAATAACATGTCTATCCTCATGTCCTTGTTACTTTAAAAGTTGTAACCACAAAAAAGTTTGGTTTTTGAAATATCACATATTGTAAAAACATTTTTAATCATGAGAGAATGTTCTTAGGTTGCATAGCGACATTTTTAAAGACTTTGATGCTGCTCCCTACTCCACGTAACGTCCTGTGCCGAAAACGAACTTCAACCTAACAAAATTAATCTTTAAACTTAAGCATTTATGGTCTTATTCATAAAAAATAGTTTTATAAAATATATAAAATATATGAGAGAAATACCTTTAGATGTAGTTTCTTAGTCGAATCAATGTAAACTATTTACTAATTTGACTATTACTTATTGAAATTTTCCAAATTTTGTAGCAATTGTTTTTAACGTACTTTTCCTCTGACTGGTGAAAATTTTAGTGGTACAATACTACGATATATTCCCGAATCGTCAGCTGTGGAAAAAGAATGCATCACTTAACAAGAACAAAAATGTGATTTTCAAATGTTTGACATTTGAGCAAAGGTTTGATTCAATATTATCTTCAAGTTGAGATCACACTCTTATGTTTGCTGGGCAAATAAAACTAAATATCGTATACATATTGTGTATATGGGCAAATCCTGCGTGACGAACGCTACATTTGTACGCATTTTTAGATTAAAATATAAAAAATTTTTGGTCTTTCAAAAGAGATACCTTCAACTTATACATAGCGTTAAGTGGGATTTAATTTTACTTTCGAATGGCATAAAACATTATTTCTTAACAGATATTTATTGCGAAATAATTGATCAGAAAGTTTTGTGACGCATGCTACAAAAAATGAAAGTAACTTTAAAAGTTGAAGTGTGTTTTCCTAATTTTTAGTGAATTTTGCACAATGAAATGCACAAAAAATAATTTATAAAAGAAAGAGGAATATAAGAGAATTCTGAAATAACTTATTTGCAGTCAAAAAATTTTGTCGTTTTTTTTTTATCAAAAGCGGTGAGAGCCCGTTTCATTTTTCATTAATAGCAGCAATAACTTTTTAATTGTACAATTTACGACAAAAATGTGTGTAGTGGAGTTTTACATAATATTAATATCTAAAAGAAAGCTTTTGACAAAATTTTTTATTCGTTTTCTATAGTTTACGAGACAATGTAAAAAAATAGTCACTCCATTATTTTCAAGATAAGGGGTGTTGCCGACCAATTCCGATTGCGAAAATTCAAACTTAAGCTAACGGTCACATGTGTAACTAAACAGATAAAAAATAGCATCCTCAATGAAATGCAAGGTTGGTTCTTTTTTTCGCTGTAGGTATATCCCAGCCATTCATAAAAGGATCATCCAAAAAAAAATGTCCCTTTATATATTTTTAAGGTAAAATATACAGCACGTTATTCCATTAACATATATAAACAATTTTAACAACTCTAAAAATCTGTCCATGGTAGAACATTTCTGGCATTTGCCCATATGCAAGATTTTTTCGGCAATGAAAAAAATGGTTGATTTGGATTTTTTCTTGTTCTAATTTTATGCAAAGCCAATGGTACCGCATGCTCATAATTACAGTTCTAAGAACAACTAACTTCTAGTGTGAAAAAACATCAGTAGAGCAAATAAAAGAACTTTTACAAAAAATGAAGGAAACATTTTTATTAATTTTTTTATTTACTATCCAGCAAACAACGCAAATATCGCGTATAGCTATCTGGCTATTTGTTGCAATATAGATCCTAAACGCCTAAATTGATTCATTTTTACTTCATTCTAAGCTCGAATTGTAGAGAGTGTGCTGAGCCATGAAAACCATTTTTACTAAATGATGCAGCGAAAATATTTTTTTCATGCAAAATTAAACATTTTTTTAGTATTAAAAAAAGAAAGCACGGTACATTAGGAATAAATTAAGATATAAATCATTAAAATCAATGGACAAATGTCGATTCTATTCACAATCATGGAACCTAATAACACACACAAATTAAAATTGTCCTGTTGTTAGGATAAGTGGTAATAAGCAAAATACACATGAGCACTGATGATGGAAGTGTAGCGGCTTCTGAAAGTTGATGTTAAATTTTTCCCTTGTTCATTTTAATATTAATTGTACTCACTTCTTTCTGAATAAAATGTTACGAACATTAGCATAACAATCAGTCTAAAAATATTGGCTATTTGTTGATAGTGAGACTTTTATAACAAGAGCATATGAAAATACGTTCTAAAAATAGAATAATTTCTACTTCAAAACTGCTACAATGGACGAATTTGAAATGTCAATTTGTATGGAAAAAGACAATGCGCTGGAGTTCTGTTTCATCATTTACTCTCTTGTGAGATAAGGTTGGTTGCAAACATAGATTGTGTTCCATCTGTAAATGAATTTGGCGCTCAAAATAAACTAACGTTATGATGAATGCCTGGCCATGAAGGCCATGCTAGAAAAGTATGGAAGATAAGGAACTCCAACTGAAAGAATAAATTTATGAAAATTAACAGTTTTAAGCAAAACTTTGACATTTAAAAAATTTTCTCTATGTATCCTTATGAGCAGTCTTTCCAACCCTCAACTTAAAAAAAGAGCCATTTAATATATTTTTTTGTAACTCAACTTTTTATTTGTTTTTCCATAATAAAGAAGTAGGAAAAAAAAACTTATAAGCAAATTGAAGTTTTTATTAACTTTTTGCATTCATTTGTCAGTGTATACATGAGTGTTTCCACTTTAAACAATTCAATTATTAGTTATTCCATTTAACTTTATCTTTTCATTGTTTGATGATGCTGCTTTTAGAAACTACCAAAAACTAATTTGATTATAATGTACTTCAAATTCCATTTAATTTCTTTTGCTGCCATTTTCTATTTCATTTTGACAAAAATTTTTACCAAAAATGTTGTAAAAATTATACAATAACTTTTTTCTGGCCGTTTTGTTTCTGAAAATCAAGAAGAAGAACAATATAACGGCAGCAACAACAACAAAAAGAAATCGACAAATGGAACAAAAAATGTCCAAACTAACGCGCAAATAAATTAAAACACTAAAACAATTAATTTAAAAAAAAAACGAAGAAGAAAAGAAAACTTTGTTAGTTAGTACGAGTATTAACAAACAAACTGTTGTATTTCATTCACTTTCTGCCATTAAAAGGAGGAATAGGAAAATTATACTACAGTAGTTGAGCTTTGGTAAAATTTTGCTGATAAAATTTTTAATTTAATTTTCAAAGCCAGTCGACTTTGTGAATCTTGTACTTTCATACTATTGACATCAAAACAGTTTTACATACAATTCCACATATAGACTCCACCACTTTTATTACACAGAAAATCTAAATTTCATTTTCTGTAAAGAGACTCAATGAATTAGTAAATATTTTGTCTAAGAACGTACCTACAAATAAATTTGTGAATATAGACAAAAATTTATCAACAATTTCATTGACGAAAAGTGGATTTTCTTCAGTAAACAAATTGAAAAAATCTAAAAAAACAATTTGTCTAAAAATATTTAGAAATTCTAAGCAAAATAATTTACTGAATCAAACAAAAATATTTACTAAATTTTCTGTAATATATCAATCAATATTTTTGTCTTAATTTATCAAACAATTTGTCTAAAAATACTTACAAATATTAAACAAAATAGTTTACTGAATCAAAGAAAAATATTTACAGAATTTTTTTAATGTATCAAAAAATTCCTATAAGGATCATAGAGCCATCACAAATTCTTTCCACTTAGATCTATCTAATGCCAACGCTTTCAGTTGACTCCAGTAATGCCGTGTGTGGCCACTTCCTTCTCAATTTGGTGTCGACCCTGTCTCCCACATCCTTGCGGATTCCACTTTACTGCTGTTTTGGTGATGTCTTCATCGGGCTTTCTTAGCGAGTGCCCAATCCATTTCCATTTCCTTCTACGAACCACCACCATGCTTGGTGTTTGGTGTGTACACTACCAAATACAGTTATTTGAAATTGTAGCTGGCCAGAATATGCGTAAAGTTCTGCGCAAGCATCGGTTGGTAAATACCTGAACTGCGTTTGTATCTTTGCTTGCTGCGTTCTATGATTCGCATCCATATAAAAGTGAAGATTTTACAAAAGAATAGAATATTTTCAATTTCGTATTAGTAGAAATGAGCGAAGATCTCTACACAGAGTTCAGTTGTCCATATGCTTAGTTTTAAGCATTTATTCTTTTTTTTTTGAACGATTTTCCGTCACCTCACGGCAAATTTAGTTTTTAAACAGACCGGTTTCGGCTATGTGCCATCTTCAGCGTTCTATTGAATACTAAAAAAATTTATTCTGTTTCTTATGTCCGCACTTGATCCACCGAATGAAGTTAAAATACTTCCGAGGTAGCAAAATGAAGTAACGTTCTCCAGATATTGGTTGTTTATATAAAGGCTATTGCTGTTTGTTGTGTTAACTCGCATGATCTTTGTTTTGGCGATGTTTATCTGGATTTGCTCTGGATGCTTCTGACCATTTAATTTATTCTGTATATCATCGAATCTATGTGATAAGAGATATATGTCATCTGCATAGTCGAAGTCTTTCAGCATTTTGTTTCGCCTCCAGGTTATTCCTCTGTCTGTGGATAGAGCTCTTTGCAGTACACAATCAAGGACAGTGCTAAAAGCCATTAGCGAAAGCACATATCTTTGTCTAACTCCGGCTTTGATGTTGACCGGGTCAGTAACATCCCGTCGTGGAGGATGCGGCACCTTGCGTTCGTGTAGAGATTTTTTATAATGTCAATCATTTTGTTAGGTCGTCCTTTATAGGCCAGTGCGTGCCATATCGCAGAACATGCCAAGGCATCAAAAGCTTTCTCAAAATTTATAAAAAGATAGATAGAGCGCCATTCTACTGATTCTTCAATGATGATTCTTAGGCTATTTATGTGATCAGGACAAGATTCTTGTGGACGGAAACCTCCTGCTCCTAGCGAATAACTGGATTGAAAGCATCCACAAGACGTTTGTTAATTATTTGGGCAATTACTTTACTCGCGATATTTATTAGAGTGATGCCCCGCCAGCTGCGGTAGGTCACCTTTTTTGGAATATAAATTTTTATGCCCTCTTTGAGTTCAGCGCACAGCTCGTTGGAGTCCCAGAATCATTTTATTGTATTGTACAATAATCTTGCAGTGATTTCCGGAGATTCGTTTACTAATTCGGGATGTATATTATCTAGTCCGGTAGTCCTGTTATTCTTTACACTGTTGATGGCTTCAATTATTTCTGGAATTTAAGGTGGGCTCGTTGATATGTCATATCTGGCGGTATGATGTTCGCAGTTACACTGAGCTCTTGTTTCCGTATCGGTGGATAAGAGTGACGGGTAAGGTTCCACCCACGTCTCCATCTGTTCGCTCCTCAAAGTAGCTAGTTCCCCATTACGTTTGCAAATTGGTTTGCAGCTCGCAGACATATGCTTGAGAGTTGTTTTGTAATTTTGTACAGGCTTTTCATGTTTTTGTTAGTAGCTGCAGATTCAGCTCCATTGTCTAAGTTATTGTACCATCTCTTATTAACCTAGCTTCCACTTTTCACCTGTTCACCTGTTTGTTGATTACGTAATACTCTGTTTATATTTTGAGCTTCTCACTTCTTGGTTTGGCCATGTTTAGGCGATCTTTAAGTTCCTTACTTTTGTCTACCGTTTCTCACGTTACGTCGGGGATTCACTACATTCTGCTTGATGCTTAGTCTCCGAGATGTTCGTCTGCAGCCTTTGTAAAGGAACCTTTAACGGTGTCATAGGATTGTTCAGAATTGTTGGCTTGTAGAGAGGTTTCTAATGAGGCAATCTATGCTGATTTAGTAGATGGGTTGTTCAATTTCTCCACGAAGAATTTCTTCTGTACGACGTTTCCCCTCTTGACGGCAGCAACCTTGAGATGGATTATACCAATGAGAAGGTGGTGGTCACTTGCGCAATCTGCTCCACGTTTGTTACATACATCGAGTAAAGCACCCTCCATTTCCTAGTAATGGTTATGTGATCTATTTGGTTCTCAGTAAGGTTGTCTGGAGACATTCACGTCACTTTGTGTACGTTTTGTGTATGTTTCCGCCTACTACCAATTTGTTTTTAAAACAGGTTTTTATGAATAATTCGCCATTCTGGGTAATTCTTCCAACGCCATGGCGTCCCATTGTTTGTGTCTTCTCATTGCACGCACATTGTCTGATTCCAGTTGAGCGTTATTATCTCCCATTAGCAAAAGTATATTTCCGCGGTTTCTTGATGCAATAACATTTGCCAGGTGGTTGTAGAAGTCATCCTTGA
This sequence comes from Panzeria rudis, assembly GCA_956483635.1. Classification (NCBI taxonomy): domain Eukaryota; kingdom Metazoa; phylum Arthropoda; class Insecta; order Diptera; family Tachinidae; genus Panzeria; species Panzeria rudis. Next base: position 157,645,747 of record OY101448.1, read on the forward strand.
TAACAATATCTGCATTTTCAGTTTGAGTATAGCATTGTATGACTGTCATATTCCTTGCGTGTGTTCTAAAGCGTGCTAGTATTATCCTGTCTGTGCATGGCTTCCACTCGATTAGAGCTTTTTTTAGCTTGTTTTGATAGTAGGACACCCACACCATTTATCCTTGGTTGGCCGGTTGGTCTGCCTGAGTATAAAAGCGTTGTTTTGCGAGATGTTATGAACTCTCCACTTTCCGGCCATCGAATTTCACATAGTCCCATGAAGCGCTAGTTATAGCGCCATCCGCGCTGTATCGAGAAGCGTACGCACTTTCCATGTTCCAAATCATGTCCGTTTCTTGAAGCTAAACATCGTCATCAGGGTGATCATTTCGTTATATTTTGTTGTGGTTTCGTTAATCTGGTTTTATTTAAGATGTGGAACTGATTGGGCTACATCAGCCGATCCTGGATCTAGGACTGCCAGCAATGCCTGGCTTCAATGCTGATTGTGTAGCTAAAGAGTCTAAAAAATTGAATGAGAATTAGTGCAACAACATTACGAATCAAACATCTTGAGCAAATAGACTTGGTATAATCGCATTCTTTTTTTATCATTGTTATTGTTGTTATTTGTGTGTATGTCGTCGGGTTTTTTTTTACATCACAGAAAACTAGGCTTTATTGTTGTTTTTGGTGTTTGCGTCCTGAATAAAAGTCAAGCAAAAAATTTACTGATTCAGTAAAGAATATTTACTGAAAATTAAATTTATTTTTAGAAAAACTTTTGTTTGAAAACTTTTTGGTGATATTTTTTTCTGTGTATGCATAAATTGAATCAATTATATAATCTTCTTAAGTATATTTTGAAGGTCTTTTAATACACTGAGCTTTCTGTAAGCGAAAACTGTGAGCACAACAATTTGGAAATGACTAACAGAACTGTTCCGTTGCATACCTGCTTTGAAAAACCTAAACATCTCTTACTTGGTTATAATTATTATAAGTAGATCGCTTTACGGCCTAAACATCGCTTCATTTAATAAAGTTTCTATTTAAAAATAAACTATCCGATACCTTCAAACTACAGTGCCAAATCGACAAAAAAAATTTTGGGTTTAGTACAACAGCAAACATTATAAAAACTATTTAATTTGCCAAAAGTGTATAAGGGCATAAAACAACAACTGAAACAAAGCAAGATCAAGTGAAAAAATTGCATATAACTAAAACTACTTTATATACAACTAGTAATAGTTATAGAAACAACATGGCAAACAAAAAAGCGGAAAAAAGGATACAAGAGGCACTTGGTCAGATGGCTGCCATTAAATTACAAGAACTTCATAAATTCTCTTTTGTGTTATCGTTTCTTTTATCTAATGGAATACAATATAACCAACTTCAAAAGGCTTTTAAAAATGCAAAAATTATAAACTATTCGTCTTGTTACAAAAACAATTGAAAATCAATTTGGTATCTACACATGCCGAGAATTCTAAGACGTTATAAGAGAAAACTATTTCCTTTGATAATTCGTGTAAGGAAAATATATGCTGGGCTTTTTGTCGCAACATCAATTTAGTAGTGATTTAATTGATTTAATTCTTGTATTAAAATTGTTTATAGAATTTTTATAAATAAAAATTGTGATCAAATTCAGCAGAGCCACATAATACGTGACGATAAGCAGAGATACATACTAGCACTGATGATAGAAGTGTGGCGGCTTCCGAAAACTTGATTGTGTTTCTCATTTATCTTACGTTTAATAAGCAAACTAAAATTTTTTAGACATTTTTTTCATCGCAATGAAAATATACGTTTATATCAATAGACTAAATTACAACTGTTGGTCATATTAAGCATATTAGGTGTCATAGAATTTTCACCATTTGACAAACTTTAATCGAGGGCTAAATGTTTAACAATTGAATTACTTATATTCATACATACACAAGTTCAATGTGCATACTTAGTTACATGTACTTGCAGCAGTACTTACATTCATTCAGATGGACATTATAGTTTTTGCATCTGCCCTTTACACATGGTATGGGAAATATTTGAAGTATAAAGTCAAGTTTTAATGTCAACCCCTCTTAAAGAATGCTACAAAACGTTTTTGTCATCAGTGTAAGATTTTTGTATTGAACAGTTCTCATAGTTATCCAATACGTTGTTTTAAATAAAATATGATAATGAAAGATTAAATATATTCTGTCGTGCTCTAGAAAAATAACAAGTGTACGTTAGAACAAAATTTTGATGAAAATGTTTACTGAAGAATACTTAAAATCCAAAGCCATTTTTTTAATACGGCAGATAATATATTATACCAAAAATATAATTTTTAATTTTAGTGGTACACATAAAGTATTATTTACATATATCAAGTATAATCTAATAATTAAAAAAAAAATTTGAACAAAAGTGAAGTTTCCTAGAGGGAAGAAAACCTGTCACAAAGCAAGTCAGATGACTATTTCGCAAAGACTAGCAACCGCTTCGAATTCTGTAACTTTTTATGAAAATTGACAAAATTTGAGATTTTTCAAGAGGCTGCTACACCGATTTTATCATAACTTGGCAACATGTAGTCCAATTTAATTACAAAAAGCAATAGAAAATTTGAAATGCCTTTAAGCAGTTTAAACATAATTTTTTATATGGTCAATGGTTTCGGAATTATTCAGACCGTAATGATGAAAATAATATATTTTTTATGCAAATTTTATAAAAATTTACAAGAAACCAAAACTGGCTAAAACTTAAAATTTTTATTAACCGATCATAAAGCCACATATACAACAACAAAAAGCTTCATTTCATGAAAATCGATGGATAAATATTGATTTTATTCATAATAAAATAAAATTACATAATTTTTTTAAAAATTGCGAATATTTAGACTGTACAACAAAATCAATATTTTTTTAAATAACAATATTCTTGCGACTGATTCTGGTAGAGGCTACCAAAATAATACGTAAGTGTATCGGTTTTAGAAAGCATACATCTAGGATTCATTTTAGGGGGAGTCCAATCTCGGCATAGAACATTTTGTAGGGCCTACCTCATCATATCGCATATCGTTGTTTATGGATTGAGAGTTGCTTAATTTTTCATTCAGGTGACTTTTGAATCCGACATCAAATTCTGCGCGCCACTAATGCCAGCCATTCCTTCCCACCTAATGTCCAATTGTTTGCACGTAGCATAAAAGTCCTTCTTAAGCTTTGTATGTCATCCAAAAATTGGATATTAGGAGGGAAGGATCCGAAATAGCATAAGTGGTGCCCAGAATTTGATGTCGGATTCAAAAGTTACCACAGACAAAAATTTATATTCAAGCCATGAACAACGATATGCGATATGATGAGACCGGACTTTAAATAGCGAGAAATATATAAAAAATTAAAAGTGCTGTATTTTGGGGCGTAGCAAAAAATTTGTTTACAGTTTTAGAAACTTCACTGATATATCTTTCATTCTACGGTGTGACTGGTGTAAATATGTTTGTTTTTTATTCGGATTTACCCAGTCTAAAGTAATTTGTATGTCAAAAGAAAAGAATGCGTAATTTTGGAGCGTGGCATAAAAGTTCCTCCTCCTAAAAGCTCGATATACTAAGTTTTAAAACGACTTTCTTTCAACGCGCAAAAATTTGACATTAAGTGATACCCAGAGTTAGATGTCGGATTAAAAAGTCACCAGGAGCGAAAATTTAGCTATATTTAAGCCATGAACAATGATATATGATATAATGAGAGCGGACTTTAAATGACCGCGCTAAAAAACAAAAAGTGCTGTATCTTGGGGCGTGGGAAAATATTTTTTGCTTTGTTTTAGAAACTTCATTATCTTCATATCTTTCATTCTGGGGGGTGACCGACCGGCACACTGTTATTTTTTGTATGGCGGTTGATCCGCTTTATTGTACAGTGAGGGTATTTTCTGAACATACCAAGCAAAAACTTTCCTTACTAGTAGGCAAAAAAGTATATGATGATTTAAGTCGTAACTACTTACAATTTGACTCTATAATTACTGATTTTTGTTTGAGAAGTTAAAAAAAATAAGAGTGGGTTCTCCTTAGAAATGTATCTACATTTTCACAGCAATTAACTAGTTACTATTTGGCTTACTTGAAGCTAAAAAATATGTAGTCATATAAAAAAATTAATTTAAAAAAATGTATACACATTATTTTATTATTATTATTTTATTTATATATATAATTTTTTTATTTTTTTGACGCAGCTGGGATACGAACCTGTGCTCGCTCATATTTGAAGACAAGTACTTTACCCACTGCACTCTAAAACATTACTTTAAATTTAGGATCATATGTTGTCTTAATTTGTGTTGAAAATTTCTCCTTGTCTACAATTACATCGATTTTGTAGTTATTTTATTAAAGAAAACCCTTTCAAATTAAACATGTTTAGTAGAAATGGAAAAAACTCAACATGAAGTATAATACGGCTATGGCTGAGCGGTAGATACGTCAGACTATCAGTCAGGAGGTCACGGTTCCAACCTGCACGCAGCCAATCGCTCTTTTTACGTTCAGATAATGAGAAAAATTCGTACTAATTTTATTAAAAAGAAGGTAGTAGATCTAATTTGAATCATAGTAATAAGATAAATAAGTACCACTCATTACTTTGTAACCCTGGAATAAAGTACTACTGATTACAAAACTGACAAACGTTTTTGCTGGGTATTTGGTCCAGCTAAGTTAGGATCAGTGGTGCCAAATTTGTTGGTGCAAAAAGCACAAATAAATTTAAAAAAGGTACTAAATAGTACAATTTCCATTTAAAAGTAGCTTAAAAAAGCACTAAAACATTAAAGAACACTAAACATGTGAAGTTTTAAATCATCAAAAAGCACTAAACATAATGCTAAAAGCAAAATATTTTAATTCAATTTTAGTCAAAGTAAAATATTTTATACACACACGGAGCGAATAAAAGTTCTCCTATATTCGACACCTTCAAAAACTAAAAAATCGGTGTAGAAATAACAGAAGAAAATCTATATTTTCCGTATTGGTTGTATTGAGATTGTGTAAAATAGTTAAATGATCTACTGACTTACCTACAACCCTTCCTAAAGTCGTTTTGAAAATTAAAAAAAAACTATTTTGTAATATTAAAAAAATTAATAAAGTATTATATTTTGTACGTGTTCAGTAGACTGCGTTTTGAAAAAAATATGTAATTTTAAAAAAGTTGGAAATATTTTTATTGCACATTGTGAAAAATGTTGAAGTTGTATAAGGATACGATTAAAAAGAAATAATTTTCAGCATTTAGTTATCAAATACAAATTTAAAAAAAGTCGCATTTTGAAGACAACTTTCAAAATAATGGGGTTAAATAAAATTTTATGATTTTGTCGATAAAAAAAAATTTTACAAGATTTTTTTGTATACTATTCAGTATAAAAAAGCAAGTTTTTATTTAACTACATATATTTCACAATAGCTCTTATAGTCCTTACTCAAATTTCGATAGTGTATTAAATACCACAGGGTATTAGATATTCTTAATATTGCAAAAACAAAATCAATTAAGAGCCTATCAGTCATAATTACTGAAAACTTTTCACCTTTAATAAAGCTTTCAAACACACGTACTCAAACAAGTGTCATTATCTTAAGATAATTAATTGCTATTATTGTTATTATTATGTTTTTTTTTTGTGTCTCACAGGCTGAAACAAATAAGCAAACAGGGCTCCAGCTTATATTCTCTAGCACTTGCAAAATTATTTAATATTCCTTTAATATTCTTTATACATAATTATAATAATACATTATTAATTACTAAATTAATGTTTATATACACAGATAAGTACTAACATACATGCATACTTAACATAACGGTAAAGGCAAGTATAAGCATCTAAAAATAAAATAAATACATGGGTAACTTTCATTTTATGTAAATTCTTTTTTTATTATTTCATGCTGCTCTCTTTTCAATGTCTGTTCGTATCCTTGAAACATGACGCACGAAGAAAGAACAAGTTCAACTTTTGACATGGTTGTTTATGTTATTAAATTATTATTTTATATCTTACAAGTCGAAATGAAAATTTTAACGCTTACGCTTTTGTTTTGTTAAGGCTTATAAAAAAAAAATCAAGTTGTAAAAGAATATATTACAAAGGAGAAAATTGTTTATATCCTTAAAGCAAACATTGTTAAAAAGTTTGCTCTGGAAATTTCAAGAGTCTGGAATGAAGAAAAAGAAATCAATTTAAAGTTGTAAGTAAAAATATTGTTTTGAATAAGAATAGCAGTATTTAATTAGATTTTGTATTATCGTAAATTATATGAAAATGTTCTTCAGTTTTTAAAAACAGGAAAACATATGTTACCAACACGTATTTTACAACTCAAAATAAGCTATTTAATGGAAAATTGCTTATGGGAAGGAGGATAGAGGGAGTAGTATTTATGGACATTTGATTTTAACCTTCCAACAGTGAAAGTGGCAGGAAATACCTCTGCAGGAAGCTTATTCTACATACGTAATATTCGGCCAAAGAAGGAATTCTCGCTGTAATTCGTAGTGCCATTTACTGGCGTATAGACCACAAAGAGTTGTGCTCTTAATGAACAACGCGTTGTTCGCAGAAAAGAACGGGTTTCGGGAACAAGTTCATTGATTTCATCAGAGTACATTCCATTGTAGTAACGATAAAGCAACGAAATATACCTCATATTGCGTCGATGCTTCAGCGAGTCAATCGAGCTAGCTACCCTACAGTACTGTTGGACCCCAAATAACTCACAATATGGAAATTAACGATACTTTCCATTACTTTGGAAAGTGCAGAGCATATTGCAATTGGGCGGTAATTTTCAGGGTTAGTAGCCTCGCCCTTTTTAGGGATTAGCGTTACATTGGCAACCTTCCAACACGAAGGAAATTCACCAGTATGATACAAAGTGCTGAATAGGGTTGCCAACGGACGCGCCAGCGTCGAAACCTCAAGACCAGTGCTGGAATACCATCCGGCCCAGTTGACTTATTTATGCTGAGATCCCCTAGAACTTTTTTAACTGCAGGGGCTCGAAAGAATATTTTTGAAATAGTTACAGATACTCTATCAAGCGCGGGCAGTGGTATATTGCTTGCCGGCAAGTGAGAATTACTTGCAAATAATTCAGAAAGAAAATTAGCTTTATCAACCGGGTCAGTGAATATTTGGTCATCCTTTAAAGCAGTCGGCATTGAGGAACTACCATTATCCTTTACTCTCTTAACGAATAACTAAAAGCAATTGCTACTCCCAGGAGCAGCAAAGATTTCAGCACGAAGGCACTGCTCGTGTAAACCTTTTTCACACCTTAGTACTCCGGCACAAGAACATCTCGCCTTCTTCCATAGCGAATCAGTATCTTCGTTTTTTAGAAGGAAGAGTCAAAAGTTACGCAAAAGCTAACTGTTCGACTACTTACTGCAGCAAGGCGACCGTTAAAAGTATGAGGAAAACAACGACTGGGCTACAAAAAAAAGTTGAGCTATCGTTATTACAAATATGTGAAAGAAAACAAAACTTTTCGCAAACGTTGCATGAGAAGTAGGGGTTTTCCCGAGATTTCCCGCCCCGAAAATTCTCGGGAAAATCGCTTATTTTCGTTTACCGCTTTCCGTCGAATTTTATCCGCAAAATCCTTGGATTGAAAATCTATTTATATACTAGGGTGATCGATCTGGTTTTTCAAACGGTTTTTAAACGGGTTTTTTCCACAGTACGGTTGTCGGTTTTTTAAAAATATTGATTTTTCAAATGTCGAATAGTCGTTTTTTTTTTAAATTAAAAAGCCGGACAGTCGAATAATTTTCGCTTCGCATATTTTATTAGTTTTTGCTATATTAAAACTTGACAAACTTTTGCTGTTGATTTTACTAAGTATTTCTCTTCAATAGCATTTTCGCAAGTACGCAATTAAGGTGAATTAATTTAATAAGGTGGTAGCACGGACGAATTGAATTGGCCTTGTGATGTAGAATATATGTCAAACTTCATATTTTATATAGAGTTTGACATCCATTATAGACAAAAAATGCTTGTTGCGTGAATGTCAAGAAATAAACAAGAAAAAGAAATATTTAAATCTATGCACTAGGGTTCCCCCTATATTTGTGGACCAAATTTTTTTTCGCATTTTGATTGTAAATCCTCCTGGAAAGATCTTTTTAGTAAAAAAAAGCCTGTACTGAACACGTATTGGGAAGGCGTGCGGCATATAAGGGGCATTTAATGCGCAACTAAGAAATTATAGAAAATTATAGCGATGGAAACAATAGTGTTGTACCAAACAGAAACTAAGAAAAAAAGAAGTAAGATCCGCACAAAAATATTAATAAGAAAATAAGACTCCTGTCCAAAATTTCGGCCGTTAAAAGCACTGAGATCAAAATGAAAAAGTTCTTGATAGGTAAAATACCATCTAATTTTAGGCAACCTGCTATTTGGCAATATTTTCTTACATTTCTAATATTGGGAAGAATTATGGGAAAAATGTTACCAAGTCTTAAAATTTCGATACAATTATTATTCTTTTTTACCTAATTTACTTTGAATCTTTTTGTTTTTGTGATTTGTTAAGTTTTTTGCTTTTTTATCTCATTTCTTCAGAAACTGTTTAGTTTGTGAAATACTTTTGATATAAAGTTCAGTTTAAAATAAAAAATGATTCAATATAAAATTCAATGGCTTCCGGAAATTAAAATTTTTGGTATATATTTTATTACGTTGTTCAATTCTCGGGAATTACCAGGATCCCGGGAATAGCCAGGATCCCGTAAATTTTTCTTTTATTTCCCCATCTCCCGGGAAACTAAAAAACATTAATGAGAAGACAAAAACTTTTAAAAATATTTTAAATCGTTTTGTAGATGAACAAAACCAAAACTAATACTTTTTCAAATAACGAAGATTAGCTTCTGTTAATGTAAAGCTTAAAAATATTTAAAAACAAGTTTTTACTGGCTCAGACAAAAAATTTTTTGATATATTATAAAAAGTCCAGTAAATGTTTTTGTGTTATTTAGTAAACTATTTTTTTTTTTGTTTGAAGTTCATAAGTACTTTTAGACAAATTACTTTACAAATTCAGACAACTATATTGTTTGATATATAGCTGAAAATTTGGTAAATGTTATTGTTTGGTTCAGTAATTTAGTTTGTTTAGAATTTGTAAATATTTTTAGACAAATTGTTTAATAAATTTGGACAATTTGTTTACTGGAAAAAACCGGTAGTTCCGTTTCTAGACAAAATATTTAATACTGCATTGAATTTCTCTATGGAAAATTAAATTTGATTTGTTCTATTTAAAAAACGTATACGCAAATATAACAACAATGGTAGTCGGAATGACTAACAGTAGCACTGCAGGTTTAAGCTCTTAATATTCGGCATATTTTTATTTAAAGGACATTTTCTTTGCAGATCAGTGCTATAGTAAGAATATGGCGACTAGACAAAAATAAGCAGCTTAATAGCCTGTTTTTAAAATAAAGAATCTGAAATGCTTTACTAAATGCTGCTTGCAAAGTACTATTCAAGACCTATTTAAGATTTCATATAGATAAATTTGAGAACATTAAAAATGCAGTATAGAAATGGTTAACCTTTTCTCTGAAAACAACTCAAACTGTAATAGTTTGACAACAAAATTCACATTCCTCGTTGTTCAGCTATGCTGCATTAAATGAAAATTTACTTTGATGTCAAAAGGCAGATCAAAATACATACATCAGATATTTTCTTTGCATTTCTTGTAAGTTTCAAAGCTTAGAAGATTACGAGTAACAAGCGAAAAAACAAAATACTCAAACTTATTTCTCCTTGAAATGTCAAAAATATCTTTGAAACTTTCTTCATTGAAATTTTTCTATATTCGTAGACACAGATACAACAATAATACTACTAAGTTATTTATGTAGACATAACCTATATACAATATGCTAGATAACTTGCTTGTAATATTGTTGCATTTGGCCGAGACGAATTTTTTATACCTACCATCACTAAAAATACTAAAAATCGGTTATACAATTCTTTTGCAAAAAAGAAATGCTAAGCAAATTTTCTGAACCGGTGCACAATTTGTCAATAGCATTGGCCACGTTTGTTGATTTCGTTAATACCTAAAGAGCTACTAAATAATATATTTAGTAAAACTTTTTGCTGGCATAAAGTTCTTTTTTTATAAAAGAGCTAGCTAAATAAAGTATTTATTTAAGAAATAGGAAAGCAAAAACGAGTTTCATTTTGAAATTTCACTTCCTATGAAACTTTTAGTGCAACGATTAAAATAAATAACTTGCATTAATAAATACATTCGTTGCAGTCTATGAAAATATATTTCATAAATTGCTAATTAATACACAAAAATAAATATATTTTGCTGCTAAAATTTTGAGTAAAATATGCAAGGATCACGATAGATGAAAGTCCTGATCGAATTTCAAGCAGTTGCGATGTACAATAAACCGAACGTCGAATACAGCTATTAACTAAAAATGTATGTGTTACGAACGCCTTGAAAAATTTTATATACTATACATCTCTTTACTATTTGCTTTGAAAATAAATACTTTCCACACACAAATAAATGCGGTAGAGTTTGAGTCCTTGTGACAGTTTGGTATGAAATTTTTAAGGCTGCACTTTATTGAAATGTGTATAGGTAGGTACTTGTAGTTCTTTTCAACTATTTTTCAAATACTATCAAAACAAAATTTAACAGTCAATACAGTGAATGACAATACTGTAAACGTAGCGTTGAGATGTGATTTAGCAAGATTGAAAGTACCTTCAGTGGAATCGAGCTATACACATTCCTTAGAAGAATCCTTGAAAGCAATACCAAGTAACCAACCTAGAGACCTGAAGACAACAACGGCATTAATAACATTAGCAGCGGCTACACATATTGGCAATAAAGAAAGGAAGCGAAAACACTGGATAAAACGTGGAACTTTATAAATAAGAGGAAAAAAAATGGAAAGCCAATATCAATATCGCAAAAATACGGAACGCTAAGGCATTTTTATAATCGTATTACTCCATCGTAGAGCGCGAGCTAAGAAGAAACGCCCGCAAAAACAAAAGAGCATGGACTAATGGTATACCTGCAGAGGCTTAAGAGGCAGCTATGACAAACCGCACCAGTGATTTATATAAGTCTCAGTAAAAAGATGGTAGACATAACACCATCTTGTGGAAAACCTGCAAAGGATAACAAAGACAATATAGTTACGTCCAAGGAGGAGCCGTACATCCCTCAGAAACGCTCTCAACATAGTCACACGTCAATTCAAGACTTTGTAATTGCATCACTCATAACGACCAGCTTAATATACCTACAACTAGTCCAGCGGTACCGGAAATAGTCCGCGCTATAAAATCGCTCAAGAAAAAAAAAATGGTCTAGGAAGCGATGACATATCTCCCGAGCTCCTTAGAGTTATATTTTGAAATTTCACTTCCTATTAAACTTTTAGTGCCATGATTAAAATAAATAGCTTGAATTAATAAATAAATTCGTTCCAGTATATGAAAATATATTTCATAAATTGCTAATTAACACAGGAATCTAAAGTATCATTTGGAGTTTCGTGTATGAATTACAAACACTTGTAAATTGCGTAAAACTAAACATTTTCGCTGGTACAATTTTGAGTCAAAAGGTGCAGGGATAACGATACATGACAGTCCTGATGGAATTTCAAGCAGTTGCGATGTACAATAAACCGAACGTTGATTTATGTGTTACGAACGCCTTGAAAAATTTTATATACTATACATCTCTTTACTAATTGTTTTGAAAATACATACTTTCCACACACAAATAAATGCGGTTGAATTTGAGTCCTTGTGACGGTTTGGTATGTAATATTTAAGGCTGCACTTTATTAAAATGTGTATAGGTAGGTACTTGTAGTTCTTTTCAACTATTTTTTAAATACTAGCAAAACAGAATTTAACAGTCAATAAAATATAATGAGATGCGGCAGCAATTTTCGGAAGCTACGATCTAATCATCAGGATTATTGTCCGTTTAGACCTCACTGCCAAGCACGATAACAATTGTAGTCAATTAGCTAAATATACTTTAGCTTTCATCAGTTTGGCTGAGTCATCTTGCAAGCTTTTCGGCTTTCATTTGATGGTTTGGAAAGTCACTATTTTCTTTTTCTTGTTTTATTAAGTTTTTGTTTTAATTTCCCTCATTCAAGTGCTTGACTGCAGTTGTCGTGATTGTCCATGAAGTTTAAGCGGACAAGACGTCTGATGATGGCATCCTGATGTCAGCTCAAGCTTTCGTGTAGGCATAATTTTCTTTACACTTTTAAATGTTACATGCTTTAGAATTTCTTTCTACACCATTCGCACATTTAGTTAACCTAAACACAAACTAAACTAACCGCAAATTAAATTAAACTAAATACAAATTAAATTAAACTAAATGGAAATTAGATTGAACCAACAGGAAATTAAATTAAACTATAAGCAAATTAAATGAAACCAAACTCAAATTAAATTAACCCAAAAAGCTAATCATAATTTTCCAAACGCAAATGAAATTAAATTTAATGCTAATTAAATTGCAGAAATCAATAGTAATGACATAGTTGATAATAAAAGACCTAAAAACTCCACATGTACACTCTAAAACATTACTTCAAGTTTACGATCATATATTGTCTAGATTTGTGTTGAAAATTTCTCCTTGTCTAAAATTACATCGATTTTGTAGTTATTTTATTAGAGAAAAAACCTTTCAAATTAAACATATTTAGTCCAAGTGGAAAAAATGTAACATAAATTATAATACGGATATGGCTGAATGGTAGATACGTCAGACTATCAGTCATGAGGTCGCGGTTCAAACCTGCGCGCAGCCAATCGCTTTTTTTAGAAAAACATTTTGTTCAAAAATAATGCGTGTGTAATTTTAGGTCGATAATAATCTGTAAAGTGTTGCCGACTATTATCGACCTAATTTTCAACAAAAGTGTTTTAGAGTGTAGCTATGAAAATTTTTGTTCATTTCTACAAAAACTTGTTAAAAAACTCCCAGATAAGCCATATCGGGAATGATTTTTGATTTTGGACAATGCGAAGATCCTTAAAACGGAACATGCTCCTCGTACCACGATTGCATATACCGACCTATATGTTAAATATCTGCTCTTATTCACAAATACTAAATTCTATAGAGAAATATTTCTCAGCTCGCCATATGTTGTGCGAAGTGACAAAGAGTAAAAATCTGCAAACAATTGTTGAAAATACTGTAAGTTCCACTACGCCCACCGATTGCCTCATTTACATCACATACATGATTTTATTAATTCCAAAATCAACCTCTTCACAGATTTTGAATTAATAGCTAATAATAATAAATTCCTACATGCTAACTACTCCCCGCTGTTCTGTAAACCAATTCGATTTCAAATGCATTTTTTTCTCACAACCGAATCATACTTAATTTGGTCTTCCGAAAATAGGAAACTTTACTTTAGTAGAAGTTAACTACAAATAATAATTTTAAATGATGAAGTTTATTTGCTGATAGCTAAGCTTTGGTACAATTATTCAAATAAATAAAAAAATACAAACAAACAACGATATTGGTTTTCAAACTAGGAATGAGGGAAATAATAATAAAGCTTAATTGAACAAGACAAAGAAAATAGTTAATTGCCAAACCATAAAATGAACATTGAAAAACTTATAAGGTGACATACAGTTCGACTAAATATTCATAACTTAATTGTTAAAAACATTTTTATTTTACCCTTTCGACCTGCTAGATGGGAATTGTGTTTGACTATTCGTGTGGTGGTTGAGAGTAATATTTTCGCAATGGATTCTAGATATTTCTGGAGACATAAAAAAGATATTTGAAAAATTTAGCAGTATACCCAGCAAAAACTTTGGTTACTGGTAGGCAAAAAAGGTTTAAGTCGTAACTACTTACAATTTGACTCGATAACTACTTATTTTTGTTTGAGAAATCCAAAAAACGGGGCACCCCTTACAAATGTATTTACATTGTCACTGTCATTAACTAGTTATTATTTGGCTAACTTGAAGCTAAAAAATAAGTAGTTAAATAAACAAATTAAAATTTAAACAAATTTAAACGCCTTATGTTGATATATTTAAATTTTTTTTATATTATTTTCTTACCCATCTGGGATGCGAACCTGTGCTCGTTCAGTTATGAAGACAAGAACTTTACCCTCTCAGCTATTGTTGACTTATAAGCTCAAGCGACAAAAATTAGTTTTCATATACAATCACATGTTGAAAAATGGTTGTCTACTTATTTTATTAATACATATCAACAAATTGTAACTTCTTTCAGATAGTGATAAAAATACGTACTAATTTTATTAAGAACTAGGTAGTAGCACTAATTTGAAGCATAGTAATAAGATAAATAAGTACCACTCACTACTTTGTAACCCATTAAAAATGTACTACCGATTACAAAAATTACAAAAGTTTTTGCTGGGTCATTCTGCAGTTATTTGAATTTTATGCAGTGTATTAAAAATAGCAAGAACATTTATATGAATGTTTATATATATTATTCATTTTTGCATTAATTCTAGGTGCGTCTGAAAAATAAATCTGACCCTCTAGCAAAAAAATAAAAAATTAAAGCCTTTTGCAGCTACTAATTAAAACGGATTATCTTCTACTCATTTTCAGCTGTAGTTCATATAAGAGAGACAACAGGTAAAATTAATGCTTACATCCTTGTTTGTGGTACCTCAAAGAGCATTATAATGTCTCGATTACAATGTCCTGCAGCTAAACGTCAGCGTTTACGGTGCAAGATCTCCAGAGAACTTCTTAAATTAGTACGAGCATTTCTTAATATAGCCAGACCATAATATCACAAAGGATTTCCAAAGATGAGGAAGATCTTTTTTGTAGCACAAAACAATCTGCCAAGGGCTTCAGAAAACATATATGGTATTATTTGAAAAACACTTCTGCACACCAATACCATCAAATTTTCTTTTATCGCTGGTCTTATTTTAAACAAAATGGTAGAAATTAGAAAATAACATTAATGTCGGTGAATATGATTCAAAAATCATAATAAGAAATAAACTTTTACTAAAGTTAATAAGCTCCTGAACTTGTGATATTTATTAATGGCGTTTTCTTTTCTACAAAAAATGTTGCATTTCTTGCACTTTTCAATAAAAATTTGCAGTATAAAAATTTTTTGATGAATTGAATTTATGAGAAATTATTGTATCATCCCTTAGGAAGGTAAAATTTTGCTTTAAAGGAATGCTAAATTGCGATTTAATAAAATACGCAAAAAAACTATACGTTTTTTCTAGAAAAGAAAGCGCCATAAAGTAATAATTTTTGTCGACTAGCAGGAGTTCAAACTAAGGAGTTTTATCTCATGATCAGGGCAAGTTTTTCATGGCATATGCCACATGCCATGGTATTTGCAATTTCTTAAATTATATCGTAGGAAAGCTATTTTCCATAATCCTTGCCATAAAATGCATTTTTCCATAGTCTGACAATACATTTTATTTTATTGCGAACACCTTATGCAATTTTCCAACGCATAAAAACCAATTTCGATTTATATTTTTGCCAAGGCGAATTGATTACAAGGTGGCCAAGGCGTATTTAACAGGTGCAGTTCATTCGCCTAAAACACTGCATTTCGTTCACAGTTCGTTCGCTTAAAATAATATTTCCAAAGATGTTACATATTACGTGCCTGGCTCATGGGTTACACAGATTATCGGATTTTATTCGTTTACATTTTGAAAATGAAAATTCACTAATTGCAAATTGTAAAGCAGTATTTCTTAAGGTAAGCTAAAATAGTAATGTTATTTAAATAATAACAAATAACATTTTTAAGTTTTAGGCCCTTTCTCGAAAAAATTTGTTACAAAATATGCTTCCGAACTTAAATAAGCCTCCAGCACCATGTGCTACCAGATGGGGTACTTAGATTAAGCCGGCAATATACTATTCTGATAATTTCAAAGAAATCTGTGACGTTTTAAATATGCTTAGTGAAGATGAAGCGGAATCTATACGAAATGTTTAATTAATAGTGCGAAAACCCGAAATACGAGCATTACGAAATAGCAAACCAAAGGTCTTTTCATAAATGAAAGTTTGGCAGTTATAGACAATGTGAAAAAAGTACCCAAAATGCGAACAAAACAATTTTTGTTAATAAACTTCATAAAATTTTAAATCGAAATAAGGAACTAGAAACATTGACTAAAATAAAAAATATTATACTTTTCAATAAAAACGACACGGATTCATATATTGAAACTTTATTCACATCTGAATTAAATGTATTTAAATTTGCTCCAGTAACATCTAACGATGTCGAACGTGTCTTTTGCATATATTCAACTGTTTTATGTAACAATAGAAAATTGAAATTGATTTATAAAAAAAACACATGATTGTAATGTACATTCAAAATTTAATGCAATAAAATTGTATTTAAATATTTATTATTGAGTTTTATTTTGTGGTATTTTTTGCCATTTGAAAATTTTTTTCAAAAATCATTTTTAACATTTTCGTGCCATTTTCAACGCTTTTTCATGCCATTTTGCATACCTTTTTTAGCAAATTTTTGTGCCATTTTAAACTTGCCCTGCTCATGATTTATTTTTAAGCCGATACGTTTATTAACAGCCACAATACCACTTAAAAGAGCAACGACATGAAATTAATACATAATATGAATTGGAGAGTAGGACACAGAGTGAATGTTTTCACAGAGATTTTGAAACCATGAACGTAATGAATGAATGAAAAAGTGATTCTCTAAAAAATTCTTAGCATTTTTTTCAATAGGATAAAAAAATTAACAATTTTGAGTTTAATTTTTCAAATGAATAGATTTTCTCTAAAAAAAAGAACACAGTAGTCAATGTCACATCAGTAAAATTTCCAGAATATTTCTTTTTTCACAGCATGTCATAAAATTGCCACCTTTTTACACCTTTAAAACATTTTTTGTAATCGCTTTATATTAAAATTATTGCTTCTGTATCTAAAGATAAGTGGGCATTACAGAGACTCATACAGAGAAATTTAGTTTTCTATAGACAAAAAAAAATCAGATAAGTTCGATCGTCTTTGAAACTTTAAGTCCAGACAAGTTTTTCCTCATGGGTCTGTACTCCATAGCTACTACAACTATACATACACATATATGTGTATAAATGCATATATACATGGAGACAAACGCAGATAACCTGAGAATGTATATGTGTATTTCAAATGGAAAAATTTTTTTTCTTTTAGATATTATTGATAATATCTTAGATGACAACGAATTATACTTAACTTTATATATATTTTATATAAATTAAGGGCCATAATAAAAACTTTAGTTAACATTACAATTGTTTTAAAGTGGGATTATTATACCGAAAAATTCTCCTTTCTTAATACTAGCCCAAATAATTCCCTTATATTAAAACTAAAGTTCGATTTTGGGAAAAAATTATACTACTTTAAACTTCCCATTGTGAAACTGGGTTGTACACTTAAATTAATTTTTAATTAATTATTTTTCTTTTTATATGTTGTTACAAACAAACGCACAAACCAAGTTCATTCATATTGGTAGTAGGTACTAACAAGAAATGTCAAAGGTGTCTTATAAATAACTTAAGAACATTGATGTAGAAGGCTTAACGGCTTCATGAGCTAAAATGAATTTTATTTTATTATTGATGATGAGTGTAATGTAAAGGAACACATATTTGACTAGACACAAATACCTACATAGATATTTTTATTTATTTCTTTAGCTTCAAAAATATTTTTCTTAAGTATAAATATTTCAGTCATATTAATACCATCACATCAATCTTATGCTTTTTTTTTTAATATATGTTTGAAATATGATATTTAAAATACGTTTTCAGTATTTTCTCTCTTATATTTAATGTGAAGAATTTAAAGAATTTGCCGATTATTAGTAACACTTTCATAGCATGACACTCAAAAGAGTTTTCCATGTAAATTTCAATGCTTGAAAGGCAGATTTGTAGCTATATCGTTCTTATAATATTTTTTAATATTTAGGAGTGGTTATAAAGTCTCTAGAAATATTTTAATGTGGCGAAAGGAAACTTGTAATTGCATGGAATTTGGATTTGGATAGCTACAAACGGCGAATACTTAATATTGTATCAATACATTATATAATGATACTTATACGCCATCGTGTATAATAAAGCTATCATTATTTTGGAATTACTGCTGCTAATCCTATAATTTTTTTGGTTAAGATTAAGCTGCATAAGTGTGAATTGCTATACAACAAATTTTATTCGATTCGGAGGGGCTTTAGCCCTACACTGGTTAGTTCTAGTTAAGACTATTTGATAGTCTATAATTAAACATCGATACTATCGATAGTACAATCGGTTTAAAAGAAACATTTAGAACAGAACAATTTAAACAGTCAACAAAAGATTTTATTTTATTATAAAAACAAAAAATAGCAGTACAAAATAAGCCGTTAAAAACTCATTCAATATACAGAAATATTTATGTATACATACATAAAATAAATAAATTAACAGAATTTAAGCAAGAAATTTTTGTATTTTGTTATTGAATTTCATAAAAAAACTACGATATCGACCGCTATGCACGAAATTAAATTTTATAGGGGAGCGTTTTTATTGTTAGGGTTCCGTACACCAAAAGTGTAAAGGAACCCTATTGTTTTTGCTGTCACAGGCTGTATATGAATATGTAAAATTTGGCCGCTCCAATAACATATGTATATATAACAGTTAAAAACTAAAGGTTGTTCTAAAGCGGGCAACAAAACATGTTGAAATACTAATGTAATATACAGATACTTTCTTACATACATATACATATGTATATAGACACTTTAAGCTTTCAAAGTTAGTGATAATTACACTGTACACAAATTTTCAAAAAATTAAAAATCCCGTAGGGTTTCATGACCGTTTTTTTTAGTTTTCGAGGTTGCTGAAACCGAATCTGAAGCTATTTTTTCCGGGTCACGTCAGGTTTTTGTGCTACAGAGGGGACAAGTCCTAACCCATCGCTGTAGGAGAGCGCTAATAGATATAATCGCCATTATTTTTTCGAGAGGGATATTTTTTTAGCGTTGTGTAACTTCATATAAAGAAATAAATAGTTTAGTTAAATAGAATAGTTTTTATATTTCTATTATATTTTTATTTGGAAAACTTAAACAAAAAAAATTTTTTTTCCGGTTATATTTATTTATTGTATCTTCAATAAAATTGAACTAACAATAAGTAATCAAATCTTAACTCTGAAATTTTAATTTTTAAGTCCAGCCAGTGCCAGACAAAAATATATGCTTCAGCGGTTAGTTGTTTGGTTGTCTACATCTCTCGTGTTCGGCTGAGAGCAAGGGTGTCCCTCCTTCTCAGCCGATTGTGGCCTCTAAAGTTAATGATGTTTCGGGCTAGGGGATTTAAGTGCAACTCAAGTTTTTTTATGTAGCTTGTCACGTGTTTAGAAAACACTGTCTTAACCGGCGGCACATCTAGGTCTTTATGAATTCGATTGTTTCTGACTGTAATCGTACGGAGTATTTTATTTTGTTGCCTTTGAATTTTTTCTACATTTGATGTCGAGCCAGTGCCCCATAACTGGATTCCGTAGGACCATATTGGTTTTAGAATGGATTTGTATAGAAGAAGTTTACAATCTAGGCTTAGAGTAGAGCTCCTTCCAATGAGCCAATTCCTTTGAGGTGCTTTTAATTTCATTTGGGTCACCTTTTCATTTATGTGTGACTTCTATGTTAGACGACGATCAAGATGAACACCGAGATATTTTACTTCAGTGTGTTGAGGTATAGTTTGGTTATTTATTTGTATAGGTGGGCAAGTTTCTTTGCACAATGTTAAAGTAATGTGTAGACATTTTTGTTCGTTAATTTTTATTCGCCATTGTTTTAGCCATTTTTCCAACTGGGGTATATAATCTAGCAAATTGCGGGTGGCTTCTTGATGGCTTTTGTGAACACTTAGAAAATCTGTATCATCAGCGAATGCTGATATGTGTATGTAACTTACTGCTTACCGGCAAGTCAGATGCATATATCAAATATAATACAGGACCGAGGATGCTGCCTTGAGGAACTTGGGCTTCAATAGGTTGCGGAGGGCTTATAAAATTAACTTGTTTAACAACAAATATTCAATCAATTAAGTAGCTTTCTAAAATTTGTAGGATGTTTTCGGGTAGGTTTTGCTTTAGTTTATGTATTAAACTTTCGTGCCATACTTTAACAAATGCCTGAGAAACATCGACAAAGAGCGCAGAACAATATTTATTTTCTTCCAAGGTTTTCTTAATCATGTTCACGATTCTATGTGTTTGTTCAATGGTGCTATGTTGTCTCCTAAAACCGAATTGGTGGTCTGGAATGCATCCAGTACGATTCAGTATGGGTGTTAGCTTGCTCATAAGTAGCTTTTGAAATAGTTTTGACATGTTAGACAATAGGCTTATAGGCCTATAGGACTCCACCTTCGTATGATCTTTGCCTGGTTTAGGTATCATGGTAATCAGCGAAACCTTCCATTCTGTGGGATAGCATTCGAGGCGCAAAATACTGTTAAAAATAATAAATTATTTTATCAGCGCCTGGAGCTTTTTTCGAGCTTAAGACCGCAATATAGTGTTCAATCTCACGAATATTGAACCTCAAAGTAACATCTGGTATAGCGAGAACTGGTGGCAGCTCAACTATAGTATCAGACGTATTTGGAGTAAATACTTTCTGCAAGTGGATTACAAATAGATTACCCTTTTCAGCGTCAGCTCTTGCTCAGTCTCTATCCGAAGCTCGCAATGGAGGCTTATATATCACTGGTCTTTTGAGGCCTCGGGCTGCTCTCCATAGCGAATAGTCTATTTGAGGTGTTGCGTCGAGCCCATAAACAAAAATCATAAATTTTGTATGGGAGCACCCATAACGAGGTTCTGAGGGATAGGTCCCAAAGGGAAAAATGTTTATCTTGAATAAGTAATGGGGTTGGTCATTGGAACACTGTCCATCAGTTAATCTAGTTTCGGCTATGTAATTTAGACAATTTGCTATAAGAGGCAAACTATTGAAATTTAAAAGAAAAAAACTAAAACTAAAAAACTCCATAATTAAACAAATGGCAGAACCAAAAATCGCCAAAATGCAAAAAACAATTTAAAAAATCGCTAAAACGCAAAAAAGCACCAAACTAAAGAGATCGCCGAAAGACTAAAAAAACCGCAAAATGTCGTCAAACCGAAAAAACACTAAACTTAAAAAAATCGCTACAACTAATAAATATCGTAAAGAACGGAAAAACATCGGCAAAAACGAAAAAAAAGCACCAAAATGAAAAAAGCACAAAAAAAGTAAAGCTCCAAAACAAAACAAAAAAGTCGCAAAAAAACCGAAAAAATCGCCACAACGAAAAAAGTGTCGAAAAAAACCCTAAAACTAAAAAAATCACAAAAAACCGAAAAATAATGAAGACACGTTGTTATACCGTTTAACGCTGCAGTTTTACTAACCTTAAGCTGTCAGTTGTCGAATTGCTTTTTTTTAGTGTTTTTTCCTTTTTTACTGCACAAATGGTGACCAATTGAAATCTTGCGTTAATTTTCGGACAACCTATATGTAAATATTTTTTTCATCCGTAGAAATTGACCTACTGTACTGTACATATGTATGTGCGTATATATTATGTTCAAATATTAGGCTGAGAGTTTGCAGATACTCGTAGAAAGAACTACTTAAACATATTCGAAATTTATGGGTTCTGTCTAGACCTAAACAAAATTTGGCGCAAGAAAATAAACAATAAAAAAACTAAAATAAACTCTAAAATTTATATATCGCCATATAAAACGAAAAACTATGGAACTACAATTTTTAAAAGTTTACAGGAAAATGAAAAAAACTTTATGAAAAAATGGGTTTCTTTTTGTTATATCACCACTAAACTTTATAGTGGCAACAAAAATTAATGAAAATACCGATTTTGATGTTTTGTCATTTACATCGTCTTTCGTTTCATATGACTATCTAAAATTTCTTACACTCTGAAATAAATTTCTTAAATTTTTGCATTCAAACCTTAATGAATATTTTTATTTGATATCGTTGAAATAATTTGGTAGCAAACAGAAGGTCTACGACAACTCAAACACACTTAAGAATTTGCATATTAGTTTTCAATTCAATTGTCTATTTTAAAATTCACAAAAGCAAATCATTTATATTATAGAAATATATACAACCCATAAATGTCACTTTAACAACAATATGCAAATAATGCAAACAACAAACCATGTTTGAAAATAACAATGATAAATGACTTTTTATTAGAGTTTTGTTTTCAAAAACACTATTCTGCTGACAGAAAACTATGGCAAAATAAAACAATTCTTGCATCGTTTTAAAATAAAGAAAAAACCAACTGCTGAAGAAGTGAAATGACTTTACAAAGAACGAAACGGCCAACGAAACTGCTAAGTGATGTGTCGTCGAATATACATTTTTAAAAGAAGAAAAAAAAATAGCAAAAAAAAAAATAAAACCATATAATAAATGTTTCGACTAACCATAGTGAGCCACATATAATTTTATGTATTCGTATAGTCTTTAAACACATTGCACGTGTTTAAGATTTGACCAACCTAAGTTTAAAGCTCTGCAACATATACATATATACAGAAAAGAAATGTAAAATCAAAATGACGCAATCCATATTAAATTTATTATTAAATTTTTGAGAAATAATTGGATGTTTAAGTGTGTTGGAGTTTATGTGCATTGTTCATGGCTACAATGGCTACACTCTTGTGCTCAATTGTGTGGCTTGTTTTTTTCAATTTGATTTTCGTGTTGTGCAAATGCAAATAGCCGACAAACTTCTCATTACTACCGAAAATTTCCAGCTGCTGATTTCAAATGACGATCGTTTCATACTAATTTTAAACGAAAAACTATTAATCTAACCTTAAAGCTCTTTAATTTAATATTTTTCACTGTTAAAATAACATTCCTATCGACATTACATTTAATTTTAAATAAACATGACTATTACTCTAATTTCAAATAAGTTTTATATTAAATTAAATTAATGCGACGGCCCGCGCAAAATAGTTGTATGCATGTTCACTCTTCAGTTGACGATCTGGAACTAAAAATACAGACAAAATAACTCAAGCAGCTTAGCATGCATAAGGAACTAATACACAAACAGATTTGATTGTAGGTATTGAAAAAATGTCCATCAGAGCGAGACAAGAAATAACAAGTTTGTGAGTGTTTGATTATTAATCAGATAGGGAAATTTCGGCAAAAAATAAGTTGAATCACAATAAAAAAATACATGGTACGAATTTAAAAGAAGTCTTGTATTTTATTAGCTGGCAAACATTAGTTAAATAGCTGATGTTTCCTTGTAAAGAGCATCCACCTTCATAAGTGGTAAAAGTGAACAAAAATGCTGATGCGACGGTGTAGCGGCTTGTCGAAATCAGCTGTACTGATCCGTTCATCTAATCTGATTTGAATATTCCAACACTCCACTCTTAATAAAAATAATTTGAATTTACATCAATTCAAAATATTGAACTAGAAAGACGAAATAATAAAAATTTTCAGATTTATATATTAAATCGTCAATTAAATCATGTTGAATTAAAACTAAATTATGATAGTATTTATTTCGGGTATATCTAAAGTAATGTTTGAAGCTGTTGTGGCTGCAGTAGCTAGCACGCTGACTACTAAGCAAGTAGGGCAAAGTTCAAGTCTTGGCTGGGGAGTTGGGGGCCGTACAAAATAAAATTTTCTGTTTATGAGGATACAAATCACGTTAGTAAAATAATTAATAAAACATCGAAAATAAATTCATATTATTTCAAATTGAAATAACTTTGGTTCAACATGATTCTCCATATTGTTTCAATATAAACTTCACGTTGTTTCAACTTGAAATAACATTGATTCAATATGATTCTTTATGTTATTTCGCTATCAGCATAGCAATTTTGAACTGTTTGCAAGTTTTGGAGGTCAATATAGATAGTTATTGACTCCAAATTAATAATTCTTGTTTTTCATCTGATAAGTTCAGAATTGGCATAAAAATTTCTGATTAGCTCTAGCTTTAAAGATATACTCCCGCATGCCAAAAAAAAAACAAAGTGTGCTTGAAGTGTACATTAAAACAAAATGTCTATAGAAAACTCGATTTTAATGTACACTTCAAGCACACTTTTTTTTTGCATATGTGGGATAATGACAATAAAAATTTCATAAATTACAGCATTTTTTGTATTCTTCTCATCATATTTCCGGACGGGTTCCCAAAATCATAAAATAGTTCTTTGGCGTTTAGTATTAAGGTCTTAACACTGAAAGAATTTTGCTTCATAAATCCAATAAAACTATTTCGTTAGATTTTTTCACAAATCGAATGAAATATATTATAATTCTAATGAAATTTCATGAATATTGTGAAAAAAGTTAATTGGAATTGCTTCATCAGCTTTCATAGTTTCGATAGAAAATTTCATTGGATTAACGACAACAACATTTTGCCGTTTTATCGAAAACCCTATAAGTTTGTACAAAATATTTTTAATGATACTTAAAATTCTTTATATTATATAGTATATATATACTATAAAAAAATTGAAAACAAAAAGGTTAATTGATTGTATAGTGTAGAATGTCATAATTTCAATGAAATACCTTTATACCTTTATTTATTTCAACAGTTGGCAGCCAAAAGCGAACAACAAACATAGTTTTATATGTTTGTTGTTGTTACTTTGCACTTTCTTATTATTATACACTCATAGACGCATTGCTTTGACAGTGCTTTTGGCTGAACTAGTTAAGACGTTGCCTATAAAGTAAATGACGAGAATCTAGTTTCTAAGTTCGACACTGTAAGCGATCATTAACATTAAAAATTTATCTGATGTGCATTGGCGTCTTCGTACGTATTTCAACAATGGATTTGTAAATAAATCAATATAGACAATAAAAAAGCTAATGAGGCTACTAAGTAATGTAATAATATCACTAAAACAATGAAATAATTTCATTAAAACAATTTTTTTTTAAGAAACACAACCCACGAAGCGATTAGCTTGTCTGCGGAAAACACCCAGGGTCTACGGTGGCCCCAAATGACAGAATATAATAAAAGTAATGACAGAGTTTCATTAATATTATGAAATATTTCCTTACATGATGAAACAGTTTCGTTGAAATAATAAAACAATTCCCTGATATTATGAAATATGTTCATTAGCTTAGTGAAATTTTTACATTGGAGCAATGAAATTATATCATATATTAATTGAGTTATGAATTTTCAAGTTCATTTTTAATTTAATCTTTCAATCAAATTATTTTTTATTTAAGAAATATTGAACATTCAAAGAAAAATTTGGATGTACGGAGCGTTGGACTGACAGCTGTTTCGCGACTACCAAGTGTACTCGTCAGAGTCCTTTACCTACACTACCACTGACAGTGGCAACAACACTGTAGCGAAAATCCTACTAAATTAACTAAGCTCAATTAACAGACTGTCGCCATCTTGTGGCGAGTCGAACCTATTAATGAACTTTTTCTAAATGTTCGGAACTTCACTAACTGTCTTTTCTTTGCATGTTCAACTATTTTAAGCTTTTTTCATTCGATCTTATATCATGTATTCAATGAAATTAAAATAATGTTAACGAAATTTGTTTCAATAATCAAACGAAGCTTGACCTTGGTTGCGTTTAATAAAAAGGTTCATTGGATTAATATCAAAATTCACAGAATTTATGAACAAAATTCTTTCAGTGAAGTAAAAAAAAATGTATCTTACTTGGGTACCCCCCGTAGTGTAGTGGATAGTGTGCTAAACTATTAGCTGGGGGTCGCAGGTTCGATTCCTGCCAAGACCCTGGGTGTTTCTGCAAAAGAGCCGAAAAAGGCTTAAGCAATATGTGTGTTCGTTTGCTTAAGTTTTTGATTAGGTTGAACTCAAATCTTCCTTCTCTTTCGTTTGGCATCAATAAATTAATTCTAGCACAACTGCTTCCAAACGTAATCATTTGCTCTTTAAGCAATAAGTCAGAAAAATAAATATTAAAATTCAAATGTAATAATTTGGAGTTTAGCAGGACGAAAAACTATAGTTTTTGACTTAAGACCTTAATACTAAGCGCCAAAGAATTTATGGATTATATACTGGTATTGCCAGAATTTTGAAAATTTTATGTTTTTACTTAAGTTCTTAAAATTTTGAAACATTTAAAGAAAAAATAGCATATTCCACTGAACAGTTTTTTGGAAGAAAACCGTAAATCGATTGAGCTTTAAAATCCATTGAACTTTAAAATTTTCTAGAAGCAAAAATATTATGAATATTTAACCTTTCTTAATTATATCCAAATGCTTTATGAAGTTGACTTTTATGCAAGTAATAATCTTTCCAAAGTAGAAATATAAAATGGTACATTAAACCTTCGCATATTAAATAATAGAAAATAAAATCATCTTATTAAATATGACATAATATAATTATAATCGAATCGCTTAACACCTTTAATTTCAAAAAAGTTGCAAAAACAATTTTAGCAGAAACATATACCGGCCTGTGCTATTTTTGTATTTATTTCGCCGAACATCTTTCAAGCTATCGCCTGTTCATGACAAGGTTAGCAGAAAAATAACTTAATATAGCAACATTCCTAGAAATCTATTTATTAATAAGATACCGATGTACACACATATGTAATAAATAAGTTTACATACCACTGTATATAAGTGAGCTCATAAATATGCAATTATTCATTATTACAAAGACGCCTGTTTAAACATTTAATCACATACACATGCATTCCTTCAATCTCTATTTTTTCAAACATTCTAAAATATCTACTATAAATAATAAGCCTGGCTAGAAAAAGGCATCATTCAACTTTGTTTCAAACATAAGAGCGATACAGCAAAAGCCCAGAAAAAGAAAACAATTATCTCTTATTAATTTTAAAACAATTTCGTTGAAACAGCTAAATCAATAATGTTCATTATTAAAAATATTTCCTGTGGTATTCTTTTGCTTTTAGTCATCAGCGATTTAAGTTCAGCTAATGTACGTTTATGTGGAAAATCATTAACTCAATTCCTAGAAATGGTATGTGTTGATGGCTTCAATCCAATAACTCTTAAGGCTAAAAAGTCTGGTAAGTTTACTATTGATAAAAATTATATTTTTATTTATAAAAATTTGTTTACCATCCTTTATATAGTTCCACTAATTGCTTTTAATGAAAATGCTATAGAAAATGACATTCTACCTTCGGCATTTTCATCATTATTTATGAACAATTATGCTGATCCCAATAGTTTAATGGCAAAAACTCGTCGACGTCGCTTGGATGGTGTGGCTGATGAGTGCTGTCGCAAACCATGCGCTATGTCAGAATTACTGTCATATTGTCTATAAGGGAGGAATACATTTTGTTGAAAATTTAAAATTGTTTAAGTAAAAATTTTGTTATTGCGATTATATTGAGTAGACTTGTAAGTTGATACATGTAAATATTTCAAAGGTAACTATATCATACGTACTTACTTAAATTGTTGTTTATAATTATTTTAAAATTTTGTTCTACGATTATGAAAATATCCTTTTCTTAATAAAATATACAATGAGTGTTCACAAAATTTCTAAAATTTGGTTTTCTTATGAAACATCATTATTTATTTATCAATATTTAGTTTCTGCAACCGTAAATGTTGCAGACGTGACAAAGTTATTTGTTTTCGATTAAGGTAACTGTAATAAGGACCGTTACCTTATGCAACCCTTTTAGTAATTGCCTCATTTATGTAATAAAAAATTCAGGAAAAGCGAGAAGCAATAACGACTTTTACCCAAATAACAGACTGTTAGTAATACAAATTTACAAATTTAGGTAAAATTTTTGTCTTGACCAAATGATGCTGTTTTTGAATTTATATATTTAATTATTTTTTTTAATGGTTTTTGCTTTCGACATATAGGATATATTGAAAATTAAGGGATATGTATGGCATATAGATATATAAAAATATCATATTAAAATCGAGGCAATAAGATTAATTTAAAATTTTTCGGTAGAAATTTAGCTTCATTGGTGTTTCATGTCAATTCAACATGATCTTGCAATAACCTTCAAAGAGAAGTTTTCTTTTTGAAATAATTATATTTCATGTTGATTTAATATGCCAGTATAGATAAATCAAAATGAAATTGATACTGAAATAATACGAAGAATCATGTTAAGTCAAAGTTATTTAAAGTTGAAACAACATAAATTTTATTTATTCATTTCATTAAATATTTTACCTACATGATGTGTGCTAGCACAGGCATCAGAAAAATTTGTGGTATAGTTGCTTCAGAGATACATTTATAACAAATTTTATTAAAAGAAATTCAAAGAACAGTTTTCTTTTTGAAATAATTATATTTCATGTTGATTTAATATGCCAGTATAGTTAAATCAAAATGAAATTGATACTGAAATAATACGAAGAATCATGTTAAGTCAAAGTTATTTAAAGTTGAAACAACATAAATTTTATTTATTCATTTTATTAAATATTTTACCTACATGATGTGTGCTAGCACAGGCATCAGAAAAATTTGTGGTATAGTTGCTTCAGAGATACATTTATAACAAATTTTATTAAAAGAAATATACCTGGCTGTTCTGTAAATCTAGTCGATTTAAAAACGCTCGATTTAGAGAAACTTGGTTACTTATAGCTAAATTTTTCAGACTTTTTTGTGGATTTATATATTTAGAGCTTAGGATACAATATCTGAAATTAAAATACTACATACATCAATAGGAGCATTTTTGTTTTAAAAAATAGGCAATTTTCTCAGATTCGGTTTATAGAACAAGGCCGATACACCAATCGAGGCGGCTTCATTGATATTTCTTTATCATATAAATGAAATGTTGCATTAATAAAATTATAATTTTCATTTGCTGAATGAAGTTACTATTTCTCTGCATTTGTTCATTTTTTAGCATTCATTGCATTTTCAAGAAGACTAAAATGTTATCTCATTAGATTTGAGTATTTATAGCATAACCACTTTATACTACATGAAACAAAATAAATTTTTACATAAACAATACCATTTAGTCTATTTTTAACCGACTTCAAAAAAGGGGGAGAAAGGTTATCAATTCGTCATGTACTTTTTTATTTTTTTATGGACGTTTCCTCTAAACTCCGCCATTTATAAGCCGATTTCTTATATTTTGCTTTATTTTTAAGGATGTAATTCCAGATTAGTTTCGTTGAAATGTGGGCGGGGTCACGCCCATACGAAGTTAATACAAATGCCTTTTCATATACTTCTAGTCAATCGATTCCTATGGAACTTTGCACACAAATTAAGCTTCTCTTTGAATACTACATCATGAAAAGTGGGTAGTGCCACGCTAATACAAAGTAAATATCCTTTTACAATAGCTACTACTAAGCGGGGTTCGTGTGAAACTTTGCAAAAGTATTATGGGCTCAAATACGAACACACTTGACATAGCATTTATGCCAAATTACATCAGGGCCTTTGATGGTTTTTCTATCAGTGCATAAAATCTTAAAACTTGGTATCATAATACGAAAAGGGCTCGATATATTATTGATGAATAGATCTGGATTTTACAGTGTATGTGTTCTAGAGATTTGCACACAGGAGAATTATGTTTTTTTTTACAGAGATAAATTTTAATGTAGTTCATAATAGGCAATACCATTATTGGAAGAAAATATAAGATGTTATTGATTTAGGCTTAATAGCAAACGTATACAGTGAAATTGTTAGAGTTCAGACTTTATTAGAATAACTTCACATCATTTATCCACTATTTTGTCTCTAAAACAGAAGTAGGAAAGAAGCTAAAACTACACAAATAATTTAACAAGGACTGAAAAAACGCCATAAATATATCTGGATGATAAGATACTAATGAAATCGAAAATACAAAATAGCATAGCTTTATTTTAACAATTTACTTAAATTTCCATGCCAACACAAATATCTTGCAATCATAAAAATTATCACCCAACTATGGTTAGAGATTTACAAACATTTGAACAGATTTAAACAGAAAATGGAGTAAAAAACTTTTAGCAAATAGACACATAATAATGTTTTAAAGCAGTGGTGGCGAATCACAGCCTATCTCTCTAGCCGTAAAGCACATATGCAAACAAAGAGTAAGATAGTGTATGTTTGGCCACCACTATTCTAAAGGCAAAATAAAATAAACCCAAAAAATCTGCGCATAAACTATAAAATGTAAAAGCTACATTAAAAAGTAAATACAAACATAAAAATATTTATGTGTATGTGTTTGTGTTTATGAATCTGTGTGGCTTTAAATCTACAATAACAACAATAGATATAAAACATAAAAACAGGAATAGAGTACTTAACAGCAATGGCGGAACTAACATTTAAACACCACTACACTCTAAACGCATACTTACGTACTACAAGAACTACTCAAAACTATAACAAAACATACAAACGTAGAGTATAAAACAAGTGCACTTGTATACGTTTAGTACATGTATTGGTATTAATAGTGTCAGTAGTAGCAATAGGGCAACAATACTAATAATAACATCAACATCATTGTGTTTATTTTTTCTTTATTTTTTTACATTTCTATACAATCACATGAGGACTAAGATACTGGCAGGGCTAAAACAACAATATGATTTAAGGGAAAAAAAGGAAAATTTCATGTTAACAACAAATATACCAAACATGTACTATTCCGAGCAGTAGAGTAACAAGGCAACAACAACAGCAACAATAGTAATAACTAACAAACCAGTCAACGAACCAACCAACAGCTCTAACAAATAATGACAAAATAGGCCTGATTTATGTTTACAACGCGAACGTGACAATCTTAGAAATACGTGCCAAATTGCCACAATTGCATAACTCTGCGACATTGTGTGAATAAATCAATATACATACATACACACATATAAACAGCCATACAAAAATTTTCACACAAACATATATGCTTCATTTTAGGGAATATTTTTTGTGGAAAAAAAAATCAAAATGTAAAACACATACATACATTCAAGGACATAAACTAACATTATGCTCTTGTGGACAGTATTGCGACTAACAATGTTATTTATAGTAAATAACGGTAACACAACATAATGTAACAAGCTTTACATACACTCACACTCGCACATATTGTGCAATACAACAATTCACATTTACAATACAAATAATTTAATGCGTACATACATACATAAGTATTTACAAATAAAAGCATGTGTAGTTTGTAATATAAATAAATAAATACACTTGTGTCAAAATTAATAGCAAGAAAAGTAACATAAATGATTGTCAATCGAAGCAAGTACTTACTACCTTGATTTAGTAATAATAACTACTTAAAAATTTCAATATTTAGAAGCAATTTAATACACAAAAAATAATAAAAATAGCAGTGGCTCTAATAACAGTTATCCAAAAAATTTGAACGCAAATAGTCTCTATGTTAGAGTCAACGGAGACCTATACTGTCATAAACCAATAGATTTGTATTAACGAGCTCTTTCAGATTCTAAGGGATCTAAAAAAACGATCTTATCTCCACAGTTAAGAGTTATTATCCAACAGAAAAATAAAAGATCAGAAAAAACTCTCAAGAACAGAGTTTTATTTTGCCTTCATAAAATAATACTCATTTTAGGAGTTTTACTTTTCCCATCCGAAAATAAAACTCATTTTATGAGCACTTTTGTTTTCTTCGTCTATTTATTTTCTGTTTTTATTGTTTTTTTGTTTTTATTGAGCCTATCTGATATATTTAACGATGTCGAAAGAAAATCTAAGCGATCGAAAGCCAACTGCTCGAACTCTAGTCAATTTGGGTTCAACAATATCGACAGCTTTCATTTTGCAATAATGCCATATTGTAAATTTCTACTTGATAATTTTCATTAAAACACGTAAAATACTACTAAATTGTTCGAAGAAAAGTACAAGCAAACATAACAACAAGAAATCATATTACAAGGTACTTGCAGTTGTACCAGAAATTTTTATATTTTTCTAATGAAAATGCTAGTTCTGCTGTAGAGGTGCGAGTACCTTGTTTGATAGGCCTTGTACAATAACCAAAGCAGATTTTTTTCAATGGGCTAGTGAGTTTTATTTTGTTTAAAAATAATCATTAATATGTGTATGAATAATAAAAAAAATAACCGAAAAAATCACGTAGTGCACGATATGCATTCTGATTTGAACGCCCATTTTCATAATAAGCCTGAATAACTTTAACGCGTTGCTCGATTCTGTACCTTTCCATTGTTGAAATTGAATTAGTCTGAAATTGAGAAATGTCAAATGAAGTGCAGAAAAAAACTTGACGTTTAGGTGTGGTTTACATGCAACATCGGCCCTTAAAATTTAACCACTCTTATATATGCCTAGGTTCCACGTGCCACACAGCTAGCGAAACAACGGCTCTTTTGCGTGACAAATTCAATGGCCGTGTTATCTCACGTGGTGGCGATTTCAATTGGCCGCCAAGATCATGTGATTTGACACCGTTGGACTTCTTTCTTTGGGGTTATTTGAAAGAAAAGGTGTACGTCGGAAAGCCAGCAATAATTCATGAGCTAAAGGATGAGATAATTCGGCACATTAACGGCATAGAACCTCAATTATGCCTCAGCGTCATCGAAATTTTGGACCATCGGTTGGAGGTGTGCCGCCGAGGTCGCGGCGGCCAGTAGGCCAATATTTTGTTCCATACATAATTGAACCATACCATATTATCATAATAAAGAGAAATGACAATAATTTCCTAAAAAAATTTTTGTTTTATTCAAACTCAATATCGGCCCTTAAAATTTAACCATCCTTTATTTACACATTTAAAAATTTAAGTAAGCTTTAAAATAAAACAAAATTTGCTGACTTCAGGAATAAGTTTGCTACAGAAAACCTGCCCTATTGCAAACCTTAATCTCTTTAGACTATGTTAGCTAAATTTTTTGTAATAAATTAGCTAGTTCTCGGTTAAAACCACAAAAGAATTTTATATCTAAGTTTTCAAAATTATTTACAAAAAATTTATTTAATTTTTAAAGTGTTTACAGATTACACATGTTTACTGTATACAGCGTTCCGGAAAAACTTTAGCCGTTGCCGACTAGATATACTATACAGATTTTAAATATATGATTAGAAGTTTTTTTATCAGCTCTAGTTTTCGAGATATAGCGTTATGTCAAAAATGAAGACACTTTCAGGACATACTCGTATGAGTATAACTTAAGAAGGCCATGCACTATTCAGTTAAGTAAAAAATCTAAAACTTGACAACAAAATAATCTTTAAGCCATACAAACATTATTTCTAAATCTGCGCAGTAGTTTTGGCGATATCGTAAAAGTTTGAGCAAACAAAAATAATATTTTATAAATTTTTTTTACATTTTTCTTTTTAAATCTTTATAACAAAATAAACATACAACAACGGGACAGTTTTTTGTACAGTAGTATGTAGCTAAATATATTCCAAAATAATTGATACCTGTTTCATTTAAATTGGTATACAACTTTTGATTTTATTGACAATTTAGTGACAGAACTGAATTGATAAAATTTCCATTCCATTCCATTCAACAGCAGCAAGCCGAAACACAAAGTCAGAAATTGCTGTTGTATGCAAATTTAATTTTTTATCAATTCCGTTCTCTCGCTTAATTATGAATAAAATCAAAAGTTGTGCACCAATTACAATAAGAAAAGGTCTCAATTTCTTTGGAATACATTCAGCTACAAGCTACTAAATCAAAAATAAGCTCGTGGTAGTATTTTTATTTTTTATTAAAGTTTTTTAATATTTATTTATTTTTTTTTTATTTATTTATTTTTTTAAATTTCTTAAAGGTTTATTTTTGTTTTTTATAAAATTGTATATTTTGGGTTAAACTTTAATGATATCTCTAAAAGCACTGAGAAAATTTACAAACAATGTTCTCACGACCTCAATATTATTTGGTTGTCGAGTGTAGGTTTTTCTTTCTTACTGAATAGAAAAACCCCTTCTAAAGTTATGTTACTATATGTGGTGAAAGTGGCTTAATTTTTTACATTACGCTATATCGCGAAAACTAGAGCTGATGGAAAACAAGGAGTGTAGTCCAGATATTCCGTAATTCGCTAAAGCTAAATCTCAATCGCTAAATTGCTGAACATACACAAAATTAAACATTTTTGACGATGACATAAGACACTAAAATTTCGGCAGATCAAACTTTTAAGACATTGCCTAATTTAGCAATAGACGTTGCAAAATTGTATTCGTACCCAAAAATTGATAAATCGACCTACCCACCAGTTGTAAATAAAAAAATATATATAATAAAAAATGTACATAAAAAAATAATATAAGGAATAAGGGGGCAAAGAAATTGGATAGGCTGTTTCGAATTTACGATGAAATTGGTGTAGCTAGCTGCCTCTTCAAAAATCCCAAATTTTGGAAACAAACTAAAAAAAACAAAAACTAAAAAAAAATATATAGTGGTAATCAAGGTCATGAAAAAAGTCTCCTTTTGATGCATAGTGTTAATTAACATAAAATTTATTTGACTTTCTATGCCATATAATAATAAAGGTGGTGATATATGACGTGGGTAAATATGGAGGGTTGTAACTTTGGGCACTTGTAGTGTTAAATTATAGTAGTTCCTTTTAAAACTTGTACAAGTTGTAAGAAGATCACTTAATTTGTAATATTTAATTATTCAAAGAAATTTGCTTATATTTTGAACATCACTTTCTGAACGTTAATAAGTAAAAATTTATATGTATATAAATATATGTGAGCCTTAAGGATACAAAAGATGTCGGTTGCTGTTCTTTTTTTTATTTTACAAGAAGATCAAGTTGATGTTTAAGTAGCACCAATAATACTCTCAAATACAACCTGAAGGATAATGCAATATAAGCCAATCAAATCTTTACTAAATCTTTCAATTTATTGTATATAAAATTTTTCGACTTTCGTTGTTATTCTTTTCTTCATGTCACTCTTTTCTTCTTTTTATTTGTTTATCAAACTAATACTGTGATTTTTATGGGTGTTTGTAAGTGTTCGGAGGGTGTTAGTGTTTAAGCAAAAAAAAAAACATACATATACATTTCATACAATATTACTCATGATGTTACTACAGTAATCTGTATTGTGCTAGTAAGGATTTCTTTTATTTATTATACATGTGAAAATATTGTTTTTGTATGTCTGTAAGCTTTTAAGTGTTTCACTTTTTGTGAAAGTAAAATGTAAAGAAAATAATCATGTACATACATGTATGGATTTGAGCTGACATTGTAAAAATACACGTAAAACAGATAATTTTTAGGAAGTATCATAAATTAGCAAATGATTTAGAAAGTTTTCATATTACTTTCGTTATACAAAAAAAAAAAAGAAGGAAAATTAATGGGCTTCTTTATATAAAAGCAAACAACATAGTTATTATATATATTTTTTACTCTTAGAAAAACAATAATGCTACTGACAATGGATTTCCAGATCTTATTAGTTATATGTAGGTAGAATTACACTCTAAAACATGACTTGAAATTTAGTATCATATATTGTCTAAATGTGTATTGAAAAATTCTGGTTGTCTAAAATTGCATCGAGTTTGTAATTATTTGTAAAAAAAACAATTTGTCTAATTTTTCGCAATAATGAAAATCTGCTGTTAAAAGTATTTATTGTTGAGCACAGTATGTCTAAATAACATTAAAATTTTGAATATTAAGCAATCTGTCTAAAAACAGCAAAACAATTTTAAACAATAGAAGCACAACATATATTTCTTCGGTCATCAACGTTTCATTTCTGGTATTTAAGGGTTTTTAAATATAAATTTTGCAATTATTGGCAGATAAATATTGTTAACTTATAAACAAAATTCTATGGATTTTTCTTGTTTTGATAAATCTAATGAATTAAGAAACTGTACTTCATACATTTTTATTAAAGAAAAAACTTTTCAAATTAAATATATTTAGAGCAAGTGAAAACAATTTAACATAAAATATATACGCCTATGGCTGAATGGTAGCTACGATAGACTATCAGCCAGGAGATTACGGTTCGAAGCTCCACACAGCCAATTGCTTCGCAGGCGTTCTATTTTATTTGTTTATATTAAACATATTTTGTTCAAAAATCAACAAAGAGAAAGAAGGCTTGTATAATTTTAAGTCGATAATAATCAGTACAGTGTTACCGACTACTATCGACTTAATTTTCAACAAAAGTGCTTTAGAGTGTATAATACATAATTAAAATAAGTGTTTTCGTGAGATATCTAAATTTAAAAGCAGAATTTTCTTTCCCGAAATATATTTTTATATAAAACTAGTATAGCTTGTGGGCTGTTGTTATATTGCTGAATAGAAGATATTTAATGAAAATTTTTTTTAAACCATTTGTTTTAAACTATTAATGTGTATTTATTTTTATCTGTATCATGTTAATCTGTTCTAGTTACAAGAACTGAAACATGCATTTATTGCATGTCATTTACATAGAAACATGTTTTATTATTATGATAATTTTATGTTTTCCTGCTTGTGCTTTTTCTTTTTTTTTGTTATTATTGTTGCATATTCTATCATTTTTAATAGAAAGTGTCACTAGTGATGTGATGATGTTAAATGTAAATGACATAGACGTGTTTCTTATGACACTGACTTGCAGTTATCGCTTTTTTCCTTCGTTTTCAATATTTTTTTAGATTGTTTTTTGTTGTTGTAATACTTTACAATCATAAAGTACTAACAAAAAATTATACAACAACAAAAGCACACACCAAGCCACTTAAACTCACATACAATCATAAACACTTATTACTTTATAGCTAAAAGGCTTATACTGCAGTTGAACTAAATGAGACAATGATAAATGACGGCGACAGTCATGAAAGCAAAAAATAAAACATGGTCGCTACAATTGGTTTGGTTGAATCAAAGATATTCTAGCAAAAATTAAAGTGCACTAATGAGTAAATGATCTTCAGCAAGTTGAAAGATACTTGATAATGATCCCGACTAGAAACTTTCCCAATATTTATATTGTCTATCACAAGTTTGTCTATGCGAAGTTGCCTGTCTTCCATCAGACGTGTCCTCAGGTGGCGGATAGAGGGACGCCTTGCAGATATATAAAGTAGGTTGGAAATCAAATATCAACCACGAACCAAAACAGGCAATCTTCAAACCCCAACCGACGTCTGTCTTATATTAAGCGGTGGGTTGGTAGGCGTCTGTTCCTCATGTTAGAGGCGGCCTTGAAACGAGAGCTGGCAGCCCCAGTAACTACTCCGCCATAGTCGGTCCCAAGCCCGGTTGAGAAAGGAGTAGGGTTAAGCGTTGGACTAACAATCCACCTTGTAAAATTATACCCTTTTCAGAACGTTCAAAATCAAGAATGAAATAACCCGAATACCCAATACAGACCCACGCAACGAAAACGGACTAATGATTTGATTACCGGAACATGGAATGTAAGAACTATGCTAAGAGCAGGATCAATGCAAGAAGCTGCATGGCAAATAAAAAATCTACTCGTTGACATACTGGCAATTCAAGAACTACGATGGGCAGGCAGCAGGGAGATAAAAAAGAATGATTTTAGCTTATATTATAGTGGTAATGAGCAGATAACTGGGAGAAATGGAACTGGTTTCTTGGTTTCAAGGAAATACAGATCATCAGTACTCGGTTTCACTCCCTACGACGATAGAATGTGCAAACTTCGCATCAAAGGAAGATTCAACAACATCACGCTCATATCAGCAAAAGCTCCAACCGAGGAAGCAGACGAGGCAATCAAAGACAATTTTTACAACAACCTTGAGAATCTCTGTCATACCACTGCGGCTTACGATACTCTTTTAATTCTAGGTGACTTCAATGCCAAGATCAGCTCGGAAGAGTTCAATAGGAAGGTCGTAGGCCACCACTCATTATACACAACAACATCGGGAAATTGCTTGAGACTGTGTCAGTTTGCAGAAGCGATGAATCTATTCATCAGCAGCACAAAATTCTCCCATAAAAGAATACACAAGGGCACGTGGGAGATACCAGGAACGACCAATACAAACCAAATTGATCACGTTTTAATATCTAAACGTAGAATGACATCAATAATAGACGTTCATTCGTGCAGAAGTGCGAATATAGACAGCGACCACTACCCGGTAAAACTACGACTACGGCAGAAAATCTCAACCATGGCCAATACACTTTTTTTTTTTTTTAAAGAACAAACACAACCCGCGAAGCGATTGATTAGCTTGTCTGCGGAAAACATCCAGGGTCTTTGGCGGGAATCGAACCCACGACCTCTAGACTGACAGGCTAGCATCGCTACCATTCAGCCACAGGGGCACCCACGTGGAATGATGAAGCGAAAATGGGACACCAACAAACTTAATGAATCTAATGTAGCATCCGAATTCCGATCTAGACTATCAGCCAACTTAATGAATACGCCCAGTACTATGATCATTGAAGGCGATTGGAAACGTCTCCAGACTGCAATAACAACAGCAGCTGCTGATTGTATTGGTGACAAAAAGAGAACAAAAAATGAAGAATGGTTCGACGGTCAGTGTGTAGAGGCAATAAGACTAAAAAATGAGGCCCATGCAAACATGATGAATCGCAATACAGATGATAATAGAAATACATATCACCAAAGACGAACAAATGCTATCAAATTCTGCAGGAAAAAAAAAAGAAAGACGCCCTCAAAGTAAGAATTGAGGATATAAGCAACGATTTCTCCAATCATAGCAGTAGAGAATTCTATAGAAAGTTACGACAGCAGGAGAAAGGTTTTCAGCCCAGGGTCAATGCCTGTAAAGACGAAAGCGGTGCAACGCTTACCGAGGAGAAAGAAATTCTAGAACGATGGAAGGAATATTTTAGCGAACTATATAACAAGGGGCCGGATGACACAAATATGCAAGCCATAATTGACGATAATGAAGAAAACACACCACCGCCAAACTGAAATGATATTGTAAAACAATTAATAAAATGAAAAATAACAAGGCGCCTGGAGAAGATGGGATTACGGCTGAACTCCTTAACTCAATGAGTGAAGATGGCATCGATGCCCTCCACAAACTAATAAACAATATTTGGCATCAGGAACAAATCTGGACATCGTGGTGCGTCTGCCTCATAGTGCCAATACATAAGAAAGGTGATAAGAGCTTATGGGACAACTATAGAGGAATAACTCTGTTATAAAATATTTACGAGTATCCTCTCCGAACGAATAATTGAAGCTTCAGCCAATATTCTAGGAACCTATCAGGGAGGATTCAGACCAGGCAGATCCACAGTTGATCAACTATTTCTCTTAAAATAGAACTGAGAAAAATGCTATGAATGTGGTATCGACATGCATCTACTTTTTATAGACTTCAAGCAAGCGTTTGACTCCATCGATAGAAACATAATACCCCAAGCTTTTTCCGAGCTAGGAATATCCTCAAAACTCACAAGACTTACCAGCGCAACCTTAGTCAATACTACTGCTAAGCAACAGACGCCTTCCAGATAAACAGTGGAGTAAAATAAGGAGACTCGCTTTCAACAGTAGTATTCAATCTAATGCTACACTATGCAGTTAAGGATCATGTAAGAACTGGTAGTTTGCTTAGCAGATCAGGTCTGACTATTGCATACGCAGATGACATTGCAATTGTCACAAGGAACATACGATATATGGAGGAATTATTTACAAATATTGAGAGGTCAGTAAAAGCAGTAGGGCTTATAATAAATGAACAAAAGACTAACCCCCATATTCATAAATGATTGGTAAAGTTAATGTGTGCAGTAAAACCGGGTTTCCCTTACAAAATTCGTACAGTAAACCAACATTAACTTTAATAAATTTTTATGAATATGAGGGTAAATACCTAAAAATGTCTGCGAATGAAAATCGACAAACTGTACATGATATACACAAAGGTGAAGACCACTTCGAAGGTGTAACTAACTTCGTCTACCTGGGTGCCCTTATAAAAAACGACAATAGTATGCAAGACTGTATAAGTGATCGACTATCGGCAGCCAGTAGGGCGTACTTCGGGCAAAAGCAAATGTTTTCATCTAAGCTGATATCGAAGACATGCAAACTTAACATATACAAAACTATTATCAGACCTACCGCCACATATGGATGT
This sequence comes from Panzeria rudis, assembly GCA_956483635.1. NCBI lineage: Eukaryota > Metazoa > Arthropoda > Insecta > Diptera > Tachinidae > Panzeria > Panzeria rudis. The sequence continues at coordinate 157,686,183 of OY101448.1, forward strand.
GAAACGTGGTCCATGACAGCAAATGAACAACAGCGTCTAAGAATCTTCGAGCGCAAAATTCTCCATAAGATATTTGGTCATGTTGCGCGCATGGATGATAGCAGACCGCAAAAGTCATTGTTAAATTATGATATCAGAAACACTAGACGAAGAGGACGCCCGCGGACTAGATAGAAAGACTGTGTTGAAGCTGATTTAAGGATAATGGGTACTCGAAACTGGCAACAGAAAGCTATACATAGAGAAGAATGGAAAGTAGTTACCGAACAAGCTAAAGCTCACCCCGAGCTGTAACGCTATATGATGATGATTATGACAAGTTTGTCTATCACAAAAGAAAAAGTCCAATATTTCTTCCAGAAAGAAGACTACTTCAAACATAAAAATTTTCAATGAACGATTTTTAAACCATATGAACAACAGCTATCGCCGTTTCTCATTGTGTAGTGAAAAGTAGCAAACACAAAAGTGGTAATGTATAGAGGAAGAAAATAATTGTAAGGGAAAAAAAGTTACTTTTTTATTTTTGTTAGTTTGACTACTGATGCTTGTTCCAACAAAAGCTCAAACTTCATACATATCTACACACAAACATATGCCTTACTGATAGACAGACGTTTGAGAAGTTTTATAAGATTTTAATATATGTACAGAAGCAATGCATGCTAACGCAAAAAGTAAAGTTCGTATGGATTTTTGCAAATTCATATACATAAATTCATATGTATGCATGTATGTAGATGAAAACCGGAGTAAAAGGAGAAACAAAGAGGCCTTCTATAAAGCCTTGTTTAGTAAACAAAAACACTATTAGACTCTTATTTATATATCATGCACGATCAGTTTAAAACAACGCTTTTCAGTCTCTCTTTTTTAGTAACACTGTTTTAATAGATAATCAATATATAATTTAACATATAATTTTATATAATATATTAATTAATATATCATTTTAATTTTTGTTATATTATTTTGCTATTGTTACTATGAAAACAAAGTTTGCAATAATTAATCGTATAACCCAACTTGAAACAGAGAAACAGACAAACGAGCAGACTGATGTAAAGAGGGAAAAAATGCCAATCTAGTGGCGGAAAAATAAAAAAAGTCGAACTTGAAAAAAAATTAAACACAGCATCAAGGCCGACAAATTAGTTTATTTAAAACTCAAATTTATTTATCACTTTGTTATCTGGTTCGGGATATGTGGCCTATTAAACATTGAGAACAAAATTGGCTTGCAATTCTTTATAGATTTTTATATCAAATTTGTTGGCGTATTGAATCGCTAATGATGGACGTTTTCGGCCAAAGTAATTTTTTTTATATCAGCTATTTTTTAAACGGCCTTACTTTATATATTTGCTATTTCAGTTAAGCTTTACAAGGGTAAATACAGAAAACAAATTTTTAGCTTTTCTTACTGCCTGTTCGCCGACGTCGAAGGAATTCTTTATTTCGCACAATCACGTTTAAAACAATAACAAAATGTTTGAATTTGAAAGAATTCCTTCGACATCGTCGAACAGGCAGTTAATCTATCTAGAGATACAAAAAATTTATACCGGAGTGTTCCTGAAAATATAGAGTAATATTGTTTCAAAAATAAGCTGCGGAGACTTGCGTATGTGACTTTTACGTCAGTTTTTCTAAATATACACCTTTTTAAAATTTTTCTACTGGTTTGTATTTCTATATGACTTTGTTGTAATTTGCTTCCGAAACCACGTGTTGTGAAATTAAAATACCAATGGAGCTGTAGTTTTCAATTTTAAGATACATTTTTAGTGCATTTTTAAAATTTGAATGCACTTTGAATTTTTTTTAATGCATTTTGAATTTTTAAAATTTGTCGTATATAGCAACATATAGGGCCCACTGTGTATAAATAGCTAATTTATTTACAGACCTTATACCCTACAGCCTTTCCAGGCATACGCCTTTTGTGGATCAGACTATTAGTTTGGAAGATATAAACTTTCCAACGACTAAAGAGTTTTATCGGTAAAATTGCTCTTATATAACAAAATATAGCGTCCATAGTGTTAAAAATAGCTGTCTAATTTTTACACAGTTTATAGCCTACATCCTTGGCTACAACCTGTCTATAAACTTTTGTGGATGAAACTATTAGTTTGAAAGATATGGGTCTTCCGAAAACTTAAGAGTTATATGGGTAAAATTGGTCTTATACAACAACACATAGCGCCCACTGTGTTAAAACAGGTGACTAATTTCATCATCATTCAGATCCACAACCCGGGGTGGGTTTTGGATTTCTCTACAACTTTTCTCCATTCCGCTCTATTTCTAGCATGAGTGCGCCAATTCTTTAGTCCCATTGCTCTCATATCATCATCAATATTGCCAATTAGGCGCTTACGTGGCCGGCCTTTATTTCTTGATATTTGTGGTGTATAGTCAATAACAAGCTTTTGCGCCCAGTTTTGATCCATCCTTAGTATACATGGCCTATCCATCTAAGTCTTTGCGTTTTAATGTATTTTACTACATCTTCGACTTGATTCACCTGTAAAAGTTCTTCGTTGCTCCTTCGGAAATAATCTCCCCTTACATTTCGTCTTCTGACAAATATTCGTCTAATGATTTTTCTTTCGAAAATTCTGAGAGACTCTTCTTCGGAATTCGTCATAGACCAAACTTCTGATCCATAAGTAACTATAGGCCTTATGATGGTATTGTAAATTCTCAGTTTGCAGGTTCTTGATAAATTTTACAAGCGGTTTCGGCTGACTGTTCTCACAGCAAAGCTCGGTCTGACTGTTTTCACAGTGGACCTCGGTCTGACAGTTCTCACAGCGACTTCGGTTGACTGTTCTCACAGCGGCTTCGGATGACTGTTTTCACAGCGACTTTGGTTGACTGTTCTCACAGCGGCTTCGGGTGACTGTTATCACAGCGAACCTCACTCTGACTGTTCTCACACCGACTTTGGTTGAATGTTCTCACAGTGGCTTCGGCTAACTGTTCTCACAGTGGCTTCGGCTAACTGTTCTTACAGCGGACCTCGGTCTGAATGTTCGCACAGTAACTTTGGTTGACTATTCTCATGGCTGCTTCGGCTGACTGTTCTCACAGCGGACCTTGGGCTGACTGTTCTCACAGCGACTTCGGTTGACTGTTCTCACAGGGGCCTCGGCTGACTGGTCTCACAGCGGGCTTCGGTCTGACTGTTCTCACAGCGGCTTCGGTTGACTGTTCTCACAGCGGCTTCGGCTGACTGTTCCCTAGGCTAAGAACCGATTATAATATTGTAGGCATTAGTTTAAGAAAATTGTACGTATTTAAACTGAACCTGTTATTCGTCGCACCTGAAATCGTCGAACCAGCGATCACCGAACCTGTTACCTCCGAACTTGTTATCACCGAAACAGTACACCTGCGATCCTGTAAAGCTGCCAACCTGTAAACTCCGATATTAAGGCGCGTACGAATTCGAATACTACAAGCCGATTTACTATTGTACGAACATACTAGGAACGAGCCGCTTGAAGATATACGACCCGAACCTGCCAGAAAGCCCCGAAGCCGAACTTATTGTTTACTAGATTGTTATTCTATCGAGTCAAGCTATACGAATCAAGCCTGCTGTAAGCCGAATCTATCCGACGCCAGATTATCATAGCTACCTTCGTATTAAATTAAACAACTAGATATAGAAGAAAATAATATTCAATAAAAACAGATTATTTTATTTTGCCCCCAGAAAGGGAAAATCATAGGTCTTATTATTTAAGGTTTGTGGATCCGTAAGTAGACCCTGGACGCGACTAAGTTACCTCAGCCGACGACAAAATCCACGTTACAACTCCTTCAAAATTATATTCTCCTATATTGATATCTCGTGGCCTTCTTCTTTCAGCGCTTCTAGATAGTATCATATACTTGGTTTTTGATTGATTAACCACAAGCCCTATCTCTCTTGCAGATGCTTGTGCATTTTGAAATGTCTCTTCCAGATATCGCCTGTTTCGAGCTAAAAACGAAATATTATCGACGTTGGCGATTGTCATTCCTGATCGATTAAACACACTTCCAAGTCCTGTGTGGTTTCTTATAGCATAATGCAGGCAAAGGTTAAACAGAACTGTGGACAAACTGTCCCCTTGTCTTACTCCTGTGTTGATATGAAATTGTTCAGTTTGCTCTTGCTGTAATGTTACTTTTCCTATTGTATTACTGAGTGTTGCCATTGTCAGACGAGTCAGTTTTCTGTTTATACCGAATAAAGCAAACACTTTGCGAATCTTAGATCGGTGTAGGCTATCAAACGCTTGCTTGAAGTCAGCGAACAGCATATGTACATCGTTATTAAAGTATACATCCTTCCTATAATTCATCCATTATTTTTTTTTATCGATAATTCTAATTATTTGAAAGGTATGTAATGGGTGATTTTATAAGAACTATCGGAAAGTAAAAAAGAAAAAAACACATAAAATTCAGAAAAATGCATGAAATATTTATTTGGATCGATAGTTGGGTCGATATAATTTAATGTTTGAAGATTATTTCATGCAAATGTTGGCCGCGGCTGCGCCTCAAATGGTCCATCCGCTTAGTCCAATTTTGGCATACTCTTTCCAACATTTCGGCCGGTATCTCACGAATAATGTTGGCAATGTTGGCTTCCAGTGCGTCAATCGAAGCGGGCTTGTCGCTATAGACATTAGCCTTAACATAGCCCCACAAAAAATAGTATAGAGGCGTTAAATCGTACGATCTGGGCGGCCAATTGACTGGTCCCAAGCGTGAAATAAACTGTTCACCGAACTCGCCTCTCAATTGGTCCATTGTTTCGCGTGCTGTGTGGCATGTCGCACCGTCTTGTTGAAACCACATGTCATGCAAGTCAAGCTCTTCCATTTTGGGCAGAAAAAAGTTTGTTATCATCGCACGGTAGCGCTCACCATTCACAGTAACGTTGTGATTCGCATCATCTTTGAAGAAATACGGCCCAATGATGCCGCCAGCCCATAATCCGCACCAAACGGTTGTTTTTTGTGGATGCATTAGTAGCTCTTGCAATGCTTCTGGCTGCTCTTCACTCCAAATACGGCAGTTTTGCTTGTTCACGTATCCATTCAACCAGAAATGAGCCTCGTCGCTGAACACAATTCTTCGATAAAAAAGTGGATCTTCATCTAACTTAACAGAGCACGCATTTTGGTAATAAAATTCAATAATTTGCAAGCGTTGTTCGTTTGTAAGACGATTCATGATTAAATTATAGACCAAACTGAAGATGTTTGACAGTGACACAAGATACAAAACGTGCGTGAGCTGTCAAAACTAGTGTTGCCAAAAAGATAATAGCAAAAAAATCACTCGTTATAAGCTGTCCAACGACTAAAGAATAGTATTGGTAAAATTGGTCTTATATAACAACAAATAGCGCCCACAGTGTTAAAAAAGTTATATTAATTTTACAAAATTTTTAGCCTAAATCCTTGAGACTCTTAATTTGGAAGACAAGGGGTTTCCGAAGACTTAAGATTTTTTTTCGGTAAAATTTGCCTTATCTAACAACATATAGTCTTATATAACAACATAAAGCGCAAACCGCTTTAAATTTATCTACCCAACTTTTAACACACCTTGTAGCCTATATCCTTTTCTATAATTCATCCATAAATTTTTTGTAGATCAGACTATTCGTTTGGAAGATATAATTTTTCCGCCCCTAGATTGGCCTTTTTCCTAGTAGGCAACAAGTCTAAAATAAAAAATTTTATCCAATGTGACCAAGTTGAGGAGAACTGAAGAAACGCCTCGAAGTTTTTACCGCTGATAAGCGTTTTATGGTATATATAGTATATATGAATATGTACATGAATATGTAAAACTGAAGAGAAAAAAATAGATGACTGTTAGAAAGAACGACTGAATGAATGAATGAATGGTTTTGACTTGAGCATGTCGCCGCTTTAACTTGAGTTGTTAAATGCTAACGGAACTTAACTGAAAAAGGGTTCAGAGGAAAAAGAAAATTAATATAAAGTATGAAAAAAAAGTTGTGACATTTAGGCCAGAAGTGCATCAATGAAGTGTGTACGATTTGCTAAAGATGATACGAGTATGATGATTTATCATCACTTTTATTAAGAGTTTATCTTCAAGTTAAAATTTCTTTCATACTTTTTGCATAAAACTGACAAAAAACTTTTAAGTATTTTATGAACATAAATGATGAAGTAAAACGAAAGTTTTATTAAAGTATATACATGCATACATATATGTATATGTACACTGAAAATAAAAATCAATCCATCCATACTTAAGTTAATCCCAAGCGGTATCAAAAGTACGGTAATCCTGGTTTTTCTGAAATCAAGTACAGAAAGATTGATGCAAGTCGGAATATTCAAGTGCAAAATACTTAATTTTAGCCTGATTAGCCTTTATTCATGCAAAAAATATCTTATTTTAAGTCAGAATATATTTGTAAACATAATACACAGTCGTACTCGTACTGTGTTTGCTTTGCTGATAGCCACAATTCACCGATGTGCTCTTGTTGTTGTTTATTTTCATTGCTCGGGCATAGCCGACAAGTAGCTGACAAACGTCGTATTACATGAAGATTGATTCATGATTTCTTACATGATTATCCCATTTTCGGTTTGATTTAAGTACATTTTAGTGTTATTCGTGCTTAAGTTTTGAGCACGACTCGTACTCAAAGTAAGTGGAGAATACTTGAATTTAGTATGGCGTTATTCTTTCTGTGTATGTATATTTTTCGTTTATTGTCAAAAACTTAATGATGTCATTGCGGAAAATATCTTTTTGAATTAAAGTTTGCTATACTGCTGAGTTTGTTTTGAAAACATTTTTAATGTTAAAATAATCCATCGGTTTTAAGGTTTGTCATACTGTTTGAAAACTTTATAGAACACAAAGTTTTTACCATTCTTTCAATTATTTGCCTAGTCTGAAAAATGCATTAATTTTATGTGTGTGTTGCGGATTCGTCTGTAACACCTTTATAAGTGCATTTAGATTAAAGTGGTATTCAAAATTTAGCTTTTAAAAACTAAACAACATTATGGACGCTCTATTTTGTTGTTGCTGCTATTTTGAACTTTATTTTCTTAATTTTTTTCGCTCATTCAACATAAACAATTTAAAAGAATAAAATACAAGTAAACTAGTAGAAAGAAAAACCTGTGGTTGTGTGGCTTCATTACACTTCATTCATCCACTGCCATCGATCCAGGAATTTGGAGCAGGAGTATGTATGTGCAAGAACTTGTAATAATACTTTGCATGTTTATACTGACAGCGTTTCCCAGCAAAAATGCAATGAAGTCAGACATGGAAAGAAGGTGTAAAGCTTCTTGTGAATTGAAACATCTTGTGACTATTAACTGTAAAATAACACTTAAGGAAAAAAACAAAACAAAAAAAAAATTGTTTAAACAAAATAAAAGTTATACCTTTACATACATAAAAATGTAGCTGCAGAGAAGATGTAAGTGTAAGTGCATCTGTTTGCGAATGTTAATAGAAAGCTAAGTGTATTCAAGAGTATGTATGTGTATGTTAGTTACCAAGGTGTCAAATTGAAAAGCGCATACATCTTGTACATGTGCAAATACTTAAGAACTATTTAGCTCATAAATGTTTATTGGTTAATTTTACGGAAAAATGCACGTTAAGGTAAGAAAGGAATGTATAGAGTTATTTCTAGAATTGCACTCACATTCAAACACACCCCTTTGCTCTCACTTTGCCTGCCCACTTCTTAAGTTAAACTACTGCAGCCACCCTGTTAAAAGTTAGAGCACAAAAAAGAAAGTTTGAAAGGAGAAACATGAATGGTTAACAAATGTTAAGAGGAAATTGTGCATGAGTGTTATAGTGTGTAAAATAAAAATAGTTTGATTTTAAATAGTTATTATATTGTTTTTTTTTAATTTGCTTGTTGAGAAAATTTTAAAAAACAAACTATTTGTTATTAGTTGGTTAAGTCAATATTAGAAGTGCTTCTTCAAATGTATGTATGTATGTATGTATGTATGTATGTATGTATGTATGTATGTATGTATGTATGTATGTATGTATGTATGTATGTATGTATGTATGTATGTATGTATGTATGTATGTATGTATGTATGTATGTATGTATGTATGTATGTATGTATGTATGTATGTATGTATGTATGTATGTATGTATGTATGTATGTATGTATGTATGTATGTATGTATGTATGTATGTATGTATGTATGTATGTATGTATGTATGTATGTATGTATGTATGTATGTATGTATGTATGTATGTATGTATGTATGTATGTATGTATGTATGTATGTATGTATGTATGTATGTATGTATGTATGTATGTATGTATGTATGTATGTATGTATGTATGTATGTATGTATGTATGTATGTATGTATGTATGTATGTATGTATGTATGTATGTATGTATGTATGTATGTATGTATGTATGTATGTATGTATGTATGTATGTATGTATGTATGTTTTTTTTTTTTTTTTTTTTTTTTTTTTTTTTTTATTTGTGGGATGAAAATCATCGAAAGACTCTGGCAGTGGTGGTGTTTGCCAGAAGTGCGAGACTTTAACACGCTAAAAAACACCCCTTCACACTGACCCAAATGCTCCCCGTGGTACTACCGCAAGGCTATACGTCGCGGGGTGGGAAAGGTCCTAGACCCTAAATCTAAACTACATGGATTCTTCTGCGAATCTCTTCTAACCTACGAAGTTCCAACAGAACCAATTTTATAAAATTACATACATACGTCCAGTTATACAAAGATTCCAACATGATTGGAACGATGTTGTCCGGCCTAATACTACGCCCTAAGACTACTTCTAAATACGCTCTACCACTATCAAATCGTGGACAGATGAAGAACACATGTTCGGCATCTTCCACGACATTGCCACCACAACTCGGACAAAACGGAACACTGTCATGTCCGAAACGGTACAAGTACGACCTAAAACAACCATGTCCAGTCAAAAACTGTGTAATGTAGAAGTTCAAGTCGCCGTGTCTTCTTGATAACCATACCCTAATGTGAGGTATCAGTAAGTAAGTCCATCTTCCCTTGTCAGTCGCTGTCCATCGTTCTTGCCACTTCCGTAGACACGTATCAGTCACACCATTCGTACTGTCCGAAACGGCTTCTAGCTCAATGGGTATCATGCCGGCAATGACAAAGGCGGCCTCGTCCGATACAGTTCGGAATGCGCTACATACTCGCAGGGCGGCCAGCCTATACACAGGGGATATCAGATTCACATATGTAGAGTATTTCAGTGAGCCTGACCATATAGGGGATGCATATAAGATAATGCTTCTTACTACACTGGTTAGCAATCTCCTCTGCAGATATTTTGGACCTCTTGTATTCGGCATGATCCGGCATAGCGCTGAGCAGGTTTTTGATGCCTTAGAACCTATATACTTCAAGTGCTCATGAAAAGACAGACGAGTGTCAATCATGACTCCAAGGTATTTTAAACATTCCTTGGATTCTATGCTACACGTGCCAATATTTAGCCTAATGGTTTCCCTATTTTTCCGACTACTAATCAGAATCGCTTCTGTTTTATGGTCAGCTAGAGCTAGACCCATTGATCTCAACCAAGACCTTACGATCTGAATACTGGCGTTTGCAATGGTTTCCGCCTCTAGTAACTCTTTTGCTTCACATACTAACGCTATGTCGTCTGCGACATAGCGTTAGTATGTGTGTATGTATGTATGTATGTATGTATGTATGTATGTATGTATGTATGTATGTATGTATGTATGTATGTATGTATGTATGTATGTATGTATGTATGTATGTATGTATGTATGTATGTATGTATGTATGTATGTATGTATGTATGTATGTATGTATGTATGTATGTATGTATGTATGTATGTATGTATGTATGTATGTATGTATGTATGTATGTATGTATGTATGTATGTATGTATGTATGTATGTATGTATGTATGTATGTATGTATGTATGTATGTATGTATGTATGTATGTATGTATGTATGTATGTATGTATGTATGTATGTATGTATGTATGTATGTATGTATGTATGTATGTATGTATGTATGTATAAAGGACAAAGAGCGGTGCAAAAAGGTATTTTATAAATTAATATATAAGCACATTTAAATGCATAATTACTAATAAAATTATGTATTTTTGTCGAACTGTATGGGTTTACATCCAAAAAAAATTTCTTATTCAGGCTTTGGTTTGTTCAATTTAATTTTAGAATTAAATTATATTTATTGAGAAAGAATTGTTCAAAGCATGTAATAATTGAAGGGACACAGACAAATTATTAACGGTCGAAAAAAAAGAGTTCATTCAGTAAAGTGCGACCGACTTTGGTTCGCACACGAAAGGTTCCGTATGAATACACATTAGACTGTCCCTTATTCGTAATTCATATACAAGTGGAAAATAAACGACGTTTCGTCAGGTCATGTCGCACTATGCGCACAATTTGTGTGAACTTAATCAAAACACATATCGCGTCGGGTTATCTTTCACAAATAGGGCCAATTTTTCCCCCCAATAGGGCCAATATTTTTTCCCAGAGTAAGGAAAGTATTTAGGGGGTTAATTCGAGAAATAAGAGCATTTTGGTTGATATAAATCAAGTATTTATGTATTAATTTATACCTCATTTTTCGCGTTCGGATTTTTTCTTTGATGGTAAGATCTAAATACCTTCATTATGAGCTAATATACTCTAGGCAAAAAATTGGCCCTTTTGGTGAACGTTAACCTTACGCGATATCTGTTTTAATTAAGTTAACACAAATTGCGCCCATACTGCGGTATGACCTGATGAAACATATTTTATTTTCAACTTGTATATGGCTTTCTTTTTTGTTGGTATGCTGTAATTTTTTTCATAAGTAATGGCTGCAAAATTACAGAGTTATATGCAGTGAATTACGAAAGCATTTAAAGCTCTAAAAATAAGGGACAGTCTAATACACATATATCCTTTTTGGTTTAATTTAAGTGTTTTTAAAATTTTTTTCGTTGGTGTTGCGATTTTTTTTTTTGGTTTTGGCGCTTCTTCATTTTTAATATTTTTTTTAAATTTTTTTGTTTTTTGTTGATTTTTTTACTTTTGACGATTTCTTGCTTTTAGCGTTTTTTAACTTTTTTCGATTTTTTGCGATATTTTTAGTTTTAGCGATTTTGTTTTGGCAGTTTTTCGTTTTGGCGATTTTTTTAATTTTTTGGGATTTTTTTAGTTTTGGCTGCTTTTTTTTTGCTTGGTCGCTATTTTAGTTTGGCGCTTTTTTCAGTTTTATCGCTTTTTGCGGTTTGGTTACTTTTTTCCGGTTTTGGTGATTTTTTTAGGCTTAGCGATATACTTTTGGTGTTGGCACCTTATTCGTTTTAGCGATTATTTTCAGTTTTTAGCAATTTTTTTAGTTTTTTCGCTTTTATTTTGTTTTGGCGCGTTTTTCGTTTTGGTCTTTTTTCCATTTTTTTAAATTTTTGGCGATATTTTTCGTTTTTCGACGATATTTTTAGTTTAAGTGATTTTTTTAAGCTTTAGTTTTTTTTTCGTCTTGACGACTTTTTTCTGTTTTTTACGTTTTTTAGTTTTTGGGCGATTTTTTACTTTTGGTGCTTTTTTCCTTTAAGCGCTTTTTCATTTTGATGATTTTTCGTTGTGACATATTTTAATTTTAGAATTTTTTAGTTTTAATAAAAAAATTTTTAGAAATTACTTGTTTTCTTTCAGAAAGTCCTTACAGTATATATTTTGTTCTTTTTTTCTTAAATTATGAGTAATTTATTCAAGTAAATGTGTTTTATCCCGATGTTTACTCTTTGACAAATTCTCTCAACTGAGCTTAATTCACCATACACAATACCACAAACTGGCACCACCAGCAAGATATCAAACTCTGTTTGACATCGCTACACAAATCGTACAATAACACCAAATGCCCACACATGACCCAACCACTGGCGCCAACACGTGATTGCTGAGCTAATTTCACCATATACACTATAACACAAACTGGTACCATCAGCAAAATATCGAACTCTGTTTGACATCGCTACAGCAAAGCGTACAATCGCACCAAATCCTTAGACATGACAAACCACGGGCGACAACACTTGATTGCGCGTGCATACTGGTGTAGTGTGTGGGGCCCTTTAGCCATTTTTCACCCCCATTTGAAAGTCTTGTGGCTGATTTTTTTTACGGCTACATGAAAAGAGATAGCGAACAATTTATTCTGCATACTATCAAGTATTTTGCTATATATTAGAATTTATTTTTTAATTTTCACTATGCTTTTACCAGAGATATTTGCGAAATCGAGCACAAAGTCGAGGCTAAATACCTTAATTTAAAAATTTATAGCCAAATATCTCTGAAAATATTGAAGCTCTCTTATCTTTGTCTATTTATAAGTTTTACAACAACAAGCTTAAATTTGTTAACATCGGATAACATTTGCAAAAATTATAAGGCCAATAAGGTTTGTAATAATCAACTTTAACACACCGTAGCTCACCATGTGTTTCAACATGGTAATCCAAGTTTCAACATTCTTAAAGCTTAAAAGAAACAAACACATACGGCTTAAGCCTTTTCTGGCTTTTCTGCCGAAACACTCAGGGTCTTAGCAGGAATCGAACCTGCGACAACCGGTTAATAGTCCAGCAAACTATCCACTACACTACTGAGGTACCCTAAAGCTAGTGGATCTCTTGTGCCATTTGGTCCTTATCTATTATATATACATACATCGATTTGCAATCGGATCGGAAGTTTCAAAGATGACAGGTAATAAGTTCAGTGGAAATAATGTCACTATAAAATATTTGTCTAAATCAAAACCAATTATATGAGTACTACTGTATGTCCACAATAAAAAGATTATAAATTTTTGTCTAGAATTTGCAGAAAAACAAAATGATTTCGATTAATAAAATATTTAACCTGTATTTATTAACGCTTACAAATTTATTACCGTCAATTTGATATATTCAACAATCTTTGGTTTTTTCCCTTATCAATAAATATAATATCATATAATTTCTTTTACGTTCAACTTGCGTTTTTCTAGATTTTAGCACAATCATTGTAAATTACAAAAAACATTTTAAGTATTTCCGGTATTTTACTCGCACAAAGATCAATACGCATTAAGAAAAAATTGAACAAGAGCAAAAATAGAGGAAAAGAAAAACAGAAAATATAAGAATAAGCGAAAGAAAAAACTTAATATTTATAGGAAAAAACTAGAAAGAAAAGATTGATTTAACAGTCACTACAAAATGCTCAGATACCAATAAAATGTAATTCGTTGCTGTCGTTGCCGTAACGTTTGTCACAAACAAATCTACAACTGCTTGTGTAGTTCACGCGCAAAGGATGCATGCTAACAGGGTTACAAATCGCTACTATTTGTTGCTGCTGTCATTGGTATTACATTTATCTATTATATTTATCCAATTCAGAACTATTTGTAAATAAAAAATATATATAAAAAAAATAAAAAACAACGCTCAAAGTGGAAAGAAATAAAAGCAAACTTTAAAAAAAGATGAAAAAGTATTACAACTTTGTATTGCAAGTGCAGTTAAATCAATATAAAAGAAATACTTTCAAGTGTTACAGCATTTACTTATCTTTCATTTTTATTTCTCTTCCAAATAGGGGAAGATCAAACAGAAAAAAATGAATGAAATATCGTTTAATATTCTATTGAATAAATTTCTATTTGGATATATATTTTCAAATGGAACCCTTCTATTTTTTATAAATATATATATGTATGTAATTATTATGTAAATATAGATAATATTTGCAGCAAACAACGTTAAGGATACCGATATTTTTTTCCAAATGATAAAAATTTTTGTAATTAAAAACTATATACACAGCATGGTGTGAATTTATAATTATAGTATAAACAGGAGTACAGTCCCGCAGATTACACTATACCACAAACTCAAATTTTCATTTGCAATATAATAATAACAACTCTGCACAGTCTATCAGATTTGTAAAAAAATATTTGGCTATAAAAAATTACTATTCAGGCATAAGTTCGTTCAATTTAATTTTTACAATTAAATCATTTTGTATTGAAAAATAAGTTTTCAAAGCATGTGACAATTGAAAAGAACAAATACCAGTTTCTTGACTTTTTTAAGGGTCGAACTGAACATCGATGCTTTCGGGATTAGCCACAATGCCATCGTCAGAGCTCTCTATACTCTAGGCTACTTCAGCCTCCAAATTCAAGCGGTAAATATCTGGCATTAAACCAGTTGAATTAAGGCTCTATGTTTTCTGGCTTTAAGCTTATTTTATGATGGGCTAGAAATTTACCATACTTGGCACTTATCCCAATCAACAACCACACTTGTGCTTTTTGTTTATATTTCTCAACCTTCCTTTCTCTAATTCTTAGGGTTTACATATCGCACCCTAAATACAAAAGGGTCACAATTCAAAATTTTCCAAAACTGACTTTTTTCCATAAATTAATTCAGAGTAAACATCTCTAAGTACTGCAAAAATTTCTTTCACATCACTATCTTCTTTAACTGGAAAAATACAGTTATGTCTATTTATATGTTAAGTGTGTTGCTTCTGCACATAAACAGTTTTTTGTCTCTCCTGAAAATTTTTGTATTTTGAGTTGTGACCCTTTTGTATTTAGGGTGCGATATGTTTTAGAGAAAGGAGCTTTCTCAATCTTGAGTGAGAAATACAAAAAAAAAACACAAGTGTGGTTGTTGATTGGGATAAGTGCCAAGTATGGTTAATTTCTAAGCCACCATCAAATAAGCTTAAAGCCAGGAAACATAGAGCCTTAATGCAACTGGTTTAATGCCAGATATTTACCGCTTGACTTTGGAGGCTGAAGTAGCCTAGAGTATAGAGAGCTCTGACGATGGGATTGTGGTTAATCCCGAAAACATCAATATTCAGTTCGACCCTTACAAAAGTCAAGAAATTGGTATTTGCTTTTTTCAATTGTCACATGCTTTGAAAAATTATTTCTCAATAAAAAATTATTTAATTGTAAAAATTAAATTGAACGAACTTAAGCCTGAATAAAAAATTTCTTTGGATAAAACCCACATAGTTCGACTAAATACACACAATTTCAATTATAAAAATTACCAACATCGGTCCATAAATTGTTAAGATTTTCGGAAACAAAAATAACTGGTCCTTACGTGTTTTCATTTGCTGATTACGATGGTATACGGAGGAAGCCTTTCCTAGCAGCTCTATTTTTAAAGATATTTAGTATTTGCATAATTTACATCATTTTTTATTCGTCTGGCAAGGAAGGGATTTGCTTTTCTTTACTACCTCTTATCTTCCAAATGGCTAGATAGATTTCGACAGTAAGATCCTTAGATAGGTCATTGTAAAAACGTAGTACGTTAATAAAAAAATTAACCAATGGTATGGTATCAAAATAAAGCATTTCGTTGGTGGCTAATACCAACTCATCCCAGCAAAAACTTTGCTTTGTGGTAGGCAAAAAAGTATATAAGGATTTAAGTCGCAACTACTTACAATTTGATTCGATAATTGTTTATTTTTGTCTGAGAAGTAAAAAAAAATAATGGGTACCCCTTACAAATATATTTACATTTTCACAGCAATTAAGTAGTTGCTATTTGGCTTACTTGAAGCTAAAAAATAAGTGTTCAAATAAATACAATAAAATTAAAAAAAAAATTTTATACACATAATACTTTATTGATGTTTAAAGTTTTTTTCCCTAACTGGGATACGAACCTGTGCTCGTTCAGATTTGAAGTCAAGTACTTTATCCACTGACCTATTGTTGACTTGTGAGTTTAAGCGACAAAAATTAGTTTTCATATGCAAACACATGTTGACTTAAAAAGTGGTTGTCTACTTATTTTATTAATACATATCAACAAAATGTAACTACTTACATATAATGAGAAAAATGTGTACTAATTTTATTAAAAACTAGGCAGTAGTTCTAATTTGAATCATAGTAACAAGATAAATAAATACCACTCATTACTTTGTAAACCATTAAAAGAGTACTACCGATTACAAAAATGACAAAAGTTTTTGCTGGGATAAGTTGACCTTTAAACAAAAATCGGTTCCACATTTGTTACCCTCCAATGGAGGATATATCAAATGCTAAACCGACCCTCCATTGGAGGACAACAAATGTGGAACCAATTTAGTTTAAAGATCTGCTGATGAGCTGGCATTAGCAACCAATGAAATGCCGGAATATAGATTAGTTAACCACAACAAATTTATTAAACTTTTTTTCTCAAAAATTCTTGAGAATATCTCGAATCATTACATTTTGTAAATAAGAGGTTTATTTTTTTGTTTTCCTTTATAAATACTTTTATTGACCACCAAAGGTTAACTAATTCTATGAAGGTTGCAAGAGAAATAAACAGATTCATATCGAACAAAAATAGTTTTTTGTGTTTCTTTTTTAATAAACCAATAATGCTTCTGTATGGTGATTCTCATTTCCAGTTTGAGAGTTTAACTAATTATAAGCATACGAGTTTTGAAAACTTTTCAAATTTGGTTCATCGGTTTAGCATTTGATAGATTCTCCATTGCAAGACAACAAATGTGGAACCGATTTTTTTTAGGGATATACTGATAAATAAGCATTAGCAACCAACAATGCTGGTATATAAACTAGCTAACCACAGCAAATTAATTTATCTTTTTTGCACATAAATTTTTGAGAATATCTGGAATAAATACATTTAGTAAAATATTTATTTAAAAAAAATCATAGATAATTAAAATAAAAAAAAAATATTTCTTCATTTTCTGCAAAGGAACTCAACGATTTCGTAAATATTTTTCCAAGGCACGGACCTACAAACAAATTTGTAAATATATACAAGAATATCTCAACAATTTCATTGACAAAAAACGTGTTTTTTTCAGTGAACAAATTGTTTAAATCTATAAAACAATTTGTCTAAAAATATTTACAAATTGTAAACAAAACAATTTACTAAATCAAACAAAAATAAGTCTCCGGTTTCTTAATGCTTCCAGTTTTTATAAAATTTCCTAATGCATTTCAAGAGATGTTGCTGAGCTTAAGTTTGGAGTTTGGAATTTATATCTTAAAAAGGGATGGAGCAACAAGACTTTTTCACCTCTGGGAGCGGCAAAACTACTTGCAAAGACTCTTGTTAATCAGATTAAAAACATCAGCTTGGCATATGTTTGAACTTTTCATAAGCCCGAGGTGACCCACTTTGAGGTCTTGTGGCTCTACCACCTTTTAAGGTATTCATTTCAAACTAAAAACTTAGGCTAAGCTATATCTCTTAAGATACTATATCAATTTCATAAGAATCGGACTGCTCGTTTAGAAACAGCAGATTTATAACAAAATTTATTCGAAATCCTTCACAGTGCTGTGCTTAGAGCGCCGTCAGGTTAGACTAAAAAGTAAGTACTGATGTTAATCTTGAAAAGCTTTGCATAAAAATTGAAGTCCGAGTTTTGTGTACGAAAACAGTGTACACAAGGTTGTAATAAGATCTGTGATTGATCTTATTATTAGTTGTATCAGTAGTAATTTTCGCATGTACGCTTCACATTCCCTCTACACCAATATGGTCCACTTAAATAACTTTAATTATTATAAAATTGATAAATTAAATTTGCAAATGTCATTCGTAAATGTAACATGTTCCTAATAATTACTACAACTGAAAAAGTTTCTAAGCAATGTGAAAATTATTGTGTTGGTTAGTATAATTAAGGACATTTTCCAAAACTCTCTTAATGTTGAATTCTATTTATGTATTACAAAGTACAAGTCTTATTAAATAGTTGCATTTAGGTAAATAAATACAAATGAAACACATTTAGACATATAAATATTCACATGCACTCGCAATCATGAATTGGTGTTGTTGTGTGGCATCAACATTTTTTTACGTCCTTACTCTTCCCAGAATTCACTATAATTGTTTTTCAAGTTTAGTTTTTACAATGTACTGTTTTATGTGGCAGTGAATATAAAGTTGAGACGATAAGAAAAGTTTAGTTGTTGTTGTTTTATTATTATTTTATTTTTGCTTAAAGTTTTTGTTTTTGAGCTCACCATGACACCCTGACATATGATTAGTACTTGTACGTAGTCTGACGCTGATGATGGCATTCTGCAGTGTCTGTTTACATATTGTTAAACTTTTTCATTCATATATTATTGCTGTTTTTCCTGCAAATAAACATACGCAAACGTACTCCCAGAACCCATCAAACACAATGAGAATCGTTTCAGATATGATGGTTTTACGTATTTTAAGCCCTAGTCAGTTGCTTGAAATTTCAGTGCTAATTCAAGTATAATTTAAATTATTTACAGACCTATTTGTTGGACCGAACTGCCAAATTTTGCAATTGCGATTAAAAAATCAGGTGAAAATTCAGTGGAATTCCCGGGAATAGTCTGTCTAATATTTCCGGGAAAGTTTTGAGATTTTCCCGGGAAAACGGGAAATTAAAAGTACACGTTATTTCATAAATATGTGGACTTTTTTGCAATACATATTTATAAAATGGCTTAAGTGACTGTCAAATTGATTTTGATTCATATAAGATATTTGCATTATAATCCTCTTTTTCTTTAATATCAAAATTTGCAATGTTTGTTTTAAATATTACAAAAGTTCGTTTGAATGTCTGTATGTACGACTAAATTTACAAGACGAAATTGCTTAAGTTCTTTTTTAAAGTTGCTATGTATTTCATCGTCTCTTTAAATACAAATACCCTGTTTATCGATGTGGAAGGAAATTTTTCATTATTACAATTTCATTTGAAACAAAACTGGGTAGAAAAAAACAAAATCACAAAATTTTTGTACATTTTTTCATACAAATTCTTCGCCAAACAAGTCCGTTTTGCTTTGCCTTTCATAATTCTTAGAATTTGAATGAAAAATAAAAACAAATTTATAAAATCTGAATAGTTTTTTTTCTTTTCTATATAAATTTCACCTTCGTGACGTGCTTTAAACAATTAGGCCCTTGATAATATTATGTTTGCCTAAAGCCTCGTCTTCACATACATAGGAAATCTCCCCTGTGCTGGCCTGATCGTGCAGCATATAAGTACATGAAACTATGTGATCTTTACATCTGAGGTCTAGGGAATGTTCAGTTACTTTGTAGAAAATATAAGCGCAAAAATTTTTCAAAAATATTTTAACTCTCTAACTCTTCATTTTATGGGCCTCTTTGTATATTTTTTAAAAAAAGGGGCAAAACATTTCCCTTCAGCGGTGATATAGCGTGGTGTTTTACATAAAAATGCTGAACACATTTTATACCTAAACTTAAGACTTACAAAATTTTCAATGCCGAGTATTAATTGTGATAGGTATGAAGTTAGCCCTTAAACATAGTTCAAGTTTTGTATGATTTCTGGTGTACAAGTTAAGTATGGAGCTGGATTATTTCTGACGATCTATTGTTAAATTTTATGGCCAAAATTTTTGTAGAACATTTAATCACAGCACTTCCCCTTTTTTTAGGCGTTTTTTACGATTTGTTAGAAAGGAGCCAAAAATGACCGTTGTTTGGGGGAGTCAGAGGGTTAATATTTTCCACAAAAATATTTCCCCTAATATTTTCTCCAAAGCAAATACCAGAATCCGTTTACAGAACCCCATAATTTTTTTCGTGTTGTAGAGTGGATATTTACAAATTCTAACATAAAAAAAATATTAACTGAATTTTTCTGTAATATAACGAACAAAATTTTTGTCTAAAAATACTTACTTATTTAAAGAAAAGTATTTACTGGACTTTTTTGTAATATATCAAACAAAGTTTTTGTCTGAGTGAGTAAAAAATATTTTTTGAAAAAATTTTTAAGTTTTAAATAATAATATCATCCCTTAAGCATATATGAAATTTGACATTGTTAAATGTGTTCAACTCTAAAGACTTAAAAAAATGCATGAGCATTAACGCAAGAATATTGAAAAGGTCGCTAAAATGTACAGGATGTAATGCATGGATTCACTCGGAAATCTTCAGTTAAGGCCATGATTCACTAAAAATCCAACTGTGTGACAGATTTATTTAAGCAAGTCGTGGGATTTGGAATAATTTATGAAATATTTCGTAAAATTATAGTTTCCATGCATTTTGCATCCGGTTATGTGTATACACAAACCAACATATTGTAGCACCAACAACGCCATTTTGAAGCGATTTTTTAAAGTCGGTCAGACTTTTGTATGTGATAGTGAATCTGAGTCTTAAATAAACTTGTTACAATTTACGTTTGATAATAATTGTGTAAAATCCGATATCGTACTCCTTTAGGTGTATGTCGTCATGGTGGTTGATTTCTTCCGACACAAAAAACTGGTTGTTGGTTTCGTGCTTGCGTCCAAAATAAGAGTCAATCAAAAATTTCACTGATTCAGTAAAAAGCATTTACTGAAAATTTAATTTTATTTTATACAAACTTTTGTTTGAAAATTTTTTTGGTGATAATCTTTTTCTGTGTACGCTGTATGCGAAAACGAGCCTTAAGCTGAGCATTAATACATTTTTCAATGTTAGAAAAATTTATATTTTTGTTCAGAAAAGTATGTTTCTGAAATAACTTCTACAGCATTTTTAAAAATATAACCCCTAATTCATAATAATTACTTATCAAAGGTTTATGAAACACATTTTGTATGGAAATCTTGCTCATAAACCTTTTGTTAACATTTGATAATTGATTATGAATATGGCCCTTAATATTTAGAAAAGAGGGAAGAGTAATTTTTTTTACAATTTAAGATATACGACTCCTGTTTGCTGGGTATATATAGACTACGCATACACTTACATACATAGATTTTATTTTACATTTTGTATACGGTAATGTTTCTTGTATGTAGTTTCTAATGTCAGAATATTTCTTGCAACACAAACTTAAGGTTGAGAACGAAATAAGTATGTACTTGTTTAGATATACAAACATTCGTTGCAAACACTATATACATACATATATATATATATATTTAACTATCCAAATTATAATGGTCCAAAATTTGTGGGATTTTAACAAAATATAAAAGACATAATGAACCAATTGTTTTAAAATTAGGCAATCGAAATAAAATACAAATATGTTAGTATGCTGAAATAGTATCACAAATTTTATTCTCTAAAAGTCTAACTATTGCATATGAAAATATTTTTTGGTGGGCCACTTACTTCACTTATTACTGATAGGCAGCAGGGGATGACATGTTATACTTGTGGAAGCATAGTTAAGGTATTCACAGATGTTTAAAAAAACAGGAAAAGGATTAGGCTAGATTACTGCTTTAAAAATTTTAACCGACAGCCACCAATCTGTGCAACAACTAGTTTTTTAAACAATTGAATATAGTCTTATATATCCCCAAAGTAGATTTATTATTTCTACGTATTTTAAAAATCTAAATTTTGGGAGCCCCTAATGAATACACAATGTATACCATACGTTAACGACAAATAACTAAGTACTCATATATCTAAGGGTTAAGCTTTATATAAGCCAGTGTCATACTAGTCGTAAGGCAAATATGTTGTGCCTTCTAATCTTTTTTGCAAGTTTTTTTTTGCAAGTTTTCTTTTTCGTCTCCTTTGAAAAGTTTAGACAGACAAAGTTTTGTGGTAAATTTGAACAACTGTAATTTTCTTTTGCTCTGTGTTGGATTTAATAATAAATACAAAAAAAAACGACAAAACAGAAAATGAATTAAAAAAAGAGAAACTACAGAAATTTTGTGTAAATTTTGTTGATGTTGTTTGTAACCCAATGTTCTTAATACTCTTTTATTATATTTTTATTTAATTAAAAGGATTTAAAGAGTTTTTTCTTGCAATTTATGGGAAAAGCTTATGCACAAATACTGTATCATACTATTTTTTAATGTTCTAAGTTTTTAAGAACACAAAATTTCTTTTCATATTTTATACGACAATTTTCAGAAATAAGCATAAAACTTGTATTAATTTAAAAAGAATTATATACGTTATTGTAGGTCAATTTTAATACTTTTTTTCTAATGGCTTAGGAAGTTTTAATATTACAAAGAGAAAACACATTCAGAATATCTAACACGTTTACTGTCTGTTATATGAAGAGCACTAGAAGTTTACTATTATTAGTTTGAGAAGAATATAGTTAAAAATCATCTCTCAGTGTTTTGAATGCACCGGTAAAGTAGTACTTGTTCATACTTTTACAAATGACATATGACATAAATATTTCAAAATTCATAAATAAAATTATTCCAAACATCAAATAAGAGCTGAAAAACAACTTAGAGCGACTCAGCAGAATGGATTAAGAGTAAATGATATTCAACTACTTGACTTCAAGCCGTCGTATTTGGCAGTGAGGTCTAGGTGAAAAAGTATTCTGATGATGAGATCGTGGTTGGAATCATCATGCAAACATCACGATATAAGTTCAATATTTCTTTTCTTTGTTGTTTTATTTTTATTTACTTGGGTCTCTGTATTAGCTGTTTTCGGTCTGGTTATTGTGGAAGTTATAACACTGGTGAATCGCCTGTCATAAAAGCAGCATCTAATCACACTGATTCCAGTAACCTAGTAATCGTTTGAGCTTTCTTTTGCATTGCTATGACTGGTCGATTCAAAATCGATTTCTGCAATGTACATGAACTAAGAGCGAATTTTTGCTTTGTACGAGTATATACTCATATTTGTTTCCATCGGCCAGACGTTTTAACTTTATGTAAGACTCAGACCTTAATTTTCTTGGGTTTAATCTTAATTCGCTTTTTAGTTTCCTTCGGGGCCTTGCATTGTACATACGCGACGAAGTTGTGTACTAGTGGGTTAAATTCAGAATCAGGGCGCATTATTTCGGGTTTTTGTACAGAAGTCCAAACGCGGAAAGGGATAGTACTCTATGAGGCTTTGATACCCTTTCCGATTCCATATCGAAGATCCTGAACAGTTGTCCGAGCAGTGCAATTATTGTTACTGGTTATTTTAATGTTTACAACTCATCCCGGCTTCGCCATCCGAGTCACACAAATCCTGAAGACCAATATGTTGAGCCATTCACCGCGAACAGCCACCTTGCGCAAGTAGTGAATGAGCCAAAACATATTTCGTGTCTTAGAGGACACTAAAGCAATGCTCTCGGCCTTATTTTCACTTCACACCCTGACAAGTATGAACTGAGTCTCAATGCACCTCTAGGTAACTCATATCATTACACCATTTGTGCATCTTTTTCGTTCACAGAACTTCATTACATTTCATGGACAGCTACGAAACGATTAAAATACATCTACGAAAAGAATCATTAAGCTGAGCTCAACGACTTTTTTCGGAATCTGCCAATGCTATGGCAGAAATGGTCGTAAACACAATCTTGCTGGGAATTAAAACTTTCATTCCTGCCTGGTATTGGTTTAATCCGGTGTGCAAAAGTGCAGTCAGATCCAGAAAAAAATGTTCTAACAAAAACTCAGATACTGATTCGCTACGCAGACAGGCGAGTTCTACGTGTGCCAGAGTAATAAGACGTGAAAAATCTTTGTACGAGCAGCGTGTTCATGCATAAGTTATTGCTGGATAATGCAGTTCCTCTACTGAATCTTTTAACAGATGACCATCTGGCTGAATTATTTGAAAAAAAATTCTCACTTGCAGCAAGACAATCAACCACTACTCGTACTTGAAAGGGTATTTGTAACTACGCCAAAAATATTCTTTCGAGTGCGTGCATTTAAAAAGGCCTTATCGAATCTCTACAGAAATACGTTTCCAATTGGAAAAAAGGCAAGAAATCTGTATCTTTAAAACTTGTGAGCCGACTAATCATTTTCTTCACGTATTTAATTTTATAATTAAAAATTCATAAAAAATTCGGATTTGTGACTCCATACACCATTTCGGCGAAAGTAAGGTTGTGGCTGTAGATATTTCTAAGGCATTCTATAGAGTGTGTAATGATGAGTATGGGGCATCCCCTGAGTGCTGATCTATTCAATTCTTACTTCACAATTTCTTTCTAATTAAAAAATAATTTAATGGAAAAATTAAATTTAACAAAACGAATTTAAGCCAAAACTAATTAAACTTCATTGGATTACACCCATACAGTTTAACTAAAAATTCATTACTTAATTATTAGAAAATTAGAAAAAATTAGATTTCACTTGAACCAAAATTTTTAATGGTTTCTTGCGCTATCGACTAGACTATTTTAGAATTCACCACCGTGCTGCACCAGCAGATGTCTACTCAGAATTAATTTCAATTATTTTTAGGTTGTGAATTGCACATTTTTATTTTTATTCTCCTCTTTTGATAAAATTATTTAAGGCTATAAACATGAACTTTTTGTATTTTTACATATTGGTTTTGTGTTTGCAAACAAATATATGTATGACATAAATATTTAAACACTTTAACATAAATCATAATAAATTCCTAGGCCTCATTGCAGTACCTACTCTTAAATCGAAACCAAGTTTATACCAGAAAAATTCACTTATAGACACATTCTGAAAGTGACAAACGAACACCTAAAAAAAATCAAAGAAGATAAATAAATATACAAATATTATTCTATACGCTGAAATGCAATTATAATATCATAAGCACAGGCAAATATAAAAGCTTAATAATGTTTGCGTGAAAGATCACACTTGAGCGAATATAAGTTTCATTTGCGTATAAAACAAACGTACCATGTAATACTATAGACATTTGTTAATATGTACATATATAAAATAAAATATGAAAAAAATATATAAACATGACATTTCAGCTGTACATACCCTACACGCAAAGAAATAAATATGGTTGACGCAACCAGAATCAAAGAGCAACATCAGTGACTGAACCAAATGAGCTTACAAAACTTTTTTTTTTGGGGTAGCATTTTTGTTAGCCAGTGTATTTACGATGAAAAAAATCATATATGAATATTTCGCAATTTTGTGATAATTGTCTTCGGCGTACTAGTGCTATGAGTGGTGCAGGCGGGAGTGGTTCACTATGTTCTCAAGTCATCAGCGATGAAAAGAGAACGCATCACTGTACCGTGACTTGTCTTGTGATGGGTTTCCTTTCCTTTAGGAGAATGCAAAGCCTTGATATATTGATAAATGATTCCCATAATATTTATTCTTTATTATGATTTATTTTCTTTTAACAAATCCTACAAAATAAATGTAATACAAGACTTGAAATAATGTAAGATTTTTGTAGGGGACAAAACTGCTGTTTTACAAGAAGTAGATTTTGTATTAACACATTAGACTCTCTCTTGGTCGCAAAAGTCCTTTTTCAAACGTTTGCATGTAATACATTCTTAAAAAATGTTCACATAGAGTGCAATAGATGTTGCATTAATACTTACAAGAACCACCCGGCAGTGTTGAATGCTAATTTAACGCGTTGTGCGTAAAGTAATTTTCATAAGATTTGTTAGTGTACAAACAAACGAATATAAAAGCAACGAGTGGCAATATAAGCATAAATACAAGATATCAAAATAAGCTATTCTGTGTTGTAACAGCTGCTGTAATGTATGAGCTCGATATTTAAAGTGAATATAACTCGAAGCACTTACCAACAAATGCATATACTATAAAGCATACGCCTACATATAATGAAGCTTTCACAACTAAACTTACTTCCAATTAGATTAAATTAAATATTGCACTATCGAGCTGATTTGATTAGCAAAATAATGCAGCACTGTTGGTTTATATAGATGCCAGTGCAAAAGTAATAAAACGCACAGTGGTTCCAATTGGGGAAAAAATTGCTAATAAATTTGTACCATTGAAACTTCCGATCCGATTACAAAACGATGTATGTAATAATCATTTGTCTTAAACACGTTGCAATTAGCTCGCTAAAAATCGTTTTTAATCTACCGATATGGGTTTCGATCAAAAAGCTGTATCAAGACTATGCTAGAACTGTACTTTCTGTTAGAGAACTTTATAAGCAACATTTACTATTATGCATCTTCAAGTGTATAAAGCGAATTGGATCACACAGTATATTATATCCCCAGAATATATCAATAACTCAACTAGTTAGAAAATAAAGGCAATAAATTGTATTTTTACAAATAATTAATTGAATATAAGTAAATAATTTAAAAGCCCTTCATATCCCAGTAAAAAGAGCTACCAAAGGAAGTCGATAAGATACTGAACTTGTGATCCAAAAGTGGTTCTAATCTGAATAATTTCTAATGATTTTTACATAGGCTTGTCTTTGCAAGAAGTTATCTATTTTATGTCCATTCATTAAATCCGATAATTTTGTATTTGGTATGTTCTTTTTAGTAAGTGCAAACGAGCTAGTTTTTAATTAATTCTATAGAGTTATTTTTTACAACTAAAATATGAAAAGTCAGAACATTTATTTCATTTCGAATGAGCCTCCAATTTGTATAATTATCTGGATGTTGTTAATAATCACTTCCTGAAAAGTAGTAGTTTTCCAAAAATTAATTCCAATTTTTTTACTGGGATTTAGCCATAAATAATTTCTAATGTCTGTTGGGATACTCAAAATGTAACTGGCTTTCTTTAAGTTAAAACAACTCCAAAGGAATATTCTTGCATGCATCTGGCTCCGTTAGCTATCTTTGTTGGTTGTGGATGAATGTAATTATTAGGGTATTCGCTCGTACAATGTTTGCTCGATAAATCGAATAATTAAAATCAAATAATTTTTATTAATATGATTATTTCGAACGTATTTGCTTTGAGAATCTAAATTGATTATTAGGCTAAAGTTCGTAACGTTATATTCAGAAAGAATTGGGCATGATTAATATTCCAAGGAACAAGGGAAAAAATTAACATCAACTTAATTTTTCAAAATCAAATAAAGTTCGATGAAACAAAACATTTCAATTTCGAGTAAAAATTTATTCGAGTAATTCAGGTGGATTAATCGAATAACTCGACTAAAATATTTTATGTAAATTTTCCTTTTTTTTGATTAAGTTTTTGTAGATTTCTGAATAAATTTTTAAAATTATGTGAGATTTGCCATTCAATTCAAACGTTTCATACTAATGGACCGCATGATCAAAGAATTAAGTAAATTATCCAGTAGCAATAAATATCTTGTAAAAAAGTTCGCAAATATCAAGCAAAAATGATTTGAAATAAAAAATGAGATCTAACGGCGGAATTCAATAAGAAAATTAAAAGCATTCACAAAATCAAAGAGCAAAAAATTACCTTTGTCGTATAAAATATTCCCCCTATTATGAATGGTGACGTAGACGTCACATCAAAACGACAGCAAAACATTGTCACTTGTCTACTCGTTGTCGACAACAATTGACTTATATTAACATGCTGGGTTAACTTTAATAGCTTTAATAGTAAGATACTGTCGTAGGAGGATTACTTTATGCATCTAAAACAAACAACGAATTGATCGAATGAATTAGAAATGATTTTTAATTCATTTTTCGCAAATTCCCTAGCGTCTATGATTAGTGAAAGATCATTCTTAGTAATGTGAGAAATGTTCAATCGAAAAAAATATTTATGAAATAATGAAAAAGCATAATATTTTTTAGAGCTAAATGTATTGATTTTGTTCGATTATTTAATGCGTTGTCGTGTTCTGTTCTCCATGCAAAATAAAAATTTTCGGAATTGTAAAATCTTTGCTATAACAATATAATATTTATAACAAAAATGCTTATTATTATGTTTATTTCGTATTGAATACAGAACAGGTCTCAATATTACTAAATATTTCCTGACGCAAAATATTCTCAAAACGAAACATTTGAATACCGAAAATACTATGTATTTGAAATGATCATTATATATTTAGCAATATTTTTTTCGTTTGTTTTCATTATTAAAATATATAGAACGCGAAAAAATTTGATTTGTTTTATTTTTGTTCACGAAAATGTGCTAAAAACCGAGTAAATTTAAAAACTTTCCGATTAACTCGAATAATTTTTAGCAGTATTGCTTACTCGAATAACTCAAACGAAATAAAAGTGTTACTCGATTGTTCGATTAATTTAAAAACCCCAATTTCGATTAATTGATTAATCGTAGAATGGAAAAGTCTAGTAAAATGAATACCCTAGTAATTATGTTTATGCTACTTTAATCTTGCTTTGGGAAATGTAATAACTGTTTCAATGATTTATTGAATATGAGCATACAGTGCGAATTATGTAATCAGCAGGGAAACTGAAAATATGCCCTAAAAATGTGTTTTATACGCATTAAATATGAACCAAAAAATTACAAATATGCTCCCAAAATTAAAAAAAACATGCTCTTAAAACTTTATCATTGCGTTTATAATTTTTATAGTTTTAATTTCTGACACCAAGAAGTATACATATTCTGGTTCCTTATAGGTACACTGGAAGAGTTTTGCTTCACAAAACCAATGAAACAATTTATTCGATTTTTGTCAATAATTCAATGACAAATTCACAAATCGAATGAAAATTTATTAATATTGTAGAACAATTTCATTGTTTGACAATTTCATAAGTCCAATGAAAGTTTTCATTAAAATTCAACCAATGAAAATTTCATTAAAATTCAACCAACGAAACTATTTTACAATATTAATGAAACTCTTCATTGGTTTTATGAAATTTTCTTTTAACCAATGAACTTCTTTCAAAATCTAATGAAATTGATTCATTGGTTTTATGAACCAAAATTCTTTCAGTGTATTGGAATAGATTTGACAATACCAGCCTGTCCTCTCGTCTGTCAGAATTTAAAACGTTTGACATCAAGACCTTAAACCATTTTTGGACTTTAATTTTACTAATTTATCGCACATCTTTTCATTGTTTGTTCTATGAATCAGCAAAATCGCATAAATAGCTTAAGTATTCGCAAAATCCGATTATAATTTCCACTTAAAAAAGGATATAATGTCTACGAAATTTATCTATTTTCGACATTATTTCTTTTTAGGAAAAAATTAGATTTTTTTACTCTTATCTCTATTGATAAACATTTTGAATATTTTTTACTATTTGTTGATAATATGAAACTATGAATATTGTGTTTTTCTTTCGACGGGATATGTTTAAATTTGGAACGATTTTCCGTCATTCCACTTCAAATTTGGCTGATAAACAGACCGGTTTCGGCTATATGCCATCTTGAATACTATATATTGAATACTATATTCAACACTAAAGATGGCATATAGCCGAAACCGACATGTTTATCAACCAAATTTAGTGTAGAATGACGGGAAATCGTTTCAAATGGAATTATGAATTTATTTCTTTCGAAAAACAGTTTTGTAGAGTAAATATTGTTTGTTGCATGAACGTCCTTCGGCCGGGCTTAAGGGCTATCTCTTTTATATATATCGAACAGTGGCTTCGCTGTGTAAATAGTTGCTGTTTATTGGCCTGCAGCCGGCCTTAAGGATTTTCTCCTCTTGGTATGTCGAATAGTGTAATCGCTGAGCTAAGATTTATTGCCTACACAACCACCGGCCGCGCTCAGCTGTTTTCTCCTCGGATTGAAAGAAGAAATTTCTGAAGTACATTTAAAGGCTAGACAGTATATCTTTACTCATCGAAACCACTATTCGATATATATATCATCGACGCTACTATTTTATAACTCAAAGGAAAAAAATGGACATTATTTTCATTCCATAGTGGAAATAATGTCCATGAACGCAATCTCGATGGATATTATTCCATTTTGAAAAGGAAATACTTTACATGGACAATATTTTTTTTAAGTGGATATATTCCCCATGGTCATTATATCCTTGGACGTTTTGCATGTAACTAAGCAACAATAACGAAAAAATTAGGATTGCTCCAAAAATTCTCGAATGTAATTAAAAATTATTAAAGCTGTGAATAAACTCGCAATAAATTAATGGAATTAGTGAACATTTTTAAGAAATTGGGGAAAAAAAGCTTAAATCGTTAAAGAAAAAAAATTTATAGTTTTTCAATATTTTTTGCAAATATATTGAAAAATAAAAAAAAAATTCACAAAACAGATTTTATTGTTTTCTTTAAATATGCATATTAAAATTTCAAAATGCCAAAATATGCTGGAAAGGTGTTTAATATGCCACAAAAACTAGAAAAACGCTCTTAAAATGCGACTAACTCAGAAATATGCAAAAATATGTTTTGAAGGGTAAAATATGCCAAAATATGCACAAACAAATCGATGCCAGAATTCTTAAAAACTTCTGAAACATATACATACTCGTATCTTATTTGCGCCTACATACATCGCGTTTAATTTCTGCTTCTCAAGAAATTATTGTTAACTTAATCTAGATATTTGGAAATATATGTATATTCTACGTTAGAAATCGTTCATTCTAATACTGTAAATCTCCTAGATACTCTCACAGTTATTTAATATATGTCAGGGATGGAAAAAGGGTTATTTAATTTTGTTCCAATTACAAAAATAAATTGTACTTTTATGACCACTATTTAGCAAAGAAATGTTTAAACCATTAGATTGGTGGTTCAAAAACTTATATAAAATGATTATGATTTAATTTATTTTTCTTTTAAGGTGGCTTGATCTGGAGTGATCTTAACCAAAATTGGGCTACCATCTTAGAGGTTATCAGCTGATTTCTAGTTGATGAATGAATAACATCCTGCATGATCACCTCGAAATTTGGCATGTGTTTACTTCAATTGTATTAAAAGAAAATAGTAATCCTGAATTGATGCTGACTCGCGCACCCTAATGTACAAACATATGAATTGGAAAACAAAAAATTATTGCAAAAAATAAGAATTTAGAACACATCGCCATTACAATCGAGACGTCTTTTAACTTAAAGTTTTTTGGGAAAATAAATTTAATTTTTAACCGTTTCGACACATGACCTGTTCAAAGTATCAATTGACATTAAATTACAAAATACATGATAGAACAATATGCAAGTTCGCCTGGAATTGTCCATCTATTTTATCTAGGTTGCTCATAGAAAATTGTATTCACATTAGTAATAACACTATGCTAGTCTCAAAATGTAACAAGAAGGCTGCCGTACTGGTAAAGATAATTCGAGTACGCTGAACAGTCAACAGCTGTCAACAGTTTTTTAAGTTAGCTTTCGTTTTCGCTATATTCACTTTTGGCATGATTTTCACATTAAAATTTAGCTAATTTGAGTATATATGAACAGCGTTAAGATATTCTATTTGCGAAATGCGATATTTTGCAAAAAAAAAATATTTAATTTGTTTTTTGCAAAACACGATTTTGCGCGAATAAAAATTACAGTACAAATTTATTAGAATTTAGATGATTACAACTCAAAATTTTTACAGTTTACATTTTACAAAAAAGTTTTACGAAAAAAGTAGATTTTTCACAAAAAAATCAAAGTGTCGCGATATGTTGGATTTATTAAACCGTTTAAACTTGAAAATTTTGGCAAAAGTACAAAAATATAATTTTTGTGGTACTTTAGAGAAAGCGAGAGCTAACTTCAAAATATAGCTAGTGCCATTAAAATCAGCGTAGTCAAACTATATTTACCAGTGTGATGCGTGCTACAAAAAAAAGTTGTAAGTTCAAGCACAGCTTATTCCTATATTTATTCAAATGATTAGTATCAGTTTACCTGACCTGCCTTAAAAGCATCAAAGGTTATTATCTTTTTGTATATGTATATCAAAATCCTATAGAGTGAGTGTATGCTTTTATTATTATATTCCATATAATGCACGTATTTGTACTTGCATTTTAATTCGAAGGCACACATGTAGTGCCAAGTATGCAATCTTATAAATTTAAATAATTTACCTTAACCTTTATACAGATTGAAACCATGCCGGCTTATACATGGATGCAAATAGAAACTGGAATATTTTCGTAGTTACTTGGCAATCTATTCGATGAAATGATTATGCACTATGATTTTGAATAAATATTTTCTACTTTATCTTTAACAAGTCCTTGCAAGTTGCAACATACAAAATTCAAAGGCACGTCAAAATTTTTTCAGAATTTTGTTTGCTATTATATGAATTTAAAATTTTTTTTCATGATTTTGCATTGGAATCCTAAAAACCCGGCCACTTAAAAGCTCTTTTTACTCCAACAACGTACAATGAAAATAATCGTCATCATAAGTTTAGCATTCTTATACTCGTAGACGTTTTTTTTTTTACTAGGACGAAAGGAGAGGCGGGTATCTTGCCGGCATTAGTTAGTTTATTGCAATATTATATGGATGCTGTTAGCAGTTTGAGTTTCTATAGCGCCAAATCCTTTGCATATTTTCTTCCTATTTTTACTAACTTAAGCTTATGGCCAATTTGTTTGCTCATCCTTTTTATATATATTTTCTTTTTACAAATATTAAAAATAAAAAAATGAACGAAAGATGAGAATATATAAAACCATGAAAACATGTTACTTTGGCTACAAATGCAGTATCTTGTACTGGATTTGGTTTAAAATGTATGAATACTTTCTTTCATTTTATTTTTACGATTTTCTTGCTGTCGTGGCTAAAGAACTGTACTTCTAAAAATCACGTTTCATCGTAAATCATAAAATATTACAGGTATGAATGGCCACAGACGAAAAATAAAATAAAAAATAATGGCAACATAACCATCTATTATTTTCGGCTGAGTTGAAAATAACCAAATGTTTGTTAAATTTTTCAAGTGCATTGATATTGTTTTCTGTATTTAATAGCAAATCGTTTAATGAATCATAAATGGGCAGAATAGTATCGATATGATAATTTTTAGCTGAAGCCTGGTGTAGTTTTTAAAATTACACTATGCACATACATGATATACTAAAGTCGTATGAACATTATAACTTTGATGGTGACAATGAACGAACGTATCCTGCGACAGAGCACCTGAAAAATATAGTGAAGTTAAAAAAAACTTTAAAATCTTACGGCATTATTGATTCATAATAGGTTTTTAAAAATAATTCAGAAAATGTATCACAGTCAGATGTCAATATGTTCGCTTATGCTTATCTCTGAACGCAACCGACTCCAATGATATTTTGTCTTTGTATATAAGGTCGTTCCAAATAAAATTACATTATATTCGCATCAATCTCCAATGAAAATTATGCTGTTGCTTATAAAAGCATAAATTTGCACAGAAAAAACTAAATTTCATTTTCTGTAAAGGAATTCAATGAAATAGTAAATATTTTGTCTATAAACGGACCTACAAACGAATTTGTAAATATATACAAAAATACCTCAACAATTTCATTGAAAAAAACGTGTTTTTTCAGTGAACAAATTGTTTAAATCTATAAAACAATTTGTCTAAAAATATTTACAAATTGTAGATAAACCAATTAACTAAATCAAACAAAAATATTTACTGGGTTTTCTGAAAAATATCAAACAATATTTCTGTCTGCATTTAATAAAGAAGTAGTCTTAAAATGCTAACAATTATTAAGCAAAATAATTTACTTAATCAAAAAAAAAAAAAAGGCACACAAAATTTTTGTCTGTGTCATACTCATCATCCATTAAGCATTTATGAGATTCCACTTTGTTAAATGTGTTCAAGCCTGAATCTTTATCTAAATACTCTAAAAAAATGAATGAGAATTAACGCAACGACATTAACTAATCGAATCACTTAAAAATCTTTTGTAAACAAACTTGTTACAATTGCATTCCTCTTGCTATGGTTGTTGTTGTTATTATTTGTGTGTACGTCGGCATCGGGGAGGTTTTTACGAAACAGTTTTTATTGTCGTTTTTGGTGTTTGCGTTCTAAATAAAAGTCAAACAAACAATTCATAGATTATGGACAGAAAATTTACTGAAAATTAAATTTATTTTTAGACAAACTTTTATTTGAAAATTTTTGGTGATAATTTTTTCTGTGTGGGAATGACTTTTCAGACAGCACTCGCAAAAATAAGAATTTTTAGTAAATGCTTTTTACTGAATCAATGAATATTCTGTTCTAGTTTGATTTAGACAAAAACGACAACAAAAACCAATTTTTGGTGTCGTAAAAAACAACACGACGGCACACACACAACTAATAACAACAAAAATGATAGCAAAATAATTCTGGCAAAAAAAAACCGACTTCAGTACAAAGAGCAATATACTTGATGGCCTTTCATATACACAATTTTGAAAATCGGTATGTCAATTGTGGAATTGTGCTCTAATAAATATTTTGGGTGGAGGCGTGGAAGACTTGCACCACTGATTTTCGTAGAAAAATTATGCGACCAAACTCTAAGCAAACGATTCCAAGCAAAAAAAAATTTTGGACGTCGGCCCATAACTGGAGGAGCTATGCGATAATCAATATTTCGTGGGGGCTTGCAGCAAATTACCCAACTGATTTTCGAAAAAAAAACTATGAAACAAAACTGTAGTCAAACCCTTTCAAACAAAAAAACAAATTTGAAAATCGGTTCACAAAAGACAAAGTTATGCATGGGTGGAGCAAGTTTCCCCATCCCATTTTCCAAAAGAATTGAGCGGCCAAACTACTAGCGAACCCTTGCAAGCAACACAATAATTTTGAAAATCGGTTCACAAATGACATAGTTATAGATTTGGCGGCGGAGGGGGAGCAAATTTTCCCCTACAATTTTCTAGAAGTATTATTGGGCCAAACTGCTAGCAAACCCTTTCAAACAACAAGACATAAATTTAACAAATCAAAAAACCCGACTGCGTAAAGAAACTAAAAGAAAACAATTTTTATTTAGTTTTATTTGTTGTTTAATGTTCTCTTTTTTTATTTACCAACGAAATCGGGGTTTTTTTTGTTGCGACCAGCTTTAAACCGTTAAAGATCCTAACGGGTAATTCGACATTAAAAATCATAAGAGAAGCCTAAAGATGATTTTCAAATACCTGTCGATTGATACCCATTTTGATACAGTTTCCCCTACCATTTTGCAGAATAATTATTGGGCAAAACTGCTAACAAACCCTTTCAAACAAAAAAGAATTTTGAAAATCGGTTCATAAATGACAGAGTTATAGATTGGTGCCTGGGGGGGGAGAACAAATTTCCCCCTCCGATTTTCGGCAAACAAATTTTGGGACCAAGTTTTGCCAAAGCCTTTCAAACGAAACAAGAATTTTGAAAATCGGTTCACAAATGACAGAGTTATGCATGGGGGGGGGGGGAGCAAATTTCCCCCTCCGATTTTCGACAAAAAATTTTTGGACCGATTTTTCTCAAACCCTTTCAAATAAAACAAGAATTTTGAAAATCGGTTCACAAATGACAGAGTTATGCGTGGGGGAGCAAATTTCCCCCCTCCGATTTTCGAAAAAAAAATTATGGGACCAAAGTGCAGGCAAACCCTTTCTAACAAAAAAAGAATTTTAAAAATCGGTTCACAAATGACGGAGTTATGCGTGTACAAACATAAAAAAGTAAAAAAAAGAACATATACACGAATTGATAACCTCCTTCTTTTTTGAAGTCGATTAAAAAGGAGTGAGATATAGGACATCATACAATTAGTATCAAATGTAAATTGTAACAAGTTTGTTTACTGAAGACTTTTGAGTGAATCAAAACTCATTCGCTGTTTATGGCTTTTAGATAACCGTAGAGAGTAACATTTCATAAATGCTTAATGGTTGATAATTTTTTTATTTAAAACTTAAATATATTAAAAATAACTTTTTACTGACTCAGAAAAAAAGTTTGTTTGATATATTATAAACAATCCAGTAAATATTTTGCTTTGATTCAGCAAACAACTTTGTTTAGAATTTTCAAGTATTTTTAGATAAATTTTTTTATAAAAGCAGACAAAAAACTTGTTTGATATGTAACAGAATGTCTAGTAAATATCTTTCTTTGATTCAGCAGTTAACTTCGTTTAGAATTTGAAAGTATTTTTAGACTATTTGTTTTATAAAATCAGACAAAAATCTTGTTTGATATATAGCAAAAAGTCCAATTAATACTTTTATATATGACTATTTTTCAAAATTTTATTTTCAGACAAGCTTAAAATTCCCTTTAAATTTCAATAAACAGTTTATCTGATTCAGTAAATGTATCATTTGGTACTCTTTTTTACACTAAAGCCAACAATAAAACACGGTTTCATTTTCAGTAAATGTGTTGTTTGGTCTTACAAATATGTTTCGTGGTTCATTTCCAGTAAAATATTTTTCTAAATTTATAAACTATTTTACTGATTCAAAAAAATTTTTTCAGTAAATAATTTTGTTTGAATTTGGTTTTTTATCGCGGAATACAAAAACAACTTTTTATATATATTTTTTGCATTTTTCATATATATTTTCTATGTGAAAAAGTTTGTAAATTTAACAAAATGTTTGTTCGCAATTTTTAATTTTTTTTCACTGTTGCTTTTTGTTCATAACGAAGTTTAATTTTTTCTGTAAACGGAAATTATTTGCACGCTGAAAAGGAAATAATGTCAAAAAAAAAGTAAATTCCATGAAAATGTTACTTTAGAGTTGATATTGTGTGCATAACCGGCCTTCGTCCGAGCTTATGCGATTTCTCTTTGATTATGCCGAATAGTGGATTCCTCGAACTAAAATGTTTGGCTATGCAGAAAATGTTTACTCCACAAAGATACTATTCGATATATGCAGAGGAGAAATCCCCTTAGCACGGCCGAGGCCTGCTATGGAAAAAATCTTTACTGTGTATTTGTGTATTACATTTTTATTTTCAAAAAGCACATTACTTCCATTTTGAGGTGAAAATAATGAACATTTTTGCATGTCACCGAAATATCAGCTTCTTATATCAAATTTTCAATCTTTAAAGATTATCAAGAACTAAGACGACTACTTTTCCTTTCATAATATACATATATATTGCATTTTAAAATTTTTATATATGGTGTGGATTTGGCATAATGCGACTAAAAATTAAATCGCCATAATTTTTTTATTTCGTATTTTAATATTTCCACAGGTTTTGAGCAAATTCGTAGCAAATCCTGTTCTTGCTTTTATAAACATAATTATTTATTACATTTTTGTTAAAACGATACCTTTACAAAATTTTTTTTTGACGCGTTAAATTAAAAGTTTATATTACAACGCCATTATTTCTTTTGGTTACGTAAATGTGTATAATTAAATACTAATTGTTTTAAAAAGTTTTATTAAATTTTTAAGGTGACAATTTTTTTCAATTAATTTGTAACAAAGTGTGTCTACTTGGCTGAATATTTTCATTATAATCGCTTTAAATTAACATAAGCTAACGATAACGACGACAATTGCAAAAATAAAACAAACAAAAAAAACGATAATAAATTCCATAATAAAAATTCTAATAAACCAACAATTTTATCATAATTGAAAAAGTTTTTAATCTTCTTTATGTTTGCAATAAACTTCAGTTTTCGGAATACAATTATCGTATTAATGAAAATAATATACCACATACATAATATACCACTCGTATTGTATCTATGTGAGTATCTATGGATGTGTTGGCATTTAAATTTTATTGTCTATAGACTATAATATAGCATATTTTTTGGCTTAATTGTATGCGTGTGAAAGAAATAGGTTTGAATAAAGTTAAGCAATCGTTAATTTTCAATTAAAAGCCATTAAAAAAGGCAGTAAGTCATCAGACATTTGTGAAAAGATATGACTTGTTGTACTTTTGACTCTCTGTCTACGATATAAATTGACAAAGTTAACAAATTAATTTTATGACTTAAATTTATGGATTTGCATGCTAAATTTATTTTACCTGCTAAAAGTTTTTTGTTCACCCATTTCAGCTAATAAGCAAAATAAAAAGCAATGAATAAAAAAGAAAGGATACAGCTATTTGTTAATTGAATTTAAAAAATGATTAATGAAATTTGATAAGCATATTTAACGTCTTCACTTTATGCCATACAATTAGCACTTTTTAACAGCAAAATAACGCAATTAGACTTAAACATTTATTTAAGGCTAGTAATACACTAACTTTAATCTGATTATAAATAAAATAACAATTATTTTTAAATAATAAAATCGGATGTTTATTTTGTATTAGAAATAAGCACAAGGGGGTGCAATTAAAAAAAGCCACTTTAATGGTTTTTTGTCGTGTTGTAAACGATAACTCTGTAAACGATAAGTCTGCAGCTAGATATTTTTGACGATCTCTGATACGTATTTGGGTATATTGGGTATATGATTCCTTCACCTAGCTTTCGAGAAATGATTCTCATTACTGAGTGACACCTAACAGCCATTATTTACTGCTTAGAAATTGTCTCAATACATATACTGGAGCATACTTGAGATTGTATGTGGTAACTGCAAAAGGTTTGTACAATGAAATAACTAGCAAATGGTTTGAGACACAATATTTTCAGCAAAAAATTTGAAGTTATTTTATTTGAAATGCGTTAGATGTTATTTAATTTATTCTTGTTGCCATAATGAAACTAGTCCCAATTAAATATGATTCGATGTTAATTCATATTGTGTATTTCATTGGAAGTTATTTTATTTATTTTGGGGCTTTTTAAATAGGAAAAATAGTTTTAAAAAACTTCTTCTCTCAGGGATGTCCAAAACTGGCTTCGCTTAATTAAGCTTCCTTGCAATACTGGCCTTCGACCGGTCTCAAGTTTAATAAAGCTTAACAGTGCTGTTGGCTGAAGAGGTTAGAGCATTGGCTACAAACCCAGAGGTCTAGGGTTCGAGACTAGTTTCAAGCAAGCCACACTACTTGTTAGGTAGCTGTGTTTAACGTGATCGTAATTCTTATATATACAAACTTTTGAATTACTACACTAGTAAGTTGAAGTTTATCTCTTCTTACCGTTGATTTATTTATTAATAAGCATTTTTCTAATTTTTAAAATTATATAGTACGTTCTCTTTTCCAAAGCTCTTAGCACCAAACACTAAATGCCGCTAATGTTTTTTCATTCAATACAATGGATAAAGTTTTCCTCCTAAAAGTATACTTTAGATATTTTTTATTGCTTTATTTTAATACTTTTAAAACATCACTTGCACTTTTCTATTATTCTGTTGTAGAGGAATAATATGTAAAACTTTTTTGTGTTGCTAGATAAACTGTACATTAGTGGTGGCCATACATACACTATCTTATCGTTTGTTTGTGTATGCGCTTCGCGCTAAATAGATAGGATGTGTGTCTCACACACAGTATACGTGTGTTGATGGTAAAAAAAGCAGCCTATACACGAGAGTATACGAAATTGAGAGAATGGCCACTACTGCTATACATGTTTGGTTTTTCATTTAGTACGTATTACGTACATATTTGTCACAAACCAAAGAAAAACAGAGAATTTTTTATAGTTTTCTTTATCATAAAATCTCATAATTTTCAACTATGTATATATGCATTGTTATAGTAAACAAAAAATTAAACATACATTAAATTAAATAAAGTAGATAAATATTTATTTATTTAAGTGCATTTGTAAAACTGCTGTTCGCAGGGTTTGTCTGGAAAATACATATCAAATAACAATAGCAGAAGGAAAAATATATGTATACATTTGCTTTTGACAAAAAATCGTAAGTCTGTGATGAATTCTAAGCAAGTTGGCCCTAGAAACCATTGGTATAAAATAAATTTCAAGCTTGCGGAAATTCTAAAATATGTTGTAAGTGACTTACATATTTAAGATAAAACCAACAAGTGATTAGGCCAGACCCTCTTCGAATAGAATAAAAATTGGTATAGTAGTTAAGTCTTGTTCAAGTAAAGTGGCGCAACCACTTGCAATATAATTGTGGAATTTTTCATATTTATAATATTGTATAATGGATGGGGCGCTTAACATCTGACTAGGACCAGTGGTTCCCAAATTATGACGCCTTTATTATAGGAAAAATTACAATAGTGATTGAAGCAGTTTGGCGTATACTTAATATTTTATCAATACTTTAAGTAATGATACTAATACGCCATTGTGTACTGTTACATTCACTGTTTGGATTTGTAGTATAAACCAAAACTGCACACAAATACATATCGATATATTGCAATTCAAAATATTGACAATATATATCGGTATATTTTTGAGAAAACACTTTTGCCGCATTAATTGACTTACAACATATACTGGAATTTCACCAAGCTCTAAATCCAGTTTAGACCCATGTTTTCTAAGAACAATGTTGCTTAGCATTATTCGTAGAATTTTTTTTTAATCATAATCACTTTTAGTAAAGAATATTGTTTTGGTAGTTAGTTCCTGTTGGTATCTCTACAGTGTTGCCACAGAATACTTTTCTGTGTAACAATTAAATGGATATTTATTGCTAAATACTTATTTTCACATAACTAGCCTCCTTAAGAAATGCTCGTAGTTGCATAATGCCAAAATTATTTTTATCAACAAAATATACACACGTGCTAACAAAAATCCCACATGCTGCTCTAAAATTTATGACTCCAAGGAGAAAGTGCATCTAGTGTTAAAAAATAAAAAGAACTTTTTTTTGTTGTTCTCTATTAAACAATTTATTTTTCCCTTCAAAGAGGTGAAACAAAATGGTTCAAATGTGCATGTGGATGTGTGTTCACGTTGCGGAGACGACACAAGTAAATTTTATATTTAAATAGGTTAACAACGAACAAACCACCAGCAGGAAAAGTATAAACGTGAAATAAAGTTACAATAAAGATACATAGAACATTTATTGCGGCTTATTATTAACATTGTTGTAAAAGCTGGTGGTGGTCTTTTTTTCTTTGGTTATTTCTGCATACAATTTACAGCAAGCAAGTATGTTTTTCTTTCCGATATTCCATTTTCCAGACAGTAGATACTATAAAGATTGTCATACTAAAGTACTTAACAAAACCATATAAAATAATCTATTTAACAGCAGGAACCAACTGAAGGCCCTAATATCGCAGGAACTAAGCCAGACATAAAAACTCTTTTCACAATAAATCTAACAAGTTTAAATAAATTAGTAGGTTTATGTAACACAAATAATTTGGGTGTTGTACTGTGCAAATTATGCATACATAAATTATAGGAAATTATATGAACTAAATACCAGTTTTTTGAGAAAAAAAAAATAAACTTTCGTTTGGGGATTTATATTGAAAACAATATAAATTTGAGTTTTATTTCATAAAATTTTATTTTCAAAATTATTTACACATTAGTCATTACCTGAGTGTCTAAATGATTTTTCTAACAAAAACTATACAATTATTGTCTAATATATCTAAAGACAGTGGTTTTCAGCGAAGGGACTTAGAATGAAAAATATTATAATTATTTTTTTTCATTTCGATGCATTCGTTATATATTAATGTATAGTTGCATAATATATAGTTGTTTGTTCTTAAAGCGTCATCCAGACTCAATGGTTGGATCGATTAAAATAAGTTATATCTTGTTTGAAAGACTATTAAGTTACCTATCCAATAGTGGCTAATTTGTTTGATCGCATAAAAAATCACAGAGTTACAATGGATCGATGCTAAAATTTCAAAACATGTTCACTGACTGTCATCAATTTTTGTCAGTTAAAAAATTGTTTTACAATAAATAGTAAGAAAGTCCATAGATCTATAATTTTATTAAATAGTCCATTAGATTTAAAAATATTTAACCCATAATGTACGGAAGCGGCTAGAAACTCAAAAGGCCATACGATGACAATACGAAAAACAAGCATTTAAGTTTATATTATCTCCTTCTAGACTTTAATTTGAGTTAATAAATTGCACCATAAAATTATGTATGTGTATCATTATGTGAAAGTTTGTCAATATAAAACAGGATAACCCACTTGGTTCAAGTCTGAAAATATTACAAAGTTTTTCTCTTCTTTATACAAAAAGAGCAATATGGTCCTTAAATTTTTTTAAAGTTTCATAAAAGCTCTTTCTTCTCGACATCACTGCAGGAGATCAACGTATTATATTTGTGCCCCGTAGTCATTCACTATATTGGATACAGCAAATATGATGTCATGACATTTCTGCAAAATGTTGATATATAGAACAATCATTTATTCCTAGTTGGCCAAATCATCGTATACGACATTGTCTTCGACGATTAATGTATGGCATATCGTCTGTCGATTACGTTTTCTACACTGATAGAAAAACCGTCATAACGTTGATGTAATTTGACATCAATGTTATGTCAAGTGTCTTCGTTTTTACCTCATGACACTTATAAACATTATGATGTTAAACTACACATCAGTTGGTTACCAATGCCAATGCGTCAATAACTTCAATGAAACGAAAACAAACCAATAAGTAGAAATTTATATTTGACTGTTAAAAATATTAAATAAAGCCTATTCTATGATTAAATAGGCAACATTGTCGCCTGTGCAACCATTGATGACAAGATAAACGAAATATTGCTCAAAGCGCTTTGACGCTTTGGCGCTCACAAATTCGTTGAAGACACCATGAGAGACATTATTGGAAAAATTATAGTTAACGATCAGATTGCAATATATCGTCGTTTGTAATCGTCGACGACAAGACGATGTATCTTGTCAGATATATGATAGTCATGGAAATATTTTCTTTTATATAGTCATCGATAAAATTATTAAAGAACATGCCATTCCGAAGAGGAAAACGATAAGATGATCGACATTAATGCTCATCTGTAGCGGGATTCTGTAACTTTTAACGATCCGACAATCGTAACATTTTTCGACATATTTAGTCGCTTGCAGTAACGATAGTGCGATTGTGTAAATTTATTCGATATCATGTAACATATCTGTTAAAAAAAAAGCGAAAAGATCAAAGAGGAATGAAAAAAACAAATGAATTTGTCTATGCTAAACAGTGTACATACAATTTTTTCATTCATTTCTTTAATTTTGAGAAACATGTATATGTTAAAATAAATGTTTAAATTATAGAAATATTGTTATTTTGACACATAAAAGTGTTTATATGTTTCTATATTGTTGTAGAATAATAACTTTACTTGTTGGCATAAAGCACGTGCTACAGCTGCACAGCTGACTCTTGTCTATCCATTAACAACAGAAAAATTATTGTCGCTAGTTAACCGACAGCGAATATCGTTATAAATGTTACTGAGTATCAAATTCGATAAATTTTCGTTATATTTATTTTAACGATACGATTATCGTAATAAAAATTACACAATCGCGCTACTGGTCTTGCGCCACATCGCTGACATTTGTATGAAAATTTCGCTGACAATTTGTGTTCAGCTGTCCGCAGTATATCTTCTACGACTTACTGATGTCTTATACCCATCGTTAAAATTTCTTAAAGACGTGGCTAACTGGGTTAATAAATCTGTGGCAATAAGGTATATGTGCTTAGGTCGAGCTAAGCAAATTTTGAGTTAATATAACCATTGTATTCGCCATATTCAAAAGTACTTCTGGCAAAAATTTCCATTTATTTCGTAAGATTTTTCAGAAAGTTAAAGTGTAATGACTAGTCTCTTATCTTTTTTTAACTAATAATCTGATATCGAATAATTGCTTAATTCAACTTACAATAAATTAAATTTCGAATTGAATATCTTTATTATATTAGATATAACCATATATTGCTAACTTAAAAGCATCGAAGAACGAAAAGTCAACATTAAGAGCAATAGGAAAAATTTCTAAAAATCTACTTGAACGTTTAAAACTGCTGTCCTACAAAACTATAAAATATTACTTAAGCACTTTTTCCTTATTGCCACAGAAATAGACATAAACATTTCGATGAACAAGGTACATGCATATTAAAGTGGCTCGTCAATGTATGAAAGAAAAAATGTAATCCGATCTATTTCACAAACCTCCAGAATGTTGCATCTAGCTAAATTATAGAGAAAACAATTTTTTTAATATATTTCGGCATATCCTTTTAGCTCTTTTGGCAACGCACAGAGCGAAAAACTGTTAATATAGCGGAGGA
The DNA here is from genome assembly GCA_956483635.1 of Panzeria rudis. NCBI lineage: Eukaryota > Metazoa > Arthropoda > Insecta > Diptera > Tachinidae > Panzeria > Panzeria rudis. The sequence continues at coordinate 157,730,199 of OY101448.1, forward strand.
AAAAGAAAAAAAATTATTAAATTTGCAACAAAAAAAAATTTAACGCAGCATCAAAGCGGACAAATAAGTTTATTTATCAGAATCTTACCTGGTTCGGAAAATATGGGATTTAAAACATTGAGAAAAAATAGTGTTGCAACTCTTTATTGATTTTTATATCAAATTTCTTGGCGTATTGAATCGCTAATCATAGACGTTTTCGGGCAAAGTAACTCCTTTTTGATAAAGTGTTATATAAGCTATTTGAGACCGCTTTAATTTATATATTCGGTATTTCAGTTAAGGTTTACAAGCGTAAATACAGAAAAAAATGTTTTTAAATTTTTAAATCTTTGTAGAGATACAAAAAAGCATACTCGAGAGTACTTGGAAATTTAGTGGAATCTTAATATTTATATTATAGAGTAATATTGTTCCAAAAATTAGCTGCGGATATTTGCGTATGAGACTTTACAATCAGTTTTTCTAAATACTCACCGTTCTAAAATTTTTCCACTTGTTTGTACTTCGTCAGTGACTATGTAGGTATCAATGTCGCTTATCTTGTCACCAACCATTACATTATTTAAGCATAGAACGTTTTTCTTTCCTGTTTGTTTCCTTTACATTTAAAGTATTGACTGATTTAGCTGGGACTCGAACTGAGTCAGCATGTTTCTAAGTTTTCGCGCTTACCATCCTCCTGCTGCACCACTTAAAATATCGACAACAAAAGGCCATCAAAACATGACAATGACTGACAATTTCTATAATATTTTCATCAATGACCATGTAAATGACAACATCTTCAGAAATGACAACATCCTCCATTTTGCTCAATTTTAGCAAGTAGGAATGTATGAAAATGATTCAAACTTGTGACCGCCTGGCCGACAATGTCCACAATTGCTGGCATACTAAGCGTTGTGTTTTTCATTGTATTTCACAATGTCGACAGAGTTCTGTCTTTCGTATAAATACATTTAAACCAAAAACTAATTTTAAAATTTTGTTTTTATTTCAAATGTAATTGTAAGAAAGAAAGAATTCTTTCGACATTGAGAAATAGGCAGTAAGACTAGCTTGCGCACAATATCCAACTAGTTTGATTTATGAGTAGTTGAGTAGTTTGTCTTTTACGAAGTATTTGAGTTACGAATTCTGTTAGATTGTCTTAAAAGAAACTTTAGTCGACAAATATCGTGCATGATACATGTCGAAATTTACTTCAGTAGTCGTTGATGAAAGTGTTTTCTACGACTATTTGGCCAACCGGGTTATTTGTTTTATGGTTGTGTAGTTGTCTTTAGCTATTTCGTGGACGATTAGCTGCTAGGAGGCTAATTTTATTTTGCGCCAACAAAATTTATGTAGTGTAAACTTAAGACTATAAACTGTTATAACATTTCGTATTGTTGCTACCGTTTTTTTTTACTTTTATTTTTGAATGTGTGGTTTTTCTTATAAATAAATTTATACTAAATATTCCAGCCACCAACACAAACATAATCCCGAAACAAAGTTGCAAAAGAAAATAATGAAAAAAAGACATGTAACATGTAACGAATGAATATTATTTAACAAGAATGATATACTACCACTTTTTTAAAATTTAATAAGTATAATATGTTTATATATCACAATCACAAATACGCTTGTGCCACATAGTTAGTTAATTTCACTGTTCAGTCATTCTAGTTCCAAAATGAACTGGTTTGATTTTCTAGTTCAATCGCTCTTTATTGAAATATGAATGATAATATAATACACTCTATCATTCTTGTGTGTAATAAGTTTACAAGCTGGTAGCATAAGGGAAATAAGTACTACAATACAATAGATATATAAAGTTTTGTTTGTGAAAGAGTGGATAATTTCAAAAATATCAAAATAAAAATAACATTGCCATGGATGCGCGACTTCACTTCATAGTATGAAGTATCAGTGTGAATGTACCTTTGATCACAGGGAAGGGCATAGCTCTTTTTGTTCTATAGTTCAACTGAACTAGTGACCGTTAAAAACTTTAGCTACACTCTAAAATATTACTACAAATTTACGATCATATATTGTCTAAATTTGTGTTGAAAGTTTCTCCTTGTCTAAAATTACATCGATTTTGTAGTTATTTTATTAAAGAAAAAACCTTTCAAATTAAACATATTTAGTCCAAGCGTAAAAAATTTAACAAAAAGTTTAATACGGCTATGGCTGAATAGTAGATACGTCAGACTATCAGTCAGGAGGTTGCAGTTCAAACCTGCACGCAGCCAATCGCTCTTTTTGTAGTAAACACATTTTGTTCAAAAATAATGCGTGTGTAATTTTAGGTCGATAATCATCTGTAAAGTGTTGCCGACTATGATCGACCTAATTTTCAACAAAAGCGTTTTAGAGTGTAGCTTCCTTAGTTCAAGTAATCGAATCGCACAATTGCACTGTTCGTTGGTCTAATCGCATATAACGCCCCCATACTGTAATTGGTCAACAAACATTTTTTAATAATGAACTTTGTTAAAAAGACTTTAAGAATCAGCTCTACCAGAGTCAAGGTTATTTGAAAATTATTAAGAGGAAAACACAATGAATATTCTTAAACAAGTTGCGTACCGAAACCAGAACAATGCCAGCAAATAAATATGTACTTATTTACGGTTTAATATGTACAACTACACAAACTGTACTGTAATACGGCTTTACGACCATGAATTCCGATTCTGAGATTGTTTTCTTTAGCAATGCTTTGTTGTATAAACTCATTTTCATACCAAATGTTTTTTTTTTAATGTTTGTTTTTCACCTTAAAGTTTCCTTGTAGCTTTAAATATGAAAAAAGGAAATTTTAAGGAAATAACAAAGGTTAAAATTTTATAAAGAAAAAGAAACACAAGACATTGAAAATCTACAGTGGCACTGATTGCTAAATATTTGCAAATGCAGACTTCTATAGAGAAGCCATTAGGCTTTAAAGAGAATGTCTAAACGAAGATAAACATTGTTCAACCTTTAGCTGGGGTGGTGGTGGTAAATTTTAACCCGAATTGAAGTTTTTCAAACTACGATCTTTAATCGAACTGCTACGATGCAAAATAAAATAAAAAACAGATTGAGCTTCGGATGCACTATGCGTGCAATGGCTTATATTTCAGCGAGGACCTTAATATATATATATATATATAAATTTATTTTGCTTTCTTTGGTATTTGCTTAAATCAATTCCAACAACATTTTTTAAAACAAACCATTTATCGCCTACTTATAAAAATGTAGGAAATCTCTTATTTTACAGAATTAATTTTTATTATTTTTCTTTTGTGTTTCTTATTCATCTATCCATGACCTTCTCCTATTGGGAAGTATAAATTGGTGCATTTTGAAAGGTACCAAGTGTGGCAACGACCTCCTTTTTTTGTCGTTAATATGTATTTAGTAATGTTTATATCGTATGTATATGTGTACATATATTTAATAAACTTTATTTATTCTTATAACTTATCCCCCAAGGCACAGAAACGGATGTAGGCGTGAAAAACACATTCTGTATAATATTTACAGTATTAGCCCCTAAGACAGGGTTCTAATCATATACACTCATCTTTAGTAGACTTTGTTAACGAGGGTGGTATGTAAAAGAGCTTATATAAACTTAAATGTAACACTTTTTAGCATTATGCCATTTAAGGAAAGTTATTTGCCCCTTTTTTAAGAACTAGACAAAACGACCCATACAATGAAGAGTAAAAGGGTTAAAATGTTGCACAAAAAGTGTCTCATGGTATTTTACAGAAAATTAGTGGGAACATCTTAAATGTAAATCTCACAAGATTTCTTATACCTATTGTGAATAGGTACAAATTTCTGGCGTTTTATTTGAGCCTGGAGCTTGTGTGTCTTAAAAGCCCTATAATATATTTTTATGGAATATATTTTTGTGGAACATTTAAGCCTGCCATATCGTACCTGAAGGGGACTTTTTTGTCCTTTTTAGGGCTCCGTACAGCAAAAGTGTAAAGGAACCCTATTGTATTCGCTACGCTGTCCTTCTGTCTGTCTGTCTGTCTGTCTGTCTGTCCGTCTATATGTCTGTCTGTCTGTCACAGGCTGTTTACTCGGGAACCATACGAGCTACGGACCTGAAACTTTCACACAATATGTAAAACTTTGGCCGCTACAACAACAATAATATGACAGCTAAAAATTAAAGGGTGGTCTAAGGCGAGCAACGATACATGTTGAATTACAAATATATAGATACTTTAAATTTTCAAAGTTAATTTTAATTAGTGTAGTCGGTAGAATAGAATACACTAATTAACACTGATATTTAAAACAATAAAAATGAAAGGGTGTTCCATCAGTTTATGTGATTTTAAATATGCAATTTAGACAATTTGCTGTATATTGGAAACCGTAAGAGACAAGCTAATGAAATATTAAAAAACGCTAAAAATAAAAAATTCCAGAATTAAAAAATGTCAAAACGAGAAATCGCCAAAAAGGAAAAAAAAACTATTAAAGGAAAAAGACACCAAAATTAAAAAAATCTCCAAAACGCAAAAAATCAGCAAAACTATAAAGATCGCCAAAAACGCTAAAATAACAGCCAAAAACCGAAAAAAGTCGTCAAAACGAAAAAAAGCACTAAAATAAAAAAATCGCTAATATTAGAAATATCATCAAAATGAAAAAAACAAAAATAGTCAAAAATGGAAAAAATAACCAAAACGAAAAAAGCGCAAAAACAAAAAAAACGCTAAAACTAAAAACACCCAAAAACTGAAAAAATCCCCAAAACCGAAAAAAATTGTCGAAACTGAAAAAAAGCACTAAAACCTAAATTAATCGTTAAAACTGAAAATATCGCCAAAAAGCGAAAAAAAGGTTAAAACAAAAAAAAAAACGGCAAAACCAAAAAATCGCCAAAACTTAAAAAATCGGCAAAAAACGAAATATCGCAAAAAAGGAATAAATCAGCAAAAGGAAAAATAGCGCCAAAACCAAAAAAAAATCTACAAAACGACGAAAAAAATTTTAAAAACAAAAAAAAAAAAAAATTACACAAAAAAGCTAGACGGAAAAATTGCCAAAATGAAAAAAAAAGCAAAAACGAAAATGGATAGAGGTATGTGTATTCGTACGGAACCCTTCGTGTGCGCGCCAAAGTCGCACTTTGTTTAATTTATTTTAATACAGGGCTTAAAAAGACCCGTACAACGAAGAGTTAAAGGAGTATATTGTTGCATAAAAATGTTTCTTGTAATATTTGCCAGAAACATCTCAGACCTTATACGTAATGTTTACAAGATTTCCTAGGCCAAGTCATTATAACTAAGTGCAAAGTTATTAAAGATAAACATGACTCAAAATTAATTCGAAAAACTAAAGTACACGATATTTTTAAACTCATTTAACTATTTGTATTTTGAGGCCTCCACATTTTACATTTTCTTGTTATGCGCCGAATTTTTGATGGATCGTATTTCTAATTTTTGGAACAGGCTGAGCGGAATTATTACTTCACTTATACTTAGATACGTAATAAATAATAAATAACCTTAAATCATAAACATTGATTAGAATACACTTATCAGTTTCCCTTCCTACATAAACAAACACAAAACCACCAACTAAGCAACAACAAACTTCTTCTTTTTCTTCTTATAGTCATCTACTACAGCATGAAAGTTTGCTTTTTTATATTTCCTTCTAGTAGCAGCCTTATTTGGATTATAATGGTGAACTGGTAAATAATAAACAAGTGAACAAACCAACATAAAGGGAAGCCAAAATTTTTGAAATAAAACAAGAAAAAGTCCTTCATTTATTTCTTTTATTATTTGTGTGAGTGCGTTTGTTGTACTGCGTTACGACTGTATAACCAGTTATATTGCCGGCGGCAACTCGTTAGTATGCATTAAGATTATGGGATCTTTTCATGGCTATTTTATTATTGTTGCTATTTTTTTCCATTATTGTTTTTATTCTTGTTGTTATTGTTGAAATAGGCCTCTTTTTATGCGTTTAATTGTAATGTTTGCAAATAAGTTTAAGAAAATAAATATACAATAAAAAAAGATAAAAAATAGATATGCAAATGCAAAAATCGGCCACTTTAAATACTAGATGAAAAAAAAACAGCATACCATAAACAGAGTTGTTATTCTTGTATTATTGAAAATAACTTTTAGGTCAAAAACTTTAACTCTGCAAGGCAAGAACTTAGTATGAACGTCATGTCGCACATGAATTCGGCTAATGTAGACCGCAAAGGTTTGTGTTTCATTAATGTACTGAGTCAGCGTTACCTTTCGTCGACAAAAGTCGCAATTAGCAAACTTTTTGAGCGCCAGCTAGTTTTTGTGCGACTTTTTCAAACTCATCTTATTTTGTGCCTTTTGTGATTTTTTAGCCTTTTTTATTTTCCATTTAGCATCAAAAAAGCTAAACTTCACATTATAAATATTTTTTTCTAGTTCTCTTATATTTAAGGCATTATAATGGCCACACTGGTAATAGCTCAAGGTATAAATTTCTGGTAGCCTGAACCCAGGATAAGAAACAATATAACAACAATGTTTTGTCACGTTCGTTTCTCTTCGTTTTATAAATCGATATCGAAAAGAAAAAGAAACCAAAGCTTATGTTGTTACTACATCTTTTTACTTAAGGTATAGGCTAGGCTAATAAATATCCTTAAAGAGAATATTGGAAAAGTATTTCCAAAAATAACTTAAATAAAAAACGTTTTTTATATCAAAATTAAACAACCTAGCTTGAAAGAAAAGCGAAAATCCGTCAACATTATATTCATGTGACGTAAATTTTCCCAATGGTAAAGCAATTTGAATAATGTTTTTAAGTTTCCAAACACGATTATTCAAATTAAAGAATTTGTTGAGCGAAAAAACAATAACCTTTTTAGTAACAAAGTTTTGTAGCTTAAAACTTTAGAATGAATATACACAAAGCCAATATTTTTATAAATCTTTTCAAATTGACTCAAATAACAATAAATAACATTTAAGGTGTACTAATAAAATTGTTTTTGAACGAGTCAGACTACTTAAGAATACAGCCACAGGATTTAGTTCTTAGGTATGCTAGAAATATGAATATTTAATAAAAAAAAAATATGCCAGATTTTTCACCACAAGCTATTTATGTATTCAAGTCAATGAGCATTTTAATTACTTTCAATATAAAGTTTTGTTAATCACTGCTTATTACTAATAGCAGGGGAAGTTTATAAATCATTGCAATTTCATATAAGAAGAATTTAAAATAAAATGTAGCGGATTTTAAGATGTTTTAAGTTTGAAAACAAATATTGATTATAAAATGAAGTAAATTTAACAATTATGTTATGAATTTGGTAGAACTGTATGGCTTTTAACCAAAGATATTTTAACTCAAATTGATTATATAGGCTAATTTTCGTAGCATTGTACTCAGAAAGAAGTAGACATCATCAATATTTTCAAGGAAGAAGGGAAAAACCAACATCAAGATATTTTAATTATTTGGCTTGATAAATAAATTTTCAATTAAATTATTTTTATTCAAAGAAATTTAATTATTTTGACTTGAGTTCGGCTTTAATTTAATTTTCCAATTAAATTATATTTTTAATTAGAGATAAATGTGAAGCATGTAGACAAACAGAGGTGCAGAAATCTAATGAGAATAGCGGAAGCTATCGAAACATGTCAGTTCGACCTACCGTGCAGTCAAATTTTTCTTTGGCTACATGCTTCATAAATATCTCTAAATTAATATAAAATTTAATTGAAAAATTAAATTAAAAACGAACTCAAGCGAAAATAGTTAAATTTTTTGTATGTAAACTCATACAGTTCGACTGAAACTCATAACTTAATTGTTAAATTATTTTTATTTGGAAAGAAATTCTAAAGCATGTAACAATTGAAGACAATTTAAAATTTGGTTGCGCTTAAGGTTGAACTTACATCATAACGGTTTGAGGCCAACCACAGTCTGCTCATCAGAACTCGTTTCCACGGAGAACACACTGTCAATCAGGGCAGATACAGTGAAGTAGTTGAAAGTCCTTTAACTTTAATCAATTCGGCTAAGGCCATCTTGTGGTTTTTTTTCCCAAGTTTCATTTGATGGTTAGGAAATTCACAGTTTTTCTCGTCTTCCTCAGAGTAGCCAAGTTTCTGCTCTGAAAGGATTCGCTGAGTAAAAATCTGCTCAACTGGGGGAAAAAATGTGTCACATTGTCAATGGATATAATAAAAATTGATATTATGACAGGTAACCTTGCAAATTATTCAATAAGAGCTTGATAGCAAATCAGTACAATGGTATAATATCAAAAGTCACACACCCAGCAAAAAAAGTGATATTTAGAAGCACTAAAACCTGTTAGAAGCAATGCATTGCATATTTAAGAATAAATGCTTCCATCTTTGGAAGCATTTCACTAAAGTTTACAAGAGGGTACGAACAAATAGGCACGAGCACTTATTAGCTTTTGCCGATAATTTTAAAATGTAAAAAATAAATGCAAGGGAACACAAGTATTTAAGATTTAACTTCTTTAACTGACTATGGTGCTTCTTGAAAGAAACATAAGCGAGACCCTTAAAATATGTTCTAAGATTGTATACACGAACAGTATACACACACACACACACACATACATTATGCATGTATACATTAAAAGAATATATATTAAAAAGAATTAACCCTGCAGACAAAATGACTAGTATGTGGTTAGAAATATACTAGTTGCTTTTTTATTCAGACTAGTTGTCTAACTGTCCTTTTTACATATATCGAACTATCGAAATTAATATTAGATTGTCATAGGAGGCCAACTAGCTCATTTGTACATAGTTATATGCTAGTTGAAATACTAATTATTATAGACTAGTGCGCTTACTAGTTTCTTTATTTATAGTTTTTTAAATATTAAAAAACATTTTTCTCAACCGGGGTATGAACACACAGTCCTCATATTTCAAGGCATGTACTCTGTCCACTGCGCCACTTTCTACTTATTATATTTGGAGCTAAAATTTTGTTTTATGTATTTACAGCTGAAAATATGTCAATTTATAAAAAATAATTTAAATCACTAGTTTCATTACAACTAGTTGTATGACTGTTCCAAAACGTTGTTGTTTGACTAGTATCGTTACTAGCCTCATTACAACTAGTAAAATGACAGTCCTTTGGTGACTAGTAACGTTACAACTAGTAATATAACTGTCAAAAAACGTAACTAGTTGTACATTTAGCTGCAGGGAAGTAAAGTAAATAATTGCAAAATAATGTATTTGTAAGAAAGAGTAAGTTTATGTTAACTTCGTGCTGCCGGTTTGCAACAGTGTTTTTGGCTGAGTGATTGGTGCATTTGATTTCAAATCTGAAGGTGCTTAGTTCGATGCTAGTTGTTATTAAAATAACAAAAAGTTAATAATAATACAAATCTAATAATTAAAGATAAGAAGTAATAAGCCTTCAACATGATATTAGCCTATTAATAAACATGTCCATCCATCATTCTCGCCAGTTTACATCGAACAATTTCTTCCATATATTTTCTGTTTTAGTGTTGAAAATTTTGATGATTTTCAGCACTAATATAAGCATTTTGTTTAAACAGACTATTTGTTCTAAGCGGCTCATCGCGAACAAAAATTGTGCACTATAAAAGCGCAATCGCAAGCGTTTCCCTTCTGTTGTCTTCCTTACAAAAATGGTTCCTGCAAGCACACATTTTTGCTGGGACTGAGAACGCATTTTTGCAAACATTTTGTTTTAATATAAGGATTAGTAACTCAGTAAATGTTAACGGATTTTTGAAAACAAAATTTCGTTTTACGTATAAGTAAACATACTTTTTAAATAAATTCATAAATACCCTGCGGAAAATTTGGTGACAAATGATCCAACATTATTCGTCCTATGACTTGAGAAAATGAGACTGGTACCAAAAATAAGGAGTAGTGAATGGTGGAAAGAGACATATTGTGTAAATGGTCACATATTAAACAATTTCAGTCAATTTAGTTGGTACTCCAGCTAGTATTGTAGTAAATGGCACTGCACAAATTCGATGCACCTGAATCTAACGCCTATTACATAGCATCTATATAATATTAATTGTCTCCCTTCAATGAGACAGCCATGACACTCAGGAACCTGTTCCGTAACTATATTCAGATATTAACTCCAGCTTAACTGGTATATATAATATTGAAATATAAGTTCCCCTGTGGTCGAGTGGGTAGTGTACTAGCCTGTCATGCCGGAGGTTGTCGGTTCGAATCCTATCAAAGACACCGCTTAAAAATAAAATAAAATTTCTACTTGGATTTGTAACAATAAAAAAATATTGATTAATCGCTAATTACAGCTGAATTTTGGAATACTATTTTTATACCTATAATCTGTATTATTCTACACCGATTGGGACTCCATAAGATAGTTCAGAGACAAGCTTCAACGTGCATACAAAGTATCAATTAACCCCATCCTAGGCCATCCCCATGTAAAAGTGGCTGGTCCGCTTCATAGGAAGTGTTAGAACTTGGACTGGTCCCTACCACCTGGGGACCGGTCACGTGACTTGTTTTGTGTCAGTTCCATTTGCCGTAGGGTAGTGCTGCTTAAAAACCTTTCCAAAGTTTGAAAAATTGCAAAAAAAAAAATTGTTGGCTGACGAAATGAACGGAGATTTCTCAAAATAACTTAAAAACATATGTACCATTCAAAACGTCTCAGTTTCTTCTTTCTGAGTCTACCGAGATATTTAAAATCAGTAGATATTCCACTAAGTTACTGGCGTATGCAATTATGTGGAAGAAAACCCCGGTTTTTACTCGGTTTTTGGAGATCTTTGGCAAATTTCAAAAGCAGATGCTTGCTGTACTCCACAATGCTTACCAAAAAAAAATAAAATAAAAATAAAATAGTGTCACTTCCCAGATATTTTTTTCTGTTGCAGGGTGTAATTGTTTACTATGAACGACTAGCAAACTTTCTGCTAGGAACGCCTTCGCTCAATAAAAATGTTCTGCCTATTCCTATTTAGGCAGGACTTAGAAGGTTTCGCCTAGCAAATATTTTCTGCTAACAAATCACAGACTTCTGACACGTTTAAAAATAACGTGGCATATATGGATATAATGAAAGGTGCTGAAATCAGACATGATTTTTTTCCCGATGTCTCACTTGGAAGCTCTATTTTTTGACATATAAATGCGCTTATTGCGTCATACAAATTTGTAACCAGTAAACAGTATTATTGTTTCGTACAACAACAAAACGTTTTATCCTGCGCATTATTATGTCTCTTTCTCTTCCGTGCAATAAGTGAGATGAAACTATTTTTGCTTAAAAACAAATTGGAAGACCTCTGCCTTTTTTTTTGTGCATAATCGGAAGCGCTTTAAAAACAGAAATGCTCATGATCACTGGTGAGTAAGTAATACTGCCTTTTTGTCTGCCGTGTGGTTTGGAAAATAATTAAATATTCTTCCATTGTTTCATTGAAATTGACCCCTGTTGAATTCTTAATAATATGGATTAACAATCTACTTTTTTTTAAATTCTTATATGATTTTGTGTACTAATTGGTACAACCTTTTTCAGCAGTCTTCCAGCCTCTGACCTAACCTAATTTAATCTATATGATTTCTCAAAGATTTATTAACTTTTCCTCGAATATCGATGACATTTCTTTTATATGATAAAATAAAAAAAACTTTCCGATCTCTCCCATAAGTTGCAGTATAAAATAAGTTATTATCTCTTTCCCAAGACAATTTCGCTATACAAAAAACAAGTGAATATGGTGGCAAAAAAGGCAAACTTAAGGCCTTAACATTTATTTTCAGCATAAGTATAAAAATTGCCTTTATTCGGCATTCTAGTTTAGTATTGCCCATAGGCAATATTTAAGGGTTTTCTTGTTCATTTTATTGATAGTTAAAAAACAGCAAAAAAAAATTAAATATCGGCAATTTTTATGGTATGCTGCCAGTTAATTTTTTAACATTGAAAATTAAATTGAGTTAGCTTTTGATATAAATGAAAAATGAGTAGACTGGTTTTCAAAAGAATTTTCATTTATTTTAAAGTACATTTTCTGCTGATTTGAACTACAAAATATTTTGAGTGTAATCGGTTCTTTCTGGGTAATTTAATGTTTTCTCTTCATAATCGCGCATGTTGTCTAAATACCCATTTGTAAAAAAACAGTATTATAAAGTGCATTTTCAGCATTTCTCTCAGTACTTGGCGTACTATTTTGTATAACGAAAGAGTTTTAAAAATAGTTTTTATATGCTGAATTTCAGAGAGGTTCTAAAGTATAATTTTTACAAAAAAATTGTTTGAAAATATAAATATTTCTAGGAACAGATAACCGTTAAAAGTTTTTAGAAATAAATTTGATATTAAAAATATTTTCGAAAACAGAGGTTTCTTGGAAGGCCTTCAATTTCCGTTATTCGCCCGCAGTATTGTCAAATGGCATGTACTTGCAATAGGTAGTATGTAATACATATTATGATATAAATCTAAATTTATGTCTCTGACAGCTTCACTTCTTTATCATATTGTTGTTTTTTTATTCACTTTCATTTCATAGTTTTTATTTTCTTTGTTATTATGGTGTTATGTTTATTATAACTTCTTTGTGGAGACTTTTTTTCTTCTATTTATGATGTTTTTTTTTCATCCTCTAAATTGTGATCATTCATGCTGAAAAGTATTTTCTTTATAAACATTTTGAGTGAAAAATGTAATGGTATTGCTCTTTCTGTATGTTATTTTAAAGAAACGACAAAAACAAAGCTTAAAAAGTTATCTTTTAGGTGTTGTTGTTATTGTTGTAGTTTTTACTGTTACTTTTGTTATATACGAGCACATAACAATAATTGAAGTGATGTACAATACACATACAGACATTTCTACTGAAAAAGTTAAATGTTTCACGCTCATGCTACACTTAGAAATTATATTGCAAAACGTTTCATCAATCAATCATCGTTTGTATAAAAAAAAACGTATTGAGTGTTATCGATATTTTTTTAATTTAATTGAAATTTTTAGAATCTTATGTTAAAATACATCGATGATTATACATCTGAACCGTATTGAATTGAAAATATAGTGGGTGCTCTGAAAAAAATATTGAATTTGTATAAAAATTAATTGATCGTTTCCTTAAAAAATAAATTTAAATATAATTTATCCATAAATTTTAGGACGTTAACAAAAATTTAACAGCCACTGAAGCGTACAAACTATATAAAGAACAATATCGGTTTAATAATTTTTGATTTTCTTTGCAAAAATTTTTCTTCTACCGCCCTGTGGCTTGTTATAGTTTCGAATAATTTATTAGGCAGGTTGTTGTATTTTGCTACAAATAATTATTTGAAATTGACATAACTTTTGACATTGTTAGTCGATTTTATGAATGTTAATCTTATTTGAAAGAAATTTTTCTTTTCTTTTCTGAAAACCTTTGTTGTGCATTAAAACGGAAACTCCAGGAACTCCGTCCTGCCCACAGATAAGTATCCTATTCCCTTATCCTCTCCCAAATAGAAACGGGCTTCTTCCTAGCCCGTTGTATTAGTTTCCCGGCAAATTATTAACCTCTATAATTTGCCAACTCAAGGTTCGTATTCCCCACAAACCTTCGGAAAATCTCGTGTCTCGAATTATTGGGATATTTCATCCTAAAATATTTCAAATTGGTATTTATTAAAACCCTAATAAATATCAAATTTGTTCACATGTATTTGCTCATGTATAAATGTTTATAAAGAATTAAAAATATTAGGTTTATTTGCTGGTATTTAAGTATTGTCTATATGCATTTAATTAGCGCTTTAACAAATCGTCAGTAGACTTCGACCACAATTTTGAACAGTCACAGACCTCTTATCTTATGCACAGACTTTCAAAAACCTTTTGAGAATTTACAAATGATAATATTTTTGAAAATCACAAAAGAATTAAATAAGCCTAGTAGGCTTAGAAACTTACTCTTTCTAAGCCTACTACGCTTATTTTATTCTTGTGTGATTTTCAACAATATTATCATTTGTAAATTCTCAAATGGTTTTTGAAAGTCTGTGCATAAGATAAGAGGTTCGTAACTGTTCAAAGTTGTGGTTGAAGTCTACTGCCGATTTAGTAAAGCGCTAAGGAAATGGATATAGACAATGCTTGACTATCAGCAAATAAAATTCATTTAAAATAATATTATAACAATATGTCAAATAATAAATTTCTTAAAGAATTAAGAAAAAAATAATAATTTTTCCATGTGAACCCAAGCCAAAATTTTAAAAAGTGGTCATAACTTTTAATTTCGTCCCGTGTTTATTATAATTTTTTTTGTATTTAGAGAATAGATCTATAATGCTTTCAAACACTTTACTAATTTTTGTGGTGTATTCTTTTTTCGTAAAAATCCTTTCCAGAACCACCCCGAAAGCAAATTCAACACTCATAACAAAAAAAAAATTAAAAAATCGAATAATATAATTTTATTTTAGGATGCCTTGAATGAAGCGAAAACTATAAGAAAAATCCTATCTTCTCATATTTCATTTACTTACATTGGTAAAAAAAAAACACAATATGTATGACTAGAATGAGAATCAGCCATTTCATAGTAGAAATTTGGATTACTATTTCAAGAAATCTACTCAAACTATGAACGCGAGTGTAGATATTTACATTGACAGACAAGTAGCAATTAAGGCAATTGCTCCAAACTGCAGCTACTCATCGATTGTGCATACGTGCAAGGATGCCCCAAATACATTATGTGCTGGCAGACATATACATATTTTTTGAGTCCGTGGAGATGTAGGCATTGATGGGAAAGAGGGGTCAAATTATTAGTTGAAGAAATGCTGCGAGTTGGAATACCAATTCAACATCTGACGGGGATCATAGGCTCTAGGATGAAAGAGGAAGCGGAGAAAGTTTTGCGTGAAACGAAAAGTAGCAACATTTCCTAAATCATGTGGAGCTTTTATTATTCCAAATCGGCTAAATTCATTTTATCACTAAATAGAAGCGACTGCAGACTTCAAAGGAAGGGGGTGGGGCGGGGGTATTAACGGGGCACTTCTGGACGGCTGCGTATGCTATCAGAATAGGGCAAATACTTGATGGTACCTGCAGGAAGTGTAAGGAAACCGTAGAACATCTATTGTGCCACTGCTGCCCTCTAAGCCACACAATATTTAATTATCTTGGTGCTCCCGCCAACCGGGTCTCGAACTTCTATCGAGAGTGGGAAGGTGTAGACTACTGAGGTTTTTTAAGTATGTGTGGGAGTCAATCACAACGGGCACCGCGAACTAGGCTACTATACTTATAGGGTTCTTTTGATCTGCTGGGATCACTAAGAATCAACTCCATTCTATGCGAGGTCTTTGACCACCATGTTCAACCTCACCTAACCTAAACTAGGAAATCTATTATACAGTTTAAAAATTGTAATTGTATAGATACGATTTATGTTGTTTTTGAGCATCCTTTTGATGGTTTGGTATTCACTGTTTTTCCTTTTTTAAGCTTTTTTATTTTTCTTCCATTGTAGTAAGTACTAGTGGCGACGTCTAAGCGGTGAAAAACTGTGATGCAAAGTTCGGGAGGCCTCGAAACATCGGTGTAAGCTCATTATACCGTGCAGTAAAATTTGTCTTTGTCTACATTCTTAAAGATTTTTCTCTATATACAAATACAATTAATAAAATCTTAAACAATTCTTGGGACTAAAATCAACTTATTTGAAATTTAAATATTTAAAACAAGAAATGACAGGACCCTTTTCATACCGGATTGATATTTGAATTAGTTTTGATTTTCTTGTTTTAAGTGTAATTTAGTATTATTCGTAATCAAATTCTTGAGCACGATTAATACTAAAAGTAAGAAGAAAAAACTTATATATAGGAAAATTTATTTCTTTCTCGGATCATGTTGTTAAAACAAAAGAAAGATAAGCCATGTAAAAGCTTATATTAACAAAGGAAGCAGAAAAAAGCAATTTTTTCTTTTCTACACCTGTGTTGTCTAAGCGATTAGTTTTCCCACCAGATCGCGCAGGTTTTCTTTATTAAATGCGCCAAGTATATGGAAAACTCCTCTAAGTATTTTTATCTGCAGTTTTGTTAGTTAATGGTTTCTAGCATTTTTTCATAAACTTATCAAGAGTTTTATTAAAACGTCTAGATTATTTTCAAAAATAAATATTGTTAACTTTAACAATTCTTCTTTCGCTTTCTTGCAGTGTAGCAATACTCTTTATTTAATGTCTAACGCAAACTTGTCTCATTGTCTTTATTTTTAAGGGACGTTTAATTCAAGGTATTTTACGTACAAACATTCATATGAGTGTATATAGTGTCAACTCACTTTACTAAGTGTAATGTGTAAATGTTGTATGAATTTCGCACACGTGAAGAATACAAAAGATTATATATATATATATATATATATATATATATATATATATATATATATATATATATATATATATATATATATATATTTTGTGTGTTGATTTCATTATCTTCTGCGTTTCTTTTAAACTCCTATACCACATAAAAGATGGCTATAAAAAAGAAATTACAAAAGATTTAATGGTTTTTACCTTTTTTCTTGGGACTTTTGGTTGTTATGTGGCATTTTTTGTAATTGCTGTTGTTCTTTGTATTTGTAAAGGGAAAAGGCTTTAATTTAATTTAGTATTCTATTGTATAAAGGATTGAGAGGTATACATATAAACATTCAAGCATTAACACACAAGCCCTTACAATGCCACATATATTGTGAGTAAGTGAGTAACAAGTATTTACCATTATTAAGTCATACACGTACTAACAATACATACATACATATACTCCGTAGGCCAAGTCTTCGAGACAACATCGATATATGCGTGAAACAAGTATCTATCGCCGACGACGAATTGACGACAGTCCCAGCCAACTATTGACGACATTTTCGGACAAAGGGTACAAAAGCTATTGATGACAATGTTGGTAACATTCCAGTAGAAAATTACACTAAAAAGAAGTCTTGAAAATGTAGAGTTTGCGATTCGGAAGTAGTACAAATTTGCATAATTTCTAATGATTTTTACATCAGCTTGTCATTGCAAGAAGTTATCTTTTTCGATTCCTAATCACCGAATTAAAAGCGATGTTAAGAAAAATTTCCTTTTTCGCTTTCTATAATAATAAGTCCCTCTGGTTAAGAAGGGTTAAAAGTTACCCGTTTTCGCAACTTGTTTCTTTTTATACAAATATAAAGACAAAACATTGTTTTCATGCAAATTTCTAACTATTAAAATTAGTTAATAAATTTCTTTAAAAAGGTATGGTGAGTATTTTCTAAAACTATAAACGAATCAAAAATTTTTCTTTGGCTAAAATAAATTTTTGCTTGCTTTTCTACTAATTATCTGCATATTTTTAGTATCGATTCCTTGGAAGTAATGAAAATTTCGTTCCTTAAAAATTACTTCACTGGGACATGCTACTAACGTTGTCGTCAGTGAATGATAATAAAATGTAAAAATGTAATAATCGAATCGAACCTAAATCCTAGACACTGATAGGCTGGCACGCTACCTACCTGCCTACCGAAGTCCTCATAAAGCTTTATACAAAAACACGTTTTATGCCCAAACTTAAATTCTTTAATAAATATAAATGAAAGTACCACAAGTTCCATACAGTTGTTATTCTTGTTGTCGGCAATAAAACCGTACATACGACAACTTCGATGCATATGATACTCTTCTTGTGGCCAAAAAAACTGTACACCCGACAGGTTCGATGCAGTTGTTAATCTTGTTATCGGCAAAAAATTGTATACACATTATATTGCATACAGTTGATGTACACCTTGCCGTCAATAAGAGTTTGTAGCACAAATTTTCATAATATTATCAGAACAAACTCTTTATAGACGACAAAGTATACCACCTTATTGCCATTCTTATTCCTAAATGTGTTTAAAGGGCCATAAATCATTGACTGTCTTGCAGACAACATCGATGAAAATGTCGTCAGTAACAACTGGGACTACAGGGTATGAATGGATATATTGTGTATATGCCGGTTACGTGTAAAGAATTTAGCACTATTGTCTTTTTAATATATTGCTAATGACTTTCATTAAATTTATGGTTTAGAATGGTCTAAGATTTTCAGGTGTTCAATTTGGTGGCAAACCATTGTTTTTGTAAAATGGTTTAAAAAAAATTAAGAATGATTTATGCCTAGAAAGTATTAGCTAAATAAATAAAATTGCTCTTAATACACTAACTAAAGACTAATTTTAAATAAATTAATTTAAAAAAGTCTTTCTAGTCGAACAACCCGACTAGAAATTTTCATGCAAACACATTTGGGATCTAACTGGGATCCCAATTGCTATGTATCGCAGAAACGTATTTGGGAACCTATTGGTTTCTTGTGGGGAAATATCCAAATCTTGGAAAAATTTGCTCAAATTGGAAAAATAGCAAACTCTAATAATGAATTTAAATTGCTGAACCTATCCAAGGGACAAAAGTAAACAACAATCACTTCTATTGAAGATGAGCGAAAAATACTATTTAAAATCTGTGTTAGATTTTTCCATCAAGCTCCCAATAGTTTCCCACTTGGGAAGAACTTATGTTAAGTCATTAATTTATGGATGGGCTGTTCCAACAAGTTCCCAGCCAGATCCCAAATGGGATAACTCTTTTGTCATATGCATTCCCAATAGGGCCTAATATGAGTATTGGGAAAATTTCTAGTCGTGAAGATTTAAACCTTAGGTAAATGATGACACTTTGCAACAAGAAAATTTCCAAGGAGTACCACTATATATATTTGTTTTGTTGTGTTATGGTCTCCTTACTACAAAAATAGGCAGAATTTCAAGTTCTCTGAATAGTTTTTTTTTTAATTTTTTCTATAATTTTGCATTTTTCAAGATGCTGCTATAACGATTTCATCATAACTTAGGAAGGATTTGTTTAGTTTAAATACAATAACCACTTAAAAAACTTTGGATAAAATTACCTTTAAGCCCGTCTTACATTAATATTTATGTACTAAGCTGTTTCGAAATTGTTCAGACCGCAGTAGTTAAATATGTATATATTTTTTATGCAAAACTAAAAGATTTTTATTTTTAAAAAATGTATAAAAAATCGAAAATGGCAAAAACTTGGAATTTTTATTAACCGATTATAAGGTCACATATACTAGAAATAAAATAGTTTTTATTTCATAAAAATCAATGGACATATATTGACTTTATTCACAATAAAGTTAAATCATCTGATTTTGGTTAAAATTGCGAATATTTACACTGTATAGTTTATTCTTTTTTTAAATAACAAGCCTCTAACGACTGATTTTGGTATAGGCCACCAAAAAAATAATATACATATATCGACTTCTAGAAAGTTTACATCTGGAACTCATTTTAGGAATATTTAACTCCTCCCCAATTTTGCACATATGTACAGTGTACATATACACTACAGTGTACATTGTACATTCTAAAACACTTTTGTTGAAAATTAGGTCGATAATAACTAGTAGGCAACCTTTACTCATTATTATCGACCTAAAATTACATACGCATTATTTTTGTTGATTTTTGAACAAAATATGTTTACTTAAAAAAAATAAAAAATTTGCGGCGAGGCGGTTGGCTGCGTGCAGCATCGAACCGCGACCTCTTGGCTGATAGTCTGTCGTATCTACCTATCAGCTATAGGCACGTTATACTTTTTCTGCCATTTTATCCACTTGAACTATATATGTATGTTTAATTTGTGAAGACAAATTAGACAAATTATGTTTTTTTATTGCAAATACCTACAAAATCGATGCAATTTTAGCCAATGAGAAATTTTCAACACAAATTTATACAATATATGATCCTAGATTTTAAGTAATGTTTTAGAGTGTAGTTCATAACATATCTTTTAGACCTTACAATTAACGTATAGTTTGCGTTCAGCACTTTAATGTAAAACATCACGATTGACATTTATTTAGAAAATTTTGCCCCTTTTTCTCTTCGTCGTATGGGTCTTTTTGGTCTCTAAACAAATAAGGGCTGAAGAATTCCTCTTCAGCGGCGTGCTAAATTGTTCAACAAAAGTCTTTCTTTTGCTGTTTTACCAACAAATTTTGAACACATCTTATACACTTTAAAACATTACTTCAAATTTACGATCATATATTGTGTAAATTTGTGTTGAAAATATCTTCTTGCCTAAAATTACATGGATTTTGTAGTTATTTTATTAAAGAAAAAACCTTTCAAATTAAACATATTTAGTCCAAGTGGAAAATATGTAACATAAAGTATAATACAGCTATGGCTGAATGGTAGATACGTCAGACTATCAGTCAGGAGGTAGCGGTTCAAACCTGCACGCAGCCAATCGCTTTTTTAGTAAAAACATTTTGTTGAAAAATAATGCGTGTGTAATTTTAGGTCGATAATAATCTGTAAAGTGTTACCGACTATTATCGACCTAATTTTCAACAAAAGTGTTTTAGAGTGTACCTTAAACGTAATCCCTACAAGAGATTCTATGTCAACTCAGCATAACTATATGCATAAGGGGAAAAGTTTAACACCATCTAAAATAAATCGCAGATGTAAAGCTTTCAAAACTCCTGTTAGAATCTTGTTATTACGAAAAAATTATTTTGTTAGTGCGAATATTCGCGATTTTTGCAAAAATTAGGTGACTTCAATTTATTATGAATAAAATCAACATTTAGCCTTCGATTTTCATGAGATAAAGCTCATTTTGTTTTCAGTATATCGTTACTTTAATTTGCAAAAGGCGTATCTAACATTTAAAAAATGTTTAAGTATGGGACATAAAACAAGTTATGTATAGTTTTAGAACTAAAAGTATTGTAGGGAGAGATCCAGCTTACATATTTCATAGTTTTTAAAATATATATAACGTTGTTTTGTAATCCTTTTATTAAGATTTCTTGTCTCTTTTTATATTTTTCTAAAAGTTATATATGCCTTTTGTAAATTAAGGCAACAATATGTGCCTTTATGATCAGTTAATAAAAATAATAAGTTTTTAGCTCAGTCAAATGAGGAAAAAAAGGGCCAAATGGGGAATGGAGATAATAATCTGTAAGCTCGTATACGTCTTCATTTTGTTGTTCTAAAAGTTGTCTCAAAAGTCTCAGAAAACATCGTGCCTGTGCCGTAAGTTATTTAAGGTCAAAGGTCACACAAATTTTAGTTTTTCGCGATTATCTCCGTTTCTATAGCTTCAATAATGTTAACATTTATAATACAAATTTTAGAGCATAAAATTTGCCACACATTTTTTTAAAGCATTTTTTCATACGCCCCACCGTTTCTGAAATAGTGGGCAGAGAGCCTGCCACTGAATAATACCTTGTGTAAAGACACGGAATGAAAGATAATAAGATGTAAGCGTGTATTCGCCTTCACTTTGGTATTATAAAATTTGTCTCACAAGTCTCATAAGATATCGTGTCTGCACAGTAAGTTATATAAGGTCAAAGGTCACAAAAATCCATAATTCGCGATAATCTCGATTTCTATAGCTCCAATAATGTTAACATTTATTATACAAATTTTAAAACATAAATTTTGCGACAAAATTTCTTTTAAACAATTTTTCATACGCCCAACCGTTTTTGAGATAGAAGGGCAGAGAGCCTGGAGCACTAAGCCATACTCACTGCAATGCGAGGCCAACCATGAGTCCTTAAAAAATATATATAAAAGAAAATTGTTTTCCATACAAATTTCAAAACGAAAAAATCTTTGTATTTACAAAATCTGGCCTTAATACAGGAGTAAATATCAACCTATAGAAAAAAAGATGCATCTATCTGTGATTTATTTACAACGACTGTGGTCTCTGAAACATATTTTATTGCACTATAACTTTGCACGTTAAAAGAAAATGATTTTACATGAATACATGACATTAAATATTATAAACTATCATAGTGGTATTAACTTAAAATTTTAGTATTTTCACTTAACAAAAAGTAAATCTCTACTTACCGCTCGTTTATATTTAGCTCCGCTTACTTTTATAATGTTGAGCTAAATTTTTCATAGAATATTGCATATATGATTAAAAACTTTCAAATAATTTCGATATTGATCGATCACATAGTCAGTCGTTTGTCATTTTCACAGTTCGTCTTCTGTATTAATTTATTCGTTTTTTCACTTTATTGGGTTCATTTTAATTGGTTTAACTCACTACATATGCCGATAAACTTATAAGAAACGAAACAAAATTAATTAGAACTTATAAACAAAAATCATGGAAGCTAGACCCTAAAATATAAAATAGCTTTCAAAGATTTACACGTGCCAAAAACGTTTAAGGCATACGCCTACGCCTTGCGACACCGACCTCTGTCGTACGCGTAGCACCGGAGTTTCTTTGTGCTCACTTCAAAATAAACTAAATTACTTTTAAATAAAAATAATTTTTCGTTATGCAGTATCAGTAGCAGTAGCAGTAGCAGTAGCAATACGAGAGCGAAATATGTAAATTCTAAAATCGTTGAATTTAGAAAAAAAAATTCATGAAATTTTACAATATTTCTGGTCACATCAACGCAACAATTCTCTGTTTTATTTCATTTATATTCTATTTTAGAACAACTGCAATATATAAAGCAACAAGTAAAACTTGTCCGATGAAATAATGTAGACAGCTAGATTTGAAGAAACTTTAAAATTTGTTTGTGCTTTAGTTTTCAAAATTATATTTAAAAAAACCAAAAACAAACAAAAAAATACACTGCGAAGTATGCTGAGTGAGATTAAAGTGCTTTAAAAATAAAAAAACTGAGAAATTTTATTTCATATAGCCAAACCGTATGGTACCCCTACATTAGTTTTGGATTTCTTTTTGATGGCTAAATTAATTGTCTTTCAGGCTTATATTGCTGTTATGTTGAGAACCAATGTTTATTTTTAGCTAGCGTTTTGATATTTTGAGTATGGCTGTGATTGATAGACAAAGTAAATATCATATGTATTCTACCTAAAATGGAAAATAATGTATTATCAATAAAATTAAAGTGGGTTTTTAGATTGATTACACTGTACAACAAAATAACAACGTTCTAATGAATGATCTTTATAGAGGGGATAACAAAATGTGTGTGTCTTGATATTTTAACTTCACTCTTGGAACTAATTTTAGCCAAGTTAACAAGTTCCCGGCCAAATCCGGAATAAGGCATACTCTTCGCTTTGTTACATGCATTCTCAAGTGGGCGCCAATATATATATTGAGATAATTTCTAGTCGGGGTGGTACCACCACACAATGGGTCCAATTGGAAGAAACTAGTAATAAATCTGTATCTTTGAAAGTTGCGATCCGATTACAAAATGATGTGTATAAAAATCATAGAAGAGGAGCTAAACTTTAAGCAAATTGAAATTGGGACCACTCTGTTGAAGCACACGTTGAACTACAGGGCATAAAAACCCTTGTCGTCCTCATGAATTTTACAAATATAATCAGATTTTAATCAATTTAAGCTTGTTTATAAATAGGTAAAGAAAGTACAGTTTTTTTTATCAAGATACCTGGTATAATTTCAGAGATATTTGGCTTTGAATTTTGAAATTTAGCTTGACTTTGTTCTTTATTTCGCCAATATCTCCAGTCATAACATTGCCAATTTTTCCAAAAAATATTTTATAATTAAGTTATGAATTTAGGCGAACTGTATAGTTTTTATACAAAATTATTTAATTAGTTTGGCTTAAGTTCGTTTGCAATTTAATCTTTCAATAAAACAAAAACTAATTAAATAACTTTGGATAAAATCATACAGTGCGACTAAATTCGTAACTTTATTGTTAAAACTCTAAATACAGAAAAAAATATTAGTTTCGTTTTTAAGTACAAAATAAGTTTCGTTTTTGATTACAAAAACCCCGGTATTCAATATTTTTTTTTTTTTAACTTCCTGTGATAAGGAATTTCCTTATATTGATAACAAATTATTTCAAAAGAAAAAAAATATATATACTTTAAAAAAAAATTGCCGTGCGTGCGATACGTACCCAGGCTTCCCGGTATGCTCTCTAATGCTGAGCCATCTCCCATGTATTTAATGTGAGTTATTTTATAAGATAAAACTTGTTTAGCCGATGGCCCTGGTAGCTAGTGCTTTCAATTCATTATATTGATTTTATATTTAGCTATAAGTTTAATATTAAATAAATAAATAATAAATAAAAAACTTGTTTTATGTAGTTATGTATGGAAAGAAAAGAAATAACTGACATGGGAAAGAATTACAAACAACGAAATATTTTATTAAGTTAATGACAAATGTTATTGAAATTCATTTTTTTAATAATATGGTGTTATTGAACATAATTCTGGGCAATTTTTTTCTGTGAAGGCTCTTAGCTAAACAAGAATGGACAGAAATAAACATTAAAAAAACCCCGCATTGAAAATATGGATGATATTTCATGTTGGTAATGACAGAAATCAAAAAGCTTAAAATTGAACATGATAAAGAAAACATATTGAAGTTCCGAACCTTTATTCCGATAACAGTTGATAATAGTCAAGAGATGGTAAAAAAGTAAAGGAAATTTTCGCTCATTGGTTGTAGCTGCCTTCGCTGGCAGTATCGTCTAGGTGAAAAAGAACTCTGATGAGGAAACTGTGGTGGTCTCGAAATATTTGATGTCAGTTCTGGTTTCAATACAGCCAAATTTTTCTTTGAATTCTCATTTAAAATCCTTTTTCGTGGCCGTTGAAAGTATAGTAAAATATATTAGATAATAAACGCATACATATTAAAATGAAAATTGCTTTGGCATGATTTAATAGATTATAAATAAATGAACGTAAGTTTTTTTTTGTGTACGGTTGTCCATTATGTGTTGAAAACGAAAAATAAAAATACTCTTTTTACTCTATTCGTACAAAATGGAGTGTCCTTAAAGCATGTTGTTAATTTTCCACATTAAGAAACTATGAATACTATAAATTATATATTAAGTTATGAATTTAGTCGAACTGTATGGGCTTATATCCAAAGAAATTTAATTATTTTTGGCTTGTGTAATTTAATTATTTTTGGCTTGTATAATTTAATTTTTCAATTAAATTATATTTTTATTTAAAGATAAATATGAAGCGTGTAGACAAAGCAAAATTTGACTGCGCGGATTAAATTTCTTTGGATATAAACCCATACAATTTGACTAAACTCATAACTTAGCTGCTAAACTCTAAAGGCACCTAGCAAAAAGGATGTACATACATGTTCAAATAAGCTGAACATACAAACATTGACACCCACTAGTACTTGTAATTATCAATCATAAATTATGGTCTGTACTTCTAAATATTTAAAAGTTTTGTGAACTTTGTTAAATAGTATTATATTGCAAAACATTTCATCAATCAATCAACGTTTGTATCTAAAAAATATATTGAGTGTTATCCATACATTTTTAGTATAATTGGCATTTTTTTGTGAATACCTTAGGAGGTTTTGTTAAAATACATCGAAGATTATACATCTGAATTCTGTTGAATTAAAAATATTGTGTATATTCTAAAAAAATTTTAATTCATATAAAAATGAATTGAGCGTTACATAAAAAAATTTGTTAAACATTTGTTAAAAAAAGGCCAACAGCTGCTGAACGTTAGAAACGATATAAAAAACTTTATCTGTTTACAAAATTTCTGGTTTTCTTTAAAAAAAATTTTGCTTCTATCGCATTGTGGGTTGTTATATTTTCGAAGAATAAATTAGGTAGATAATAGTTTGCTACGAAAAATTATTCGAAATTGATATATCTTTTGACATTATCGATTTTATTAGAATAATTTTATTTGAAAGGAGAGTTTTACTACTTTTCGGCAATGTATAAACTTTGTAAAAAATTATTTTAAAATATATAAATTTTTTATTTTTGTTTTAAATGAAATTTATTTGCTGGTGCTTAAGCATTGTCTATATGCAACATTTCATTGGTGCTTTACCAAATCGTTAGTAGACTTCAAACACAATTTTGCAAAGTTACAAATCCTTTATCTTATGTAAAGACTTTCAAAAACCATTTGAGAATTTACAAATATATAAATGATTTTCAAAAATTAGCATAGTAGACTTTGAAACTTATACAAAACCCAGCAAATAATTTTTTATTCGATATAAATCTATTTTTTTCTACACCTTTATACAATTAGAAATCCATCGGATAACAATAAAAGTATTTATAAGGCAATATGAAAAATAAAATTTAAATTAATGCCTTACGAAATTCATTATATGACATATTGCCATCATTTTATTTTAAATAAAATTTATTTGCCGGAGTTTAAGCATTGTCTATATGATTTCATTTAATAAAATACTATGACAATATGTCAAATAATAAGTTTCTTAAAAACTTTTATTTTTCCTTATGAAAACAAGTCAAAATTTAAAAAGTGGTCATAACATTTAATTTCGCCATGCGAATATTATAATTTTTTTGTCTTAGACAGTAGATTTATAGTGATTTCAAACCCTATACATACAAATTTTTTGTGGTGTATTTTTTTCGCAAAAATTATTACGAATGAGGCGAAAACAATAATATGAGTCCGACTCCTACCTTCTCATAATTTATTTAGTTACATTGGCAAAAAAAACAAAAATTTACATTTAGAATGAGAATCACCCACATGCTTTAGAATTTCTTGCTAAAAGAATCGAAAGATTAAATGGAAAACGAACTTTAAACCAAATTTACTAAATAACTAACTTATGATATTTTATCATTTTTAGTAAAATCCTTGAAATTTTTTTAATAATCTCTATTCATGAAGTCCTGCAAAGCAATCAAAATCGAGATTTTGAGATGAATGTGAAAAATTGCTAAATTTTGACAGCGACGTTTTTCTCAAAAAATTTTCAAAACTAAAATTATTTATCCAAATTGATTTTTAGGCTAAGGTTCGTAACCTTGATTTCAGAAAGAATAGGGCATGATTAATATTTCAAGGAACTAGGGAAAAATTAAAATCAACTTAATTTTCCAACGTACACAGCAGAACAGAGTAGCGCCACTTTCGGGAGCCGCTAAACTTCCATCGTCAGTACTCACGTGTATTTTGCTCTGTTGAATGTGATTTTAATTCTTATATATTCAACTTTTTCATGAAAATTAAATACGAGAATTAAATCACTTTCAAGTTGATAATAAACTGCACTTTCCCATCGTTGCCATCGGTTTATTATTCTTAATTCCAATTTTTCTGATTTCTTTTTAATCAAGACAAACTTTTTTTGAAGTTTTAAGTCGATTAAAGCCTACACGCTACATCAAGCATTGGAAGAAAATATTGAATTTCTCTACGAAGATTGAAAACTTTTTTTTGATATGATAAAGTTTCAGTTCTAATGGTGTAGGGTAAATTAATTAGCTCAGTTATCTGGATAATGAACGCATACATATTTCTTGGAATATATGTATATATTTTTGATCTTTGTACCCTAAAATTTTTTGCACACTAATTATTTTTATGAGTTTAATAAACTCTACACAATCAAAAGGAAGTACAATTTTGCTGCCAACCAACAGAATGTGTATCAGTAGTTTTTCATGCATTCTAATTTTATCTGAAAACACACCCAACTAACATACAGAAACACATATTTCTTTCGCTGTACTCATACTCTGTCTAAACTTAAATCTGAAACACATGTTTTTTTCCTGTTGAATCTTCAGTTTCGTGCATTTGCGTAATAGAATGTATTTCTGTTGCAGTTTTGCATATTTTTCTTTTTGTAAATTTCTTGGCCCTCTAATGTCACTCACTTAATCGCAAGTGTGTGCAAAATTTTACGATATGATTTCTACTAGTGATTTTTGTGGTAGGAGAGCACACATTTTTATGTTTTTGATTAAATGTATGACTTTTCAACACTTATTAAAGTGTCAAAGTACGAGTATTCGAATATGGTGCTTAGGATCGTCATTGTCATTTTTGAAACCAACATACATGAAATCAAATTTGACAAGGAATTATAAATCTTCATAAAATTTTTATACAATTTTGTAATACATAACAAAAACTAATG
This sequence comes from Panzeria rudis, assembly GCA_956483635.1. Classification (NCBI taxonomy): domain Eukaryota; kingdom Metazoa; phylum Arthropoda; class Insecta; order Diptera; family Tachinidae; genus Panzeria; species Panzeria rudis. The sequence goes on from OY101448.1 coordinate 157,758,358, forward strand.
AAAACCTAATTGTGAATAAGTACGAAATTAACCCTCAAGCACTTTTTAAGCTTTAACAGATTTTTTGCGTTCCCGTTGAGTTTAGAAATTTATTGTCTACAAAGCCTTATAATACAATTTTATGATAATTTTTTTTGTGTGATACTTCAGCCCGCTATATCGCTGGGAAGTTTTTTTGCCTCTTTTTAAGAAAGGGTCAAAAAAGATATATAAAACGAAGCGCTCGATGGTTAAACTATTGCACATCTAATACATTAAACATAAGGTTTACATGATATCTCATACCGATTCTCTATAACAATGAGCAAAAAGTGTGGTGGATATAATGAAATTTGAATAACTTTTAAACTTATTGAGATGCCATTATCAAATTTTTGCAGCATAATGAGGACACCCTAGGATAATTTTGGTAAAGAAATAAAAATAAAAATAAAAATAAAACATATCGAAGATAAAAAAACTTAATTTTAATTGGTCATTTCCGCTTTTGAGCATGAAAAAAATATATAAAAAAAAATTTTTTTTGAACACATCAGACGATTTGCTATGGAAATCACTTATTCTAATTGCACAGAAAAAAGTTTTAACATAAATAGTATGAAAAAAGTTCATAATCTATTATTCATATTTATCATTAACTTATAAATAAAAAAACAGGAATACGCAGTACATATGAATTTATTTTTTAATAAATAAATTTATGAAATCTAAGTTGCTTTAAAAATTATAAATACAGTTTATTTCAAATAGTCTGTTTGGCAGAAAGGAAAGAGCTATGCCTAGTACAACAGGCTATACAAGTTCAATACTGGATTTTTCTTTTATATATATTTATTTATGTTTATCAACCAAATTTGACGTGGGATGACGGAAAATCGTTCCAAATATAAATTACTTTAGGTAAAAATTCCCAACTTGAATGAAAATAGCTTGGAAAAAATATCATGTTCGATTCATAGCATGTATGAAAATATTTCTTGGATATAAGTAATATTTTTTTCTGTCTGCTTTTGTTTTACTTTTTTCGTTCGAAACAATAATTAATAATTTTTCTTTTTTAAGAAATAAAAATAATAAAAACATTTTTTGCATTCGCATGTATGTATACCTATTAGAACAATAGTTATGCCAAATATCAAGGAATTTCGGCAAACATTTTTTTTTTGGATTGTCCGATTCAAAAATAATACCCACCTTTATGATTATATCTATGTTAGTGTATGTCTAAAGTATATTGAAGGCTGTTGTGGCTGGAGTGGTTGGCGCTTTGACAACGAACCAATTGGCCTGAGCTCAAATCTTGGCTGAGCCAATACAATTTGTTCTGATGCCTACACACAGAAAAATTTCAATGTAAAATCGTCGAAAATCAGGTTAATTGAACATTTTTCGGTAGTGTTTTTGCTTCATAGGCGTTTCATGTTAATTCAACATAACTTAAAATAATCTTGAAAGAACATTTATCGTTTTGAAAACACTATATTTCGTGTTGATTTAATATTGCAATGCAGTTAAATTAAAATGAAGTTGATACTGAAATAATACGAAAAATCAAGTTGAATCAAACCTATTTCGAAGAATCATGTTAATCCAAATTTTTTTTCAAGTTGAAACAACGTGAATTTAATATTGAAACAACACTAAGAATCATGTTGAATTATAGTTATATCAGGCTGAAACAACATGACTTTAATGTAGCTATATTAATAATTATTTTACTTACGTGATGGTTCTTAGCATAGGCATTAGAAACTTTGTGTTGTAGTTGACTGCCCCAGCCAAGATTTGAACTCGTACCACTTGGATGATAGTCCACGCGCTAATCACTTCAGCCACAACAGCTTCAAACTTTACTTTAGCTATAGACTAAATAAATACCCATCGTAACAATACTTGAAGAAAATTGGTCGAGGTGTTTAGAAGTTATCATCTGTTTTCTCGCTACATCCACCATAGCTCCCAAACTGCTGGTACGATTTAACTTAGTTTTTTTTTAGAAGAATGGATGGTCTTAAATCTTCTAACCTACACATGTTTGAAGAAAATCAGCGCACCTGTTTTGAAATTATCATCCATTTTCTTGGTGAGTTTCTTAAAATTTTTAATTCAATGTTATTATATTAATATTTTTATTAATTAACATATTTTTGCACCATAACTAATGCGGTTTTTATATACATACATATTTTATAATCTCCATGTAAAAAATCTTAAATGTTGCAAAATCTATAACCCAACGTCCCAGTTACGTAAGTAAATGTAAACATTTAACAAAATTATTTTCTTTTTAACATCAACAAGTGTCTTTTGTCAAGATTAACATTGAATGAATGAATGTACGAGATGAACAAAAAAAAAAATGAAATATAATGGTAAATCTTGTCATAAAACAAAAGAATTGTTATGACAGTTGCCACTATTGTGACAAATGTGAAGAATTCAGGCAACGTACGTATTGTTCACCAACACATACAACCGAATACACGTTCACAGATACATTGGCATGAAAAATAGCAACAACAATAATGTTGCTTGAAAGAACGTGTATTTTTTTACATTTTAACGAATGAGCAACAAAAATGTCATGTTTCCTCGAATTCATTGTTGTCTTCATCCTCTTTGTGTTTTACAAGGAGCAGTACCATTAGGCAACCAGATGACTAAACACAAAAATAACAACTACTGCAGCAAAACAAAAAAAAACGACAAAAGAAGCGATTCTACTTTAGCTTCACCATAAAAAAGTACAAGAGAAACATTAACAAAATGCTAAAAAAAATAGAAAAACCTTTTAAAAAACAAAGCTTAATTGTAAACTTTAAGATGAAAAAAAAAAATTGTTCATTGCTTAGCATAGGAATAATGGGAAAAGGCAACGAGTAGAAAATTAACGCAACAGTGCACAATGGGGTCGAAAGCAAAACAAATAATGCTAAATAAAATGTTTACAACTCTTAAGCTAGTGGTCAGCTTTATTTGGAACAATATATATATGGTTCAAAATTACAATATATGGTTTGAAATAAGTTTGAAATAAGCATGTATATATGGTTCAAGATTACCATATATATGGTTCAAAATTACAATATGTGGATGGAAATAACCATATATATGGTTCAAAATAACCATATATATGGCTCAAAATTACAATATAGGATTTGAAATAACCATATAGGCTCAAGACAAGCGGATATATGGTTAAAATATTATTTTTTTAGCTGGTCAGTGTTTGGAATCTGAAATAAAGAGTATTATCTATTCTCATATAGACATATATACACACATATTTGCTGACACACGTTTTACTTACAATTGGCCACATTCTGAATTTGACTTTGTTTTGAAATGTTGCATCTTTTCAAATAATTTTATGTTTCAGATGTTTGACAAATTTTATCCGAACTAATCTCAAATTGTCTGTACTAAATTGTCTGATAAAAAAAAACACTGTTTTTCGTTTCCAAATGGTTTTCACAACATGACCGAATATTAATTTCTATCATTTATCAGTTTTTGTTATTTATAATTTATTTTTTAATTTTATTTTTTTATTTTTTTCAAACCAAGCGACACAAAAAACAAACCAACAGCTATCAAATAAAACAAAAAAACTGACAAAAATACATTCAACTAAGGGATAGAACCAAAACTTTTTTGAAAGCAGGGAGCCATGAACAGGCTGCCGGTTTCTAACAACCGTCCCACTTGGGTCCTTTGGTCCCTTTGTGATGCCTGGGATGGATAGTAGGGAAGTTCAGAGAGGTGTCCCTCCTATCCCAGAGGTTGGGTCGGCGTTAAACCAACCCGAGTATCTTATGAATGAATTTATTCACCTAACGTCGCATTTCCTCAGGCCTGCTAGTTCGGGTAGTGACGGATTTCCCAAGTATGACGCCCAATTTCTATATAGTGCTGGACATCGACAGAGGAGGTGTTTGACAGTTTCTTCCTCCTCCTCATTCTGACAACTTCTACAGAAATCATTAAAAGGAAGATTTAATCTTCTGGCATGGACACCAATAAGACAGTGCCCTGTTATGACCGCTACGAGTATACGCAGCTGTTGACGAGGGAGCCCCAGTATGGTTGCAGATCTTGCGAAGTTATACTGGGGCCAGATGGATGTCTCTTATGTAACCAAAGCTTTATTGCAAGTAAACTGTTGTATTGTTATAGAACCTTATTGCTGTTGAATTTTTAAATATACCATGATTGTAGCTCGAATTTCTTTAACAATAATTTTGTTAAATTCAACAATGTTGCTATTAATGTGAGTGCTGTTAATGTCATGATGAAATGTAAGCATGAGTTTTTTATCGTCAACTAATTAAGGTTCACAATTGTTTAAAACAATAATAACTTATTTGCTACAACCATAAGCTATTTTGGGAAACATGACATTGTTGACGCAAGCATGCCCCAACCATATCCATTCTTTGCGTGTATGGAAATATTTTTAGCATGAGATTTATCAATTTGCTAAGGACCGCCATTCGTTACTTAAATATTTATTTCAAAAATTAACGCAATTTTTTAACAAAAGCAACATTTTTCGCGAAAATCAGAAATTGTATTTCAATCGTAATGCTAACAAAATATATAATTTCAAATCAAGCACCACAATCTGTATAACTTCCTACTCATGGTGATGAGAATAATCAAATGAGCAATGAAACAATTATTTCCAACACTCAAAATACCCGCATCAGACATGGCTGACATTGTAGTGGCCAATATTGTGTATTTTATTTTATTAGAATAATAAAAACCGTTACTATATAATCATCATTACCGTTGTCAACATAATTATCATCGCCCTGTATTCTTATTTAAGAAAAAAAATAAAATATATATATATATATATATATATATATATATATATATATATATATATATATATATATATATATATATATATATATATATATATATATGTATATATATATATATATATATATATATATATATATATATATATATATATATATATATATATATATATATATAATGCAAACGGCAAAAAATAAACAATATAATATAAATATTACCATCGCAATTTAAAAATTAGTGTGAAAGTATTCTGTAGTTTATTCGCCACTTTACAACTCTTTGCTCAAAGATCTTTCACACACAAACAGGGTACTTTTACAACAGCGTTTAGTAAAATCTAGGAAATATCATCAATGACAATGTCCTGAAATGGCAACGACAAACATCAAGAACGGTATTGAGCAACAACAACAACAATAATACCAACAGAAATGGAAACAGCAGTTAAGGACACTACAATTTTCAAACTTTTGTGTTATTTCTCACATAGAGGTAACCACCATCAAACGTCTAAGCGATCGACCACAAATTCAGTCAGCTATTTAGTTCAGACATAGTTGTTACATTTACTACACTAAGCAATGGCAAATAAAGTCCTTTTGATGTCTCATTAAAAAAAATATTATATGTAAGTATTTGTTAATGTGCGTGTGTTAGTATCTCTTTCATTAAAGAATGAGTAAACAATAAAAGGAGTAGCAGCAACAACAGAAACAGCAACAGCTCAAGAAAGCACTAAAAGCAATAACTTTAAGCAAAGATGTTGACGTTGCTTTAGTAACATTTGACTTTTTGCAACACAGAAATAAATGTAAATACAAAACTTTCTTCTCTTTTATTGTAGTTTTTAAAATTTGTTGAAACTGTGAGGAGAAAAGTTCTTTCTTTCAATGCAACTCATATATTCTTTAAACATTTAAGGTTATTTTGTGAACAGTTTATTTTTTTTGAAAAAGTTAGAAATGTTTATGAGAAAATTTAATAGTTTTCCATTGACATTTTTGTGTTTATTTAAGTGTTTATTTAAATATACGAGTAGATTTCATAATTGTTTGAAGATAAAGGTCAATAAATCAAAAAGGTACACTGTACAAGAAAAATAAATTTTTTTAAACATATAACATTATACTAATAAATGATTCTGGTACAAAGGAGCAAAAATATATGTATGTGAATAATAGTTTTGAAAGCTTGAGTCTGGAATTCAAAGTTAAAGTTCCCCCTTTAGCACATTGATATAGTGAATCGGCATACCAAAGTCTATCAGTTCTTACATTTTAGGTATTAGCTGTTTTCAGCACTTTATGTAAAAAACATTACGAGTATAAGTTGTGTGAACCATTTGACAGTATAGCTCTTTTCTGAATCGTTATTTTGCACTTTTCTTGAAAAAGGGGCTAAAAACTTCCATTAAACAGCGAAATGGCAGACTGATATGTCCTGAGATATATAGAATATAGAACCTTGTAATTTTTTTGTATTGTACAGTAGGGTGGGCGAATTTTTTTTTTAATTTGAATTTTCCTGTATTATGAATCTTACTCTATAGTCTGAAACATACTGAAATAAATTTTTAGTTCACTCCGTTAAAGTCTGGTGGTGGCGCCGAGGACATGAACATTTTTTGAGAAAGAATATTTTTGTTCTTGTCCACAGACAGATACGAGCTCTGAGACTGTTCACTTATTACGTAAAATACTTAGGGGACTTCAAACTTATTACGGAGCTGAGACTTTATACTAAAATTTTGTTAAGAAGCATTACGAAGGGCTAATGGAGTTAAGTACATCGAAAATGGCGTTACATAAATATTAACAGCACTTTCACGCGCCTTTCTTCTGCTTGAGTATATCAAGAATCAGAAATAAGAAAAAAAAATTTTTTTTCGGAATCAAAAAAATTTTTGAAAAAGTAAATTTTTTACAAACTTCACCCCTCGTGCGCTACCTCTGAATAATGTCGTAGATCTTTGATATTAAACCTTTTTAAATGGTCATCGATTAACAATTTTATCAATTTTCTCTCCGTCATATTGTACAGTGTTATTGCGTTTTCTAGTACACTCTAAAAAACTACTAGATATTTAGTATTATATATTGCCTAAAGTTTTGTTGAAAAATTCTGTTTGTCTAAAATTGCATCGAGTTTGTAGTTATTTGTTGCAAAAAAAAAACATAGTTTGTCTAGTTTTTCGGAAAAATAAAAATGTGCTATCAAAAGTATTTATTTTTGAACAGTATGTCTAAAGCTCGTTTCGGACTATAATACAAGTAGTAAAGTACTGAGGAAAATGGAACTCTAACATGATGAGTTCTTCTTATTTTTTGAAAATCTTCAAACAGAAATGAAATCAGGGATCCATTTTCGTCAAAAGTATTAATAATTGTATTATAGTCTGAAACGGCCTTAAATAACGTTAAAATTTTGAATAGCAATCTGTCTAAAAAAACAGTAGAAAAATGTTTAAACAATAGAAGCATATTTTTTTCGGTCATCAGCTTTTAATTTCTGGTATTTAAAGGTTTTTAAATATAAATTTTGTAAGTATTAGTAAGTAAATATTGTTAGCTTATAAACAAAACTCTAAGGATTTTTCTTGGTTTAATAAAATTATGGATTAAGAAAAAGTTCTTCATAAATTTTTATTAAAGAAAAAACTTTTCAAATTAAACAAACACTAAAAGAATTTTGTTCATAAATTCTGTGAATCTCGACAATAATCCAATGAAAAACTTAATTAAAACTTAACCAACGTCAAGCTTCGTTGGATTAATGAAACTAGTTTCGTTAGAAGTATTTTAATAAAAATTACATTAAATATATGAAGTAATTTCATTAATCCATTGTAATAATTAATAAATTAATGAGCATATTTCATTATTTTGGTGAAAGTATTATATCGTTTTAATGAAATTGTTTCGTTATTTTAATGAAATTGTTTCGTTATCTTAATGAAATTGTTTCGTTATTTTAATGAAATTGTTTCATTATTTTAATGAAACCATTTCATAATTTCAATGAAATTCTTTCATTATTTTTTTGATATTCTGTCATTAGTATAATGAATTTATTTCATTTTTTTAATGAATTTATTACATTACCTAGCAAGTCTCATTAGCTAATCTCTTTTATTGACCATTTTAGTATTAACAGTCCCGTGCTACAAATACTTACGACAGACGCCAATGCATATCAGAAAAACGTTTAATATTGATGACCCTTTATCGAACTTAAACTCATTATTCTCATCATTCGCTTTTTAGGCAACGTCTTAACCACTTCAGCCAATAGCACTGTCAATGTGTCTATGAGTATATACTAATAAGAAATGTCATTAGAAACCCGGTTTAAAAACCGGTTGAAAACAAACCCGGTTACGGATCAAGTGGTCGAATTTCGACCACCGGACGGGATACTTTATATATAAACCCGCCACATAATATTTCGTCGTACACTTCTAAATATCTTATTGTCCACCAATATTGATGAATCATATATGGCTTAAAAGGTATTTTTGTCTACATATCGTCACAGAAAATTCAAAAAGCCCTATCTAACATTTTAAAAGTTTTACAGGAGAAGCACAAGACTTGTTTAAGTGAAAACTATATTGGCAAATAGTGCGAAATCTTACAATACAATTAAAAAAGGACTGACAAATTTATATATTTATTGTAAAATTTTGCTCTAATTGGCAATATATTTTGCCATGTAAACATGTTTTATGCTTCTCCTGTTAAACTTTTAAAATGTTAGATAGGGCCTTTTGCATTTTCTGCGACGATATGCACAATATATTTTTTGTTATGGATCGATCAAGTGGTCGAATTTCGACCACCAGCAGGGATTATAGTTTGAATAAATTGGAAGATTAAATACTGTCATGGCTGAAAGTAAAATTCAATAACCAATTATGTTTTTTATATCCCTACTTAACTATTTTTACATAGGGTGATTTTTTCAGTCTAAAATTATACCAGTATTTCATTCAAAAGGTAATTGAAAGTAAAATAAAACTACTTGTTATTTAATAATAGAAACGTTTTTTTTTATATATTTGCAAAAAATCTAACTGTACTTAAATATTTATATGCCACTTTCTTAAATCTTGCAAATATTGACCTTGAAATGATTTATTTTATTAAATATGTTATGACTGAGCTTATAAATATGCAATAATTCATTATTAACAATGACGCAAGTGCTAATAATGAAGTAAATACACATGAATGATTTTGGCATATTAAGCAAAAAATTTATAATATATTTACTATATATAATAAGCCTGACTAATCTAATAATCATTCACATTTGCTATTACTACCGCTAGACGCAGGATCAAAGTAGATAAAGAACAAATTTTAAATATCCATATATATGTTTATGATGCATATTATTAAACATATTTCCTGTGGCCTTATGTTGCTTTTGGCAATCAGTGATTTAAGTCGCGCTAATGTGCGTTTATGTGGAAAAACTCTGACTCAATTTCTAGATATGGTATGTGTTGACGGTTTCAATTCAATAAACCTTAAATCAAAAAAGGCTGGTAAGCTAATATTGCCTCAAAATTATTTATTTTATACTTGTAAACATTTTTTTAAAATGCAGATCCATTAGTTGACTTAACAGAAAATGATCTTGAATATGACTCCCAACCTTTAGCCCTTTCATCGCTGTTTATTGCCAAGCTTTATGCGAATCACAATAATTTAATGGCAAAAACTCGCCGGCGTCGTCATGATGGTGTAGCTGACGAGTGTTGCCGTAAGCCCTGCTCTATGCCAGAATTATTATCATATTGTATTTAAAACGCAAATCCTGATTGTACATTAATGTTGATAACTTTCATTGGAACAATTTTTAGCATATACAATATACATAAATATGTATTAATGTACACATTCTTGTAAATATCCATAGTTAATAATAATTTTTAAACGTTAAATAAATCTTTAGCATACAAATGCTAAAAAATAAAAAAATTAACTTGTCCTGGAACTTGTCTTTTAAATAATTTAAGGGTAATTTTCTTTCTGTGGTGTATTTGAAGGTTATATTAAAATTAAAAAAAAAAAAAAAATAGTTTCTTCATCTATTTACAGAAGCCGTGGGTGGCCTCTAGCGCAAGGCGTAAGATTCTAGTGTTGCGTTCATCTAGCCTGCATATCAATGTTTGTAAAAGAGATTTAAGGTTATATGCACATCGATTGTAGAGAAAGAATGACAGTGCATGCACTCAAGTCAAATACACCACCTTATGCTGGAGGAATTAAAACTGAAACAGAAAAAAAGCTTCTGATCGCTATGTAAACATTAAAAGAAACACAAAACTCAATAGTTGTATTGCAAATACAAAAAGACTATTTATCTTGAATGCTCACTAGTGATTTGGGGCTTAAAAAATATATGGTCCGAAGCAGATTTTATTATCCAGGTTCTTAGCGAATTAAATTATTTTATTTAGAAGCGAATATTAAAAGCATCCCAGTGAGAGAATTGCTTAAAAAAATCAGGTTTTTACTATAAGAGAATAAAAGTAGTGCTTAAAAAACCTGCCGATATCGCTGCTGAATTTTCTATGGCGAGTTCCCGGTGAGAAGTACAATATATTTGATACAAAAAGCGCTTTTTGAAGCGTCGAAATTCATCATCATTTTCAGCACTAAAACTGTAAGTATTAAAAACGTGCATTGTATCAGCAGTGAGAAATCCGCTTTTTTTCTAAAATTTCTTTCATATAAGTTCACTGCTCTGCAAGAAGCTCTTATTTTAAAGAGTATTATTATGTGCTTTATTGCTTTAGCGCTTCAAAAAATAATTGACATTTTTTACTGGGATGTAATTAAAGGCAAAGTCACGATTTGTCACGAGATGGCGACACATCTGTTAATTGGGTTTACTAAAGTAATAGGATTTTCGCTAGGTGGTTATTGCTGCCGTCGCTGGCAGTGCAGGTAAAAGGGCTGTGATGAGAAGAATGTGGTGGTCTCGAAAAGTATATTCATTGTTCGTGCTTGCGAATTTTTACATTTTCAAAGAAAAACAACTTTTTCTGAATACATGTATTTATTTGTCTTGACAATGCTGATCTTATTCTAATTTTTCAATACGTTTTTCAAAAGTGTTAAATATAAAACCAATCGGAGAAAATATGCTGACAATCGCATCATATGTTTTGACTTTATTAATTAAAATTTTTGTAATTTTTGAGATAATCAACTTTTTTTTCAGAATATGATTGATTTTACAGAAATTTGTTTCAGACTATTTTCATATTTGATAACAAAAAACAATTATGTTAAATTAAAAAAAGTTACATTAAAATATTTAGATTTTTTCCAATAAAGCAATAAAAAATATATATACGGCCAGTCGTAGTTAAGTTCGGATAAAATATCAGAAACATCTGAATCATAAAATTTAACTGAAAAGGTGCAAGAAGTGAACTTTTTAGTTGAAATGTTTCCTGAAAGTTGCTGATTTCAAAACGAAATGGTTTTCAGAACATGCTCGATGTGGTTAAAACAGTGGTCAGCTAAGCCACAGTGAAATAAGCCGAGAACTAAATGATTAATAAAAATAAAACCCGTAAATAGCTGTCCTTAGAAATTAAAAAAAACAGTTTTTTATTTGTCTATGGACAAATATTGAACATTCAAAGAAATATATAATAAAATATTGTTATTAAGGTTAAAAATATGCAACCATTCATTATTAACATGACGCCCATGCTAATAATAAAGTAAATGCGCATGAATGGTTTTGGCCTCATAAGCAAATAATTTAAAACATATCTGCTATATATAATAAACCTGACTAATATAATCATCATTCACAATTGCTATTACTACCACTCAACGCAGTATTAGCGCAAATAAGGAAATAATCTAAATTATACTTATATAAGTTTATAATGCATATTATTAAACATATTTCCTGTGGCCTTTTGTGGCTTTTGGTCATCAGTGATTTCAGTTGCGCTAATGTACGTTTGTGTGGGAAAACGCTGAATCAATTCTTAGACATGGTATGTGTTGATGGTTTCAATTCAATAAATATTGAGGCGAAGAAGTCTGGTAAGCAGGCGTTGTATCAAAATTATGTATTAACTTATTTTAAATTTTTGTAAATTTACTCTATAATTAGATCCATTAGTTAATTTAAAAGAAAGTAGTCTTGAAAATGATTCCCTACCTTCGGAACTTTCAGCACTGTTCAATGCTCAACTTTACGCCAATCACAATAATTTAATGGCAAAAACTCGTCGGCGTCGTCGTGATGGTGTAGCTGACGAATGTTGCCGTAAGCCCTGCTCTATACCAGAATTGTTATCATATTGTATTTAAGTGACAAACGATTTTTATACATTATTTTTGATAATATTTATTTAGAATTATTTTTCTATAATAATACAATGCAAATAATTTTATGTAAATTATAATTCGGGAATTTTTGAAAAGTTTAATAAAGTTTTAATACAACAAATGCTTAAAATGGACTAAACTTTCTTTTATCTACTGTCTTTATCGATTGATAAAGGAAATCTTTGAACCCAATTCCTCGACAACTATATCGTGATAAGTTACAAAGGGGTTTAAATTGATACATAATTAATAAATATGCATCTTTGACCAACTGGTGGGAGCAAAAGTTTCGCTCCAGGGTGTCAAAGTTGACTACCTCTGGCATGAAAAACCTTGTCGTCATTATAACTTTTAGAAACATTATCCAGTTTTAAAAATTCTAATTTGTTGTGAACTCTTTCTGTAGATTACGGTATTCAACTCTTACAATTTGTTAGGCAAACGAATAGCTGTTGGTTGTCGACAATTTTCTTTCGTTTATTACGAATGAATTCATTTTATAATAACCAAATATCTATAAAAAAAACTAAAAGTTTTTTTGTTGTCTCTCATATATTCTCACTCAATTAAATATTAGGTCTGTTTCTTTACGTGAAAAGAGCTTTCGGTTAAGTTTGTGCAGCCTTGTGCCCGTACGGGAACATATAGATTGTATGTAACAAAAAAGTAAAACTACTTTCGTTCGTTTTTTTTTACGAACGAACAAATTAATTAAATTTCGAAAAAACAGGCTGTTTTTTTATTTTTCATTTATTTAATTTATTTCATGTATTTTTCATTCATTTAGTTTTTTCTTCTCCTGACTCTGCTTTACACCAAGTTTAAATTTATTAAAATCGGATAATATGTAGTTGTAAAAGTTATGCGGCCGACAAAGTTTTCTAGGCCCGAGATATTAAAATTTGACGCCCTGTAGATCAAAGTGTGTTTGAACAGGGTGGTCCAATTTTCAACATTCATAATTTTTAGGTAATTTTCTATGATTTTTACTTATATTGTTTGTCTTAAAGATATATATAGTTATTACCCTTTCTTCTAATTGGAACCACTGTATGTTGTAGCGTCTTTTAATACCAAATAATCTGTTAAATTACTTGTTCTTGAAATTTTTTTTATATTTGAAATATTCATGAATATATTTTGGTACAAGAAAAGTACATTCCACATATTTTAAGCAAGATATGTACAAAAATGCTATTTCTTACTCGAGTTGATCAGTTAATATACTTGAATAAATCTTTATTCAGAATTGGGAAGTTTTTGTTTGATCGAACTTGATTTTATTTAAATTTTTCATCTAATCCAGCAAATATTATTCGATTGAATAGCCTACGCTAAATGTTCTATTGGGGAGTCATATTGAAAAAATAAAAAGTTTATCTTAAATGAATAGTCCTAATGTAAATACTTCATTCAACTAAATAATTAATAAAATACTCAGAAGGCATTATTGAAAATTCAATATAATTTGAATTAAATTTCAATTGTATATCTGCATTGTTGTTCTTATTTAAAGTGCAAACATCAGCATTAGATATTGTGATCGAAAAAAAAGATTGCATGTATGTTTACGTTCTATTCTACGTACACAACATGCAGTCGTCCATATTTCTTTGTCCAGTTCATGAATGTTCATTAATGTTCTAAATTATAATGAAATAATTTTCTTTTGTTTAGCGTCAGCATATGCAAACGATTGTGTACTGAATGCACGTATTTTCTTCCACACTAATGTCCTCATTCAAATTTTCCTTTTCATAATGTAGAAGTATTAAGAAGTATTAGGAAGTGTAAATGGGTAGGTAAACAAAAATTTTAGCTCATACAATCACATTCAAATACAAATTGAAAACACTTACCCTCTCACCCAAACTAGGAAACAAACAATTCAACATTTAGTGATTGTACATACTAGCTCTGATGAAACCTTAATGGCATTTCAATTTAGAAGTGATGACATTACTACGTGTTTGATGTGTTGTGTTTTATTTTAATGACTACGTAAACGTACGAGTTGTTCTTAGTCTGGTCTTTTAAATTTTATAGTTATATAGGCTTAAAATCCTAGAACTTGCAAATACACAAATAACTCTCAATATTAACGTATGTATATTTTCCCAAACTATTATAAGTATATAGTGTTATAAGTAAATAGAAGAGACTTCAAATAAGGAAACAAGAAATTCTAAAATATACATATTTAACACTTGCCACATAAAACTTATATTTGATTCGTAGACATACAACTAACATATTCGTTTTTAATTAAGTAAATACTTAAGTATGTAACGTGGTCCTAAATATGAGTTGTAAAAGAACTAAAACATCAGAAAATATAAATCAATTTAATTGATATATATTTTATGCCAAATATTTTTGTAGGACATTTTCGACCGCTAAATCATTGTTTCATAGAAGTTTTTGCCAAGAAAAGGACAAAACGGACTATACACAAAGGAGTTAGAGAGGACCAGCTTATCTGCACTAATTAGTATCAAACAAACATCTACTGCGTTTTTCTTGAATTGAAAGATTTTATTATTTTAGGTTCAAGTATTTGAAAGTGTGTATACTTTTATAAAATATTTATTTATTTTATTTAAGTGATTTAGGTTTGCCTTTGGCGCCATTGAAGTTTTTTATAAAGACTTTAATATAAATGAATGTTCTTTTGTCACGCAATCCAAACAACAATGACTTACGACCATCGGCTACTTTGTAACAAAAATATTAAAGGAAACAGACGTTTTAGTTTTAGATATTAAGAATGCATTTTAATAGAATATTAAAAATAGTCGCGTCGGCAAAGGACGACCTTTTCAGTGACATAACTTGAAGGAATAAAAATATATATGTATGTAATTGTATTTAAAGATATTTAATTACCATATTGCAATTGAAAGGCTAAAAAAAGGACAATAAATAAAAATATGTGTAATATAAGACAATTGATTTTGTTAAACTATTATTTTTTTCGTGAAATAGACTCATTTACAAGAGTGACATTGAATTCAATAATATTAATTTTTTTATATTTTGATGTTGTTGTTAAGTCAAACAAAAATAATGGCTTATATTCTTGTAATCGTTGATTAATAATTTAGATATATCTGTAAGTAGGAAATTGCTGGAAAATTTGGGCAAATGGAATCAATCGGCCATGTCACAGAGTTAAATTCCGTTCGGAAACGGAATTCAACCTACCCCATTTTTGTAGCTGATAGTGTCTAAAAAAGAAAACTAAAATACGCAAATTTGTCAGGTGTGTCCAGACTGTTGGCGGCGCTACTATGCTATGGTAGGCTCCAGCTGGGGCTTGACATATGAGGGTCGATTGAATTCCTTTTCCGAACAGAATTGAACTCTGTGACATGGCCGACTACTGTTGATTTTTTAGAAAATTTTTTTTATTAAATTTAAAGCAAAAGTATCAACAACTGACACAAAATTCTCAATTACTTCAAAAAGTATTTATGATTTTTTGTAAGAGACAGTCCATTTATTTATTTACAGAATATTTTCATCAGTTATCCCCTCCGATTTCCATAAAATTTGGTTTAGTTGTTATACTGACTGAAAAATTGATAAACGCAATAGAACCGAAGATATTGACTTTTTAAGGTGAAGCTGTGTCGCGACTTGGAGACACTGACGGAGTTGTGATCCTCCATATTTTCAGCCACTGTCGATTTAAGGGGCTCAAGATTTGTTGTCAATTGATGTTTTTTTAGAGAATGACAACTATAGAAAAACTAAAAACTACACTATTTAATATTTTTTAATCAATTTGAGACACTTTTAAATGATCACGCAAGAAACATTTTGCTCTCCCTCTTTGTATGTTTAATATTTATTTCATATTTTCTTTTATTCCCTTTCTCATTATTAATAAAAAATTGTTATCTCTGAAAAGAATATACTTTTTTTTATTGAATTTAAAAAAATATACAGTTAGAGTATTCTGCTGTCTATAACACTAGTACACAAAAAAACGCACCTCAAAAATGAGATATTTTTTAAGCTAAATTGGGGCTGCTGAACACCAATATGGCATTAATTTATTTTTCTTAAGAACCGTTTTCGAGATATTCGCGAAAAACTATTTTTTTGCAGTTTGTAATGATATTTCCAAAAATCTGGAGTACTGTTTGCTCGAATTGGACAAATTTGGCATTGTTACATAGATATGTTTTTCCTCTTTCAGTTCATATCTATACTGTGTTCATCTGATAAAAATTCACTGAATTACAAGCCTTTATATTTGAAAAAAAAATTATTTTATGCGTTTTTTCAAAATTCATCATTTTGAAATGCTCCATAAAGCAAAGAAAAAATTTTAAATTTTTGTTTTGACCCATATCTTAAATAAAATTTTGTTCCCAACGTGCAAAAAGTAAAATTATTAACATCGGGCAAAAATTTTTAAAGTTACAATAGATTTAGTGAAAACATCCGATTTTAAATTTTAATAAAAAAAAGTTGTATGGAGTATGTGTATAAGAAAACTGCCAACATTTCTAATTGTTTAGTCCGATCAGTATAAAATTTTACATGGAGATATCAGAGGAGTGTTCTTATTTAATTTAGGAAGATGTGCTTCCAATATTTCTCAGGTTCAGAGGTGTGAAGTGCAGAGTAGTACACTTCGGTCATGTAAAATTTTTCAACGGTTGTCATTTCTCTGTTTCTCACTCGATTCCAAAAATTTTTTTCTGTCCTTATATACCTTGTAAAGTTTTAAAAAAGTGTTTAGTTAAACAATTATCTTGTATAGTTAGTGAGGTATACTCATTTTAATATTAAAATTTCTCAATTTTTCAAATCCTTGGTTCAGTATTTTTAAGATATCGGATCCAAATAACAACCGATTGTCACAATTAATTCTTTGTTGGTTACATGACAAAATTTCGAATAGCTAAAAATAGTTGATGGAAGTATTCTTTCAGAGTTGGAAAATATACAATCTTTAATTTGAAAATTGAAAAATTTTGAATTTATGACAATTTTTGCCCAAAAAAGGGGCATAACTGTTTTCTCTATAATATTTTTTTCTCAAGGATCAAATAATTATTATATACATGTCTAAAAGATGTCTTCACAGGCAATTTTTGGTAGGCATGCACCCTTTTGAAATCGTCCTATTTTTTAGATTTATTGGAACTTTTTTAGGAATTCTAATGATTTTCAGAATTAAATCATAGTTTTTACATAAATTCCTATACAACTGCAAAATCTCATTGAAAAATGTCAATAATGAACGATTTTATAACATTAAGAAAAAATTTAATAGGCAAAAAACACCACATAGCACCATTTTTCCACTTATTTTGCCGTAAGTCTTTCATAAAAATTTAAATTATAAAAGTCTGAATACAGTGTTGAAAACTACACATAATTTTGGTAACTTTGATGCGCGATATGTGGACCTTTCTTTTTCAAACGAGTAAAAGTAATGGAATGGAAAAAAAAGTCGTACTGACCTGAGGACCAACGAATGAAAATTAAAATTTTGATGTGTTCACTAAATATGTTGTAACTTTCTTATATTTGATCTGATGTAACTTAATTTACGCTTGCTACATTTGGAATAAAATTTTCTTTAAGATGTGGGTCTAAACTAAATTTAAAAAAATTTATTTTGCCTTACTGAGGCGACTTAAAATAGTAAATTTTAAAAAACGTGAAAAAAATTTTTTTTTCAAATCTAAGGACCTGTAACTCATTGAATTTTGATCCGATCAACACATTTTGAATATGGGCTGAAAGAGGAAAAACATATCTATGCAACAATGCATAGAAATGTTTTTCCTTTGCTCAATTTGCTCAATTCAAGTAAACAGTACTCCAGATTTTTGGAAATAGCCTTATAAACTGCAAAAAACACGTTTTTCGCGAATATCTCGAAAACGGTTCTTAAGAAAAATAAATGAATGTCATATTTGTGTTCAGTGACCCCAAATCACCTTAGAAAACATTTCATTTTTGATGTGATCGCAAAAAGTTAAAAATTTGTGAACCAGTGTAATAGAACAGATAGCAGATAATTTAATGCCTTATTATTTTCTTATGAGTTTATCTTTATATTAATTAAATCAATAACAATTTTTATTTCTTTGAATTTTTTAAATTTTCCTACCAGGTCACACCCGTCTCATTTTAAAAATAGTTTTTTTACAAGAAATATAATATTTTGTCAAACAGTAAATACATAATACAATTAAAACCACTTTGCCTAGATATCTATACCTATATTATTGTGTACCTTATAGTCAAAATTTTACAGAATTTATACTGAAAGCCATAACTCCTTGAAACTAAGATTTTTAAGGTCACACCCATCGCAGCTTTCTGACGACCATTCTAAGCAGAAATCGTGTTCTATCAGTGTCTATCCGTTATGCAATGGCTTTAAACTTAATGTCCTTGCGAGCCGCAACGTTTTTTTAAGTAAACATTTTTATATTTTTGATTTATAACAAAAAATTGTTATAAAATGGTCACACCCGGCTAAATGGAACTATTTATTTGTTAGTTTTTTCATCTAAAGAAATTTAATTGCTTTGTCTAATGTTCGGTTTTAAATTAATTTGAAAAAAAGCTTGTGCAATCAAGAGATTAGACAAAATAATTAAATTTCTTCGACTAAAATTCATAACTTTAATGTCGTTTTTTATTTAGTACAACAACTAAACCAAATTTCATCGAAATCCAAAGGGGTCAACAAAATTCATGATTGATTTGGAATGGAATTAGCCTTAAAAGGCCTTCCTTTTCATAATATTGTAACTCTTCCAATATTTGGATAACTACTCCAATTTCTTAAGGTTCATTAAAATATTTTATTTCTTAAAGCAAAAGTTACTGACCAACGCTGTTGCTTTTTTTTTTGACTTATGAGTGTAAATATATCCATGTAATTTGTTCACAATTTTCCTTTAATTAATATAAATTTATTTGTTTCTTCTTAATCCCTCATTTTTTCCCCAGACCGGCAATTGATGGCAAAATCGATAACGAGACAAAGATTTATTACAAACTTAATATTAAACTCAACATACAGACTTCTTTTCTCGTTTGCCATTCTACTCGAGTCCGTGCCATTTTGTGTGGACGTGTGGGTAAAATACGGAGAAAAACTATAAGAACGATTTTTTTTATTTAATGCTGGTGCTGTTTGTACATACATATATATATATATATATATTTTTTTTTTTTTTATTTTTCTTTTTTGCCTTTGTCTGGGATTTTATGAAGACATAAAAGTTGAAGCTTAAGTTTATTCTATTTCCTCCGCTCATTTTTTTGTTGCGTTTCATGTTTTTGTTTTTGTTTATGTTTTGTTTTGTTTTGTTTTAAGCTTGTTTTATTGTTTCTGTTAAGTGTTTTTGCATTTTATTATTTATAAAAAATTAAATATCATAAAAAGTCTTGTTATTGAGTTGTTAATTACATTTAGAAGGAAATTTAAAAACTTCATTCATGTTCTGTTTTATGAGGAATTATAAAATATAAGTATGTGTACTTTTGACCACATGTGTTGGTCATCATACTTTTAAACAAGGTCAAACAATGAAACTAATTACTGTGGAAAAGTTGGTAAGTTTTTTGATAGTTTGACAAGTCATTAGGAAAACTAGAATATTAGAAAAATAAAATTAATAAAGGCGGACTATAATTTAGTTTTGTATATGGGAGGCAAACTACACCAAGTTATATTTTTTCAAAATATGGGTTTTTATAGTCTTGGCATCAGTATTTTTTTGTCTTTCGATAGCTGCAATTCAGTAAGTCCAATTTTTCAAAGGTCAATAGCACTACTCATAACCATATGGGAGGTAAATAACATCAAGTCCATTTTAATAAGTAACGATAATATTATACGACGCAATTTTGGGTGGGTAGAATAATTGCCATGAAATAGGAAGATTGCGTGTTCGCTCCAGAGAAAGACAATCAATACAAAAATATGTGGTGGGTCTTGAACAAATCCATAATTTGTTATGCTTGTGCATACTTATACGCATTCATTCTTTTACCTGCGTATACCCCTGAGCACTTTATTTCATACTTGTATGTATCGATACACATCTTGTTTATACCTTGGCACACCTACACATACATATCAATATACCAATGCCTTGCAACACGTTTTGTTTTTTGAACTTTTTTTTTTATAAGTGTTACCAGAAAAACTCGTTTGTAGTTGTTAAAGTACTAAATTTTTTTTCAAACTATTTTTATGCTAAATTCAATTAATTTTTTTCATAATTCGAATAAAAAGCAACTGACGTTCGGAAGTCAGCCTATTTTTTAATAAATGGTAAGAAAGTTTTAAATGAAATTGAGATATTTAATTTGGATTTCAGAAAATCTCATATAAATTTGAGATTTTCAATTTGAAATTGAGAAAATTTAAATGAAAATGGGCATTTCAAGCTTAAATTAAGAAATTTCCAAATTCACCAATTTAAAACGTTTTTGCTTCTCCTGTAAACTTATGAAAAGTGATGCTACGTTATTTTACAGTTTAGGTGACGACATGTATATTAATTTAATAAAGAAAAATGATCTGTGAGTTCCTAGAAATTGCACAAGTATTGAAAATTTTCAATATCTGCTAGAGTATAAAAATTTCTTTTTGTATTCATTGTCTATCTCTGATGTGGACTTTGCTTGATTTATACACACTGATTTTTTTTTTATAAATACCATAACTAATTTTCCTGAGTGCTGGTCCTGCAAAAAAAAGATACATATTTGGTAACATTGCTCTTATACTTATACTCGTCGATACGTGCTTATGCACATGCTTCTTTATACCAAAACCATAGGTACGCAGATAGTCAACTAAAACTTCAAAAACGTAAAAGCTGATTTAGCCGAGCGTAAATGTAGAAAACGTTGATGTAGTTGCATGTGCTGATCGTTTCTGTCTCATAGCTTTTCAATGTGACAGAAACGATCAGCACATCAACGTTTTCTACATTTACGCTCGGCTAAATCAGCCTTAAGTCTGTTGTCAAAAACCTAAGTCTAAGAATGTGTTAGTGGAACATCTTGTATTAGTATTGGTTTAAAATAAAAAATTCCACACAGCACCAAACCCATACTTAATTGTATAAAAAGTATTTTACGAAATTTAAATTTTTTAAACATGAATTTTTAGGTATTATATAGAACTAATTTTGCATTAATTAATGAAAATATGAATTTAGAATCCTTTTTAATACATTTGAGCTAAAAAATATTGATTTGCCTAAAATTGTGTTGCAATTTTTCTATTTGGTACTAAAAAAATTAACCCCAAATCTTAAAAAAATGCAATACTGCTGAATGAAAAAATGGTTCAACACATCGATAAATTTCAACATACAAATGTCAAGAAAATTAAAAAAAATATTTTAAAATTTCAAATAGAAGAAACATAAAATGTATTACAAAACAAATAAAAAAATAAAATTAAATAAAATAGTGTTTGTGTGTGTGAAAAACATAAGTTTTAGTGCATTTTCAAGTGCAAAAATTACGCTCTCTAATAAGTGTTGAATTGCCTCTCTCAGTCTGTTGGATAACAAAATACCCATAGGTGTGAAGAGAGTTGTACATTTTATTTGACAGAAGGTCAGTTGACTATCTACGTATTATCTATGACCAAAAACTCCCGTATATTTGTTTGATCGAACTAGCACCTATCGATATTCGCACTTATTTTTGTCAATACTGATAGGTATGCATGACTCTAATATAATCATGCTTGTTGGTGAGCATACCCAACATACCATACAGTAATCAAAATCCAATACTACTTGAGAATAAGCTTATATAAATAGTGGGTCTTAAGCTTTTCTTAACTTCGCTTATAATAATGTTTATAAATTGTGATTTCGCAAGCAGTTTTTAAAAATGCTTGAGAAACTATTATTATACACAACTGTTTCTAAAGTATGCTTATAAACGTCATACATATGATATAATAGAACAATATAACGATTGGAAAAGACTTATCTTTTTCAATAGATTCTACAGCGGCATTTACATCTAGTTTTGAATTGCAAATTGGGTGCACGTGTAATTTTGTAAATTACAACATAAAAGACATAAATATGTATGTAATAAATAAATGAAATCGAATGAATTTTAAGTAAATAATAAGAATTTTCTTTTTCAAATTTAAAAATATATTATTTGTGAGTTTTATGCTTCAAAGCTTATAAAAATATTAAGACAAGTTAGGTTTTCTATACAAAAGTTAATACAATATTATTTTCATAAGCTTATTCTACAATTGCAAGAATAAGCTTATAGTAAGCATGCACTTATAATATTTTCAAGAGGGTTCCGTTTTGATTTTTCTACAATTGTTACGATAGCTTTTTTCAATTTATTTTCAATACTTTTTCAAGCTTAAGACTTATGCTAGTAAGCTTATTATAATATTTTTCTAAAGCCATTTGGTATGTTGGGTTTGCTTTAATACTCATACTCGTATGTGCATGGATATGTTACGAGTATTAAAAAAGTAACTTCTTGGCTTTCTTTGGTTCGCATCCAGGTTGACCCACACTTTTTACTCATAGGCTTTTATTTTTTAATTATTTTCGTACATTTCGTATATTTTACAAAACAATTTCGTGATGCAAAATTACGAAATATTTCGTAAAATTTATGAGCGTTTCCGTGCATATTTTGCATGAATTTTTTCGGTGTAGGCGATTGAAACTTTCTAAGAACTAGTAACTTTTATTTATATTTGTTCTCATAATGGCGGCTTTTGTTTATATATGGCAGAAGGGAGTAGTATATAAATTTATATTTTACATTCTTAACAATGGTAATTTTTTTTGTCACATACACAAGGCTGAAGGTATAAATCCTATGCAAATGTTTAGGATGCTACTATCTAGTAAAATTTTTATCCAAAGTATTTATTTTTCAGTTTATCAGTAAAAATCAATCTGCATCTAACATAACTCGTTGCTAAAGTTTTAAATAATTGTAATGGTTTCTTTTAATAACTAATTACAAATATTTATATCTTTTTACTTAAAATTATACATTTGTAAAACTAAACTCGTTCTTGTTTGACTTAATTCATCTTAAAATTATTTCTACTCAATTTAAATGAAAACAAAAAGTTATGTTTTACATAAGCGTCTAGAAATGTTTAAGAAAAACTCTTGGCCTTAATTTGCTTATGAATGCCAAAAAAATATGTTAGCCATTTAGAAAAAAAAAAAAAGAATTGGATGTTAGCCAAACTAGTAGTGTTACTTTAAAACGCAAATAGAGCACAAAAAATTGCAATGATATTTATTTGTATTAAAAAATCACACCATGAGTGTGATGATTGATGGTGATAAGAATAAAAAAAATCAAACTATTTCTGTTTTTTTATATGTGTACAGCGATGTAATATTTACTTCTTTTTTACGATACGATATGACAAAAAACGATATGACATACTGTGTTGTCATATCGCAAGTTTTTTTCGATATAACAACACTGAGATTACCATACATGGTGTTGTCATATCGCAGTGTTGTCATATCGTAAAAACTTACGATATGACAACACAGTATGTCATATGCAGCGTTGCCATAATATTTATTTTAAAAACTGTAAATTTAGAAGAAATAAACTGATTTTCATGTAAAAAAACTGCACATAAAAAATTTTTGGTATTTTTTTTAAATTTGTTATTTTTTGGGTTAACGTAAAGTTAACATACTGCTTAATTTTTATAAAAAAAAATCGGAGAATCTAACCAGAAAATTTACTCGGGTCACGCTATTGTGTTGGATCATTATAACGAGATACATCATATAGTCCCAAACGCAAAGGACCGGATGTAAAATAATGTCAAGTTGGTACGTTTTACCATCTCGGAAGCGTCATCGGCAACAGTTAAGAAAATATGGATTTCCAAATTTATAATTTTTTTAATTTATTGAAAAGGAAGTGCTTGAGTTGCATTATCGGATATTTCGCATAAAATTACTTATATTATACAGGGAAATTTGTTTTTTTTCCGAATCAATCTAAAAACGTAAGGGGAGCAAAATTAAATAAATAAAGTAATTAAAATTTTTGCTTTTGTTTTTAAGATTTTGTTTTATTTGAAGTGTACAATCATTAATTTATTTAATGCACTTTCTTCGCCAAAAGAAAGAGTTGTTTTTCCGGTAAATTACTAAAATTTCGCTAAGAGTTCTGAAAAAATTGTAAAGCTTCAAATTCTATGGGGTCTACCGTTTGACTTGGAATATGTTTTGTGCAGATTTATCTCATATTCATTCCATGAGAGACCGAACTATTTCAATGAAGAAAGTATGCAAATTTTTTTTTTTTTTTGCCCAGACAAGGCGAATTAATATTAATACAGGACGTGTTAAGGGCACAGTATTTTTTTACGTATGAACTCAACTTGCAAACAATAATAGCAAACTCCATATAGAAAAACACAACTTTCGTAGACCTAAATAATGTATGTAAATTACTCATTGCTGTTTGAAAACGTACTAGTAAACCTTAGCAGTGTTATGTTAAACAAAATGGGCAAAACTATGGCGTCAGAAATTTGAATTAAAATAGCAAAATTAAAACTAAAGTTCATAGGAAAGATGAACAAAAAATTCTCTCTGGGTATTGTTGAAGACATTGAATAGCCAATAATCGTTTATGATGCACTTTAACGAAAGCTTTTTAACTTAATATATATGTGCAGTCATATTTACTCATTTACAAAAATCATTAGCTTCCGCCACATATTTTTGTTATTTATTATTTATTCAAATGTTTATAAATCGGATGATATTTGGATCCAATATCTGGAAAATACTGAACAAAAGTTTTGAAAAATTGAGAAATTTTAATCTTCAAATCAGTACAACTCACTTGTTATAAGAGAAAATATACAACTAAACATGTATATTTAGATCTTACTAAGGGCTATAATACAGCAAAAAAGTTTTGAAAACGGATGAAAAACAAAATATGGCAAGCAGTAGAATATTTTATATGGCCGAAGTGCCCTACTTTGAGACCTCATAGATCCGCTCCTGAGCATATAAGAGAGCTGATATTGATAGCATAAATAGAAATACTTCTCTGCTATATTCATGCTGAATTTTATTTCGATGGAACTATCCGTTTAGAAATGCCTGATTTATGTTCCAAATATTTTGATTCTGCCCCACTGTTCATTGTGTAACAATACAATTCTTTTTTTAAGAAAAAGTTCTACCTTATGATCCTGGAAAAGGGATCTAAAAAAGTTAGTGAGTGTCAGCGCTTGAAAAGTTGGCACATGAAATTAAATTTAGAGGGAGTTAATCGGCGTACAAAATCTTGTAAGTAGTACGTTTAAGGTAAAAGGTGTATCTAGCATTTTTATGTTAAACGCTACGAGGAACATTTTTGTATATCAACTTAAGCCTCTAAGTCTTTCATCTCTTCCTTGAAGAAGGCCAAAACCACCCCTTAAGAAGCAATATAGAGGGTTAAAATATGCTGGCAAAATATTCGCAAAAAAATTCTACTATAAATCTTGAAAGACAGCAAAGTTCAAAATTTAACTTGAACGCCAGAAATAATTAAAAGCTTACCCCCATATGTCAAATTTTTCATACAAAATTTTCTTAAAATAGATTTCAAATGTTAAAATGTGTTTATGGGTTATTTTTTAATTTTTTATTATTAGTGCTAAATATGCAACAAACCCAAACTTTAAGATGCTATTTGTACTAAATATATGTCTTACGAAGTGACAACAGAATTTCTTCACCAAAAATTGCTAAATGTAGACAAAAAACAGCTAAAAATGGCTTAAAACTAGCTAAAAAAATGGCTAAGCGAGATCAAATGCAAAAATAGTGAGTATTGAATAAAAATAAGAAAATAATTCATATGTTATTTTTTATATAAATTTTGAAGGATATTTTAAAGTAAATAAGCCTTATCGATTGCCATTATTGCGCTCACCGAAGTTTTTTCTTTTATTAGCAAAAACTTTCTTTAGCGATTTTTGGCAATTTTTAAAAAGTTTGTTTTGTATAAATTATAAATGCAAGTATTTCAGAAAGTGACAACCCGTTTATAGATTGTATTTTTTCCCACCTATCGATTGCCATTAGCCATTATTGCGCTTACCGATGATTTTTATTTTTATAAACGAAACACTTTTTGTCGATGTTTTCCAATTTTCAAAAGTTTGCTGGGTATAACTTCTGTATCCAAGTATATCCAAGTATATCCAGAAAGCGACAACCGGCGTTCTCAATTGTATTTTTGCCGCGTATTGATTGCTATTAGCAAAAACTTTTTTATGCGATTTTTGAATATTTTAAAAAATTTTTCTGGTTATAACTTCTGAATGCAAGTATTTCGGAAAGTGTCAACCCCCTTTCTGAATTCTATTTTTGACCCCTATCGCCTGATATTAGGCAACGAAGATGTTTGTTTTTATAAACGAAACACTTTTAGGTGAGTTTTACCAAATTTTAAAAAGTTTGCTGCGTATAACTTCTGAATGGATGAGTCAATATGAATATAAACAAAGCATATCTGAAAAATGGTTTGCCGTTTTACTAAAGTTTGTTTTTTTTCGTATGCGTGCGGAAACAATAACATATTGATGAAAAATTAGCCAGAAAATGGCTAAATTTGCATCACTGGTCTTACGTAAACTATTATTATAAGCAAAGCTCGGAATTTCATGTAGTTAAAAATTGATTTTAAGCGCTTAACAAATGGAGCTAAAAATTAAAAACATGCGTAAAAATATGCATTTACCTACGAAAAACGTACCAAAGCTAAATAATATGAACATATTTTATTTTTATTTTATATCATTATTAGAGAAAAAAACATAAAACAAACATAATTTGGTATATTATTTAATGCAACCGAACTTTAGTTGGATTGCCAGTCGGCAACTTAAAATGAATGGTTGGAAGAAAGGCAGTAAATAGCAACTGTTGCTAGTTGCTATCAGTAGTATTATTTTCAGCAACTGGTAACCCAACTGGGGCTTGGTTGCCATCATTAAGCACCCTATTAATTTTTTTTAAATATTGGGAAATATGCATTAAAAAAATTTTATAACTCCAAAAGTATGCATTTAATGCCAAAAGTTGCAAAAATATGAACTTACAACCAAAATGTGCAAAAATATGCAACTATAAATCGATGCCAAACTATTTAACATTTAATGATTCGCATAGATAATTAGCCAATACCTCTTTATCTATCACGACAAAAAACATGCATTTGCATGAAAGTCTGAGCCCTGATTATAAGTCAGCCTACAAAATAAAGTTTTTTTTTTTAACATGGAATATTTTTTTCCTCTGTGTATTTAATAAGCGATGTTTATTTTCAGTAAGTGTATTACTTGTCAAATATGTTTGTTATTAGTTTGCCCATATAAAAACTTTCATTTTGCAATATACTTTTGTTTACTGATAACACTTTCTTTTATTTTCCAATTAAAAACTTGTGCAACTCCTCATAGACTAAATATAATATCTGAGACGAGAATGAAAAAATATAATTAAAAAAAAAGTCAAGAATGATACGCTTGAGTGCTTATCAAAACACACTTGACTAAACTTTGTAAATAAGGGAAAAGCCAAACATATTTATGCCAGTATATTTCGTTAAGATTGGTTATTTTATCTTTTGTGTGTAAACTAACTTGAGCTAGATAAGAAAACTGCAAACAGACACACATACAGGCAGAATTAGAGAGAAATGTTCATTAGAGTTCGTTTCTTAATCCATTTTAGAGCGCTAAGCTTATAGTCTTATGCTTATTCGCACACTTGTAGTAAAACTAAAACTTAAATGCATATTATTCGCTCTCTAACAAACGTTAAGTTTACAAAACTTTGTGACATTTTGATGCTAGTATTAGTCACCTTTCCTCAAAACCCGCAAGCGTATTTCATCAATCACTTAGTTCTACTATAAAATTTTCCAAATATATAGTTGATGAGGCGATGGAATGCCGCAAAATTACTTTTTTATACTTCTGATACATGGCAAATTTGGTAGTAGTGTATCAGTATTAGTGTTGTGTTTGAGAGTGTCTATAGTTGTAACTTTACCTTCCGATAAGAACCAATCATTTTGGCTGATTTCTGTTGTAGTTGTTATTGTTATTATGTCGTTATAAATTGTCTTAATATGTTGAAGGGATGTTGCAAAGCGATGTAATGTGGGCGGTTGATTTTAGTTTGAAACAAAAACTTTCACGATTAATTTCTTATAAAATTTACGCAATGTGAATAACAATCGAGTAATACAAACGATGGTTAAAACTTTTAACTTGTCTTACCTTTTGGTAAACAAAAAAAATATAAAAAAACAATATTGAAAATCTGGCAACATATTGAATTTACTAGTTATTTAATAATATTTTACAGACGAAAACAAATGGCACGTACTAAAATTAATTTATTGATACACAGCAATGTTAAAATTTATAGCACAGTAATATCCCTATAAGGAAGAGTCACATGACTGGTTCAAAAGAACTAGCAAATAGTTCGAGCCTTGAAACTTTCTACATTTAAATGGCATTGTCATTGGAGGGGGTCAATTGACATAATTAAGATACTCAAAGATAGGTTCTAGATCCAAACTGTAGGTGCTTGTCTTCTGGGTGATAAATAGAAGTAAAATCACTGTACTTTAACGAAAGAATTATGAGTTGAAAAAAATTGTTAGGTCATTTTGTTAATATTTTTGTTCTTCTTAATTGATGTATTATTTTTTCACAGCTCACGAATCGGGAACATATTGTACCACTCCATTTTTTACCAGTCCTAAGACAAGTACAATGAAGACAATTGGTATACAATTTCCCGTACGGATTTATTAAAAGGCTACTTGAGGCTTATGGAAGGAAGTTAATGTCATTGATCATTGGCTATAGTATCAAACGTATAAAACTATAGATGTTTTATTAAATAAAGAACAAAATATTTCATAGAAAAATTATTCCATCTTTATATTAATGCGGGTAAGTAATGGTAAAAATAGCATTTTAACAATAAAGAATTTTTTCTAATTTTTTGCTCATTTTTCTTTCATAACTGCAATTGAAAATATCTGCGTTTAGTGTGATGTATGAATATGTCTAGGTAAGTATTTATGTATTGGATTTCAAGATGTAGGATTCTCTGTTTATCTTATTACAATTATAAGTATTTTCCAATGCAAAGCAACAATACTAAAATCAATGCTGTTTGTGGTAAGAAGCGATAACAGTGATGACTTCTGGCTATAAATATACTCACATATTTACTTGACCAACATTCTATGTTTGCAACGACGATGTCTCAACATAACACATCATGAAGGCATGTGTGCTTAAGCACTTGTGTTGCTGCGATGTATGTATATTATAGGTGTGTACATATGCTTGTAAGCATACTACATCACTCTAACTGACTGCCATTGATTTATCAAATACAAATTTAATCCGTTTGTAATTTCAAAGTTGGATTTTGTTTGTAGCTGGCGTTAGAGTTCTAAAAGTAATTATAAGTGTGCCTTTCAAAGTTTGTGCATGTAAGTACACTTTGTCAAATAGTAAGAGGTATAATTAAGATTCTTCATGTCCTTTCATTGTCATAATAATAGCTTACTTTTATGTATATTTTGAGGCGTGACACAAAACTCTTATAAACGTTTTTGATATATATTTAATTCTAGAGGACACTTTTTTTGTATGGGGACTGAACCGGCCTTGCATGCATGTATGTATATATATGTAAATTAGGGTTGGTCGATTTATATAAACGGAAAAACAAAAAATAAAAATTGTAAGAAAAATGCTCTACGCAGAATTCTAAACAACTTTGGCATAGATACCATGGGTATAAAATGGATTTCGAGTTCGCGAAAATTCCGAAATATATTTATTGTAAGTGTGCTAAATTATTCTTTGTATGGCGGTTCATTCTTGTGCAACTGATATTTGACCAAAAAAATATAGGACTAGTGCCAATGGTTACCAAATTATGACGCCCTCACTCTACGTCTCCACCTAACTTGAAATGCTGCTGCAACTTGAAGTTATGACTGCGTTATTAAAACTAATGCACTGACAATTATATTATAACTTGAAAAAAATCATTAACTTGAGCAGTCAATACTTATCATTAACGTGAAGTTAATGTTGAAGTTTGTCTTTTTATGTTAGGTGTAGATCGGAAATTGTTATCGGAAAAGTTACAAAAAGTGCTTGAAGCATTTTGTCTCAATACTCGATAGCGTATGAGTATCATTATAGAGTTTTGATAAAATATAAAGTATACGCCAGTGTACCAACAAGCTTCACCATCGCACGTTGGGGCAAAAGTGCGGAAAGTGGCGCTTAATTGAAATTTGATAATTAAGTTTTTTTTTACAGATTTTTACAGAATAAAACTAAAGGAGATTATATGTCTTTAACTGTAAAAATTATTGTAAAATGATAAATGCATGTTTTATATAGATGTACAGTAGGATTTATTTAAGTTTTTGGCGGAGAGGGGTTGTGGCAACTTTTAAATAAAACATACCATTTTGTAAAACTTCTTAGAGAAACTCAGTATTTTATTTGTTTTTGGGGAATATCCTTCCTCCTGGATCTGCGCTATGTCCTATTGTATCCATGGGTTTACAACTTATTATGCCTACTGGCTACGGGGACATTATTATCCAAAATTTAGTTCAGACAATCATATATTTAATAGATTTACTACTGCTAAGGTCCTATTTCGGGAGGAAGCTTGTATGGGAGTCAAGTGAAATAATGGTATGGTTCGATTTTTGAGACCAAATAAACTCATATGACAAAATAAAATGATTTATCGAAATTCGACATATGCTCAAAGCGGAAGACCAATGGAAAAACAGTTAAATTAGCTATAAAAAAATTTTATTATTCAGAAAGTATTTTTTTTTCATATGCTAGCAACTTGCTCTACTGGGACTTAAAAGAATATATCTGTGTCGTTTTATTTATATCTTAAGTCTAAAGATCGTGTTTGGAGATATTAACAATTTAATGTAAACTCTGTAGAGTTTTTGTTCTAAAATTTTAAAAAATAAACCGTAATAAATTTAAAAAAAATCGGAGTATTTGAGAACGGGTTTGACCCAATTATCTATTTTTTTAAAGAAAAGTAACACAATCAGACAATTAATGCCTACAAGTTAATTAATTAATGTGTTACCTTCTTTGCGAAAGGGATGGTATAGAAAGAAAAGGTGGTGCTCTGCTGTTGCGCGTTCTTCTTTGTAGAGCATTCATGTAGCCCCTCCAGTGTCAAGTAGAGGCCTTAATTTGTTTAAGCTGTGTAACCATTTGTTATTTCTTTTACTTCGCCGATGGTTTTGCTACACTGTGCTGGTACAGAGAGATAGACATGATAGACATGATAGATGATGAGTGTGTATCAATTTCCGAATATATCGTTTTTCTGTTCTGCCGTTTTTGCATAAATTAATTTGATGTTCATTTTCCATTGTTTTCTTGTTGTTAATATTGATCATGTCTCATTCTTTCTGAATATAACGATACAAAATTTAGAATAATATATCTCTTCGGATTAATTTTTGTTTAATTCTTAAAAATATGAAATATTATGCTTTTGTTCTTTTGAAAACTTTATAATATTTATTAAAATACTCATTGGATATAAGCATACTCTTGACTCTGTATATAAATAACTGCAATTATAAATAAATGTTTCGCAGTTAACTTTATAACTCATTACCTCTTAGTCATTTTATGTGGTGTCTGATTGCTATTTTCATTCATATTATTGTTCACTTTTAGCGAAATAATGAACAAAATCAATTTTATAAAAAAAAAGTTTACGGCAGCTTTATTGATTACATTAATCTCTTTGTGTACACAAGCAAACAAAGTACTTACCAACATTAACTCACACTCACATAAAGACATATAGAATAATTTTATTTAATTATAAGATTTTTTATTTGTGTGTTCTTCCTTTTATGTCTCTTTTTTCACAAAAGTTTTCATTTGTTCGTAACTTTTGTTCATGTTTTGTACTATAGTCCACAAGTAAATACATACACTTTCATAAGTATCTACAATTTTACTTGTAATTAAGACGCAGATTGTCTGTTTATCATCATTTTAAGTAGAGCATTAACGTCAACATTGTCCAGAATGTCCAAGTTGTGCTAATATAAAAAAACGTATATAAAAATTCATTTAGTATTTACTTAAACAAACGACACAAAGTACATGTAATGAAAAATTAAACCATAATATCATGTAAAAATGTTTTTAATTCAATTCGCACAAACTTTCGACCAATCGGTAGAAAGTTTAAATGACAACAAAGTTAAACAATGCAGACGCACAGTATTTCCAATTATAAATAAATAAATCTGTATGCTTGAAACTTGCGACCCTATTACAAAACGATATATATAAAAATCATAGAGGACGACCTAAGCTTTAAGAATGTTGAAATTTGGACCACCCTGTTGAAACACTCGTTGGGCTACAAGGTGTCAAAAATAGATAGGCAGGTTTGCCGGTCTCAACTTTTACATATATTACTTGATTTTAAGCTTTAATTTAAACTTGCTTTAAAGTTTATAAATAGGTAAAGAAAATCCAGTTTAATTTATTGAAATATCTGTAGCATTTTCATAGATATTTAGTTTTGAATTTAAATGCTTATTTTGCATCGACTTTGTTTTCTATTTCGCCAATATCTCCGACAAAAATAACCAAAATTAAAAATATATATAATATACATATGATTTTGAACACAGTCCTTGATATTATGCAAAACAATTTTTTTTAGTTATCTTAATTCATAAAGTAGTGAAAAGCAATGATATTGAAGGCTTTGAAATAAAATGAGAGATGATTAAATTTTGACAAAAATAGACCTTAATTGTTCGACGATTTTCTCAAAAATCTTTCAAAATTAAAATTTTTTATATTAAATTTTTCAAAAAAAAAGGTACTTCAAAAATGACTGCAGTTGAAATTTTAAATCGATTAAAGCATGCACGCTACATCCAGCGTTAGACGAAAATTTCGAATTTATCTACAAAATTCTAAATTAGTGGCTTAAGAATAAAAAACGCCCATAGGGTTTTCCAATTTCTCTACACATTATATTAGATATATTTAATATAACCCTAGAAGGTCCTACTTCGTCGACTCGATGACGCATGTCAGAAATTTTCAGTTTTGAAAGTTGAGAAAGTTATTTTTTTTGTAATTTGCGTGGTTGAAACGACGAAGTATGACGTTTGTGTAACTTTTAGAACTCTTGGATGTGTGTACCAACATTGAAAAAGTTGATACGGGAGAATATTAAAAATAAATCGCTTTCTTATAAACTACGGTTGACAATCAAATAATGTGATAAAAGCCGCTATTGGGAGCCCCGAAGAGAATTTAATGCTTTTAAAAATGTGTAGTGATCTTGTTTAATAAATCAGTTTTAATATTCAAACACATTTTATCGTATATATGCTTTTAAATAGCCAGAATAAAGTACTGCGGTGAAAGCTTAATTTATGATTAAATAAAAATTAAAAATTAAATAATTTTTTTTTATAATCCGATGATATACAAAACAAATATTTAAAAAAAATCAACATTAAAATATTCTATTGGGTACTTTTTATAAGTGGGTAAAGTATAAAGTAAGTGGGTAAAGTATAACCTTTACGCCATGAAAATAAGTATGACTTTCTAGGGATAATTATATGGATTTTAGTTGTTACTCGCCCACTCAAAAATGTGGGCAGAAGAGCAGGTTATATATTGTCTACATGCATTTTATTTGCGCTTTACCAAATCGTCAGTAGACTTCAGTAATCATCAGTAGCTGTTCAAAAGTGTTGTTGAAGTCTAACGACGATTTGGTAAAGCACCAAATAAATGCATATAGACAATGCTTAACCATCAACAAATAAATTTCTTTTAAAATTAATTTCATTTTTTTTTTACTTTTTATTAAAAAACAAAACAATTTTTTTATGTTTAAAAAATATTAACGATAATTAAACGGATATTTTTTTAAATTTTTAGTTCCAAAAATTATATGAAGAAAATCTGGATATCCAATAATTTTAGGGAAAAACTTTATTACGTATGAGTAATATGGTGGTACGTATGAGTAATATGATGGTACAGTATATTCTTCACGTTTTTTTTTAATTGCAAATTCATAAGAAACTGGACATTTCACAAAAAATAGCTTCTGAAAATTTTACTATTTTTGAAAATCGACTTTCCTGTCCACATTTGTGAGCGCACGGGTAACAATTAAAAACCAGATGAATTATTAAATATAAAAGATTATTATAATTATTTTGATCTTTTTATTAATATTTGTAGGTAAAAATATATATTGAGCATAAGGTCGAATTTATAAATTAACAATTAACAAAAGATTTTATTTAATTCGATATTTCGTTGTCACAATGGATAGCTTCTTCAGGAATATTAAGCAGTTATTTATAAATTTTTATATAACAATACAAAATTTTTCTTAATGAAAACAAAATTGTCAATAATGAAAAAATTAATTAAACAAAAAACAAAAATTCCTTTAATCTATTACAATTGCACAAAAATATTTAAATTTCTGTACTAATCTTATAAATTAAATGTCTGTTATTTTGAGCTACATTATCAGTATCCGTTTTAAAATTAATTCTTTGTCCTATCGGTGTGTTAATAATTTGTAACACTTTTAACATGAAACGACGTTTGTAGTTAGTTTCAGTGTTTAAAGCTACTGTGTTTTCAAAATCTGGTGAATGATTAAATTTAGCACAATGCGATGTCAATGCAGTTTTTTGAGCGGATACGTATTTGTATTTTTGGTCAGATCTATGTCCAGCCATTCTAGTTTTTAGTTTGTTCTTAGTAGTACCTATATTTACTTTATTACATATTCCATATGTCTTATGAACTACCTTATAATTATTAATATCAAAGATCTTAGACCTTTCTAATCGCTCCGAAATTATTGGTACATAAGTCAAAGACTTGTAAATTTTTGGTTCGGTAACAGTAGTCATATTATTTCTGGTGTGTCTGTTGTATTGTCTTATCATATTATACGTTTACTGCTTCGGAAAATCATTATTCTTTAATATATTTTTAATCTTTTCTTTATTTCTAATTATTATGAAAAACCACATCACTAATAGTCAGTACTCTATCTATAAGATTTCAAGCCGTATTAATAATAACTCTTCTAGGATGTTTCAAATAATAATTAATAATTCTTCCTGAAGATGTAGGTTTCTGGTACCAATCTACTAATATGTTATTACCCTTTCTAATTATTAAAGTATCTAAATACGGAAGTTTATAATTAAATTCCATTTCAATTGTAAATTGAATGTCTGAATGGAATGAATTAAATATGGACAAAAATGTTTCCAGTCGTTAATTGGAATTATTGTCTCTGAATGCCAGTATCAAACCAGAGATTTTAAACTATAAGAAAACACCAGCAACAGGACGTAAATGCTTACATATGCAGCTACACACTTCGTAAACATTTACTTACTTTTTCCAACTTGCGGTTCAAACTGTAAGTATTGACAGTTCGAACCGCAAGTTATTATTAGTGATTTTTATATTGAACACAAATTAAATAATTCGATGTAAAATAACATAATAAATTTTTAGAAAGCTAATAATAGTGTGAACGGAAACGGAAGCAAACTATGTATATCGCCTTAAAATTCGCCTTTACTAAGCGTTAATTTTTAACATGCAAAATACTCATAACACAAATATATAACATTATATTTTCATTGTAAAATCCAAATACAAAATAAGATGAAAATATTTAACAAAATGTGACATTTACGCACGTAATGTGGCCAAAACGAAATTATTGCGATTGCAATACAGTGAAAAATTTGTTTTAAATGTGAACGAAGGAAAAAAAAAAGAAATAAAAAGCAGGAAAAAATATATTTTTTGACAGCTATACACTGGGGAAGCATCAAAACGTAAAATAGTGGTTGCCATAAAACGTGACGAAATTGGCAATAATTTTCAAACATAAAGAAAACATATTACAAAAATAAATGCTTCTCTTAAGGCAAATAAAAATATAAAATATAAAATAAAAAAACTTAAATAAAACGTTCGCATGTTAGCTCAAGCCAATTTTGTCCTCTTGAGATTTAGAATTGTATTCGTTTTTTTTTTCGCTTGAAAGACGTTGGCAATTAGCATTAAATGGTATTTAGCATTTACTTAATATTTTTTTAAATGTAAGTATAAGAAATTGAAAATAAAAAATAAAACAAAAACAAAAAGAAATATTTAAGAGAGAGGAATTGTCAATCATTTACATATTTATTTATTCAAAGCGTATTAAATGCAATTAATATTGTTGTTAACAATATTAATGATTTGGGAGTTTTAAATGGCTTTAGCCCTGAATTTTTACTATTACTAAAATAATTACACTACACAACATATTTGCAACTTTTGAATGTATCTGACTTTAGACTGTGAAATTATTATTCGCAACATAAGACAATTTGGAACAATATTATTAAAATTTTTGCATCGCATCACATTTGCTATTAAAATGCATTTCTTGCTTTTACTTGGTTTACTCCTTTTTATTAATTCTTCACTATATTTTTCAAATCTTATGCTCATTCAACGGATGTACTGTCTACAACACAAAGAACCCCAAGGTAGAGCTTGTGGTGTCTCGGTTATACTAATAAAATAGCGATTAAAACATTTACTCTCCTTACAGATACTCTATTACAGAAAATCTATATACAAGACTTTTTAATTCACTAGGCCCACGCTTCTTGGCCACCGGTGACTACAACGATAGGCATACGTTCTGGGGATCTCGTCTCATCATACCAAAGGGTTGCATTTTGTTTGACACAATTTCTAAAATGCGTTTGAATGTTGTTTCAAGTGGACAGCCAGCATACTGGCCAACAGAGCGCCGAAAAATAACTGATATTATTGCTTTTGGAGTGGCAAAGGGTGAGCCCAGCGAAATGATCTAAGTTTAAGCATCTTTAGATTTGTCTTGAAATCACTCACCAACTATTGTCACAATATATTCACACACAACTTCTTCACCCACTAGCAATTTAACGATGACAAACACACGTATTAATTGGTTGAAATACAAAAAATATTTGAATGCTCATTGCACAGAAAATGCTCCATTAAAAAGGCCTGCTCACATAGATGATTCCATTAGAATGTTTGAGGCAAACCTTAAGTAAGCTGCCCTAAAGAAAAGTTCATAGAGAATGGCAACGCTACAGATCCACTCAGCTAAAATCTGGGCCGACGGAATGTACTAAACAGCTTAAAAC
The DNA here is from genome assembly GCA_956483635.1 of Panzeria rudis. Classification (NCBI taxonomy): domain Eukaryota; kingdom Metazoa; phylum Arthropoda; class Insecta; order Diptera; family Tachinidae; genus Panzeria; species Panzeria rudis. The sequence continues at coordinate 157,795,938 of OY101448.1, forward strand.
TCCACTAGAATATCAAAAAACCGCTACTCTTCAAAAATATTTGAATGAGCTCGAAGTAACAGCTCAAACAGACTCTATTCGCTATGGAGAGCAGCCCAAGACCTCAAAAGACCAGTGATATATAAGCCTCCATTGCTAGCTTCGAACGGAGACTGGCCAAAAACTGACGCTGAAAAAGAAACTCTATTTGTAAGCTACTTGCAGAAAGTATTTACTCCAAATACGTTTGATAATGCAGCTGGCAGCAGTCCTCGCCATACCAGATGTTATCTTAAGGTTCAATATTCATGATATTGAAGACTGTATTGTGGGCTTAGATTCGAAAAAAGTTCCAGGTGCTGATAAAATAATTAATAAAATGCTCTTGGAGCTACCACATACTGCAAAGAGGATAATTCTATTTATTTTTGGATGCACACTGAATGCATTCTAGACCACAAATTCGGTTAGGAGACAACATATCGGGATTGAACAAACACATAGACTCATGAATGTGGTCAGAAAAATCTTTTAAGAAATTAATTATTGTTCTGCGTTCTTCATCGATGTTTCTCAGGCATTTGATAAAGTATGAAACGAAGTTTTAATACATGAACTAAAGCAAAACCTACCTGCAAACACCCTTAAGCTTTTAGTATGCTACTTAGCTAAGCAAAAATTTGTTGTTAAGGAAGGTAACTTTCGAAGCCCTCCGCAAACGATTGAAGCAGGAGTTCCTCAAGGCAGCATCCTCGGTCCTGTATTATATCTGATATATGCCTCTGAGTTGCCGGTAAGCAGTAACATACACATATCAACATCCGCTGATGATACTGATTTTCTAAGTGCTCACAAGAGCAATCAAGAAGCTTCCTACAAACTGCTGCAAGAGTTGGAAAAATGGCTAAAACAATGGCGGACAAAAATTAACGAACAAAAATGTCTGCAGATTACTTTTACATTATGCAGAGAAACCTTCCTGTAAGATATCTCGGTGTTCATCTTGATCCTCGACTAACATGGAAGTACCACATAAATGCAAAAGTGATCCAAATAAAACTAAAAGCGGCTCGAATGAATTGGCTCATTGGAAGGAACTGTACACTAAGCCTGGATTGTACACTTCTTTTATACAACTCCATTCTAAAACCAATATGTTCCTAAGGCAGGGATGGCAAATGAGCTTTTAAAATTGTACCATTTGTGGTTCTAGAAGTGTACTTTTTTTAACTTAATTGTACCAAAACATATTTTTAATACCAGAAACATGTATTAAGTCAATTTTGAAAACGCATATCTATGGCAGAAACGAAAGTGGGCTTAAGGCGAGTTCCTCCTTTTAAGTCGAACTTTGAACGCAATACTTCGCAATATTTAAATTAAATTCACATAAAAAGTCCCGTATGTACGAACGGATAAAAAGAACAAAATATTTTATCACAATAAAAGAGCTGCAATAAAGAAATTTTCTAAAAAAATAGAAAAATTATTAGTTGTAGTAAATAAGTCATTGTACTTATAAAGTCCAATTTGTACCAAAAACGGTATAATCGTACCAATTTTTTCATCCCTGTCCTAAGGTATCCAGTTATGGGGCACTGCCTCGCCATCAAATGTAGAGAAAAGTTAAAGGCGATAGAATATAATACTCCGCACGATTGCAGCAGCTCCATGGTATGTCAGAAACAAGGGAATTCAATAAGAAATAAAGACATGTGACAAGATGGATAAAAAACTTCAGTTGCACCCAAATCCCCTAGCCCGTAAAATCATTAACTTTAGAGGTCACACTCGGCTGAGAAGGAGCGTCACTCTTGCTCTCAGCCAAACATGAGAGACGCAAGACAACCGAAGAACCAACCAATGAAACAAATATTTTTGCCCTGCATTGGCTGAACTTAAAATTTAAAATTGTTGTAGAGTTAAGATTTTATTACTTTTTGTTAGTTAAATTTTCTTGAAGATAGAGTAAATAAATATAACAGCAAAAACAAATATATTTTTCAAATCTCGACCTCAAATTAATATAATCGTTTTAAAGAAGCATATTCTATAGAAATGTACCTTTCTTTTGTACATAATTTTGTTGGAAAATGTTTTGCATAGCTAAATGACATTGAAAGGAAGTGGAAAAAGTGCTGTTTTCGTTTTTATTCCTATGAATTTTGTAAAACAAAATTTTTTGCAATTTTAACGTACCCGTAAACTAGACATTCCAATTAATATAGTATTCTAAAAAAACTCGCAGATCGTATAAAAATTTCCAGAAATATCTAGAAAAGAACTTGACATTCCATCTAATTTGCTACATGTTTAAAATTGTACTTGAACTGAATATTGTCGCATAAAAATATATGTTTTTAAAACCTGTCGGCTTAATGGTTTTTTGTCTGGGCTTAAATTAACAATTATTTCTTTTTCACATGATGGCAAATTTGTGTCAGTCTAGTTAACTAAATAAAGATGTGTAAAAATAATGGTATTTTGACTTAACTTTATAAAAACATGACCACATCTTTTTTTTGTGTTGTTAGGACAGGCTAAAGTTATTTTCTAAATATTTCTGAACATTTTAAAAGGGTTTCCTTGTTTTTGCCAAAAATATTTTCAGTGATATGGTTATTGTACGTGTGATGCTGAAATGGTTAAGAAAATGTATATTCATATCAAATTAATGGGGATAAAGTTAAGAAATTCCTTCTTGTAATTCCTCCAATATCACTTAGTTATTCTGAAGACGATTACATCGAAATTCTACTCAAAAGAAAGGTAACTTTGTGCAGACTACGAATATTTAAAAATATTTTATGATAAATAACGTAAAAGTTAAATTACTTAAAAACTAAAATTTCTTTTACTAGTAATAGTGACGTGATGCAAAAATTTTATTTATGCAGTTGTACTATCTTTATGGTGGTGAATAATTTGAAACCATTGTAAAGTACAGATGTGTTTCGGTAGGGCTAGGTTGCACAGGCTGGCAGTTTCTATAAGCCGGCCTATTTCGGTCCTTTGTGATGCCTGACACACATGCGAAAAATCCTATCCGAGCACCTGAGTGGACATCAAAGCAGTGCTGAGTTGATTAATTCCCTTCATATCATATTCCCCAAGGAAGATCTATAAGCACTAAAAGTCCCGAGTGTCCCAAAATTTAACGCCGTATTTCTAGACAGAGATTGGCAGTTACATCCTCCTCCTTATTTTAACAACTCTTGTAGGTCACTATTAGAAAGATTTAATCTCCTAGCATTAGCACCAAAAAGACATTGCCGCGTTGTGACCGCTACGAGTATACTTAGCTGTTGGTAGAAAATCCCTAGTATTTCAGACCTTGCGAAGTTATTTTGGGGACAGACGGATTTTGAAATGTCACATCTGATTTTATTTGGCCATCTGGTTTGTACTTCCCTTAAATAGTTCCTGCATAATTTGTATATTATAGATTTTCAGTGGGAGCCTTAATAACCAGTAAATGTCCATTTTTCGCAAACGGGCATCAGGGTTGGCTATTTGGTTCCCAATAATGCTACCAAGCTTATTTACATTTCCTGGTACCCTGAAAACCTCCACGTTGAAATGTCGCGCCATTTCTTTTAGTGACGTCCGGCATTCTCCAACCAATTCCGATGTTGTGTAGACACCAGATAGATCGTCTATCACAGCATTACTATCGGCACACATGCAAAACTAAATGACTCTTCTTCTGGTTGTCGATATTTCACCCTGAATAATGCTCAATTAATTGGGTAGCCTAAATTATATCCTACCTTTGAAGTATGGAATAGAGAAGCCACCACCCACTCCAATACGTGACTTGAATCCTATAGAAATAAATCTCTAGCATCATGTTAAAAAACCAGTTGATATTTGCTTGAACGTTGAAATACCATGAGAGTTTGGAGTCCAGTATAATACGTATATACTTTCCTCTATCAGATAACCTAAGGCTAACTCCTTTACAAGTCGGTAAAGTGAAATTGTCTTGTATTTGCTCGTGAATACGACGGTAAACATTTAAGCCACTTTCCATGCTCTATCTTCTACTGATTCCCAGCGCCGTTTGAAGACACTGTGATAGAATGTCTACAAATTTGGACCACCCTATTGAAATACACATTGAGCTACAGAGTGTCAAAACTGACTACCTCGGGCATGAACAACTTTGTCGGCCTAATAACTTTTACAAATGTCATTTGATTTTCATACATTAATAAATAGATGAAGGAACTACAGTTAACTTTATTAATATATCTTTAATATTTCCAAAGATTAAAGATTTTGGTGTTCATTTTAAGTCCGACTTATGTGAAGTCATCCTTAACTTTGTTTTCGTTGTGCCAACATATACTTTTGGACATATATTGGTCCCGTCACCATCTCAGCTAATTTAGTACACAATTTTCAACTTTTCGTCGTTTGTTAATTTTGATTTTGTTTTACTAAATAACTTATTGTTTATATTAAAAGTTTGGAATTTTAATTATTTTATTTCTTTTTCGTATATGTCTTACTGTTTTACTGCCAGTTTTTGTAAAATGAAACGAAAATTTCGTATGAGAATTTATGTTGAAGAGAACAATAAAATACGATAATTTATTTTTGGCAACATATAATATTTTGGAAATATATAAACAACGCATACAAATAACAGAGTTGTCCGCAAAAAATCTCAAGACATTGGCTACTGTAGTTCGTTATTTAGCTTTTTACTTTATATGACTGTGTTATTTTGCCTCGGATACTCAATGGTAGTACAAAGTTGCATTAGAATCGGTTTTGTAGAAGTAACTGAAATAGCAAGATTAGAAAAAATAAGAGCTGAAATTTGGATCAAACAATAAACTTTGTACTAAGTCAACTTCGACATATAAAAACTCTTTTGTAAAATGTATGCTAGCATGCAGTTTTGCGCATTGTAACTTTAAAGAAGCAAAGAATGCAAAAAATTATTAACATAAATTCTAGTTTATAAATTTTTAAATTGTATAAGCATTTACTTGACAAACTGTAGGTGTACCCGCCAAGCATAGTTGCGATGCGAATAAACCGAAAAACACAATTAATTTTATTCGAGATATGAATTTAGCCCTCATATGTGTTATATATCCCTTTTTTTACTTTCTATTTGATACTGAAGAAGGCATAATATTAAGCAAGAACTGTATAATTTGATGATGAGAGATTTCTCATATTATGTTATAATTGCTTCTCATTTTGGAATTTCTTTGATAATTGGATAATGAATTGATTACATAAATGGTGTTGCACGATTTTGCTACAAATACAAGACATTAATCTACATACATAAAGGAAAACATTAAATAATCGAAATCGTTACTACTCAGCTCAGCTCAGCTCAACTGTATTCTCATACACGTTTATAAATTTAGTGTCTGCTAGCGAAGCATAATACTCGTATATCACATGTATACAACATATTGATGTACTTTAGGGTGTCCTTTATTTACCAAGTTGGTTTTTTTTAATTTAAAAATATACACACATTTCAATAATATTCTAAATATGTACTACACTTTTGCCCCATAAAAATTGGTTATACACATTTTTTTCACATATTTTTTGGTTTTAATGAAGAATTCACAAAAAATTCCGATTTTATATATCGTTAACAATTTTCAGACATAAGAGGAATGCTGTGAAAAACAGTAAAGAAATACTAATTAAAAAATTAAGTTTAATAAAAATTTTCATGCAGGTAAATAAAATACTTGTGAAAATTTTACTATTTTCATAAAATCTGCTCTTCTGCCCACATTTTTCAGCGGGCGGGTAACAATTAAAAGTCACATTAATTATATTAAACGTATTTTATATACGAGTAACTTGTAATGAAATTTGAAAAACTCGAAGGGTTTTTTATTTTTCTTAAGCAAAAAATTTAATATTGAAAGCTTTTTTAGAAAAACATTAAACATTTGTAAAGACACGTTTCCGCTCTTAAGCTGGGGTAAGCTCAGCGATGTCCAGGGTCGTTACATTGTTGCTTTATTCGTTGCAGCAAATAAAAGACCTTTTTACAAAACTTATTGGTTTATTTGTCTTTCATTTTCTGCTTCTAGTAGCTTAGATTCTAAATACAGTCTGTACTTATTGTACTAAATAGTTGAGCTCTCGGCTCACACCACTAGTAGTTGCTGTTGCACTGCCTCATCTCTATTGCTGCCGCCGACCGGCTTATAGAAATATTCAGCTGTAACTCTTTAGGCTTTCTGAGAGTCCAATTGTGAAAAGAAAGACAAAAGCGCGTAAAGAGAAGGTACTCCTATTGATGCTGGCGATCGGCTCACACCACTAGTACTCCATGTTCTAGTGCCAGCCCTCTATTACTGCCGCCTACCGGCTGACAGAAATATTGAACTGTATTTCTCAGAGAGTCGAATCAAACCACTTGCTAAGAATTTAGCTTCCTGGTGATGTCGCCGACCGGCTCACACCACCATTCAGCTTTTCCTCTACTAAAAATCATGTTGGGCGACTCAAAATATAAACCAACTTGATATATAAGGGATACCCTAATGTACATGTAAACATATCCTTGCAGCGTTTTGGAAAATGAGATAAATCGAATGATAGATTGGTGGTATATTTATACATAATACAATAGTGTTATACAATAATCAAGTTATAGACGACTTGAATAAAGGTATGAAATGTAGTTGTACTAAAGTACAACTGTCATTCTTGTTAATATGATCCTTATAACATTTTAAAGTATAAATGTGTGTATATTGAGTAGATTTTAATGTGTGATTGTAATATTGCTCGAGGTGTGGTTACTAAGAATTATATATTTTTCACTTGTCACTCATGTTGTAGCTGTAATATAATAAATAAATAAACAAAAACAAGGCCAACGAAAAAAGTGTTTATGGCTAAAAATGAATATGCAAAAAAATATACTTTGAATAATACAGTATGAAGATGTAGCTCTAAGTATAACACCCGGCATTACTTTTTATCTCAGTTGAATTCAAAGCGCTCTTGCTCTTACTTACAATATTCCATTTTCAATTTACATTCGATTGATATATTCCTTTCTATCGAATTATGTTTCCAAATCAGTGATTACATTTCAGTTTTTACGAAAAAAATAGATTTTTTTTCTTATACTTTTCTTCTTGCTATGCATTCTTTTGTAGCTTTTAAAAATATTGGTGACATAAACGTAGCGTATTTGAACGCAGATAGGAGAAAGGGAGATAAATGTGTTAAAACTTGTAAGCATCTGCAATGTGTTTATAAATCCAAGGGCTTAAATTACTCTTTATGAAAGATAAAAATATAAGAAAAATATATATGAAGAAAGCTAAGTTTGTCTATATTCTTGCCTTTCATTGTTTCTTATAACATATCATCATACAAAAACTTTCTCAAATTTTTGTTTCAGACAAGCATTTGTTTGAAATTTGCTTTAAATTCTATAAATAGTTTGTCTGTTTCAATAAATGTTTCGCCTATTTACATTTAAAAGCAGCAACAAAAACCTGTTTAATTTTCAATAAAAAAAGTATTGTTTGATTATGCGTGTAGGTTTTTTAAAAGTTCCGACGCCTGTGTCTTACAAAAATAACTTACTCAAGCATATATCTTAAAAATTGTGCATTTACAAAATTTTGATGTCAAAAGTATTTCATATTACACAGACACACAGAAACCCGAACGGGAGTACATTCACACCTGTCCTTTGAATTGTGTTTGTGTGATAAGAAATATCAATTGTAAAAGACATATTGTCAAACAAGGAAATTATGGTTACAAAAAGACATTCAAGAAACTTATATATATTATGTGAAAACTTGAAAGGGATAAATGCTTGAAAAATAAATTCTTTAAAAAGTTTATGCTTAAAAATTATGTAAAATTTTGCTTACTTTAGTCTTAAGTGATTTTAATTGCGCATATTATATACAAATTTTATTCAGAAAGTATTAAGTCAATCATACATAGCGAAATATACTTATATTCATACCACAGCCCTACGACGGTTTCCCCCTTAATAAATTAATAAGCAATTCGGTTAGATATTAGGTACTAAGTTTTATTTCGGCTACTTCGGCAGACTAGCAGAACACATTAGTACTATTAATTTCGACAGTCGCTACACTGTCATCATCACCGTTCTTTGTTCACTTTATCTAGGTTTGAGCGAGGATACTACTCGTATTAGGGAAACATCAACTATTTAATCAATTTGTTTTACGAGATAGAAGAGGAGAGTATAGTATATATAGAAAAGTTGTGTAAACATGACTTAAAGGTAATTTTATTTCGCATCTTTTATGGCTTGCTTCACATATTTAAATTATTACATCGTTTCTCGAGTTATGATGAAATATCTATGGTTACAAGCCGTAACCGCCTAAGTTGAGTTAGGAAAGATTTTAATCTGTTGAGAGATCTTGCCCATACGTGTATAAATCTACTTGTTATCAATTTTTCTTTCGTGAAAGTTTTTTAAGACGTCTATTATCTGTAAAAATATTAAAGAAAAATAAACCATCTCCTGACGGTTTATTTTTCGGTTAAGGCTTGTGACCATAGATATATTAATGTGACTGTTATATATAAAAAAAAGTCAGAACACAAAACATAACATAGCTCATTTATTTTTAAATCTATTAGTAAGAAATTACTGACTTTGGAGCGCTATTTTAATGCTCTTTTTCACGAAACTAACTATATATAGGGCCTAATTTCCTATATCCCCAGTGGTAAACACCTCACTTGCACGTCACATACTAAGGTGAACGCAGAATAAAAATTAGTAAATTTTGTAAAACTCTACGACATTGCGTTGGATTGTTACATTTATCACTTGAATTCCCCAAACGCACATAGAACTATGAATTAATATCAATATTTTTCATTAAATATCAATATTATTTATAATATCATGATTATTTTTTGCAGTTACAATTGCGAATTTTATTATTTACAGGTAATTTCTTTATTTCATATATCAATTTTTCGCTAACTTGCACATTTTTGGCGTGTTTTTTTCTGAACTTTTTATTTTTAACGGCTTTGGCGATTTTTAATAAATTTTAGGGGTAGTTTCCCAGAACAACCATGAAAGCAAATGTAACGCTCAATATACAAAAATTTAAAAAAAATCGAATTATATAATTTTATCGCAGGATCCATTGAATGAAGCGAAAGGTATAATATAAATACTACCTTTTCATATTTCTCTTAATTTAATTGGTAAAGCTAAAAAAAAAATATTAAGTTATGAGTTTAATCGAACTGCATGAGTTTATATCCAAAGAAATTTAATTATTTTGGCTTGAGTTCGGTTTTAATTTAATTTTTCATTTAAATTATATTTTTATTTAGAGATGTGAAGCATATAAATAAAGAAATTTTTTGACTGCATGGAGGGTTGAACTGACATTTAGATAGCTCCCGCGAATCTCCTAAAAAACATATAGATAAAGACATTTTTTGACTGCACGGAGGGTTGAACTGACATTTAGATAGCTCCCGCTAATCTCTTAGAAAGCATATAGATAAAGAAATTTGTTGACTGCAGGAAGGGTTGAACTGACGTTTAGATAGCTCCCGCTAATCTCCTAAAGTCGGTGGTTTGCAGTCAAGAGTTGAATATCATTTACTTTTAATCAATTCATACTGTCACTCTTTGCTCTTTTTGGTCGAGTGGTGCAGCGGTAAAGAATTCTGAAGAGATTAGCGGGAGCTATCGAAACGTCAATGCAACCATCCGTGCAGTCAAAAAATTTCTTCCTCTATATGCTTCACATTTATCTCTGAATAAAAATATAATTTAATTGAAAAATTAAATTAAAACCGTACTCAAGCCAAAATAATTAAATGTCTTTAAATAAAAAAAATTTATATATAAAAACTCAAATTGTGCACTCAAAATGAGAATCACTCATGTAACAGTCTATCGATTTTCATTAAATAAAGCACGTTTTTTTTGTATTCGATGTACATTTATAATCGTTTAAAAAAATTTTATGTTTTTGCTATTTTCGTTTTTTTTTGACAAATTTTTAAAAAATAAATATTTTCCAATTAGACTATAAATATTTGTTTCATCATTGCGGTCTGCATAAGTCCGAAACCGTTGAGTATGTAAAAAAATACTACAATAGATTGTAGGTAATTTCATATCAAATTTTTAGTTTTTTTTGTAATAAAGTTAGACAGCGCCTTCTCATGTTATAATGAAATCGATGGAGCAGCATCTTCACAATTCCCAAAAATATACAAGCATGTTAAAAAAATTACCCGGTGAGATGAATTAACTTGACTTTGCTAATAGATAAATACTTTAAAAGAAACATTATTGTTTTCCACTTTTTCTTAGGTTAAGCTTATTTATTTTAATAAATTAACAAATATCAATGCACACAATAGCCAGGTAGTCATATATAATAAATCTTGCATTAAAATTATTTAAAAGTAACTAGAAAAATATTTTTCTCTTAAAGACAGTATGATAGTAATTCAGGCATAGAGCAGGGCTTGCGGCAACATTCATCAGCAACGCCATCATGGCGACGCCGACGAGTTTTTGCCATTAAATTACTATGATGAGCATAAAGATTATCCGTTAATAATGACGACAATGCTAATGGCTGAGGATCACTTTCAAGACCATTTTCATTTGAATCAAATAAAGGAACTATATTATTTAAAAAATAGATTAGCAAATAGATGTTAGAAGTAATTTAAATTTTACTGCATAATAAACTTACCAGATTTTTTCGCCTTCAGATTTTTGGTATTGAAACCATCAACACATACCATTTCCAGAAATTGTGTCAAAGATTTTCCACATATGCGTACATTAGCTGAACTTAAGTCGCTGATGACCAAAAGCAATAAAAGTACAGTGGAGAATTTTTTTACAAAATACATAATTGAGTTATATCCTTTAATGATTAATATAACAAAGTATTAACAAGGACGACAATGTGACGTGTTGGGTTAGTGCTACAAACAAAATGAAATGATGCTGTTTCTTAGTCAGGCTCATTATTTATAGTCTATTTTTGAATTGTTTGTTATAAAAAACCGAAGATAATGCATGTGAATGTGTTTCAATTTTAATATATGCGTCATAAGCAATAATGAATTATTGCATATTTATGAACTTGCTAGCTCAAATTTATAACATACCATTCATTTGTATAAACTTGTACACATTTAAAAAATTATATAAAACTGGGAAGATATGACAATTTTCGGGCAAGAGGTAAAGCCTCTTTTTAGGAATCAGTTAACAAAAATGCTCATATTTCTGTGATTTTATTAGCGGAGTAGTAGTTATGATACATGTGCTTTATATTTATCTCGTCAAAGTTAAAATTTTCATTATAATTAAGTTATGAGTTTTTTTTATTTTATTATAATTGTATGTTAATATGGGTAATTCTCCTTTACAATGCATTTTTCATGTCCGTTGACACAACAGTATAATATTTCATTAGAAAACGGGTGATTTAATATATTACACATCTTTACATATTTCGATAATCTTTTTCGTTCCATAAAACTAAAAGTTGTTTCTTTAGTTATTTGGGACACTGAACGAGAATCTACACTCCGATTTTTTTTATCAGCTCTAGTTTTCGCGATATAGCGTTATGTCAAAAATAAAGGTACTTGTACGGCATATATTAGCATATCTTAAGAAAGGTTTGTTCTATTACATAAAATTCAATTATTGAAATTGGTGCACAACTTTAGATTTGACTGAAAACTCAATGAGGGAATTGAATTAATAAAAAAAATTTAATTTTCATACAGTTGTATGGAAAAAAATTGCTTTAATCCTTTGGAATATATTTAGCTACATGCTGCCGGACAAGAAACTACCTTGTTAGTGTTTTTTCTTGTAAAGAAATTTTCATAACTTTTAAACTTATAGAGACCCCATTATCAAACTTTTACACTAAAATGAGGATACCCTAGGCTAATTTTGTAAAACAAATAAAATAAAATTAAAACATGTCGAAGTTAGAAAATTTTTAATTTCAATTGGTAATTTCAGGTTTTGAACATGAAAAAAAAAATTTTTTTTCTCTAAATATTTTTTTTCAAAAAATCAGACAACTTTCTATAATAACCAAAATTAAAAATTTTAATAACCCCTGATGGGGTTGACGCTGTATCAAAAGTTTAAGAACCCTATGTTCCACTGCTGGGCGGATTTTCTTCAAACATTGCTAAGAACACTCTCGATCAAGTCACCTTTCAAACAAAATTTACTAAATTAAAATCGATTTAGCCGTTTGGGAGCGATAGTGTCAAAGACACACAGATTCAACAGGATTCATCTAAAAAAGATGTTATATCTTCTAAACAGCTGGACCAATTTTATTCAAACATAGCTAAGAACACTCTCTATTAAGTCACCTTTCAAACAGAAAAAACTAAATCAAAATCTGTTCACTACAAACTTATAACACCCCTTTTTTTAGTCGGGGGCTAAAAATCATTTTTTTCTTCTAGCTGGAAACAATAATTAAAAAAAATATATTTTTAAAAGCTACAACACTTTCGCACCCGATAACTCGACAAATAAACATCATAAAAAATGTTTTTTTTCATACAGCCGCATTTATACCTACTAGAACTATAGTTCTGCCAAATCTCAAGGAATTTCGGCAAAAGAAATTTTTGTGTCGTCTGCTTCAAAAATAATGCTCCATATTCATATGTATGCATATGCACAGCTTTCTATATTACATGGGCAGCAGTTTACTGCTTAATTGAAACCCTACAAGTGGCTAACGAATAAGTAAATACTTCATGATTGTATAGCATAAAAGTTCTAAATAACTACACTATTTCCATGTCCATAAGTTTGTGTTCCTTTCATTAATATGAACATACGAGTACGAATATAAATAAGTGCATAGTCATGCAAGAATATATGTATGTACGAATGTGTGAATGCATATGTACTTGTTTAGTTAATAATTTTACGTTGACGTCAGGTCTACTTTGAAATTTGTTCATTTTGGCGTTATCATTGGATTGCTTGCACATCTGCACTTCCATTAATACATATGTTTGCATACTTCTGCATATATGTTCATACATTTGAATGTATTCGTGTACAAAAATCCTTTACTCTAATGTAAATATACTTGTTTAACTTTTGAGTTATACTAGCAATTGCACAGTGATAAAAACCAATGCAAAATGTTAATTATAATCTCAAATTAAATTGAATTAGTATTTATACGAACTAGGGATGCATACGATAGCGATATATTGGCGATACTTCGGATTTGCTGATATATCGGTATTGGCGATATATTTATTGCCGAGAAAATGACACTTTTTTGCGTTTTTTTTTATGAATAAACGCTAAAAGTTGTCAAGATTTGAAACTGCTTAATTATAGTCAAGGCTTATTTTTCTGCTTAAGAATATTCGTAAGGCTTTTGCGAGTAGCAGAACAAGCTTGTCCACCTTATATAAAATGCAAAATATGACTTACAACTGAAAATTTCATAGCGTTTCATATAGAATATTTTCGCTTTAAAAAACAATTGTTAAAGAAGTACTGTTACATATGTATACGTACATGACTATTCATCAATACCACATTAGCTTTTTCTGCATTTTTGCTATTGAAAATATACATGCACGTTTTGTTTTTCATGCGTAATAAAAGTGTTCGGAATTGTCATAGCATTCTTGTTATAAATAATAATTTGCAACAACAATGCTTTGATAATTCCGAACATTTTTATTCCGCATGGAATATAGAAAAGCCCGATTATATATTGCACAAATAAAACCTCTTTTCAGATTTACAAAACTTTTTACGAAAATATATTTCTTATGCTCCCCAGTCCTACAGTGTTATATAGCAGTCGGATTGTAATAATATTCATACATTCATGCAAATGTCATTTGGTTATTTTGTGTGTTTTAGTTTGTTAAATTGTACAAATATTGTTTATTTTTTCACCATGATAACGAGATTCTGTTCATGATAGAATTACAAACATAATTCAAATGTAACAAAAATATCAAAAGTTGAATTTATGATGCATCATTTAATTTTTAAAACCATTCTAAAATGTTTAACCTTAATATGTTGATAGTGTTGTGTATAAACTTTATATTATAAAGGTATATAGTTTTGAAAATGATTTCGAACTTCCTGGACGTTGTGACTTCCGGTCAACGAAAAAAAAAATCTAATATTCTGGTATCAAGGAAAAATGTTCTTATTGTTTTTAAAATAAGATGCATTATTCGTGAAGCGGAAAACCCAATTTTTGTTTGACGAAATTACTTGATATTTCGCCTAACTATACTTACAATAGATGAGAATGTATGTGCGAAAAATATTTTTGTATGCTGTTTATTTGTCGAGTTATGGGTTGCTAAATTGTTGCCGTTTTTTAAAAAGTATTTTTCTAAATTATTGTTTCTGATATTTAAAAATATATATATAATTAAAAAAAAACATCAAGGGCAAAACCGGAAATAACCAATCGCGACTAAAATTTTTCTAACTTCGACATCTTTCTGCTACGACATGTTTTATTTATTTATTTTTTTAAATTAAATTTTAAAATGTTTTCCTTAATCCAATGAAAATTTCATTAATCCTATGAAAATCTCACAAAACCAATAAAAATTTCATTAATATTTTGATAGAATTTCATTGCTTAAATGATAATTTCATAAATTCAATGAAAAATTTTCATTAAAGTTCAACCAACGAAAATTTCATTAAAATTCAACCAACGAAATGCTTTCACAATACTAATGAATCTTTTCATTGGATTTATGAAATTGTCATCCAACCAATAAAATTCTTTCACAATATTAAGGAAATTGTCATTGGGTTTGTGAAATTGTCATTGGATTAAAGAAAAATTCTTTCAGTGTATGTATAGCACTTTTATGAAAGACTCCATAAGAAATATTTTCCTAAATCATTTTACCTCTCTAGTACTTCGCCGTATGGGTTTTATTTGACCCTTTCCTAAACAGGGGCAAAAAACTGCTTTTCCACGGCGATACAGTGGGCTGAAATATCTTACAAAAATTTATTTTTATAAAATTTTGTTATACATAACTCATTGAAGACAACTAAGTTCTAAACTCATCTGGAAAGCCAGAGATCATTCTAAATATTTCTGAACCCTCTAAATCGATTTTCAATTTTCATCCAAACAACTGTTCATTGGAATATCTATTTTTTACTTAATAGAAAATAGCCAATTTTAAAACATTTTTGCTGGAAGGATATATTTCAGAGTGGAGGTATAAACTAATTGAATTCGTCTCTCATTAAATGCGACGAAACAAATAATTAAACACACAAAAATATGTTATAATGCTACAAAACATTAAAAATATTGTAAGGTCGGTTAATCGATTAATCGTCTAAAAACCGGTTTAACCGTTGTTTGAAAATAACCAATTTTATATTAACCGATCAGTTAATCGGGTAGTAAATAACCGGTTAACCGATTAACGGTTCCCCTAGTACCTAGCAAGGGAATGATCATCGAAAACCAATTTTTGATATCATATGGCTTACCGAGTTATTCCACTAAGCCCTTCAATTCTAAAAATTGTTATAGGAAGAAATTAAGAGTTTTTAAAATGTTTTTTTTACTTGGTTTTCAATTGGCGTAAAGTATGCACATTATATACAAATTGATAAGAATAATATTGGCCCAAGAACAAAATACGTAAAGCAAAGTTATCTTAATTCAATCGAAGAAATAATATTTGGGAAGGAGTTTTGCTGAAGGTTGAATGTCTGTTAACGGCTTTAAAAGGGCAAAACAAGTAATAGAATATATTAAAAATTGTGGTTTTAACGTGGTTATTCGGATAACATTTTTTATTCATTATTCGTTCGAATATTCGAAAAAAAAAGTTTAAAATTATTCGGCTGCTTAAACTAGAAAAAAAATCATGATACTATATTCGAAATATTATAAAACCCGAATAATTGACAACACTACTTTGTACACAGTATGTTTTAAGTTTACTCACCTCTTAAAGTAGCATATAAATAATTGCACTTAAATTCTTTTTATTTATTGAACGCCCGAATAGAAACCCGTTTTAATCATGATATTTCATCTACATACTGGCAACCTTAACACGCACCAATCAACATCACTTGAAAAAAACACGTGATGATATTTTTGTAAACAAAACACAAAAAAATTTTCTCTGCTTTATCTATTGAGAATTTTAATTATTTCTCTTGCATTTCTTTTATGCCCAAACACAAAACAACAACAACACATACACAAATGCAAATGCAGTCGGTCTAATAATTGCTACATAGAAGTTTTTAGACGACTCAAATATTTATACGGAGAACTTTTTAAATATAGGACTTTTTTCAAATTACTTGTAAAAATATCACACAATTTAATGAAATCCGTTTAATCAAGTGATTCCTCTATTACTGGTAACTCTACTTAAATTGCCGACAAATTTAGTTTTTACGTGCTCCCCGTTAAAATCAGTCGCTAAATGTAATAGTACCGGTAAAGTTATTCGGTTATTAAGTTGAAAGAGTGGAGTAAATGTCAAATTAATAAATAATAACTGGAATTATTATAATTTAATAGAAAAACAATTAAAATTGAAATAAAAATGTGTTACTATTAAATTTTTATTAAAATAAATCATTGAATAAGAAATTTGTATGTGTACAATAATTGGTTTTGCATGTAAGTCTGTTAAAAGTTCAAAAGCAAAAGTTTCATTTTGTTGCTGTTATTAGTGGTATTTTAAGTGCTTGTTTTCTGATGGCACTCAGTTGCATTTGCATTTGTGTATGTGTTGTTGTTGTTGTTTTGTGTTTGGGCATAAAAGAAATGCAAGAGAAATAATTAAAATTCTCAATAGATAAAGCAGAGAAAATTTGTTTGTGTTTTGTTTACAAAAATATCACGTGTTGTTGATTCGTGCGTGTTAGGGTTGCCAGTATGTAGATGAAATATCATGAATAAAACGGGTTTCTATTCGGGCGTTTAATAAATAAAAATTATTTAAGTGCAAGTATTTCTATGCTAGTTTAAGAGGTGAGTAAACTTAAAATATACTATCTACAAAGTAGTGTTGACAATTATTCCGGTTTTGTAATCGTTCGAATAAAGTATCAGAACTCTTTTTTCTAGTTTGAACATCCGAATAATTTAAAACTTAATTATTTGAAATTTAAACCTTTTATTGGAATATTCGAACGAATAATGAATAATAAAAAAAATATTATCCGAATAACCACGTTAAAACCAGACATGAGCTAAGTGTTTCCATTCACGAAATAAGTACTATTTGAAAAAAAAAGTTAGATGGCGCACCCTTTATATATATATATATATATATATATATATATATATATATATATATATATATATATATATATATATATATATATATATATATATATATATATATATATATATATATATATATATATATATATATATATATATATATATATATATATATATATATATATATATATATATATATATATATATATATATATATATATATATATATATATATATATATATATATATATATATATATATATATATATATATATATATATATATATATATATATATATATATATATATATATATATATATATATATATGAAGATTGTTTCGAAATTTTTTTAAATGCACGAAAAACTAAGCCAAATTAAAATTAAAATTAGTACCTTCCGAATTTTTTTGCAAAAATTTCGGTATATCGTTACATTGCAAAAAAATACCGAAGGTACTAATTTTAATTTTAATTTGGCTTAGTTTTTCGTGCATTTAAAAAAATTTCGACACAATCTTTATAAATTTTCGTACAAAAATTAATTTTGTAAGTCTCTTATTAATCAAAAAATGTTTTGTGAACTATGTTGTTTATGTATATGTATATTAAAAGCATTAAATTAAAGCCAAGTGCAAAATAGTTAATAAATTACGATTAAAGTAGTTGCCTTCTAACTCAACTTGATATACCGACATTTCTTGCAGAATAAAAAAAGAACTCAACATATATTAAATGACACTTTCTTCAATTCATACTAGCCACTTTCAATGAGTATATTCATACAAATTAATCGTACTTAAAATACATACATACCCAGCAAAAATTGTCCTTACTGGTAAGCAAAAAAGTATATGAGGATTTATAACTTGACTCGATAAGTACTTATTTTTGTTTGAGAAGTTAAAAAAATAAGGTGTACCCCTTACAAATGTATTTACATTTTCACAGCAATTAACTAGTCACTATTTGGCTAACTTGAAGCTAAAAAATAAGTTAGTCAAATAAAAAAATGTATACACATTGTGGTTTATTTATATTTTTTCAATTTTATTTTAGTTATTTATGTATTTATTTTTGACCCAGCTGGGATTTGAACTTGTGCTCGTTCGGATATGCAGACAAGAACTTTACCGACTCAGCTATTATTGACTTATAAGTTTAAGCAACAAAAATTAAAATTCATATACAAGCACATGTTGACTTAAAAAGTGGTTGTCTACTTATTTTATTAACACATATCAATAAATTGTAACTACTCTCAGATAATGAGAAAAATACGTACTAGTTTTATTTAAAACTAAGTAGCAGTTAGAAATTAGATAAATAAATACCACTCATTACTTTGTAGCCCATTAGTAACGTACTACCGATAAAAAAAAATTACAAAAGATGTTGCTGGGTACATATTCTAGGTAATTTTATGCCTCATTAACATTGCTGGCTAACTCAAATTACAACTGGCGGAGTATAGAACACATGCATATAATGGACACACTCTACTAACAATGCTAATGAAGAGCAGTAAAAAGACAAAAGACAAAAGTAAAGAAGAAAATGTGAAAAAATTAAGAACATTATTTCCATTACCACCAGTCTCTTTCACGTAGTAAAACTGCATTTTCTGTCTCATTAAAAGTGTAAAAAAGTGCCGGTCAAGTATAATTTTACTATTAGACTATTCTTGCAAAGTAACTATGTGTATCAGTAATTTATATAAAGGTACTAAAAAATACTAGCCTCCTGATTTTAATGTTTTAAAGTGTATCTTTAACCATGCTTTATAAATCTGCATTTATATGGCTGAAATTGCACAGTGGGATATTTTGCAAAATAAATGATAATAAATCAGGAACTTCTAAACTCTTAATTGGATTTGTCTGAAAATTGAAACATCTTTAGATGAGGAGTCATACCGCGTGTATGGTAGCTTAAACAGGAACAGGGCTACAGTGGATCAAATTTGACCACTCCGGAATAAAAAAAAACTTGTAGCTTTCTTATATGTTATCCGATTTAAAATACACTACAATCTGAATATCTCACGAACTGTAAGAGATATTTAAATATATTTTTTATGAAGTCAAAAATATGAACTTTAGCAAATAAAATTATTTTACTACAGATTTTAATGGCCAAAACTTTATTTTACTTATATATCGTTTTTTTTTTCTTCAGAAAATCTTCGCGGATATTCACAGTTATTAACAGGCTGGCTATAATTTTTGCCAGGAATTTTAGTATCATCTATCTTGTGTAACCCTATTTGGTGGAATTTTAAGAAACCGTAATCAAAATTTTTTAGAGGTCTCTAAACACCAAAATATTTTTGAAATTTACCATTTTCGGACACTTCGGGATGTAGAATACAAGTCCAAACCATACAATTATTGGCGCTAAAAACATTCTTAATTGTGAATCCAAATTGATTATTAGGCTAAGGTTCGTAACGTTATATTCAGAAAGAATTGGGCATGATTAATATTCCAAGGAACAAGGGAAAAATTAACATCAACTTAATTTTTCACAATTATTTCTGAATATAACGTTACGAACCTTGGGCTAATAATCAATTTGGATTCACAAAGCAAATACGTACGAAATAATCATCCTTAATTGTCTTTCGCGATACCTAATGCCTTCATGAATGTGTTTAAAAAAGTTGTTTGCAAAAACATAGTTTTTCATGTAAATTTCAAAATTTTGAGTTTTTAACCTATTTCCAATAAAAAAATACAGATAATAAAAAACTTTTTTCACAAGTTTTACATAGAATTTTTCAAAAACCGAATGGTGCCTTTTAAAGTAAAATCGAGCAATAAACTAGAAAGTTGTAAGCAAAAAACTAAAAAAGTCAAGACAAAAATAAATATATTTTTCTTTAAAGTAAAATATCTTCTAAACTATGAAAGATACCGAAACAAATGTGAAGATATCATTTCTTTCTACTTTCTAGTATTACTCAGAATGCTTTAAATTTCTTAAATCGAATAAAATTTAAGGCTCAGAAGTTGTTTTGATTCTTAGGTGGTCAACTTTAGCCCACAGTAGCCCCGTTTCTGCTTAGGCGACGATGCTAGCAATACACGTAGTATAAAGACTCCTTGTCCAAAGATCCAAGTTTCAAGTTTGAGACAAATCCAGTCAGCAGCTTAGAAGTTCCATATTTATTGCCATTTATTTTGCAAAAGTCCCCACTGTGCATTGTACTATATTAACGTATTAGATTATAGTAGACATAAAGATAGTGTTAAAATACTAATTTTATTATGAAACGTTTGTGAATTTGTAGAAGTGCATTGTGCGTTCGGGAATAACAAATGTTAAAATTACTGAGAATAAATTCTTAAGTACATAAGCTCTCGGATGCTTGATATAAGGTTCTTTGAAATCCTATTTTGAGAAAGTAGATTGTATTTCACATGCCGAAGTTTGTTAAGATTATTTTAATTCAGTCGGAAGATATACGGTCATATTCATAATGAACTATCAAATGTTAATAACAGGTTTGTGAAAGAGATTTCCATACAAAATTTGTTTCATAAACCTTTCATAAACTTTTGATAAGTATTATAAATAAGGGGATATAGTTTTACGAAAAAGTGCACAAATAAATAATTTGTTTGGCATAAAATGTTAACAAAATGTATTTAACAGACTCTTAGCTATATTATTGGGATATATAGTTAGGCTGCATCTCCAAGTCTTAATTAGCTGTTGGCTAAATACTGATGACACCTTTTTGAGAGGGCCTACAGATTTTCAGAAAATTTGGAGGTCCATAAAAAATGGGTCACCAAAAGTCTTCATTTGTTGCATAGTGTTCTTCACCTTGGTTTCGTTTAACCCTAGAATGTGTAACTGAGTACTCGGGTGTCCACTAGCAACTGTAAACGTTTGTAGCTCCAAAACCAATACCCAATAGTTTTTAGATGAAAAAATGAGCTGTTCAAAGATTTGATCATAAAAGTTTTACTTTGAATTTTTAAATATAAGTTAACGGGTATTTAAAATTAAATATTTTTTTTTCTGTAAGCTGAAAATTATAAAAAAATTTATGAAATTCGCTTCAGTGGCTCCATAGCAATAAGATTCCAAAGATGACACCTACGCAAACACATAACCGGGGTGCCCGTGTACCCAATAGATTTTATATGAAAAAATTAGCGAATAATAGGCTATTCAAAGATTTGATCTTGAAAGTTTTACTAATATTTTTTTCTGTGAAGCTGAATTTAATTAAAAATTATAATGGGGCACACGGGTACCCTGGTTACATGTTTGTGTATATTTTGGTTATGTGTTCTACGGTTAAGCATTAAAGAAGATGAAACAATGCCATATGTGCTCTGTGCATAATAGCAGTATTGGGAGATATTTTCCAGCCTCTTTACAACCTTTCATTAGAGGCGTCATGGACGCGTCGCATTTCCGATCTATGAACCATGCCGTTTTTTATTCAATTCAGTTCATTTTAAATGAATCTTTGTTCTAACAAAATTTGTGTACAAAAATAAAATCGTGATAACTAAGTAGAGCTTCATAAAATATTAGAGACACAAAAACTTTTTATATTTATTTATGTATTTACTATGAAATGTAAAGAAGGATTATTTCTGCCACTACATTTAATTTGAGCATTTGTTACCACTCATTAGCTGCCTTTGTTTACTCTTTAAAGATGTGTTTGTTGATGCTGCCAATTTAATTTGTTTTACTTGTCAAACGTGAGTGTTATGAAAAGCGTATAAAGAATTTTGATGCTTATATGTATCTACATTAGAGCGACTTACCTTGTACGGAGATGAAAAACGTGTTGTTAACCAAAACACTCATTTGATATGAAAGTAACAAAGTGTATTTTGTTACACGCTAAAACTATATCTTGAATTGACATGTTATACTTAAAAAATTATTTTGGTTCTGCTGACGAATGTGTCTCAATTTTTTTTACTCTTTATTTTTTACCCATTTATTTACTTTTTGCATTTTTCCGTTTTCGTTCAAGACAATGAAGTCGCATATAGTGGTGTATAAAACTTGTCTAATAAAGCCATCAGGAATACGACATTCCATAAAATTAAAAAATAATGGCTTTCATCAAGGCGTATTCATACAAAATGTTGTCAGTGGTGAATTCAATTCGACGTAGTCAATTTGATAAGACCGCATACAAATTAAAATCCAAATAAAAAAATGAACATTTTTTACAATTTTTTATAAGGTGGTATACATGTCAACCAAACAAAGCGAGTAAAAAATTATCATCTGTCGTAGAAAGGCCGCCTAGATGTCGATACGCTTTGGCTTTTCTGAAACATCATGATATTCATGGCAGGGTTGGGAAAGTTTACGGCAACATTGGATTCAGCTTTCGAATGACAAAGGCTTATATGTTGTTTTGGAAATTCGAAAATAAGTAAAAGAATATAAAGATCAGGCTTGGGGAGTAATGATTACATTTTCACTTCAATTACATAAATTTGTAATTGCCTTGGTACAATTACAAATTACTTGTAATTGTAATTGGACTACTACCAAATACAATTACTTCTGATTGTAATTGCTATTGCACCAATTACAACTATAAATAATTGTAATTGTAGGAAGCCTATTACAAATTACTTGTAATTGTTAATGCATCATGCCAATTGAAATTACAAGTAATTTGTATTGGCATGATTGCAATTACAATTACAAGGAAAATTTAATTTAATTACAATATACTCAATTATATTTTAAAATTTTTGGAAGACTTTTATATAGCCAATATGACGAAAAATTTCTACAGATTGTGAGAATAAGAAACAATCCCTTAAATTTTTTTATACTCACAAGCTTGACGAGCAGCAAAAAAATGGCAAAACATCACTTTTACTCTCAAATTACTCGCATTGCAAATATAAAAAGAAAAACATTTAAAGTAGGGATGTAACGAATACCGATACCGATACCGATATATCGGCGATACTTCAGATTTTCCGATACATCGGTATCGGCGATATTTTACTGTCGATACGACGATACTTTTAAAATTTTTTTCAGAGTTTTTTTTAACAAATAATTTATTTTTGTGCGATTTTACCATGCATTAAATTCACTTCGTTATTTTTTAAATCTAATTTAATATCAATTTTAAAAATGAATAATATTTTATGCTGTTATATTGTAAAAAAAATTATTTATTTTTGTTAATATTACCATGAATTCAAATTCAAGTCGTTGTTTTTTAAATCTTATTCCAGAAAAAAAAGATACTCCAAAGAAGTCATGAAAATGTAGAATTCGCGATCTGGAAGTATTGCAAATTTGGATAATTTTTAATTAGTTTTACATATCCTTGCCATTGCAAGAAGTTCTGTTTTTCGATTACCAATCACCGAATTGGAAGCGATGCTAGGACAAATTTCTTTTTCGGTATTCTATAATGATTTTACCTCAAGGAAAAAGGATAAAAAATTATCCATTTTCACAATTTTTTTATGCGAATTTAAACTCAGAACTGTATTTTCATGTAAATTTAACTGAATAAATATAAACTTAGAAGTCTTTTAATAATTAAGCTATTAAGTTATTATTAGTTGATAAATGTCCTTTAAAAAAATCGTTTTTTTTTAAAGCATGGCGAGTATTTTTTTAAATTATAAAGGAACTAAAAATTTTTTCTTGCTTTTCTACTAATTATCTACATATTTTTAATATAGATTTTTTGAAAGCAAAGAAAATGTAGCTCTTTGAAAATTACTTCCAATGTTTTATCAATTTTAAATATTCTCTCTTATAATGTAATTTTGTATAATAAAAAAATTGCACTTGAGTTTTGTTAATCTAAACTTGAACTCAATTTCAATATTCGTATCGGTATCGGAATCGGTATCGGCGATATTTATTTTTAAATATCGGTATCGGTATCGGATCGGCAAAACGGCGTATCGTTACATCCCTAATTTAAAGATATACATTTTTAAGGCACATTCCAGGAGGGTTACTCAGTAATTCGAAGCGAAAGAAATGCTTGCAATGTAAATAACATACAAATCCGAACAGTTTGTCTTTCGCATCGCATTACAGAGTAACCCCCCAGGTAGCGAGCGGTCATTGCTACATACACAAAATATTATGGAAATCAGAATATATATATCAAACCTAGAAATTATATGATTGGAGCAAAACCATACTTTTTTTCCCGTGAGTTGTTCTAGTATACAAATGCACTTATCTACAGAGCATAAAATTTTATTAGAATGAATTAGTCTATTTTAGAATGTATTTCTGTTTTAGAATGGTTTTCTTGAATAAACGCGGATGTCAATTTTTGTCGATTTCGAGTTATTGATGCCAAATTACAATCTTTTATATGCTATTTTACATGGACCAAAAATTTCGCAATAACAAGGACCGACAATTTTTTTTTGTTGCCAAAAACAACGTAACTTTTTAATTCGTTGAAATATTTTTCATCTCTAGTGAAATAAATCGACTTACTTGCTGGCAATTTATTTCCATTGAAAAAAAAACTCATACCCACATGCGTTGTTACTTTTGAACACATTTCCGAAATATTTTTTAAACAAAAACTTATAGTGACTTGTGCGCCAGCATTTTTCAGGTAAAAAAATCTTGTGTGCTTGAATTAGTTCAATGTAAACAGCGGTTATCGACATAAGGTTTTCTCTTGCACACACTTTTAGTGTCGTTGGCAAATAGTTTTTTTTTTAATTATTCTCTAGGATCTTACCCCTAGCGAATTTTTGCCTGAAATTTTTACTCAAAATTCTTACCACATATGTTTACGTGACTGTCCAAAAGCAAAACAGTTCGATAAAAATCAAACAGAGTCCGTAGTATTAAAAATAAAGTATTTCGACTCTGCTGAAAAAATTGGTTTTTAGACATACGCGCTTATTCAAGAAAACCACATATTTATGTATGAGTGCTTGTCGAACGTGCTAAAATAATATTCAACATAAATAAATAATTAAGACACACTTACGGAGTGCATGAAAACTAAAAGTCTTATTAAAAAATTTTGAATAAATCTTTGTTTGTGTGTTATATGTTATACTTTGTTGAATGTAATTTGACAACGTCTGAATATGGTTAAATTTGTATATGTATGTATAAGTATACTGTAGGCCATGTCTTCGAGACATCATCGATGCATGTGCGAAACAAGTATCCATCACCGACGACGGATGAAGGACAGTTCAAGCCAACTTATGACGACTTTTTCGAACAAAGGGCACAGAAGTCGTTAATGGCAACATTGGCAAGATATGTATTACTGAAATTGTCGTCACAGAATATATAATAATATAATTATAATAATAATGCAATAAAAAGGGATATAACCGATACCGAGACCGATATATTGGCGATACTTCAGAATTTCCGAAACAACGATATCGGCGATATTTTACTGTCGATACGATGATACTTTGCACATTTTTTTCTGCGTTTATTTTCTAACAAATAACTTATTTTTGTTAATTTTACCATGAACTAAATTCAATTCGTTGTTTTTTAAATCTTGTTAATATCAATTTTAAATATTAATAATATTTTACGCTGTTATTTTGTAAAAAACATAATTTATTTCTTGTTAATTTGACAATAAATTCGAATTCAATTCGTCGTTCTTTAAATCTTATTCCCAGAAAAAAAGACACTCCAAAGTAATCATGAAAATGTAGAATTCGCGATCCGGAAGTAGTGTAAATTTGGATAATTTCAAATTAGTTTTACGTGTCCTTGTCACTGCAAGAAGTTCTCTTTTTCGATTACCAATCACCGAATTGGAAGCGATGTTAGGAAACATTTCTTTTTCGGTGTACCGTAATGACTTTTCCTCAAGGAAAAAGGATGAAAAATTACCAATTTTCGCAACTTGTTTCTTTTTATGCGAACTTAAACGCAAAACTGTGTTTTCTTGTAAATTTAAGTGAATTAATATAAACTTATGGAAAAATTTTAACAATTAAGCTATTAAGTTATTTAGAAGAATATTAGTTGATAAATGTCCTTTAAAAAATCAATTTTTTTCAAAAACATTTCAAGTATTTTTTAAAATTATAAAGGAATTACAAATTTGTATATAGCTTAAATAAACTTTTACTTGCTTTTCTACTAATTATCTGCATATTTTTAATATAGATTCTTTTGAAGCAATGACAATGTAGTTCATTAAAAATTACTTTAAATTTTTTATACCGAGTTAACATAATTTTAAATATTAATAATCTCTTACACTGTAATTTTGTATAATAAAGAAATTGCCCTGCTTGAGTTTTGTTAATCTAGACTTGAACACAATTTTAATATGCGGATCGGTATCGGAATCGGTATCGGATCGACAAAACGGCGTATCGTTACTTCCTTAATAATAAGATATGATAATTTATTAATATTATTATGCTTAAGACCAGAATCTTAGGTAGGAATCGAATACACAAGCTCCACCGAGATACTCAAAGAAACTTTATACAAACTTACGTTTTGCGGCAGCGGCAAAAAAAATGTACTTATGACATTTTGCATGCAGCTCCCTACGGTAAATGGAACTAACATTGAAGAAGCCACGGTCTGAGCTCTAACATTTGCTATGAAGCGGACCAGTCAATTTTACATGGGATTGATCTAGAATGGGTTTAATTGATACTTTGAACGCACTTTCTGACTTATCACTGAATTATCCTATGGAGAGCTAATAGACCTAAATATTCTTTTGACATTTAGCTGTAAATAGTAACTAATAACTGAAAGTTTATCTACTTTTTTATTGTTACAAATGCAAGAAGAAATTATATTTTTTTAACCCTCATGTGAATACCAAGGTACCCGGTTACCTATAGCGTTTTAAGCTTATTTTTTTTAAAGAAGCTGATGATCCACATACTTGAAACTGCTTGAGAACTCATAACTTTTAATAAATTTTCGATTATTACGGACTTAAAACTAAAAAATTATTTTAGATAAGCGTTACAGACCAATTTACTTTTACCACCCTTGACAGTATGGCAAGATACCTGGGTACCTTCATACGTTTTATATGTAATTCTTCTGCAAGTGTTCATACACACTATTCCTACAAAATTTCATCTAAATTGTTCCAGCCATTGGACGAATTTATATGGGTCCAAGAATGGCTCAGACTTATAATTAGTCCCGGTAGGTGGCGCTGCAATAATGCTCCAGTTTTTTTTTCAGTGAAAAAAAACGAGCATTATTGCATTTTCTTTTATTTATTGCATTTAGAGTGACGCGAAATTATTTTACATGGCAACATTGGCCATATTGAAATAAGAATAACATTAGCATACCGTGACTGCAGTGGGATAAATCTGAAATTTTTTTTTATTATTTCGGCTTTCTAGTTCAATATTTTTTGAATTAATGTAAGTCCAAATCATTTTTATTAAGAATGGAGTGTTCGAATATTCAAATCCGATTAGCAGAACGGATCAGTACTACTGATTTCGACAGGCTGTTGAACGCAAACATCTTTGATTGTAGGTATTGAAAAAATACCCATCCGAGCGAGACAACGAAAAACAAGTTTGTGAGTGTTGGATTATTAATAAGATTGGGAAATTTCGGCAAAGACTAAAATTGAGTCACAATAAAAAGAATGCATGGCACGAATTTAAATAAAATTCTGGTATTCTATTTGCTGGCAAAAATTAGTTAAATAGCTGATGTTTCCTTGTAAAAAGCATCCACCTTCATAGGTGGTAAAAGTGAACAAGAACGCTGATGAGCCGGTGTAGCGGCCTGTCGGAATCAGTAGTACTGATCCGTTTTGCTAATCTGATTTGAATATTCCAACACTCCACTCTTAATAAAAATAATTTGAATTTACATTAATTCAAAAAATATTGAACTAGAAAGCCGAAATAATAAAAAAAATTTTCAGACAAAGATTAATGTTTTATATAAAAAAGCAGATATGCATACTAAACTACCAATAAATTTATATTAATCGCTATGTGAACATTTTATTCATATTGGATAACCTGTTGAATGTGCATTGCAAATCGGTCTAGAACATCTGGTACAAGCTTTACGGGGTTTTATTTTTTTCATACATAGAGGCAAGCATACACGACAACTTCCTACTACTGGAGTACGACCACTTTTGGCCTTTTTTGGCAAACAGGAAATATTCGACGTTACAGCTTAAAAGTATTTTCAAAGCATAATAAATATTGCTGATTTGACAGACAATTAAGAAATCCCTTTTGCTTTTTTTTTAGCACGTTGGTCTTTGTTTTCCTTGATAACTTCCATAATATAAAGCGGTAACAACATATTAAAACTGTACGACAAATGTAGGTATTTATAAATCTCAGATTTATATTACACTGTCTTAAGTCTTTTGATTTTTATTGCTTTATGGTAAAAAATTAACAAAGTAAAATTTGGAGAGAGTCCAATAACTTTTAATTGACCCAGAAACAACTGCAATAATAAATGTATGGAATCGCACGTACATTTAAAGCGTTATCGTTATTTGAACTACGAAAAATTTACACAAAGTTGACAAACTTTTCGATAAAATATATGAGATGTTCAAGTTGAGAGGGCTATATGGACCATAAGATTTATCGGACTAATTCTTGCGCCATGTGATCCGCACACCAGGGCAATTTATGTGTATAAGTCGAATGACATTAAAATCGGAGATGGTAAAAATATAAACTCTTGTTTTAGTGTCGAAATTTTTTCAAAATTTATTTCATAGAAGTAAATTGAAGCAAAAAGAATCTGGCCAGCGGTTTCTAAAAATCCGATATTTAAAAATAAGAGCAGCCCTATTTTCCGTATAGGTACCCTGGTACCTTGCCACGCTATTGAAGGTGCTTTTCTGCCATTCACATAAGGGCTAAGCGGAGTCTTTGATGGGACTCGAACTGACAACATCGTGTATGACAGGTTAGCACACTGCTCAGTCGACCACAGAGGAACTTATATTTCAAAATTATATATACCAGTTAAGCTGAAGTTAATATATAAATATAGTTACGGGCGGGATTGGTTTCTGAGTGACATGGCGGTCTCATTGCTGGGTAATACTTAACATTATTTAGATACTACGTGATAGGTCTTAGATCCAGCTGCATCGAATTTCTTCTGTGCCGTTTACAATAATACTAGCCCGAATCCAAATTAAATTAACTGAAAATGGTTAATATGTGGCCATTTACACGATATGTCTTTTTCACCATTTACCACTCCATACTTTTCGCAACACTCTTACTTTCTCAAGTTATAGGACGAGTGAGTACTTTTGGATAATTTGTCACCAAATTTTCCGCAGGGTTGTTCTTCATCTTGTGGTCAATAAGGTTTTATAGCACAAATTTTTATAATGTTATCAGAAAAAATTTACCAGCTTATCGGTATAATTTTTCCATATGTATTTTATAGGCGACAAATTATTGATTGCCTTGCAGACATCATTAGTGATTATGTCGTCTGTAATATTTGGGCCTAGAGACCCATACTCAGCAGCCAAAAAGTGTGCAATTCGTAACCCAGTGAATAATTACAGTATGCAATAAGAAAAATATCAAAGAGTTCCACTAAATTTGTTAATATGTTACGGGTCCTAAATATAAAAGGAAAACTCAAAGCTTTAAATTTTATGAATAAAATTTTCTGAATTTGGGATTTTTAAAAAGGCGGCTCAAACGATTTGATCATAACTTTAGAAGGGGTTGTACAATTTTATTCAAAAATGATAATAAATATATATTTTTTGGCTACATTAGAAAATGTTTATTTATTAAAAAGTTATAAGAAACGAACGAAAATGGCAAAAACTTTTCAATTGAAAAGGGTTTGTAGAAAATTGCTATCACGAAATTTAACTAAAAAAATTTTAGAAAATACTTTCTAAATTTTCTCGTTGGGTTATGATTTTTGAACGATTGTATGAATTCTTACAATGGAGGCATCAAGTATATTTTGAAGTAAGTTTTGTTTACTTTAGTATTTGTGCAAAATTTTTACATGTACACATGTACGGTTTTCTAATTAGACCACATTAGTTTCATGTTTATTAGTTTTTGACTAATCATTAACATTGTTTACATAATATTCTATGCACTACGAAAATTAATATAAGAAATAAAATATTGCAGCGACTAAATTTGTTATATATTGCTTTGCAATAAATGCTTTTGTTTTTTTACTTTGCTGAGATAAACTATTATTTTATTACAAACTTATTTAATATATACTTATATAAAAACATCAGACGATCGTAATAATTTTTAGCTACTGTTAGGTTTAATTGAATGTTTTTTTTTCAATTAGTTATGAGCTTAGTCGAACTATATGGGCTTATATCCAAAGAAATTTTAATTATTTTGGCTTGAGTTCGGTTTTAATTTAATTTTTTAATTAAATTATATATTTATTTAGAGATAAATATGAATCATATAGACAATGAAAATTTTGACTGCGCGGAGGGTTGAACTGACGGTAGCTTCCGCTAATCTCATCGGAGTTTTTTACCGCTTAGACCACTTGACCAAAGTCGGGTGTTTGCAGTCAAGAGGTGAATATCATCTACTTTTAATCAATTCATACTGTCACTCTTAGAGCTGTATTTCAACTGGTAGTTTTTTATTTGTCTTGTGTTAAGCTTCTTTTTATTTCTCTATTCTTTTCCCCTTAACTATTTTTAGTTGACATTTAAAGCACTAGGAAAACAACATTTAATTACGGTATTGTACTGCTACTACCGAAATTGCATTTTTCCTTTAATAGCATGAAATGCTTTCTATGATAATTAAAAAAAAGGAATATGAATTAAAAGTACTCACAAGTATGAAATACTCTGTTACAAAATACACAATTTATGGAAAAGTATGTAATATACTTGTGCATCTGTTTTCTGTTGTTCATGCAAATATAAATTTTTACCAAAAACGATACATTTCGGTTAAAGCACTACTTACTTAAATGCCATAGGTTATATGTTGAAGAACATAATTATTATGGTTATGATGTACTCGTAAAACTCCTACATTAAGCTGTATGAAATGCACAGCACTTGCAATAAGATTTACCGCGATATAAAACGGCATAAAGTGCACCTGATATGTGAGAGAGAATTTGTTTGGTGTCCTCCTATTTTTTATTGTCACAGTACATTTACATTTTGAAAAGTATATACCCGTTCAAGATTGCACATGTACATATATTATATGTATCATGGTACATGAATATTCATAATTGCACGAGGGTTGTGAGAAATTTTTATTAATATATTATAGATCAACAAACTTTTCTATTTTAGCCAAGCTAAGATTGTGAATATGAAGACGTCGCTTTTCGTTGGATTACAGATATTAGAGAATGAAACATTAAAACAACTACCAAGTCATTTTTTGCGAAATTAGGATTTCTATTTTTTATAAAAGAAAGTCTAAGGCCTTTTTGTTATGGTTCTAAACAGCACTAAAGCGCACTCGCATAGTTGAACTGCGTTCATAAAAAATAACTTTTGTTAGACTACCATTATGTATTTACATATGTGTGTGTACAAAGGTACATACATATATTACTTACATATAATGCATGAGGATGTCATTAAAATCTTAGTTATTGCATTGCTACCAACTTTACATGCACTATATACGCACATTCATATCTAAATTCATAGTCATATACATAAATACATAGTTAATACAGAAACTCATATTACGAAATAAAGCTTAAGTTGTGTTATCACATAAGCACACTCAAGTGCATAAACATATATCTATAGAAAACTTTAAATACCCAACAAACCCAGCATATAGGTCTGAGATAAAATGTAATCTTCAATAACGACCGTTGCAGACAAAATTGTTTTTCTTATGATGTGCTCTCAATTTGTTTTATAAGGCTTTCGCAAATACAATTTCACACTATAAGACAAATCTTAAGCTTTTTATTGGATTTTATTAAGGAAAAATCAAATGAGAATTGTCGTGATTGTGAGAAAATCTAATGTAAGATAACATATTGTTTCTACACTAGCGCACTTCAAATAATATAAAAAATTTTAGTAGGAACAAGACGATGCAAAACTTTCGATCGCAACAGCCGAGTAATTTCATGTAAGCGGCGACCTCAGCGGTGGCGCCTCTTGATCATTTTTGACGACTCAAGTTATTGAAAAAAATTTTTTTTTAAAGTTCCAGAAAACTATTATAAATAATTCTTGCAATAAAATAAGCGTGGCACCGCCTCCATATTTTATCATCATGTACTTTTAGGAGAACTAATTGTATGTGCGAAGTCTCATAAGAATCGGATAAGTCGAAGTAGTTAAAATTTATATATTTTTCGTAGGCGTGGCACTGCCCACTTTTTAACAACAATGTTGAATTGTAATGATAACTAAATGTGTATGCAAAGTTTCATATGAATCGGCTAAGCAGAAGTAGTTAAAATGCTTATTTACTTTTCATGGTCGTGGCACTGCCCACTTTATTAAACACAATAGCCCAATTCACAGTCTTATGCAAATGGTCTTGCATCTGATACTCACCACTTAACAAATGCATATTGATACTCACCACTTAACAAATGGTAATGGTGAGTATGAATATACTACACAATTTTGCAAATGCTACGATGCACGACCATTTGCACAATATTGTGAATTGGGCTAATGTTGTATTTTAACGATAACTAAAGGTGTATGCAAAGTTTCGTAAGAATAACTTTAGTAGAAGTTCTTCAAAAATAATATTTCCTAAGCGTGGGCGTGTCACAGCCCACTTTTTTGATCCTGATGTATTTAAACAGAAGCATAATGTGTGTGTGTGTGTGTGTGTAAAGTTTCATAAGAATCAGTTGAGTAGAAATAGTTTAAAAAGAATATGTATTTACTTTGTATGGACGTGACACCGCCCATTTTTCAACGGGACCAATCTCGAAGTCCGAAATCGGTTCATAAGTGGAGGAGTTTTGAGGGAACATACATAAAAAAATACATGACGAATTTTTAAACTTTCTCCTTCTTCTGAAGTCGGCTAAAAAGTGCAAATATTTTTAAACGTGACGCACAGTGCTTTTTGAATGAAATTTATATTTTTGCAATAACAACAAACTAGATTAATTGTACATAGAGAAAATCTGTCAGAAAAAACTCATTGTGTGGCCACCAGACGTCGCCAAAGTCATCCAATTTCCTATGTAGTTAGAAATAATAAAAAATAATTTAAAAAATCAAAAAACCCGACTGCTTAAAAAACCATAAAAAAACATAAAACATAAAAAATAAAGCATAAGAAATCGAATCTTCAAATCCCCTCAATAATGGCTACCGGCTGTAAAATTCGCTGGGTTCCGCACTACTGAATTGTTTTTTTTTTCTTTTTAGTTTTTTACGCAGTCGTGTTTTTGTTTTTGTTTTTTTCCTTTTTTTAGTTTTTTACGCAGTCGGGTTTTTTGATTTTTAAAATTTATTTTTATTAGTTTTCTTCTTAGTTTTCGTACACAGTTTAGTTTTAAATTTTTTGTTTACAGTCTAACTTTTATGGAATCGGGGGGTTTTTGGTTTCCAACCAACTTTAAACAGTTAAAGATCCTAAATGGCCATTCGAAATGAAAAATTATAAGAGAAACTTAAAAATTATTGTCCAATACCTGTTCAACGATACCCATTTTGTAATAGTTCGCCGACTTTTTATTTGCTCTCTTTTAAAAAATGGCGTCTCTTCGCCGCCATATTCAAATTAGACAGTTTTCATATCTTTAGTTACATTCGCAAGATTAGAGCAATCGATTAACGAAAGAATAATCAAAATCGGACTACGCGTTTGGCAGATAAGAGGTACAAAAAAATTTACAAACATACATACAAGTCAAATAAAAAAGATTGCGTATATAGTTTTTTTTTAATTACCCAGTTTTCTAAAAAGTACTTTAATAAATATATTGAAAATAATAATAATAAATGTATTGAAAACTACTATTTGTTGTTAGCAATTAAAAAATATCATAAAATCAATGGAGCATAAAAAACGCGTGATTTTTTTTAAGACAAGTAACACAATCAGGCAATTAATTCCTACCAGTTAATTAATTAATGTGTTACTTTCTTTGGGAAAGGGATACTGTAGAGAGAACAGGTAATGAAGTGTGTGAGAGATAGAAAACTTAATTCATTTACAACCCTGCTATTTCGCGTTTTTTGTCAGACATTCATAAATGCGCGATATGGCATGTTATATATCAATGGAAAGGTAATTAAGTCTAGTTTCTTAATATCTCTAAAGATTTTAATATTAATATTTTTCTGTTCTTTTTTATATATATACCCGCAGATATTTTTTGTGCACTTCTACAGTAAAGAAAGCTATATGATTCTAAAGACTGATTAGGGTTGAGGGCAACAAAAAATATATATGTAAGTGTATCGGCGTGTTTGGATGTTTACATCTGTGATTAATTTTAGGGAGAGTTGTATTTGCCCCATTTTGCACACAGTTATAGTGGCTCGTCATAAAAATCTTGTAAGCCTTACGATTAAGTTATAAGATGTGTTCAGCACTTTTATGTAAAACAGAACTAAAAATATTTTTTTTTAAACATTTTAAGCCTCTAACTTTTCATTGTGTGTCTCAGTTTATCTCTTTATTAGCAAAAGGGAAAAACTAGTCTTCAGCGCATATATAGATGGCTAAAATGTTTTACAAAAATGTTTTTCATAGTGCTTTACATAAAAATGCTGTACACATCTCATACCTTAAAAATAAGTCTTACAAGATTACCAATACCGAGTACTAATTGTAAGTACGAAATTAACCCTAAAACTCAAATTAAGTTTTGAATGATTTTAAGCGTTGATTTGAGTGTAGAACTTTAATGTTTTTGAAGACCTATAGCAGAATTTTATAGCAACTATTTTTATAAACCAAGTTTTGCAAGTTTTATGTGATCTATTTTGCAAAATTCTATGTCTTGGTCTTCAGAAACCCTCTCCTAAAGATGTGGCTTGAGCACTCGTCAAATGGGGTTGCAAAGGTAACCATACCTTCTCAATCAACTTTAACATATTTTTCCAAAAAATTCTCAATATTTTATATGTATTTTAAGATATTAATTTACAAGTAGTTCGTCTGATTGCCTGATTCTTCGCACACGACTACCTACCCACATATAAACAAATGTATCACGATCACGGAAATACACTCATGAACACGCTTATTTAATCACACACGTTCACGCATGAGTAGTATGAAAATTAACGCGATCAAAAAATTAAATAAAAAAAGGTTTAATTTTAAAATTTGCTTGTAATAGTTTTTATGTAAGTTTTTATGATTTTTGAAAGAAGGATAATTTAGATTATCCTTAATTACTTAACCGATATGAATCAAATTTAAACCTGCTATTACCATCACATATATATTACCGCTCCCGAATATGCTTTCAAAGCTGGCGATTGTAATTGTTATTATAGGCTTTTTAAATAAAAGAATATATGACAGCATATCAAGTCCTTACAGCGATTAAGCTGAAAATTTATACAATTAATAATAGTGATAATTCTGGTCGGTGGAGAATTTTCAGCTGCATTCTTAAGGGAATGTATTTTTAATTAAATTTAATTAAGATTATATAGGAGCTAAAGGAGTCCTTGCACCAATTTTTTTTTAAATTTCGTATATTTTTACCTACTCTAGTTTATAAATCAGTGGAGATGGACTGCTATCGAATGCAAGACAGTCGGCTTATTTTTTTGTTGAACAGCTGCTGTTGTTATTATTTTCTTCTTTTGCTTTTGTAAAAATGCAAGAATGGTACACTCAAAATAAAATATTGGTAAATCTAACCAATTTCATAGATTAGAATTGCGCCAATTCATAAAATACAGTCAAAATCAACCAAAGGAATTCTAGTTTAGCTGATAGTATGTAAAACTACTAACCGGAAGGTCACAGGTTCGATGCCTGCCAAGGTTGGTCTTGAGCTTAAATTCTCACAAGTTTACTTATGTTTTTAAACCGGAGGCATAAACCATCTGACCGAAGTCATCTTGTTAAATAAGGATAGCACAAAGTATATATAGACATATGGCGACTAGCGTGACTTAAAAATAGTAATTTTTGTAAATTAACTCTTTTCGTTGTTATTATTTTAAATTGCTAATTTTAACCATTAAAAATTGGTAATTTTAAGCACAAAAATTTTTAAATTAGTTATTTTAACCACCAAAAACACTTTTAATGTTCAAATGTCTTTTCTCTCAACATTTATATTTTACAATTCAGTAAAATGTAATATTTCGGTATTGAACTTAGGTTCTCATGTTTATGAACTAGCTCAACTAAGGCGTCTTGTTTAATAACGATATCACAAAGTAACCATAGACATAAAATTACTTACAACTTTAGAAAGTGATTTTACCCATGAATTTAAAATGGTTATATTTACATATCTTTTTATTTTGAGTGCAGAATGAAAAATCTTGTCGGCTAGGTAAATGATATTTAGCTTCGGTTTAAATAAAGATGTTTTCTAAAAAAATGTTTGCCCATAATAAAAGGCATAGGGGAATACTTTTTCTTCAGTCTCTTTAAAATTTAGAATTTTTGAGTTACGCCTATGTTGCATTAAGAGAGTGATATATTAACTATTTTATACAATAACAAAAATCCTTTTTGACTTAGAAATCTATGTTGCACAAACTGTGTTTTAAATATTTGATTTGAAATGAGTTTTAAGAGAAAATTTCCATAAAAATTTTACTTAAAATATATATTAAATCCATTTTAATTTTTTAGAATATGGCAGTTGCTCTTTAAAAAGGAGGTTGAATTTAAACTTATGTATTTTTCAGACCAAGCTCGCGTGTTTGCTGGGTACTGCTAAAATTACGTCCACATGAATGTTGAAATATACTTAAAAATTTTGAAACACAAATTCCATGTTACATTGTGCAACACTCAAAACGCAATTACAGTTTTAAAATATCCAGAGCTTTTACATAATTTTGCATTAAGCAGTTAAGTCCAGGCGACTGCCACAAAAATTACAAAGCATACACAAACTTACACCAGGGACTCTCAGCGTTTTTAAGTTCGAGAACTTTATATGCAGTTTTTTTTTGTTTCTATTACAGTGAGTCATAACATCACAACATCATAGCAAATAGCAAAACGTCGGCGGAACTTTGACAAATTAGATATATTGTGGTCAATGAAAGGAAATAATTCCCGGAGTGTTGGAAACTGGCACTGTTGGTCCTTGGTATATATCGCACTTGATCAGCAAGAGGGTATTAACTCAAAATTTTAAAATGTTTAGTTGAGGCCAAAAACTGTTTGTGGTTATAACTTTTGCAATTATTGCATGAAAATCGTTATAACTAAAAAAGGATCGAACTATTTCATGCAAAGGGTCACTACTAAAAAAAATCTAAAAAGATTTATCATAAAAGAGTCATATTTCGAATTAAATTCATAAAGTAAAACAAATTTTATCAACAAAACAGTATCAACTTAAAATACAACCAAATCTAAATAAAACGATTTGATTATTTTTAACCGACTTCAAAGTAATTTTTGCAAAAAAACCGACTACAAAATAGGAGTGGCACTGCTCATAATTTGTATCATAGTGCTGTACTTTCACGAGAACTAATTGTGTGCGCGAAGTCTCAAAAGAATCTGATAAGCAGAAGTAGTTAAAATGAATATTTACTTTTCATGGGCGTGCCACTGCCCACTTGTTTAAGCATAATGTTGTACTGTAACAGTAACTAAATGTGTATGCAAAGTCTCACAAGAATCGGTTTAATAGATGTTGCTAAAAAAGGATATTTACTTTGCATGGGCGTGGCACTGCTCGCTTTTTTAATCATGATGTAGTATTCAAAGAGAAGCTTAATGTGTGTGCAAAGTTTCATAGGCACTGGTTGACTAAAAGTAGATGAAAAGGCGTGATTCCGCCCACTTTTAAGACGGGGACCAATCTGGAAGTACCTTCTATTAAATAAAGAAACGAAAAAAATCTGATATCGGTTTATAAATGGCGGAGTTTTGAGGGCACATTAAGTTTCTGATTGAATACTAGATCATGATTAAAAAAGTGGACAGTGCCACGCCCATGCAAAGTAAATATTCTTTTTCAACAACTTCTACTAAACCGACTTTTATGAAAGTCAGCATAGACCTTTAGTTATCGTTGCAATACAACATTATGTTTAGAAAAGTGGGCAGTGCCACACCCATGAAAAGTAAATAAGCATTTTAACTATTTCTACTTAACCGATGATTCTTATGAAACTTTGCATACAAATTTAGTTATCGTTACAATAAATCATGTTGGTTAGAAAAGTGGGCAGTGCTACGCCCATAAAAAATAAAGGTTCATTTTAACCACTTCTGCTTAACCGATTTTTATGAAACTTTGCGCTCGCAACTAGTTCTCGTAAAAATACATGATGATAAAATATGGGGGCAATGCCACACCTATTTTGTAGTCGGTTTTTTTTCTGCAAGAATTATTATTAACTTGAATAAAGGCTCAAATGAAATTTCTATGAAAATATACGATGCATTTCAACTTTTGTATTATCGCAATATATTGCCTTTTTTATACAAAGGTAGTCACTACACTATCACAAAAATGGTCTCAAATGTGGTTTTCGAGATGAAAGAGTAATCGGAATACGTTGAAATTTTTACAGTAGATAGATATTGATGTTGTTAGGCAAAAAGTAAAATTTTAAAAATTTTGAGTTAATACTCACTCTCTTGTTGATCAAGTGCGAAATATTTAAAGAAATGTAAGAGTCCTCCTGTTCGGCGAGCAAGATAGAGGGAATATTTTTACTTTTTTCCATATAGGCCTGAAACTTTTAGCAAAAATTTCTGCATAGAAAAGTTAAAGCTGACAAAATTTCTTACAAAAATATTTGTGATAATTTGATTTAGTTATTACCAACCATTTTGGAATTATAAAGCCAAGAAAAAAAAAGAACATTTAAAAAATTTCTTTAAATCATTCATAGCACTCCTTTACATACTTTAATTTTTGGAAAGTTTAAATTTCTAAAGCATTTTTTAAAAGTAATTAGGATATGCGAAGCACGAAAAAATAATAAAATTTTATTTTGGCCATTGTCCAGATAATTTTAGTCATCTGTTGGATTTTAACTGTTTGTGACTTTTGAAATAAAGTGTAATACAATTTAACCGGAATATGTTGTTAAATTTCTTTTATTACTAAAATATTAAAAAGCGGCATCACAATCTAAGTTGAGTAATGAGTGCCTAAACAAAATCAAGGTGCAGTTACTACATGCGTGTTTATTTTGTGTTATTATGCAAACAATTTAATATAATGGATTTGCTAAAATTTTATTGCCTTTTTTTCCATTTTTTTTTTGACAAATTTTCAACTTTTAACATATTGTTAAAACTAAATCATGGTTCTTTACTTCTAAAGGTACTCAATTCTTCCATGCAATAAACAATAAATGTTGTCATGTGTGCGGCCAAAACTTTCTACAAAACACAAGTTTTAAAATTTTTATAAATTTTTTTTATTTTGTTGCACGAACTAAATTGCGTGAATGTCTGAATACTACTAAGAGTCCAAGGTGTTAACAAACTTTGTCAAGTCAAGGTTAGAATTATAAAACTTTTATTGTTCCAACTCAAATGTGAAAAGTTTTGTTTTAACTTCGTTTGGCTTTTATTACAATTTCTTTATAATTTGTTTTTTTTTCTTTACTACACGCACTTCAACCAAATTAAATGTCAAATAATAAAAATGTCAATAATTTCAAAAGTTTTTGCTTTTGGCAAGTTTATATTGCTTAGGTGAGACAAAGGTAATTTAGTAGTAAATGTCAGATGAAAAATAAAAATGTGTTTAACTTAAATTGAAATCACTTTATATTTGTTGTGCTACCGACAACTTGAATTGACTTTTATAATTGTATCCCTTTCAAAAACAAAAACAGTTTTAAAATATCCCCTTTTATGAAACATGAAAATCATTGCTATATACATACACACATAAGTACAGCATAATACATCTATCTATCCCTGTTTATTTCGAATAATTCTTTGATAAATAAAATTTTACAAAATTTTCATATCAATTTGCATAGTTTATACTTTTGAGGGTTTTCCACCTGCTAAT
The DNA here is from genome assembly GCA_956483635.1 of Panzeria rudis. Classification (NCBI taxonomy): domain Eukaryota; kingdom Metazoa; phylum Arthropoda; class Insecta; order Diptera; family Tachinidae; genus Panzeria; species Panzeria rudis. The sequence goes on from OY101448.1 coordinate 157,836,411, forward strand.
TGCTGGCCAAATATTCCATATTTGCATGTTAAATCAATATTTTACTTGACAAATACCCTTTAAAATTATGTGCCAAACGCACTAGTTTTCAATATTTATTTTCTATTTGTCAGAGTACAGAGAAGAAAAAAACTTTGATGATTCGAAGTCAAAACAAGTTATATGCTTTGTGCGAATACATTGTATAATAGCAATTATTTTTTTTTTTGCTTGAAAAATTCCATGTACAACCAAAACTTCATGTTCTGATCTCTTTGTTTATTTTCTCAGTGTATAACATTGTTAATATTTGCAAAATATTGTATAAGTTTTAACAACTTTTAGGTGGTCCATTTGGTCATTTATCTCTATGCATAAGTGTACTTTATGAGTTGTTATATCAAAGAGCATATTTTGGTTGTGCAACTCATTGTAATCAGCGACTGGAAAAGTACTGTCTGTTATTTTTCACATACATATTTTTAGATCATTACAATATTTCATAACAGACATCTACTTTAAATTTTCGTTAGTACACAATATTTAGTAACTAAGCTTAACTAAAATGGGTTGATGAAAATTTGTAACATTTGATTTTTAGAATTAAAAAAGTAATAGTGCGCTATTAGTCTGTCTGGAATATTATATACCCTTCACCAAGCATGAAGTAATAAGTATGTTCTAGTTGTATTTCATATGAAGCTTTTCATATATGATTTTTAAAGATTTGATCAATAAAATTATGTAAGAAGGCATGTGCTTTATATTTTTTTTATTTTTTTTGTTAATTTGATAAAAAAATTTTTTTCTTTAAATTGTTTTTCCTGTTAATGACATTTTTATAACAAACACAAAAAGGATACAGTGCATGAAATATTGCTTTCATTACGCTGCCATTGAGCTAGTTTTTTAACGGTAGGCATATGGACTGACGGCAACTGCTGAACCAGCCGCTGCACGGATCCAGGATGTACATATACGTAATTTGTTGCATATGAATATCATACAATTTCCAAACAGAATGATAAGTTGTATGTACCATTTCCACCTACAATGAACAAAAAAAATAATCTATGCATATAATAGCATCCCAGCAAAAACTACTGCTCCGGCCAAAGCAGGTTTGTAAGCAAAAGATGCTGCTTGTTGGTGTTGTCTCACCGGCTTCGAGAATCGCTTCCAAAAGCCATTATTCGAAGATTTCAATGAATAAAAAAAAATGCGCTAAAAGCATGTCTCTTTGCGTTATTGAGTCATCTACTCATCGTTAAACTACAGACAAATCAGATCGTACTTTATCATAAATGTCTCTCCTCCATGCAATAAGGTATAGAGCAGTACACAGTGGGAACTTTAGCAAAATAAATGGTAATAAATTTGGAACTTCTCTAGGTGAAGAGCCAGGCTTTATAACGCGTCTTGGTAACCTTTTGAAGATGTTTAGCCCCAATTATTTTGTATTTTGTACATGTCCCCTATATTTGACTTTAAAGTCAAAAATCTTCAAAGCTATGAGAGATACGGAAACAGATGTAAGGACATTATTTTCTTGTATTTTTATTTTTTACTTATTTTAACTTTTTAAAATCGGATAACTTTTTAAAGTCGGTCAACTTTGGCCCACTGTAACTCCTCTCGTGCTTAAGCCAGAAGGCCAGTAAAATATGTGCTGTACAGCCTGACTCCTCCTCTTAAGATGTTTTAAGTTTGAGATAAATCCAATCAGCAGTTTAGTAGTTCCCGATTTATTACCATTTATTTTGCAAAAGTCCCCACTGTGCAGTGGCGGGGGACCTTCGAGATTGAAAGATTTGCTGCCACAAACTGAGCGACGGGTGAACTATATGAGTTCGTTTTCGTTTCACTAGCAATAGTCGTTCTCGAACGTTTTATTCGAGAAACATTTGCCAATTGTTCGATAGCGATATTATTTTCGTCTGCCGTGGTCAAGCGGGCACTGAAAGTTTTAAAAGCCAACTTTGTTGAAATCTACAATGCTACTGAATAAGATTTTGTTCATATTTATGTTCGCGTTGAATATATGTACAAAGCCGACTAATTTTATAATTTAAATAATATGAACACTGAGAGATATCTACCTACCTTTTGTGCATCGCCGGAAGCGCTTCAAAACAACACATATGAAAGGCATGAAATTTTTATACTGCTTCCAGAAACATAATATTTTTTTTTTGCTGGGATTATACTTCTAACATTTATGGCCAAATAAAAACTAACTATAAACTGAATAGCAGTTAATAGGGGTTTATTAAAAGCCAATGATGTATGCATGCAATTTTATCACCTGTGAAACTTAATCTGTGTTTTTTCTTATAAAAACGACTTTTATGCAATAACAAATTTGGGAAATTTATTTAAGTGCTCTGCTATTTTAATTGGTAAGATTAATTCTAATTAATGTGAGGGTGCTGTTGGCTGAAGTGATTTGCCCGTTGACTACAAACCCTGAGGTGTTCGAGAATAGTTTCCAGCAAGCCATCAGTATTATGAATGATGTCCATTGTTGTGTCATAGTGTTGATTGTTAGTGAACTATAAAAGTGATGAGCTTGTGTTCACATGGAAAATTAAAAAAATTGGTTTTTTAACAGTTCTTTACAAAGATTTATACATGAGCAAAAAGTAGGCTAATTTCTCTTTCAAATAGACTAATTGTAATAAAATCGTTTGACAATTTCAAAAGTTATGTCAATTTATTTGTATCTAAATACGAACTAATTAATTCATTCATTGAATATAAAGCAAATTAGAAATCTCTAAACCGATAATGCTCTATATTGTTTCTGCCTTCCATTGCTGTTAATGTTTTTTTACTGTCCTAAAATTTATATATAAATTATATTTAAGAATTTTGTTAACATAACGCTCAATACATTTTTTTACGAATTTACTATTATTTGTTTCAAAACACTCAATATATTTTGAATTTAAGACAATTGAGATGTATAATCTTCGATGAGTTTTAACATAATATCTTTATTTATAAACTAAAGATTTTTAATTCAATTAAAAGCTATAGATAACACTCAATACATTTTCTTTGTATAAAAGCCATGATTGACCTGATAAAAAGTTTTGCAATATAATATTATTTAACAAATTTCACAATAATTTTATATATTTAGAATAATACTCGCATGCTGTTATTTTAGTACATGTATATTGTTAATGCAAATTCAACAATTAAGCTAAGTAATGAAGCACACCAAAAATTAGTAACGCTCAATACACAAATTTGTGGACAACAAAAATGTATTAAACAAAAATTATAATTCCTATTATTTTTCAAATATTTGATGTATAAAATAAAAAAAGTAATTCAAATATTCTAAACCCATTATAAATTTACTCTTGTTATTTGAAAAATTCTATTTTCTTAATGTGGAAAAACAACACCATGCAATTTGGACACGCCATTTTATATTAAGAGAGTATGAACAATATTTTTGTTCTTTGTTTTCATCGCATAATGCTCAGTCCAACACAAAAAAAAACTTACGTACATTTACTTATAATATTTTCAATCACGCTAAAGCAGATTTCATTATCAAATTTATGAGTTTTTCAAGGATAAAGAATATATTCCAGTATTAAAATAACAGAAAGATGTGCATTTTAACTTTTTACCCAAAAGAAAGCTAAGTCTCTTACCTCTTGCTTGAAAATTGGCATATCTTCCCAGTTTTATAGTATTTTTAAATGTGTACAAGTTTATACAAATGAATGGTATGCTATAAATTTCTGCTAGCAAGTTCATAAATATGCAATAATTCATTATTGCTTATGGCGCATATATTAAAATTAAAACACATTTACATGCACTAGCTTCGGGATTTTTGTAACAAACAATTCAAAAAATTTACTATATATAATGAGACTGACTAAGAGAAAGCATCATTACATTTTGCTACTAGCACTAAACCAACACACAGAATTATTGTCCTTGTTAATATTTTGTTATATTAATAATTAAAAGATTTAACTAAAATATGTATTTTGTAAAAAAATTCTCCACTGCACTTTTATTGCTTTTGGTCATCAGCGACTTAAGTTCAGCTAATGTACGCATATGTGGAAAATCGTTGACACAATTTCTGGAAATGGTATGTGTTGATGGTTTCAATACCAAAAATCTCAAGGCGAAAAAATCTGGTAAGTTTACTATGCAATAAAAATTTAATTATTGCCAACATCTATTTGTTAATCTATTTTTTAAATGATATAGTTCCTTTAGTGGATTCAAATGAAAATGGTCTTGAAAGTGATCCTCATCCTTTAGCATTGTCGTCATTATTTACGGATAATCTTTATGCTCATCATAGTAATTTAATGGCAAAAACTCGTCGGCGTCGTCATGATGGAGTTGCTGATGAATGTTGCCGCAAGCCCTGCTCTATGCCTGAATTGCTATCATACTGCCTTTAAGAGGAAAATAATTTTCTTATTACTTTGAAATAATTGTAATGCTAGATTTATTATATTTGACTACCTGGCTCTTGTTTGAATTCATATTTGTTAATTTATTAAAATAAATAAGCTTAACCTAAGAAAAATTGGAAAATATTAATGTTCCTTTTAAATCATTTATTTATTGATAAATTCAACTTTATTCTTCTCGACGATTTCTTATTTAAACATATAGCTGGTATGCGCCTCTTCCGTATATCTTAATTAATATTTGTTAGGTTAAATTCATATAATTTTTTATGGAAATGGGACCTACCAGAAAATTCGTAAAATTAAAAACTAAAATTCGTAAACATTTAATAAGAAAAAAATTAAATTTTTTTTCTATTAAAATATTGTATTGGAATATTTAAAAAGCAAACAAAAGAATAATCAAATTTGAAAACAACACAGAAAAAACTGAATTTCATTTTCTGTTAAGGAATTCAAGGAAATAGTAAATATTTTGTTTAGAAACGGACCTACAAGAAAATTTATAAATATAGACAAAAATATCTCAACAATTTCATTGAAAATAACGTGTTTTCTTCAATGAACAAATTGTTTAAATCTATAAAACAATTTGTCAAAAAATATTTCCAAATTGTAAACAAAACAATTTTCTAAATCAAACAAAACGATTTACTGGATTTTCTGACAAATATCAAACAATATTTTTGTCTGAATCTGTAAGACAATAAGTCAATTAATCAAACAAAAATAATTACTGGATTTTTTATAATATATCCAGCAACATTTTTGTCTGGACCATCAGCATCATCCATTAAGCATTTATGAAATTTCACTTTGTTAAATGTGTTCAAGTCCGTAAGTTTATCTAAAGACTCTAAAAAAATGAATGAGAATTAACGAAACGACATTAACGAATTTATTCACTCAAAAATCTTCAGTAAACAAACTTGGTACAATGGTAATCCTTTTGGTAGCATTGTTGTTGTTGTTGTTATTTGTGTGCATGTCGTCATCGGGGTTGTTTTTTACGACACAGTTTTTCTTGTTGTTTTTGGTGTTTGCGTCCTAATTAAGAGTCAAATAAACGATTCTTTGATTATATAAAGAAAACCAGCCTAAGGAAAACCCTAATAATACTAAAACAATACATTGGGCATTAACAAACTAACACTATATAGATAGCATTTACTGAAATTTTAATTTATTTTTAGACAAAATTTTGTTAGAAAATTTTTTGGTGATAGTTCTTTCTGTGGAATTCAAACACATGTGTGTTACAATAAAAACCTACCATAATTTTTTCTGTGTAATTATCAAAACTAAAAAAACATTTTAGATTAAACTCGTCTGCGAACAAATAAAAATTTTCGAGCCTTTAAATTTAAATATGTGAAATATATAAAGTTTAATGCGCTTAATTCAAATCCGTTTTCAGTTTTTTCCGTGAGGCACAGATTTGTTTTATTTTAATATTTTTCATAATAACCTGAGAACGGTTTGCTCGATTTAAATAAATAAAGCACCAAAAGATGCGGAATGAAATTACCTTTAAGTAATTTATTCAGAAATTAGGGGGAAACATTTTTTTTCTTTCATGCAAAATTACATATTTTTTCGTTTTTAAAAGCTCATAAAAAATTAAAAGAAAGCTAGGTATATAGGGAAAAGCGACGGACAAATGTAATTTTATTCTCAATTAAGTGAAGAAACTCAATTAATAAAAATCACGTTTTCCATATAACAGAATAATTTCAGTTTCTGTGTGTGTGTTTGTTGTAAGAATATAGTAATTTTTGTCAATCAAGTTCCTTCGTTTAATTGTGAATAAAATCGACATTTGTTCATCGATTTTCATCATTTATGCCGTACATTATTCCTAATATTCATAACTTTCTGATAAATGGTTAAAATGTATATTTGGCCTTTTAATTTTTTTATGAGATTTAGAAAAAAAGTTTTATCTAGCATGTAAAACGAATTTTTCGCCGCTAATGTCGGAATAACTCGGAAACAGTTGAAAATATGAAAAAATTGTGTATGGATGACTTAGAGGTAATTTTATTCTTATACTGTTGGAATCACAATTTTTTCTCTATCGATGGGTAAATTCCAGCACATTTCAATTGACATGGTATTGCTCAATCCGAGGTAAACAACACCAAGTCATTGGAAGAAAGTACCCTGCGGTAAATGGAACTGACACAAAACAAGTCACGTGACCGGTCCCCAGGTGGTAGGGAACAGTCCGAGTTGTAACACTTCCTATGAAGCGGACCAGCCACTTTTACATGGGGATGGCCTAGGATGGGGTTAATTGATACTTTGTATGCACCTTGTAACTTGTCTCTGAACTATCTTATGAAGTCCTAATCGGTGTAGAATAATATAGATTATATATAAATATTATTTCAAAATTCAGCTGTAATTATCGATGAATTTATTTTTTTATTGTTACAAATCCAAGTAGGAATTGTATTTTATTTTTAAGCGATGTCCTTGATATGATTCGAGCCGACAACCTCCGGCATGACAGGCTAGTACACTACCTACTGCACCTCAGGGGAACATATATTTCAATGTGTTAAATTCCAGTTAAGCTGGAGTTAATATCTAAATATATTTGCGGAGCAGGTTCCTGAGTGGCATGGCAGTCTCATTGAAGGGAGACAATTAATATTAATTATTAGATACTATGTGATAGGCCTTAGATCCAGGTGCATCGAATTTGTTCAGTGCCGTTTACTACAATACTAGCCAGAGTACTAACTAAATTGACTGAAAATGGTTAACATGTGACCATTTACACAATATGTCTCTTTTCACCATTCACTACTCCTTATTTTTGATACCAGTCTCATTTTCTCAAGTCATATGACAAGTACTTTTGGATCATTTGTCACCAAATTTTCCGCAGGCTAACGATATATGTATATATAAAGATATATGGGGTAATTTTATTAAGGATATCTTCGATTTAAAAAACTAATTAGAGTTATATAGAATATTCGGGGTAAGTCAAATTGTTAAAACTACAGAGATAGAATAATTTTTGATTTTCAATGGTGGTGTTCACGCAACATTCGGTAACTTTTTACTCCTTAAATTAGTAAAATTTCTCATACATTTTCTTTTCAAAAATTTAAAGAGTAAACAGTTACCGAATGTTGCGTGAACTCCACTTATATGTTTTTACAGTCTCCTGTAAAATTTCCAAAATGTGACTTAGTCTAGTTTGCCTCCCACCTACAGAAAATAACTAGCAAAATTAGAAGATCATCAGGTGGACGAAAGATATAATAAAGATATTATCCTAAGCAATTGGCCGATAGCACCGCATGACAGCATTTTTCGGCAGAAACACCTAAATCTAGAGAGACAACATAGTCAAACTACGTACTTGGTTTTTCATTTCCTCATCTTTTGTCCTTTTTAGAGGACTTAAAATTTTTCAAGAATGCTTATTTTAAAGAATATTTTTTTTTTAATATTAGTGTCTAATATTTTTTAGCAAACTTAAGTTTGCCAATTGGTACCAAATAAAAGGGAAGGCTCTGTGGAATTGTATAAATATTTTTACTTCAGTTACCCTAAACAAAAATATAAAAAAAAAATTTCTTTTAAAAATATATCCTTCCATATCCTTAAAAGTTTTCATTAAAATTTTGTTTAAAAATTATATGTTATTGCCTTAAATTAGCTCTATAAGGCTTCGAAAGTTTATAATTTTTTCTATTTTAGTACAAAAGCTGTGACTGGTTTTTTTGCGGCAGAAAAGTAATTTCTATAAAAAATGTAGGTAGAAAATTAATTTATAAAAAACAACCATTAACTTTGAGCCGAGAGCGATGAAATCGTAACATGTATGTACATTTTAGGGTTTATTTAATGTTTATATATATCTTTATGTATTTTGCAAAACAATCGATTAAAAGATTGTTAAGGAAATATTGGAAAAAATTTTTCCAAGGACATCTTTGAAATTTTTTTTCAGTTGTTCTTTAAGTTTTTTTCAATATCCTTGACATAAAACCACTATATATTAATTATTCTAGAGACTAAACATAGGTAAACTGCATACTTGATTTTCCATTTCCTCATCTTTTGTCCTTTTTTAAGGACTTTACATATTTTAAGAATGCTTAATTTAGTTCTTTTTTAAATTGATGAAATGCTTGAACGACTCAACAGCCAGGAGCTCCGAAAATTCGGTTACGTTGGTTATCTTATAATATCTGTGTTAGGATAGCGATAGGGATGCAACAAGGGCTAAATTTAATTGAGAAATGGTGCAACGATAGGGGGCTCTCCATTAATGCAGACGAAAAAAACTTAAGCTCATGGAACCGGCATTTAATATTTCAATTATCAGGATATCCAGCGAAATGAGACATTATGGACAAGTCAATCACTTGGATAGCTTTGTTGGCCGTTTAGGAAGGCCAATAAAGCTATTAGGGCACTTCATGTCTATCAAAGCAAAAAAGTATATATGAAAAAATTGGTATATAAGAAGGGAACTTCTAAACTACTATATGGATTTGTCTAATGTTAAAATGGTTGGAAAGGAGGAGTCAAGCTTTTGAAATCGTGTTTTAGCTGCACCAGGGGCTTTAGCTGCACCAGGGGCGAAGCTACAAGGGGTAAAATTTAACTACCTCGGGTGTGAAAAATATTGTGCGCCTTGTAATTTTCAGAAATACTGACAGATTTATAAAATTTCAAGCGGGCTGGAAAAGAAAAAAATGTGTTACATTTTTTTATCTTTTATAGTTTAAAAGATATTTCACTTCGAAATTAAAATTTAAAATTTTTTGCCTCGACATTTTTTGGTTTTCTCATTGTGGCTGTTTTATTAAGGATCTGATTTTAAGTTAAATTACACTTTTAGATTGCTGATAAGATTCTAAGTAAACACACAGAACTAAACTTTGAAATATATTGAGCCGTTAAGTCGTAAAATAAGTCTAAACTTAAAACTTTGAGTTTTAACTAAAAAATTTCATATTAAAAAAAAGTGCTTTCATAATTTTTAAAATTGTTAAAAATTTTGCTAGAAATGTTAATTTTATGTTTTCACAAGGTGAAAGGCCATGCTTTAAGGATGTATTTAGCGGAAATTTTTCTTCATTTTAGATATCTACCCTATATTTGGCAGTGGTCGTTAATCATCGATTTTGAAAATAATTTTTAGTTTAGGAGCCTGTAAAAAACTTTGCACGGGGTGCTTTTTAAATCCATGAGCGACGTTTCATTAGATGATTAGTTAGCATTGATCTCTTCGAGTAAAATCCGAAAATCTTTTCAAAAACTCGAAATACTTCTGTTTTTGACAATTTACTCGAAATTATGAATTGTGGCCAAATAGGCCACAGATTCGGATTCAGCACGTGAAAATACTAAAAAGAAGTATAAAAGTAATTCTGGTGCAATTTTAAGGGGGAAATTGTCCAGTTTAACAATATATATATTCGTTTAATTCAAAAGTTTACACTGAAATGCCTTCAAAATAAGAAAACTAGAAATTAATTTTTGTAATGTGAAGAAAAAATTATCCCTTTTTGAGGGTAAAATAAAAATAAAAAAGCTTAAAAAGTCCACGAAGCTAAAGGGAAAATTTCAAGGTTAAAATGTAAAATAAAAGGCAAAATCTAGCCTCGAAAGGGCTGAACTGGCAGCGCTAGTTCAAATTAACATTCATTTGCGAATAGCTGTTTTATGAATGGTCTTATCTAAATTTGATATTATTCTCCAATTACTATCAAACATTAAAATATTCAGCAAAGTGGACACCTTACAAATCCAATCGGCCCGATATACAGGACAGGGCCGATAATGAAAATTGCTTAGTTATGTGTTATTTTCACTTTTCTCTAAACGCTTACCAAACAAAAGCATTACGTAGCTCTTTAGTAATACACAAACATTTTTTTGAAATTATCTAGTCAGACAAGCTTTTGTTTGATGTTTATTTTAAACTCAATAAATAGTTTATCTGATTTAATAAATGTTTCATGTTCAGCTCCTATATACACTAAAAAGCAATAACAAAAACCATTTTTAGACAATAATTTTATCTGATTTAGTAAATTATTTTGTTTGAGTTGGGTTTTTAAATAATGGATTACAACAACAAATTTTCAAGATTTTTTTTTCATAATTGAGTTATGAATTTTTCAATAAAAAAATTTGTAAACTTGGTCAAATGTTTTGTCTGAATTTACAAATTGTTTTATTGGATGGAATTCATCATAATGAAGTTTAATTTCTTCTGTATATTTTTGCATTCCAGCGAAATTTTAAAGTTATTCTTTGTTGTTGTTATGCCATAAGCTCACAAATGAAATGAAGTTAAAGCGAAAATCTACTCATGTTCTCTTACATGTATTTAATTTAATTTGCAATTAATTTAATTAGTACTTAATGCAGAATTATATCAACAATGATATTAAATATGAATAGAAAGTTAATTCGATAACAATTAAAATCATCAATCTTGATATTATAGCCTATATATGTACTTATGTGCGTATATACGTATATTTATATGATGTACATATAAAAATACATATATACATAAATTAATACGTAGTATTTTTCGTTAAATCTTATGTAAGCAGCTAAAATTGGCTTTCTTTACTATTGTGTTTTTAATCTTCTCACATTTAGGTATTATTAATTAAACACCTTTTATATTTTATAACTTCCGCTTATAACCAGAAATAATTATTTTATTCAAGCAAACAACATTTTATTATGCCCTGGACGTATTTACTTGTTACGCATTTTTGATGCAATTAAAATTAACATAATAACAATAAAATAATAATGATAGCAGCCAGAAATTATAAATATTATTAAGAACAGCGGAAAATAACAACTACAAAATACGCAAGAGTATTTATTTTTACAAGAAGTTCCACAAAATTTATATATATATCGGATCCTCCATAAACAAAGTTTCTTGTGGCAAACTGTAAAAGGACTACATTAAAACAACTTATTCTATCTTCATTTTAGATATATACCACAATCCACGATTGGGTGCCCCTGTGGCTGAGTGATAGTGATGCTAGCCCGTCAGTCCAGAGATCGTGGGTTCGATTTCCGTCATAGACCCTGAGTGTTTTCCGCGGACACTCTAATCGCTTCGCGGGTTGTGTTTGTTTTCTAAATTAAAAAAAAAGCACTTGACCTTATCTCATAAAATTTTAAGGATTTGAATACTGCTTGGCTGTCTGACATCAACTACAATCGAATACCCCTACATTTTCTCTTGAAGCATTCTGTATCCCAAATAAGGCGTATACTTGCACCTGGAAAATCGTAGGGTATTTATCCATGCCAATAGCCACTTGGAAGTAAGAGTCGTATATTCCTACCCCTGTATCACCATTTTTCTCTTTGAAGTCCGCAGTAAACCAAATCTTGTCAGCATCTTCGTGGCAAAGAGTGTGGTTTAATCATTAGTTCCTTTCACTAATTAGAAGGCCAACGTTTTTGTTCAAGAATTATGTAGATCAATCATTATAATATGTGATAATCCTGATGAAAAGACACCCTTTTCTCCCGGTGATGATTTTCAGAAGAGCTTTGTGTGTAAGTTTTGCGGATTTTGAGATTATGGTTGGTATCACTGGTCATACATGCTACCCCCACTTTACAGATGAAACAAACTATCCCTGTATTCAGCTCCGAAATTACTAAAAAAAATAGTTTTTTTCCAACCTCAGCTTTCTTCATCCATAATATTGCCAAACTTTAAAGCTCATTTACTCAAAGCTACTGGCCAATTCAGGACCTGTTGTAAGTGTGTGTGTATATCGTAAATATTAAATAAACATTTGCTTACAAACATAATTATGTAAAAATTACCAACAGCATTTTTACGATCTACAACACCTTCAACATGTTGTAGATTGATTTAACATTAATAATATTAACAAATTTCGAAGTACGCCAATGATGAACTGCATTCAGTACATGCAGTTAAGGCATATACTTCGAAAATCATCGACAAAATCCATGACTACTCTTTTGAAAGCACGCATATGAATAAAATCACATAGTTGTCAAAAACTTTGTGCAAAGAAAGGTTTTTTTGTGATTTGAAATCAGTTTGCATTTACAATTGATTAACTAGCACCTTTCATAAATTTTGATTCAAAGGTTGTTTTATAAAAACAAAATTACTATGAAACACCCATACATACAGGATGTAGTAATATATATTACTCAAAATATTTAGGCCGTCACGAGAATATTTTGGCTATATACAATTACCCAGTTAGCCAGATGGCTTTGAACGACTTTGTCGCTGGCGATTCTTGTACGAATTTTCCTCTGCCGATTAGGTTTTCTAATCGACAATTTAATGGAGATCGTCGTTCATGACAATCTGACCGACAAATTATTGCGACAATGTCTCCGGTTTTGTCCTTAATCCAACCTTGTTGAGGAGAATATTAGGAACAATGTCTTACATTTTGTCTTCGTTAACATTGCGAAGTTAAACATTTTTGAGGAAAATATGATCGAAAATGTCTTACGTTTTGTCGTCAGTATTATTCTTGAGGACAAGATGAGCGACAATGTCTTAATTTTTGTATTCAATCCATCTGTGTTGAGGACAATATGAGCGACAGTGTCATATATTTTGTGTTTAGTAAAATTAGGGGGGACTAAATGACTGATATTGCCTTACAATGTGTCCTCACTCCAACTCTGTTGAGGACAATATGAGCGACAATGTCTTCATTGAAATGCTAAAGCAACCCATACACGTTTCAATTCAATTATCAATTGAGCCTTTCAATTGAATTTCTTGGCCACACACTTCATAAACTGAATTGAAAGATTTTCATTCAATTTTCATTTTCATTCAATTAAAGACAATTTTAAAAATACATATATTTTTCTTTGCAAAAGAAAACTACAAACATAAATTTTGACAGCTGCTCAAGAGACTCGAACACACACAATACAATCGAATTGAAAGACTTAGTAGCCAACTTGAAAAAATCAAAATCTTTTGATTTTTCTCCAACCAATTTGACAACTGCCAAACTAATCAATTGACAGAGCCATACACGCCTTGATTTGGACAACAAGCGACTCAGTTGCCAATTGAATTGAATCGTGTATGGGGTGCATAAGAACAATATGAGCGACAATGTTTTATATTTGTTCTTCAGTAACACTGTGAAGGCCAACGTGAGCGATAGTGTCTTATATTTTATCTTCAGTAACACTGTGGAGGACAAGATGAGTGACATTGTCTTATAGTGTGAGCTTCATTGAACTGTGTTGGTGACAATATGAGTGGCAACGTCTTACATTTTATGCTTAATCCAATTTCGTCGAGGACAGTGTCTTACTTTCTGTGTTCAGTAAAATTGTGGAGGATTAAATGAGCGACATTGCCTTTAATTTTGTCCCTAATCCAAGGTTTAGACTTCACTTAAACAAATGAAATTAAACAAATGAATATGTTGGCCTCTTGTGTTCAATGTTTTAGGTGATGCAGTAGCAAGGTGGCAAGAGCAAAAATTTATAAACATGTTCAAGTCCCTCCTAAGTCAGTCAATAGTTTAAATAAAATGAAAACAAACAAGTAAATTTGTGCTAGATTTATTAAACTAACACCGTTCTATGATTAAATAGGCGACATTTTAACTATGTAATCGTTCACGACAAGATAAACGTCACTGCATACTATGTAATCATTGACGCCATAATGTGCGAAATGTTTGCTTATTTAATCATTGGCGACAAAATAGGCGAAATTGCTGTTTATTTAAACATTGACAATAAAATAGGGGACCTTGTCGCTAATGTAATCATTGACGAGAAGACAAATGACATTGTCACTTACATAATCATTGCCAACAAAATAAGCGAAAATGTCATCCAAATATTCACATTAGTATTATGTGAACGACAATCTGAGCGACATTGTCTCTCATTGATACACACGCAATTTTCGCGACACTTGTTCGAAAAAGTTTGCGATGATTTGTTCCGGCTGTCCGACATTTGTCGCCGAGGATTTAATATTTAATATTATCATTGATGATGTCTTAAAGACGTGACCAACTGGGTATATGTTTATGTATATAAATATGTCCATACAGATGGATTTGTAGTTATAAGAAGGTGAGTTTATTGTAATATTATTGAAATTATATTGCTAGTCTCACCTTCAGTACAAAATGGGCTCGTTGGATTATGTGTTCGACATACTATATTAATGATTTTCTATCTAATCAAAAATGTACTGTGCAAAACTTTATTAATGAGCAACAGCATTTCCGGCATTTAACAGCTTAAGTAGAAGAAAAACTAAATAAAAGTAAACAAAAGTAGAAATGAAATGCCAGCCATTTATTCACTTAGTTTTACATCGAGCCAATATCCTAAATATTTTTCCTTATTTAGAAACTTGTTGTAAAAGAGTCCTTAAGAAGCTTTTGTTATATATGTACATATAATATTGTGTGGGTGGTATTAATCAAAAATCATAATTGTATTGTGCTGATGTTTGTAAAGATAAGTGTTTGCTTGTTTATGTGAATGTGTTCAAGTGTACAAGGGTGCTATTTTGCCTATTAGCTTTATTATCAAAACTCAATTTCTAACAAATGTTAACGTGCGCAAATATAAAGGGGCCTTAGCCAGGATTAAAGCCGTTCGTTATTGTTATTGTATTTCTATTGTTTTCAACTTTAAAATATTTAAATTAGCATTAAATATTTAAACAAAGTAGGAAAAGTATACAAAACAAAAATTTGCCAGAGGTTATGGTGCATAACAACTAACAATAATACATTAAATAGTAATTAGTTTTAATAAAACATAATTATTCAATTAGAAATTTGAAACATTTTTTCGAAAAAGTTTTGTTGTTTAATTACTCAAGTTTATTTGACTAATAAATAACAAAAGAAAATAACACAATGTAAATCCACCGGAACAAGGCTGATTTTATTGGTTTTAATTCTTTCACAGAAAAAACTAAAATACGATTTCAATTGCGAAAACTGCAGATTCAATTAATTGTGTTGTTGAAGTTCAGCCTATGACGAAAATTGTATATTCAATCACTGAAATTAAAATTTTCCATTACTTAAAATTTGTAATATATGTTAGAAAATTTTGTTTTAGATCATATCGACGCAGTTGCGTAAAAAGTGCCAATCTGCATTTTTTTGTGAGGGCCAATCTGTTTTTGTATACATTGCTACGACAAATCAAAAGGGCCAATCTGCTTGGGCCTATCTGCAACGAGCTTACAAGGGACAATCTACATAATTAGCTATTTTAAAAGTTATATATTGTGATATTTTTTAAAGGGGTTTGGCTTTCATACACTGTACAAAAAAACATCAAACTTTTGAAACCACATTTTCCATTAACAAACATAAAAATAAATTATTTCGCAATGTAGTTTGCATGTTAACTTATGAAAATTTAAAATAGTGATTAGATTATTAGGAAAAATAGGCAGAACATTTATATATCTATGGTCAGCTCGAAAATTCGAAGAAAAACTTTGAACATTATACTCTGCTACCTTTTATTATTTAAGAGATATTTCAATGCAAAAATTTATTTTGTACATTTAGCCATCATTTTTTGCGCTTTTAGAATATAACTGTTTTAGTATATTATCCTTATTTTTCCAAAGCTAAAGTATATAAAAACTTTTATGATCGGTTGAGATTTGCGAAAGTTACAACACTTTTAAAGCTTTCCACATGCGATACGTTTAGTTTTAGTCCACTGTAGAGTCGTCGGTACATATTCAGCAAATTTTCGCAAACAATATTGTGCAGGTGTAACCCCTCATTTATTGATATGCCAAATTTCAAATAAATCTAAACAGTAGTTATTCGTTTCTTACCATTTATTTTGTGAGAAGCTCCAAAATGTACTGGGAATGTGTTGCATGTATAATTTTACATTGAATTTTTTTTTTTAAATTGTACCTTTGCCAATTCCCAACCGATTTTTATAATTTAAGAATTATTGTAATCGCTATAAAATACGCTTTGTATGAAATATAAAAAATGGTAAGTTTTCAAGCGAATTGTTGCAAAAAATACTTTAAAAATAGGAATTACATTAAACATTCAGTTTTTCTTTTGACGATATTTCCATGAAATATAAGTAAAAACAAAATCCTTTAAATATACGCGGAAAGCTTAAGTCCTCCTCTATTCGACACCCTTTTAAAAATTGAAAATCGGCACAGAAACAACGCAGTAACAAATTTTTTTGTCCGTGAAGTCCCAAAAAATCGTTTTTATCGATAACTTCTGATTTTGCTGACGTATTGCATTTTTTTAAAATGGCAAAATGATCTACTTAACTAGACCTACAAGCCTCTTTGAGTCGTTTTTCATATTTGTGTAAAAATATGTTTATATTTTTGTAAAAATATGGAAGCATATAGGCCCAAACTGCCAGATTGGCCCTTTAAATTTTTAATTACTAGAACAATTGCTACGTAAAAAGAGCCAAACTGCACTATTTTGGCCTTTTTATCATTTTTCTTATAAATAAGAACGTTTAGATGATAATGGAGGTACTGAAATAGGTAGACCACTAAATTGCTCGAAGATACCGACCAATTATATAGTCGTAAACGTTATTTGCTTGCCGTATGATCTGTGTAAATCTTAGAAACATTATTTTAAACTGCAGATTGGCCCTTTTTACGCAACTGCGTCGATTTGAGTAGTTGATTAAATTACGAAATTAATTGAAACTAGTTTTAATTCGTGATCAAGTGCATTAATTAAAAATATTTTAGAAATAATTTTTTCTGTGTTTCACTTGAAACACAGAAAAAACTAAAATACGATTTCAAATACTACTACTGCAGATTCAATTAATTGTGTTGTTGAAGTTCCGCCTATGACGAAAATTGTATATTCATTTACTAAGATTCGAATTTTAAATTACTCAACATTTTTAATTTTTTTGAGAAAATTTTATTTTTGATCACATGAATAATTGATTCAATTATTAAATTAATTAAAAGCAATTTTAATTTTTGAAATCATTGTAGGGAGAGTTTTTTCTGTGCATAAACAACTATAGTTATTTCATATTAATACGATATGATTTTTAACCGACTTCAAAAAAGAGGAGAAAGGTCAATTCGTCATATACTATTTTTTTTAAATTTTTTTTAAGTATGTCTCCTCAAAACTCCACCATTTATGAACCAATTTTGGATTTTTTCTGTATTCAATGAGATGTACTTCCAGATTGGTAACGTTGAAAAGTGGGCAGGGTCACGCCCATACAAAGTAAATACACATTAGTTTTCAACAACTTTTACCCAACCGATTCATATGAAACTTTACACACACATAAAGCTTCTGTTTAAATACTATATCAGGATTAAAAAAGTGGGCTGTGCCACGCTCATGAAGATAAATATTATTCTTCAACAACTTCTACTAAACCGATGCTTATGAGACTTTGCATACACCTTTAGCTATCGTTACAATACAACATTATGTTTAGAAAAGTGGGCAGAGCCACGCCCATGAAAAGTGAATAATCATTTTAGCTACTTTTACTTAACCGATTCTTATGAAACTTTGCATACACATTTAGCTATCGTTACAATATAACATTGTGGCTAGAAAAGTGGGCAGCGCCACGCCCATGAAAAGTAAATATTCATTTTAACTACTTTTGCTTATCAGATTCTTATTGGACTTCGCACACACATTTAGTTCTCGTAAAAGTACATGATAAAATATTAGGGGCGGTGCCACGCCTATTTTGTAGTCGGTTTTTTGCAGGAATTATTTAATAAATCATCAAGTGGAGACATCAATTTGGTATTGACTCAATGTGATATAAGATTTAAGACTTTCTTTTCTTTAACTCTAATCTTCAGTGTATTCAGATTCTAACAATTTAAACATTTTTAAAACTAAAATTGTATTACGTGGTGTTTTGTGCATATTAAATTATTTTCTTAATACTACAAAATTGTTGATTATACAGCACAACAAAATTGGGGTTTTTTAATGTTGTTTTAATAAAAATAGCTAATTCTTATGTATTATTGTATCCTGATTATGACGGCATCATTAGTTTTTCCCTAGCAGCTCTAGTTTTAAACAGATAGAAATAGACCCATATATCATTTGCAAAATTTACCCCCCTTTTTGTATTATTCTCTTCATATTTCACAAATGGCCCTCCAGACTTTAAAATACTTTCTAGATTATTAATTTACACAAAATTATCTTTCATTTGGGTAAAGTCACTATTTAGGTTTCAACGAACCCCAAAGCACCTGAATGCTGACGAAGTACGTTGCGGCACAGAAAATATGTATTCCATTCTGCTGGTGTACACCTATAGTCCACAAACTCTGCTTTGGTACCGCCAAACAGAGACAACAATTGCAATTACCGATTGCAACTTGTTTAGTCATATTGATTAGTATATCAGGATATCTTACTGCTATTGTAAGGATATTAAAAATCGTATGTTTTTGGTTTAGTCCGTAAAAGTCTTTAAATATTTTGAAATTAAAGCAATTTATCCTTATAATAATATATTTTTTCTTTTGCGTCTAGAATGCTTTAAATTTTTCCTTCCTCACGCCGCCAACCTTATCAGGTCTCTCGACCTTAACAGGTCGATAAGGGTTAAGCCGAAATATTAACTTTCAACTCAAAATAATTTAGCTAATTTATAATAAAGAAATACAAAACATTAAAAAGTAATTTTCTTGAGAGATTATAGCAAAATACATTAACACTAATTATATTTTTCAATTGTAGAGTACAGGAGTAAAAAAATTACGTAAAAAGATTATTTATAGAGAATAACGTGCTATTTTAATCTTACTCAGATCACAGCAAAATTTATCAATCAACGTCTCCTATTTCAACATTAACTTCGGTTTCAGTTACATTCCAACTCGTACATATTCGAAAATATATTTGCGTACTTGCAAATATTTTGCATATAAATACATTTAATGTATCAAACCAAAATCAGTGTTTAAAGTACCACCATCTAGAAATCGTTTCTTTTGTTCCCACAGCATATTTTCATCATTAATATTCTTCAGGCTTTGCCATCCTTCCAATGCCATATAGAAAATTTCACTGGCAAGTAGTGCTTGCAGAGACAAGAACAACATAAATATTGTTATGGACGAGAAGACATTGAGAGTTTCATAAACTGTAGTGTTGCTAAATAATATCAGAAATTCACCAACATTTTGAAACCAATTTTGTATAAATGTTATTATCCATGGCACAAAACACATCCAATAGTATTTATACTGTACGCCCATCATTGATTGCTCGAAAGTTGCTAAAGAAGTCCCATAAATACCACAACCCACGCCTCCAGTGCCAGCACAACCACAGAAGTAACCAAATAAGGCGAGAGCCGAAAAGAAAACTGACTCAAATAGCACCATCGGCGAATGATGATGCATGCGAATGATGCATGTTGACTGCTTTTCTAAGGAGAAAAATGATTTCGGCACCCAGCGTACATCGACATCAATGGCAGGATGTACAAGTGTAGACCAAAGCAAAAGTTGAAGGTATAGAAAAATGAGGACAATCGTTACCAGTTTTATAAATAAATTTTGTTGCGGTTTTGCTGACATGTTCTTCCGGTACAACGAGATTCAATAATTTGTTGCTGTTGTGTTTTGCTGTTCTTATTTTTATAGGTTTTTTTCCTCGTGTCCGTGTCCTTGTATGGATGCTGGTTGATGTTGTGGCAATCGTACTATAACACACCAACAATAAAATACAATAGTTATTTATTTATTATTATTTTGTTGTTGTTGTTGTGTGTGCTCGTTTCTGAGAAAGAATTTTAATGAAGAATAATGTTCTGCGACTATTTGATAGGATATTTATTTGTTTAATATTTTTTTTAATATAGTTTTGTAATATTTATTTTGTTGGTTTTTCAGTTGTTTTGATAAAAAAAAAATTTTTTTTTGAAAACTAGGTATGGTTTAAGGCAAAGTATATTAATGTTCGGAATCGGGTACGCGTCTTTTGTCGTTACGGAGTTTAATTTTCGACTGTCTACCGTATTAGTGTCTACCTTTCATATTTGTAACATTCAATTGTCAATAATTTAAAATACTTAATAAAACTGTTAATGTTAATGACCCTACTTCATAAGATAACTTCATTTAAACGATGAAATAATTTCATATGGCCAATAAAGAAATTAAATAATATAACTTGACCCTTATACGCATACTGTACCAAACATGCTGCAACACGTAATCGTAGTCTGATAATTTTAGTTCAACCGGTGTTTTCCTGGCTTAAAATTATAGCGGACCATACAACTCGCAAATAAATATAGTTTTAGATCTCTGACCTTCTATTTGAGCTATCATTAAGTTTCCAAAATTGATGGATGCTTTTTGTACTACAAAAAAAAAATAATAATAAATGAATAAAAAGTGACTTACGACTGTCCAAAAAATAAATATTGCATTAATTATTCTCGTTAAGATAAGTATTGGTGAACATATTGGGCTTTCTAAATTGATTATTAGGCTAAGGTTTGTAACGTTATATTCAGAAAGAATTGGGCATGATTAATATTCCAAGGAACAAGGGAAAAATTAACATCAACTTAATTTTTCAACGTACACAGCAGAACAGAGTAGCGCCACTTTCGGAAGCCGCTCTGTAATGCTGTGTACGTTCAAAAATTAAGTTGATGTTAATTTTTCCTTTGTTCCTTGGAATATTAATCATGCCCAATTCTTTCTGAATATAACGTTACGAACCTTAGCCTAATAATCAATTTAGATTCACAAAGCAAATACGTTCGAAATAATCATATTGGGCTTTATTTGAGCTAATTATGATCAATTTGTTTCCATGAAAACTTTTCCGAGAAAAATGAATGTCAAATTCGTGTTAAGAATAAGTTTTTACACTAAAGTAATTTGATCTCCATTCAGAGGGCTGACCTCATGCATTAGTCCTTATTAAGTAATTTCATTAAAATATTAAATAATTTCATTAAAATAAATAAATAATTTCATTAATATAATGAAATAATTTAAAAAAATAAAATATTTTCATTAAAATAATGAAATAACTTCATTAATGTAATAAAATAATTTTATTAATATAATAAAACAATTTTATTTCAATAGTAAAATGATTTTATTGAAATTAAGATATAATTTCATTATAATAATGAAATGATTTTATTACAATAATTAAATAATTTCATTAAAGCAAATAAAATGATTTCATTATTTTAGCGAAATTATTACACTGGATCAATGATATTATTATTTCATACAGGTAGTGAATTTTTAATTAAAATAAGTTTAACGAATTTTGTTTCATTAATTCACTGAAGCGTGACGTTTGTTGAGTGTGATGAAGTATAAATATTGAAAAGTATGGGTGACAATGCTCTTCCTTCTGGCACGCCCATATTTATATTGCGGTAACTTGATTTTTGGCTTCCGAACTCCACGAACGTGTGCCTTCCATTGAGGTTGTTGGTTGTTGGTAGCTTCATATCGTTGGCAAGACTAGAGCTCATAATGTCATTAATCACTAGCGAGCGATCAATGCAGTCACTATTGTACGTTAGCAGGGTCCGGGCTGCTTGAGACTACTGGCGATCTGTCTAAGACCAGCATACTATAATTGAATATATGGCTCAAAAGAGCCATACATATGGTTAAAAATAACCATATATGGTTCCAAATAACAATATATATGGTTGAAATAATCATATATTTGTTGTCTTCTAAATCATATTTTGATTAAAAAATTGGCAGCAAAAAATCTATTTTTTTAACTAAAAACAGGAATACATATTTTTTAACTAGTCCGTTTATTAAATGTGATATAAGAAAAAAATTTTTCCATTTTATACTTATTTCCACACTAATATTTGTTTACACGTGTTCTATTTATTGATTTTTAGCATTTATCTGTTTTGTTATTTTCATTTTATATATTTGCTTTTTATTTTTTTAAACGAAGCGCAAACAAAAACAAACCAACAAACAGCTTACAAGTAAATAAAAAAAAAGCTGACAAAAAAGCATTCAACCAAGGGTGAGAATAGAAACTTTTTTGGAAGCAGACACCAAAATCTGTTTATAACCATAGCTTGATTGAAATCAACCAGCTTTAATATATTATGGTTCTCGTTATATTTTACTGTTTTAGAATCATACTTTAGTTTCATTTTTAAGTATACTATGGTTGTAGTCAGATTTTTTTAACAATATATATTATTAAATGCAATCATGTTTCAATTCATACGAATGATCATAATGTCATGATTAAATGTAAACATGAGTTTATTTGTCGTAATCTAATTAAGATTCACAATCCATCAAAACAATAACAACTTATTTGCCACAACTACAAACTATATCGGGAAACATGACATTGTTGACGCAATTATGCCACAGCCATATCTTTTCTCTGTGTACAAGTTCAATGTCTTCATGGTGCTATGGGCTTCCCTAAGACCATGATGGTGTGTGGTTAGTGGGAAATGCTCTTTCAGAGATGGCAAGAGCAGTGCTTCCAAAACTTTAGATACAGGTGATAAGGGGGAGATGGGGCGGTAGGAATCTCCTTGGTTAATGGGTTTGTCTGGTTTTGGAATCGCGATGATCCTTGCGAAATTCCAGATATCTGGAATCACATGCTGCCGGATTGAGTTCTAGAATTCGCATGAGTAAAAGCAGAGCTCGTGTGCCAAGTATTTTAAACATTAGAATGGACAAGTCATCAGAATATGTTCGCAGCTTCAGTGGGGGTAAAGGAGTGGGACTCACAGTAGCACTTCAGACCCTTTCTCTCCGTATTATATGCCTTTTGGAGCGGTTGGGCGAGCTGGGGTTTTCGACAAACTGTCGGCCGAACATATTAGCACATTTTTTAGCATCTGTATACTGCGTGTTACTGAAGCCGATATCAGCGAGAGTTTTCTGATTTTTCGACCCTGATAAATTTTTTATAGTTGACCATAGCATTTTTTAGTCTAAAGAACAAGTTTTGAGATGGGCTAACTATTTGGCTGAGTTAATAAATTTCGAAGCAGTTTTAAGACATAAACGCTTTAATTTATTAAATTAATCTGCTCAGCAAATTCAAAGATATCGTGGAGCTTGTGACAAAAAAAATTTTATAAAATTTTTTTTCCGCACGTTCGTAAGAAATAAAAAAATAAAAAAAATATTCCGTTATTTTTCTTTGATCATCTTATATATAAATAGGCCACACACTATTTTGTTGTACACTTTTAAGTATCCTATTGTCCGCTAATATTGGTGAAACATATATGGTTAAAAAGATATTTTTCTGTAGATGTGCAGAATATATTTCTTTGCCTAAAAAAACTGGTTCCAAACAAACTCGGTTACATGACAAGTGGTCGAATTTCGAGCGGGGTCCTAGTATAGATAAATGTTCTGCAAACAAAACAAGCCATATTTTATTAAAATCGATCTAAAACTTTTAATATTATTCGCAACAAAGTGAGGGAACTCAATTGATAAAAGGAACGATTTTCATACAAACAGTGAAATAGTTTCATAAAACTTTAATATATTATTTAACAAGTAAAATATTAATTTGGGAAAAAGCACATTGCAAAATTAAAATTTAAGTAAAATCTTAATTTGTGAGTATTGTATGGAAATAGCAAATTTTTGTCAATTGAGTTCCCTCACTTAATTGTGAATAAAATGAAAAGTTGTTACACGATTTTAGTAAGGTATGGCGTGTTTTGTTGCAAACTTCACTGGCAACATTTTTGTTTAAAAAAAAATTTTTTTTTGAGAAATTATTATTTTTGAAGCTATGAAGCAAAACTAATACAAAATTTTTTGGTGTTTCCTAAATTTGTGCGGGCTGGCGGCACGCCTTACCCCCAGCCGATGGATCTGCAACTTTGACAGGATAAAACTGGGAGAAATCTAACTTTTTAATATTAAGGGGCACCCCAATGTACATACTTAATTTTTACTTTTCTATAAATCATAGTCAAAACGTTATATTCAGCGCTTTATTGATATGTTTGCTTTTTAGAGCAATTTTAAAGTTATACATACATATTTACAAGCTATTTTGTCAATAGTCGCAAGAAGTAAAGTTTCGCCAAATATAATTTTTAGAGCAATCTTTTTATTCAATGTAATTTAATCTTTACTTTCATGAAGTAAACAATCATTATTTAGAATTCTTTGCAACATAGTCTCGTATGAATCTTAATATTAGGGTTTTATCCCGAAGCTTCTCGTCCCGGGAAAATCCGTTATTTTCGTTTTCCGCTGGAATTCCCGTGACTAAAAATCTATTTATATACATAATATATTAAGTAAAGTGCGATTTTGGCTCGCACACGAAGCGTTCCGTACGAATACACATGTGTATATCCCTCTTCGTTTTTGCCCCTTTTTTTCATTTTGGCAGTTTTTTCGTTGTGCTTTTTGTTTAATTTTAGTTTTTTTTTATTATTTAACTATTTTTCGTTGTGTTTGGCGATTTTTTCAGTTTGGGCGCTTCTTTAATTTTCGTAATTTTTTCTGGTTATTTTTAATTTTTTGCAATTTTTTTGTTTTTCCGATTTTTTTAGTTATGCCGATTTTTTTTTGGTTTCGGCGCTTTGTTTGGTTTTGGCGCTTTTTTCACTTTTTTCACTTTTTTACGATATTTTTAGTTTTAGCGATTCATTTAAGTTGTAACGATTTTTTTCAGTTTTGGCGCTTTTTTCGGTTTTGGGGATTTTTGTCAGTTTTTGATGATTTTTTTAGTTTTAGCAATTTATTTTTGGTTATGACACTATTTTTCATTCTGGCGAATTCATCGTTTTTTTGCGATTTTTGGTTTTTTGAATTTTTTTTTTGTTTTTTGCCGATTTTTTTAGTCTTGGCGATTTTTTAGGTTCTATTTTTTTCTTTTAACGTTTTTTCGCTTTTTGACGATATATTTAGTTTTAGCGATCTTTTTATGTTGTAGTTCTTTTTTTCGTTTTGACGACTTTTTCGTTTTTTTGCATTTTTTAGTTTTTTGGCGATATTTTTAGTTTTGGTGATATATTGCGTTTGAAGGTTTTTTTTTTGAATTTGGTGCTTTTTTCCTTTAAGCGCTTTTTACAATTTCGCGTTTTTTTCGTTTTGACATTTTTTAATTTTTAATTTTTTTAGTTTTAGCGTTTTTTTAAATTTCAAGATTTTACCTCTTACGGTTTCCAAGATACAGCAAATTGTCTAAATTACATAGTAAAAATTACATCAACTGATAGAATACCCTTTCATTTTTATTGTTTTAAATATCGGTGTTAATTGGTGTGGTATATTCTACAGACTACACCAATTTACACTAACTTTGAAAATTTAAAGTGTCTGTATATAAGTGTCTGCATATTATATTAGTATTTCAACATTTTTCGTTGCTCGCTTCAGAACACCCCTTAATTTTTAACTGTATTTGTTGTTGTAGCGGCCAAAGTTCTACATATTCTGTGAAAATTTTAGGTCCGTAGCTCTTACGGTTCTTGAGAAAACAGCCTGTGAGAGTCAAAAAAATATTTCTTATAATTAAAGGCATAAGACTGCAACATATATCCTATACAACTTTTTAATCGCCTTTTTTATGACTTCCGCCGAATGTTTTGATTTCATTTCATCCGTGATTTTGCTAATGATTTGTATGTTCACTTTTTGTTCGGTCTAAAAATAGTTGTTAAATACAAAGTTTCCTTAAACTTTTGATAAAAATATTGTTTTTTTTAAAGAAGTTACTTTGATATTACTTCTCATAGCTTTAGAAACGGCTATGTTTGTAGAATAATTTTAAAATGTAGCTCAATTTAAAATAAACAATGAATCAATGATTCATTTTGCTCATATAAAAATCAATGGATTCCGGAAATTGACATTTTTAGTAAATATATTATTACGTTCTTTAATTCCCGGGGATTTCCAAGATCCCGGGAATTTCTTTTCTATTTTCCGCTCTCCCGGGAAACAAAAAAGTCGGGGAATAAAAAAACCCTACTTAATATACAATTGAAGTAAAATTATCTTACAATATGTATGAAAAAAATTTAAGTGCAATATCTCGGTAAACCACATGAAAGCAGAAATTGGTTTTATGTGCTCATCCTCTTACTAGATACCTCAGCTTTGCATCTTAGAGAAATTTTTGGATAAATTATAATATTTTGCAAATAATTATGCTGCGCATTTAAAGTAGAAAACGATAAAAACTGTACAATTTTAAATTATTTTAAGCTTAAAAGCCGATTTATTCAATATTTTATATTTCTGGCTTACCGAATTATTGCACTAAGCCTATAAATTTATTTCCTTATTATAAGCAATATGATAATAATTCGGACATAGCACAGGACTGGCGACAACATTCATCAGCCACACCGTCAAAGCGGGGACGGTGAGTTTCTGCCATTAATCTATTGTGATCAGTATAAATTCTACCCATAAATAATGAAGAATATAGCAAAGGTTGAATGCCATTTTCAACACCACTTTCATTTGAATCAATTAATGGAACTGTTTTGTAAAAATAAAATAAACATTAAAATATATTGTTAATATTTATTTCATTTTATTGCACAGTTAACTTACCAGACTTTTTAGCATTGAGATTCTTTGCATTAAAGCCGTGAACACAGACCATATCTAGAAATTGACTAAGCGATTTTCCACATAAGCGTACATTAGCTGAAGTGAAATCACTGACAATGAAAAGCAAAAAAATTCCACAGGAAATGTATTTAATAAAATTCATAATAAGCGTCAAAAATAAAAATATATGCGGTAATCCTGTATCGATCTGGGGCTAATACCAAATCTTAATGATGCCTGTACCAGTGAGACTTATTATTTATAGTAGATATTTTAATTTATTTGTTTAGGAAAGCAGAAGCATTCACATAAAGAAACATGATATGTGTACATATGTATGTATATATGGGATGCGTAAAATGTATAAACTTTATTATTAGCATATGCGTCATTAACAATAAAGACTTGTTGCATATTTATAAGATAAATAATTGCAATTTATTACATATATATAAACATAATTGATTCTCAAAACACATATCGCTGGTTAAGTGCAACATAGCAATACAACAACTAAGGACGTTTTGATATGACTTTTATTATTTTTAGTATTTATTTTAATCGACTTTTCAATTGTTCGATTAATTAATTAATCGAAATTGAGGTTCTTAAATTACTCGAACAATCGAGTAAAGCTTTTATTTCGTTCGAGTTATTCGAGTAAATTTTTCGTTTAAAAATTATTCCAGTTAATCGAAAACCTCTTGAGTTTACTCGGTTTTTTTCTAATTTTTGTCCAGAAAAATTTTAAAAATCAAGTTTTATTGCCGTGTTATATATTTTATTAATGAAAACTGTTGATCATATAAAATAATATGCTATTTAAGTGCATCGCTTTGAGAAGTTTTTGCTTTGGGAAAAATTTTATGATCATATATTGGGTCCTACTTTATGCAGGGTAATTCATTAAATAACTCTACCTTGCAAATTTTTACTTTTGAAATGTTTAAAGTTTGTGTTGCATTTTTTTTAGGTCATTAGGATAAGCTGAACGTGAAAAAAAATTTTTTTTTCATAATATTTTTGTTTTTCGATGTCTGCTTCTTTTTAAAGCTCCTATCCATCGTGAAAGGAAAGTTTGAATAAAATAATCCCCCTTATTCCGTACACAGAAAAAATTATCACCAAAAAATTTCAAACAAAAGTTTGTTTAAAAATAAATTTAATTTTCAGTAAATGTTCTGTACATAATCTATGAATATTTTGTTTGACTATTATTTAGGACGCAAGCACCAACTACAACAAGAAAAACTGTGTAGTAAAACACAACCGCGATGACGACATACACACAAGTAATAACAACAACAATGATAGCAAAAGGTATGCGATTGTACCAAGTTTGTTTACTGAAGATTTTTAAGTGAATAAATTCTTTAATGTCGCTGCGTTAATTCTCATTCATTCTTTTAGAGTCTTTAGATAAACATTCAGACTTGAACACATTTAACAAAGTGAAATTTCATAAATTCTTATTGGATGATGATGCTGACCCATAAAAAAATTGTATTTGATATATTACAAAAAATCCAGTAAATATTTTTGTTAAATATTTGTTAGTATTTTTAGACTAATTGTTTTATAAATTTTGACATAAATATTGTTGGATATTTTTCAGAAAATCCGGTAAATCTGATTGTTTCATTTAGTAAATTGTTTTGTTTACAATTTGTAAATATTTTTTGAAAAAATGTTTTATAGATTTAAACAATTTGTTGATTGAAAAATACACGTTTTTTCAATGAAATTGTTGAGATATTTTTGTCTATGTTTACAAATTTGCTTGTAGGTCCGTTCATAGACAAAATGTGTGCTATTTCATTGAATTCCTTTACAAAAAATTAATTCAAAAAATTTTAAATTTTTACTCGTCATCGAACACGATTTACTATTACTAACAGCCACTTACTCTAAGACATAGAAACTGGGTAGATACTGTTAATAATACTAAATTTTTGTCGACAGCGAGTAGACAAGTACCAATTTTTTTGGTATTGTTCCGACGTAATGTCGACAAATAGTTACGGAATAAGGGGGAATATCTAGTTTTAAAGGCTTTTAAATTACGCGTGCAATAGTCGCATGTTTGCTGCGATCAAATAAAAATTGACTGAGTTGCAGTGGATCGAAGCTAAAATTTAATGAAATGTTTATGATATCTGGAATGCTATGATAGCAAAAGCCGTCAAATTTGGTATGAGTTCATTATAAGAGAAGATACGTAGATAGATAAAAAATTAGCTAGGTAGGTGCATGGGAAGGGGTACTCCTCATACAAAGTATTTAGTTATAAGGTGCTATTACGAGGCTGCTCTGAAGATTTTATTATAACTTGAGAAAGAATCATCTAATTTTGTTAAAAGCTAATTTAAATACTAATAAAAATTTTTGCCTAACAACGCACTATTTGTTGATAAACACACATACATAATAATACCTAGGCCAAAAATAAGAAGGTACATAATCGAGAATCTCTTGAATTTTGTACGGCTAGCATATTGTTTATTTATATGAAACTAGCTACAACCCGTGTCAATTATATTATATGTTTATTTAGAGATAAATGTGAAGCAAGACAAAGAAAAAAGTGAATATCAATAACTATCAAATGAAATACAGCTCTAAGAGTGACCGTATGAATTGATTAAAAGTAGATGATATTCAACTCTCGACTACAAACCACTGACTTTGGTCAAGTGGTCAAGCGGAAAGGAATTCTGAAGAGATTAGCAGGAGCTATGGAAATGTCAGTGCAACACTCCGTGCAGTCAAACATTTCTTTTATCAATATGCTGAACATTTATCTCTAAATAAAAATATAATTTAATTGAAAAGTTAAAACCGAACTCAAGCCAAAATAATTAAATTTCTTTGGATATAAACTCATACAGTTCGACTAAACTCATAACTTAATCGTTCTCAATATCTCAAAATTTTAAGGCTAGTTTAAAATTGATAAACAGTGTGAAGATAATCTTAGCCCCATTTATTTTTTTTATTTAATAGCATTCCTTTTTCTATAATTGTTGTTGTTGTTATTTGTGTGAATGTCGTCATCGGGGTTGTTTTAAATAAAAGTCAAACAAACAATTCACATATTATGTACAGAACATTTACTGAAAATTAAATTTATTTTTATACAAACGCTTTTTTTTACAATTTTTGGTGATAATTTTTTCTGTATAGGAAACTATTTGGTGCTACATCCATAATTTTATTTTAATTTTAAAATAGTAAATCTCGAGAACTAAAGTAAATTTAAAAAAATAATAGGTTATACTCAGTTCTATGTGAGTTTAAATTGAGTGAGAAACCCCAGGCCACAAAATTTATGTTGACTTGTGTTATAGGCATTGATCTCGCTAAGTCTTTTCATAGTAAATTGTCGTAAAGAGTTTAATTGAAAGGAGTAAAAGTTTTACACTAGTCACGCCTAATATGTAATAATTCAAAGTATTTATTTAAATTATTTCGTATATTTGTTGTAATTTGTATATATTTTTAGATAATAATCAAATAATGTTGCTCTCACTTTTTTTCAAGTTGGGCGAAATAAAAATATCTATGTCAAGAGT
Organism: Panzeria rudis; assembly: GCA_956483635.1. NCBI lineage: Eukaryota > Metazoa > Arthropoda > Insecta > Diptera > Tachinidae > Panzeria > Panzeria rudis. The sequence goes on from OY101448.1 coordinate 157,867,064, forward strand.
AATACGTAACTGAATATGTAATAAGATATTATGTTGTACATATTTATGAATTCTTTCAATATAAATTTGTATATTGTAACTATACGTAGTATTACCGGTAATTAAATTTTTTTTATATTGTTTTCTTCATAATTTTGTAAAGTAATTTTATGCATTAGTTGTTTTATATTGTACAATGTACAGGCTTTATATGAATTATTGTACATGCTTTATATATGAAGTACTAAATTTATGAATGTGTGGATGTATGTTGTACAGTGTAAAGGTAAACAAGCGGAAACGGAAGTGCGCTAACAAGAACCATGATTGCAAAAGTATTTTGTGCATACATACAGTACGCCTAAGTGTGTAATTATTTCCGTTCGTTTGTAATTTCGTATTCTTATTTTTCAAATCATATTTGATGATGACTGCGTTTGTTTTTTGAATGTAGTTGTTTTTACTAACGTGCGTATTGTATGTGCAAGTGGTGGGCGTTTTGTGCGACTATGTTATTATAAAAAGTACAAATTAATAAAATTATTCTTCTTTTTTGGTTAAAGCTAACAGGATATGAACCATTAAAGTAAGATTTTTATTTTTGTAAAAGCTACTTCTAATTACCGGAAATAGAATATACTAAAGTAAATTCTCTTTAGTTGAACAGGGTTTTTTTTTGCTTTTACTATTTATCCATATTTTTTTTATTCCTCGTAGCTAAATTACTCAATTTATTTTGTTATAATACTTTCATTTTATATGTTTGAATTGTTGTTTCTGAAAAAAATGAGGAATAAACCTAATGTGGGACTATTTATTAAAATTTATTTAGCGAAAATTTATAGAAAATTTATGGGCTTCAATATTTTGAAAAATTTATGTTATTCTAGCCACGTTCTGTTAGTGGTAATAAATAAATAACTTGTCCTTCTACAACTTTTAACTAACACCAGACCTCACCAAATGACATACTAACAAACAAAAAGACAAACAGTCAAGCATACAAATACATGCACATTTATTTTGCCTTTCATTCAAACAACCACACATCTGTCTTCCATACAGTGACACATATTGCAAAACTATGTTAAAGGAATTATATGTTTTTTTTTAATATTTAAAATTTGTTACCGAATGTCGATATGTACTTAAGTAATTTGGCAAAAGGTATACAGCACACTAGAGTTTGCTCGCACGATATATTGCTTCTTTATTGTAATGTAGACATATCTCCAAAAAAGTTAAACTTGGAAAAATTCGTTTAATAGAGTTTTACTGGGTATAACATCGGTTAGGATTAAGTTATGTTTCTGAAATTGTTTTTATGTAAGGAAAATAATAAAGACCACGTTTTCTTCAGTAACCTTAAAAATTGTTGATTTTTTTGAGATATTACCATGCTGAATCAAAGGACAGATATATATGTAATCAACAAAAAATATTGGTGTCTATTCGGGAATACGCGTCGACTAAGTGAAAAATACATGGCAAACAAAACAAAACTGCATAAATTGTTTTTGTTTATCATACAAAATTTACTGGTTTTAAAAGGGAGAGATACGCGTTAAAATTCTCACGTTTATTTGATTTTAGAAATGTATAGAAAACAAAAACAATTTGTGAAATTTTGTTTTTGTTATCATGTATTTTTTCACTACTGCGACGCGTTTTCCCGAATAGACACCATTATGTTTCTGGACGCAGTAAAAAAATTCCATGCCTTCGAAATGTGACGTTTTGAAGCATTTCGGAGGAACCACAAATTTCATTTAAAAATCATCAAAAACAAGGTTAATTTAAAAATTTTCATTAGTGATTGTTCTTCAAATGTGTTTCATGTTAATTCAACATGATTTTACAATAACCTTCAAAGAAATTATTTTCTTTTGAAATATGTAACTATACTTCATGTTGATTTAATATTCCAGTACAGTTAAATCGAAATGAAGTTGATACCGAAATAACACAAAAAATCATGTTGAATCAAAGTTATTTAAAGGTGAAACAAGGTGAGTTTAATAATATGAAGAATCATATTGAATCAAAGTTATTTCAAGTTCAGACCGCATGAATTTGATATTGAAACAGCACGAAGAGTCATGTTGTATCAAAGTTATTTCAAGTTGAAACAACACGAATTTTATGTAGCTATTTTATTGAATATTTTACTTACGTGATAAGTATTCGTATAGGCAACAGAAAAATGTGTATTGTAGTTGGCTGCCCAAGCCAAGATTTGAACTCGGACCAATGGCTTGCTTGCTCACTTTACTTTAGATATATCCTAAATAAATACCATTATATCATGAAGTTAATTTTAATTCAACATGATTTAATTGATGACTGAATATAAAAACTGTTTGAAAATAATGCTATAGTCATCTTGAATTAAAATTAAATGTGACGTTGATAACAATGTTATTTTAAAAGTGAAAAACATTAAATATAAGAGATTCAAGCTTAGATTAATTATTGCTCGTTTAAAATTAATACGATACAATGGTAATTTTAAATTAGCAGTAGAAAAATTTTGCTGGTATTGCTAACTTTGTCGGTCATTTGTAGGCTATTTATATTTATATACAACACGAACATCAAAATAACCAGCCACAACTCACACAATTGCGCACAACAATGAATTGCAGCTATGAACACAGCATATAAACACCATCACACTTAAACAACAAATTATTTCCCATAAATTTAATATGATTATTAATCAAAATTATGATATGCTGATTTTACATGGGTGTTTTATTTTATCGGCCATGTCACAGAGTTCAATTCCGTTCGGAAACAGAATTCAATCCACCGCAAGATGTCAGGCCCAGCTGGAGCATACGCCAGCATAATAGCGCCGCCAACAGTCTGGACAAACCTGACTAATTTACGTATTTTAGTTTTCTTTTTTAGACACCTGCTGCTACAAAAATGGGGTAGGTTGAATTCCGTTTCCGAACGGAATTGAACTCTGTGACATGGCCGTATGTGTATTGTTTAATTTTCGAAGTTGCAGGCCTCTTTCATTTATTCAAAACAAATCCAAATCCATTGTTTTTGGGCAATATAAACCAAATCTAGTTCAATCTGAGTATAAAGCTATGTACTTTAGTATATATACTCATTTTGAATGTTAATATAATATATTTTCTTATCCCTCTAGGTTAAGAGTAAATTCGTGATGAGCACATGAAGTATAATATCACAAAACTCCGATGAAATAATAAGAAATTTATAAGCAAAATGAGATCACTGGTTTTATTTCTCATACAAAATTGGTTTAGTTCAAATTGTAGTGCAACAAAAATATCTTCGACCAAAGAAAATTTTCGAGAAAACCTCTACACTATGAGCAGAATACTCTGTAAAAGAACTTCCGGTCTAAACATATGCCACATTAATGCTAAGAGCCTAAATAAGAAAATTGATTTCTGTTTTGTGTTTCTGAAACATGGTTTCGTATCGACGTTCATGATAACACCTATAAACTGAGAGGATATCGTATATTTCGAAGCGATAGGTTTTCAAATGCTCAAAAACTGGAATATTTGATCCTTGAAATATTTAACAACCATAAAAAACTGGGTATAATATGCAGGCCAAATATAATAATAAAATTCCAGCCTTTGTTGGCTAAATTATCTACACTCACTCTTGGCTATACGGATGTTCTTTTTAACTAGCGATTCGAAATCGATTGGATGACTTTTTCTCCCCTCCTTGCGTCTACGCACTATTTTTTTTAACCAAATGATGAAATGAATAATAAGAAACAGCTGATAAGGGTGTTTCTTAACAATGGAAGATATCTACACTAGAAAGGCAACAAGGATTATAACTAAAATATTTCTTTAGTAATTTATCAACTAAGTTACCACAGTGCCTAGCCTGTTTATAAACTTTCGCCGATAGCAAAACATCTGTAAGTATGTGAATTTGCTCTGTTTTTCGTATGTTTTTTTATCGGTTTGATTGCAACTAGAGTATTCAGTTATTCCACTTTTAATTTTGTTCGGATACGACACTAATCGGTTCTAGGATTTGAATTCCTGCTTGATTAATCAAAAGAGTGGGGAATATTATTCGAGTTACCTACTGTCAAAAATCTTGAAATCGCTTACGGGGATATTTGGTTCATTAGTTTCATTATATTAATAGTAATTGTGATAGAAAATCAGAGACAGACATATGGAAAAGGATCATAAAAAATAAGCAACCAGAATGTGGAAGTGCATACCTTTTGTATGAAAAAAAAACATCAAAATCGGTTTATAAATGTCGTTGTTCTGAGGTATTAAACATTAAAAAGGCTACAAGCCTTCCCTCCTTTGCTTGCAAAAATCCGACCACAAAATAGGTGTGTTTCATAAGAATCAGCTTAGTAGAAGTACTTAAGAAATAATATTTACCTTGCATGGGCGTGAGACTGCCCACTTTTTCAATCATGATATAGTTTTCAAATAGAAGCTTAATGTGTATACAAAGTTTCATAGGAATGGGATGAGTATAAGTATAGCAGTTGAAAAAGAATGAGTATTTACTACTTTGTATGGCCGTGAGCCTGCCTAATTTTCAGTAGGGCCAATCTGCAATTGCATCGTTTAAATAAAGAAAAAATCAAAATCGGTATATAAAAAGCATGTGGAATTGATAAACCTTTTCCAGTGTAAAGGAACCCTATTGTTTCCGCTATGCTGTCCGTCTGTCTGTCTGTCTGTCTGTCTGTCTGTCTGTCTGTCTGTCTGTCTGTCTGACTGTCTGTCTATCTATCTGTCCGTCTGTCTGTCACAGGCTGTTTTCTCGGGAATCGTAAGAGCTACGGACCTGAATTTTTCACAGATTATGCAAAACAGTTAAAAATTAAAGGATGTTCTAAAGCGAGCAACGAAAAATGTTTAAATACTAATATAATATACAGACACTTATATGTTTATAGACACTTTAAATTCTCAAAGTTCGTGTTTCTTGGTGGTGTAGTCTGTAGAATAGACTAGACCAATTAACATCGATGTTGAAAACAATAAAAATTAAAGGGTGTTCTATCAGTTAATGTAATTTTGACTATGTAATTTAGACAATTTGCTGTATCTTGGAAACCGTAAGAGGTAAAATCTTGAAATCTTAAAAAACGCTAAAACTAAAAAATTGCAAAATTAATGAAATGTCAAAACGAAAAATCGCCAAAATGAAAAAAATCGCTTAAAGAAAAAAGCACCAAAATTAAAAAAAAATCGCTGAAATGAAAAAAAGTTCAAAACTAAAAAGATCGCCAAAAAATCTAAAAAAACGCAAAAAACGAAAAAATCGTTAAACGAGAAAAGCACTAAAACTAAAAAAACGCTAAGACTAAAAATATCATCAAAAACGAAAAAAATGGAAAATAATTAAAAAAAATCACCAAAACGAAAGTAAAATGAAAAAGCGCTAAAACTAAAAAATCACCAAAAACCGATAAGAAATCCCCAAAACCGAAAATAACGCAGAAACTGAAAAAATCGCCGAAACTAAAATAAATCGCTAAATCTAAAAATATCGTCAAAAAGTAAAAAAAAAAACGTTAAAAAACGCAAAAATCAAAGAATGGCCAAAACAAGGAAAAATAACTTAAAAAATAAAATTAAATAAAAAGCACAACGAAAAAACTGCCAAAATGAAAAAAGGAGCAAAAAGGAAAATGATATACATATGTGTATTCGTACGGAACCCTTCGTGTGCGAGCCAAAGTCGCACTTTACTTAATTTATTTGAAGTGGATTTGAGGGTGCTGTAGGCTGAGTACAAGCCCTTAGGTATTGAGTTCAAGACAAGTTTCAGGCAAGCCAACAACATCATGCATTTTTCTCATGTGCATTGGTGTATTATTGTGTTGGTTGTTGTTGGACTATTAAAGTGATGATGGCATAGCACTGATCACCTTGGCAGTACCGGCAACGATTAATACTAGCATATCCTAATGCACTTCACAGCACCCTTCTTCGTCGGTATTGTAGCAGAACCGTCGGCGAAGTAAAAGAACTAATAAAATGGCTACACAGCTTAAACAACTCAATGCTTATACTTGACAGCAGAGGGGCTTGGCACACTGCTCTACAAAAGACCTATTGCGCGTCAGGGTTGTAAATGAATTAAGCTCTCTATCTTTCTCCCACTTCACCGTCTGTTCTTTCTACACTATCCCATTCCCAAAAAAGATAACACATTAATTAATTAACTAATAGGCATTAATTACCTGATTGTGTTACTTCTCTTTAAAAATAAATAAAATAAAATTAGAGTATAAGCAATTAATTTTAACCATTTAATCGATTTTCATTACAAACTTACATTTAATGATTTTTTTTGTTTTCTTTGTTTGTTTATGTAACTAAGAAAACTATCAAAGGCCAGGATTCACTTTATAGTTTTCGCCCCATTCAATGGATTCTGAAATAATTTTTTTTTAGATTTTTAACATTTAGCGTTACATTTACTTTCGCGGTTGTTCCGGGAGTGATCTTTGCGAAAAAAATACACCACAAAAAAAGATATAGGGTTTGAAAGTACTATACATCTACTCTCTAGGAATAAAAAATTGTAAGACACAATTAAAAGTTATGAGTACTTTTTCAATTTCGCCTTGAGTTCACATGGAAAAATACAAAAAAAAATTTGTGTCTTTCAAAATAATTCTTTACACACATTTATACATAAGCAAAAAGTAGGCTAACTCTTCTTTCAAATAAGACTTTTTTTTTAATATAAACGACCAACGATATCAAAAGTTATGTCAATTTCAAATATTTTTTTGGAGAAATATAGGACCTACCTAATACATTCTTCGAAAGAGGCAAAATTTTTTCAAAGAACACCAGACATTTTTAAAAATATTATGTTTTTTATATCGTTTTTACCATTCCGCAGCTGATAGCTTTTTTAACGTCCTAAAATTTATAGATAAATTATATTAAAAAAAAATTTTTTACGTAACAATCATTACATTTTTATACGAATTCAATATATTTATCAGAACACACACTTTATTTTGAAATCAATACAATTCAGATGTATAATCTTCGATGTATTTTAACATAATCTCCTTAGGTATTCACTAAAAATTTCAATTATATTAAAAAAATATGAATAACACTTTTTTTGGATACAAACCATGATTGATTCATGAAATGTTTTGCATTATAATACTATTTAACAAAGTTCACAAAACTTTTAAATATTTAGAAGTACAAACCTTCGGTGTTTTTTTTATGTTTGTTGTTAAGGGAATTTTAATAATTAAACTGAGCAAAGAAGCTTAATAAAAAAGCGTAACGCTCAATACACAAGATTACGAGACTACGGACAGCAACAATTTAAAAGAAAAAAACTATAAATTTAAATATCTTTCCAAAATTTAATGTGTAAAATAAGGGAATCAAATGCAAATATTCTAAAACCGTTATAAATTTAAAATCTCTTTTGAAAAAATTCATACTTTCTTAATGTGGATAATCAACAGCATGCATTACGGACACGCCATTTTGCTTTTTTTAGGGTATAAACAGTCTTTTCGGTCTTCGTTTTTAAAACTTATGCACTTTTATTAATAATTTATTAAATCATGCTAAAGCAATTTTCATTTTAAAATTTATGCGTTTATTTTTGAAATATTTTACTATACATTCAACGGTCACGAAAAAAGCATTTTAAATGTAATTTATTCGATCGAAAAACCCAAACTCATTAAATAATCGAACAACGATTAATCTATTGGGTACTCTAGTTTCAACATACATACTTACATATATTTTGTTTCGCCTCAATATTGGATGTAAATTTCAAACTCACATACAGACACATATTTTGAGGCATTTTTGTGAGTGTTTCTTTGTTTCTTTGCATGTACATGTGAATGTGTTCCAATATCAATGGATGTTTGTAGCTTATGTCAATAATAAATCAAACTAACTCACTGAATGGCACATAAACTATATACTATACACACAGTAAAAGGAGTGTATGAAGGTTTCGGCTACATAGTCAGAAAATAGCAGTGAGAGTGATGTTGAAAGCAAAATAGACAACCAAAAATTCATAAAAATTCCAAAAAAAAATAAATAAAAATTCTAAAAATTCGAAATGGGCTCATGTTGGTCAAATTAATGCCTTGCATTTTTAAAATTTATTGAAATGTTTACCACATGGCTATTTATTTCATTTATAGGCAACATACGACATACTTACGTGCATACATCTATCGAATATTGTAGATGATTGCTTTTTACATTAACTATGAGAAAATTTGTTTATGTATTATTCTATGCCAGGATTGATATACGATTGTACGACAGCATGTGTATTTTGTGTTCTTGTTGACAAACTGTCATTTCTTAAATTGACACTTAACTGTATGTGTCAATAGAATGAATGTTCAGCTTATAGTCTGTATGCATAGTAAAATATTTTGTACAAAAATTTACATTTTAAGCGAAAAATAAAAAAATATTAAAAATAGCTTAGCTAACTAAAAAGCAAAGAGTTTTTCATATTTAACTTAACTAGAAGAAACAAATGTAAGGATATTATTAGAGACACTATTACTAACATAGATCTACAAATTTGAAAGTTTTTCCAGTTTGAAAAAAACTCTAATGACTTTAAAGAGTTTAATACCCTTAATAAGACTGTGTTTTAAGTTTTTTCTATAACTTACAGATTGGTTTTTACCAGCAAAATATGCATAATAAATTAATATGATTTTTTATTTAATCAACGGTGTCGTACCCAGGAACAATTTTGATGGAAAAGTTGTGAGTTAAAATGCCCTTCACTACTACTACTTTGGCATTTTAACCATTTACTTTAATATGACGATGTCATTGCAGGAAATTACTTACCACTTTTGATTACAAATAACAAGTTATAAATTTCAATATTTAAAAGGCATTGAAAACACAAAACACAATAAAAATTAAATGTCTCTGCTAAGCATTAAACTCATGCCGTTTTCAGTTATTGTGTTCTTTTATGTCAAGTGTTTTACTCACTAGGCTACTGGACCACTATTTTGTTACGGGCTTAAAATTTATTTTCAAAAACACAATTAAAAAAGTGTATTTTGCTTCCCCAGGGGTTGAACTGTTTATCGTGTGTATAATAAACAATTGCACTACTATTCTGCCCATAAAATAATAAATTGCTTGGTTAATTATTACCCTACGGTAAATGGAACTGACACAAAACAAGTCACGTGACCGGTCCCCAGGTGGTAGGGACCAGTCCGAGTTCTAACACTTCCTATGAAGCGGACCAGCCACTTTTACATAGGAATGGCCTAGGATGGGGTTCATTGATACCTTGTATGCACCTTGTAATTTGTCTGTAAACTATCTTATGGAGTCCTAATCGTTGTAGAATAATATAGATTATATATAAATATTATTCCAAAATTCAGCTGTAATTATCGATTAATTAATTTATTTATTGTTGAAAATCCAAGTAGAAATTGTATTTTATTTTTAAGGTATGTCCTTGATGGGATTCGAACCGAAAACCTCCGGCATGAGAGGCTAGTACACTACCCAATCGACCACAGGGGAACTTATATTTCAATGTTACAAATACCAGTTAAGTTGGAGTTAATATCTGAATATAGTTACGGAACAGGTTCCTGAGTGGCATGGCAGTCTCATTAAAGGGAGACAATTAATATTATATAAATACTATGCGATAGGCGTTAGATCCAGGTGCGTCGAATTTGTTCAGTGTGTGTTTGTACTACAATAATATCCGGAGTACCAACTAAATTGACTGAAAATGGTTAATATGTGACCATTTACACAATATGTCTTTTTTCACCATTCACTCACTATTTCTTATTTTTGGTACCAGTCTCATTTTCTCAAGTCATAGGACGAGTACTTTTGGATCATTTGTCACCAAATTTTCTGCAGGGTAGTAAGTAATTGTTCAACTACTATAGAGTGACTCACACGGTATATAGTTTGTGGTTGTAAAGTATGTTGTTATGTAATGACAACTCATTACCAAGTTTTTGCTGGGTAGTTATTCACAAATTAAAATCAAAAAATAAATTTTTTCTATGCAACATTTAAAAAATATTCTATCCGAAAACTCATAAAAAAATGTATATTTGCAATAAATTTACATTTTACGAAAAACAATAGCTCAATTCACAACCTGTTGTAAGTATTGCAGATCGTAAAAATGTTGTAGGTAAATATCCTCATAAACATGCTTCTAAGCAAATGTTTATTTGGAAATTACTAATAACATATAAACGATCTACAACACATACAACAGGTTGTGAATTGGCCAAATATGTCCTTTATTATGAAGGTTACTTTGTTTTTTTATAGTGTAGGGTATGTATATACACTACTGTGTAAAGCTTTTTGCATAATCATTTTAAAAACAAATATTCTTTTTTTTTTGTTTTTTGATGAAGGTCAGTGTATCATTTACTTACTTTATGTTTACGCAATTCAAAAAATTTTTTATTACTTTAAAGCAATCCGATATTTTAAATGAAAACAGACTAAACAACATTTCTTTTTCGTTTGTCGATAAGAAGTGGTCATTATTGCTTACTTATAAGAATTGCTAAATAAACAAACTATTTTATTGAACATACAACACTGGCGCAGTTAGAAAAAATTTATCAGTAGACCTAAAAAATTTGATTAGTAGAAATAAGTTATTAAAGAGTGGCTTAAGTAAAAAAGAACTTCTCAATGTTAATATAAATATAAGAGAGAGAGCATACAAATAAATTATAAAGGTGTTCAAGCAAAGTGTTGGAAAAAATATGCAAATTTTAAAAAATTGGAAAAAAAATTATAAATTATTTTTTTCTTTTGGTGATATTTTCATGAAATATAAGTCAAAATAAATCTTTTAAATATACAGGGAAAGCTTAAGTGCTCCTCTATCGGACTACGTTTAAAAATTGAAAATCGGTACAGAAACAGTGCAGTGAATTTTTTCCGTGAAGTCCAAAAAATCACTTTTAGTCGAAACTTCCGATTTTTAAAAAGGCAACATAAAAACAAAAAAAAACTTTACTTTATTTTTTGTGTTTTGTTTTTAAACAAATTTTGGGATTATGACATCTTGTTGCGTGCAGTAGGACGCTACGTATACCATGAATGATTATGCTCATTTGCTTTTAAGTCCAGAGTGTTACATAGGCTGGCTTTAGTATAATATATTTCAGTTATGAGTGTAGTCGAAATGTATGAGTTTATATCCAAAGAAATTTAATTATTTTTGGCTTGAGTTCGGCTTTAATTTGTCAATTATATCATATTTTTATTTAGAGATAAATGTGAAGCATGTAGACAAAGAAAATTTCGACTGCGCGGAGGGTTGAACTGACGTTTCAATAGCTCCCGCTAATCTCATCAGAGCGCTTTACCGCTTAGACAACTCGACCAAAGTCAATGCAGAAAAAATTAAATTAAATCCCAAGCCAAATATAATTAAATTTCTTTGGCTATAAATCCATACAATTCGACTTAGTTCATAACTTAATTGTTAAACTCTAAAGGCACCTAGCAAAAAGGATGTACATGTTTAAATAAACTGAACAAACAAACATTCACACACACTATTACTTGTAATTATCAATGATAATTCATACTAGAATAGAGAAATAATAAAAAAGAAGCATATCACAAGACAAAAGAAAAAAGTGAAAATCAATAACTATCAAATATAATACAACTCTAAGACTGACAGTATTAATTGATTACAAGTAGATGATATTCAACTCTTGACTGCTAACCACCGACTTTGGTCAAGTGGTCTAAGCGGTAAATAGCTCTGATGAGATTAGCGGGAGCTATCGAAACGTCAGTTCAACCCTCCGCGCAGTCAAAATTTACTTTGTCTACATGCTTCACGTTTATCTCTATATAAAAATATAATTTAATTGAAAAATAAAATTAAAACCGAACTCAAGCCAAAAGTAATTAAATTTTTTTGGATATAAATGCTCATTTCACAAACACTTGTATGTGTCGTAGATTGTATGAATGTTGTTGGTAATTTCCACATAAACATGTTTATATACAAATGATTATTTGGAAATTATCAACAACATTTGTACAATCTACAACACATACAACAGGTTGTGAATTGGCAAAGTATATTTCCTATTATTTTCCAACATCTTCGATTATTGAAATACTATTATTTTTATTTTGGTATGTTGTGCGAACGTTCATCGCTAGACCTTTTTTTATATATAAGTAGAGGTGAATTGCTCTTATGTACATATACTGCTTTATTATTCTCTTATAAAAGTTTTTTCTGTTAACATAAACAATACTTTAACAAATATTGAAATCTTATTTCATGCCTTATGCAGCTTGTGTTTCTTAACGCTAAGGCAAAATAAGACATAAAACATTGAAGTACAGGAAACATTATTATACCAAAAATAAAAAAGAACTAAAATAACAATAGAAAATAGGAAATCTCATTAAAAGATGATATCTTTAGAAAAAATCATGTACCGTGCTTATGAGAAAATTTTATTGCTTACAAACTCACGTAGTACAATAAAAATAGCCATGACAAATACAGTCTTTTGCATTAACAAATACACAGCATACTTTTAAGTTGCATAAGATACCTGTGAATCCTTTCACCATGCAGTTTTTCCTTTTTATTTATTTTTTTTTTCTTGCACGGGTATAAAGTCATAAACATGTCCACGTACATTTTCTAAAAATGCAACACGTACCAATAAATACAATTTTAGCTTTTTTTTCTTAGTCTTTATGTAACGGTCCAGAGCTTGGCAATGTTTTAAGAACACGTGGAGAAAAAATTCTGTTTAACAAGATTAACAATTAAAATATTTGTGGTAATTGCAATTCTAAACAACTAAGAAGAGAACATAAAATTAATTAATATTGTTTTCACTGCGGACCATATTTGTGTAGGGCTACAAAAGTCGTGAAATTTTATTTGGTAATAATAACACATCGGACAATATTCTAAGGAAACGGAGGCAAGTTAATTTATTTCAACCTGCACAGCAAAACATAACAGTGTTTTTTTTGAGGCAGCAACGCCTTTGAAATTATAGTGCGATTTCCAGCAAAATGTTGGAGTATAGGAGGGGTAGCCCGATACAAAGTAATTATTCATTTTTCTATATCTGAAGAACCATTAAGGCGGAAGTTCCTAAATTTGACGTAGATTAAACTGAGAAAAAATTGTGCTTTTAAACAAAAGAATTTCCCTGAGATTCATAAATTAAATAGAAAATTTTCGAATTATTAATCAAAAACTGTTAAAATTAGTACGCATTCAAGTTTGACGATGAATATCTTTTAAACGGTTAATTTAATCGACTAATCATATTAATGCATTTTTGTAGATCAGTAAATTTCCTATAAAATTATGAGTTGCGCCTATCATAATAATTTTTTGTTAACGAGTTATAAAATTCATAGCAAAATAAATCAGCCTGAAAATAGTCAATCTTCAACCTTTAATAACTTTAGAACGGTGAGTTTTACAAAAAAATTTGTATAATCCATTTTTTGTAGAGAATTCAATTTTATACAATTATATGAGCGAGATATTTTTTTTCCAAATAGTAAATACCGTGATATGAATTTTTCTTTCTAATAATAACGACAAAAGAAAAACCTGCGAGGCGGAGGATCTTCCTATTAAAATTAAGAGCTCATACTTGGAGAGGAAAAAACCTGAGGACACAGTATCACAGCAGCAAACTAATTAGAAAAATACTAGTTTTCTTCAAAACGAAAAAAAATAATTTCCAATTTGTAGCTCTGCGTTATCTAGATTTGGAAAATCTAACTTTTAAAAGGAAAAAAAGCAGTAGTCTATTGATTAAAACATTATTAAAAAATTTATTAAATTTTTATTTTACTTTGTTGCTATGGCTAACTTTATCTCTAAGTGTAAGTGAAAAAGTTCACTCTTTCTAATGGTCAGACAGTACTTTTTAAACAAACAGACTAAATAATGCAATTTTATTTTTATTTCTAAGTACAACTGCACATGATAGAAAACAAGTTAAAGCTGCTCTAACTGGTGATACAAACGTTGCTTATAGCACTAGTTATATTTTGAGCAAACCAACATATCTGATGTATCAAATAAATGAATGTACGTTCTATGTTCGAATGTCTGTTTAGAGCCGGAAATGATATAAGTTGTATAATGTTGAAGCTACATGACATGACGACACATGTAGACAACATTCGTCTAACTTTCTCGTAACATGCATCACTTGATGAATATGTGGAGGTGGATTGCGATAAATGTCATCATTATATATGTACGGTAATGGTTTTGCAGTAACAGATCAATTATTAAAAAGAAAAAAAAAGAAGTTTATGTTTGCCATGTAATGCTGATTATGCTTGCAATACAAAAGCTTTTATAAGGAAAATTATCGGTCATTAAAATTTACTGTGGTTTTTATGAGAACATTTTTATATAAGAGATTTTATTTTAATAAGCAAAATTGTACCACCTACGACTGTTTAAGTTTCAAATTAAAATTTCAAAATAACGCAGCTCCTTTTGTATGTGTGAGAAATTATCTTAAAGATAATGTGGAAGATAAACAAAAGTATCTTTGTCGGATTTCGGCGGATAATTTTACATTGTGAGCAAGGACTTATGTTATGAAAACCTGTTTTAAAGAACAATTAAGCTCTCACACAGAGCAATCACGGATCAACTGAAGTTTTAAACGATTTTAGTTTTCCTGGATATAAGGATAAAGCTGCAGGAGAAATTTTGTTAACATATCCTAGTGGGAGCAACGCTAAGCAATGTTTAGGAATAAACCACAGCAGTCTTAATGTATGTAGAAGAAGGTGAGGTACATTTGTAGCGTGGTATTTTAAAGTTGTGAAATCATTAGTAAAGCAATAGCCATAATTTTTATTATGAAGTATTCAGAAAGAAGAGCATAGAGATCATAGCAATTATTGTGGAATTTTTTCCCAATTAACAATTATATTACATAAATTATTTTATTCAACATAAATTATTTGTTAATAAACATTTTAATTAAATCAAAGAATATTTTTACTTACTTTAGAACAATGCTAATAACACAGAACAACACATAAAATTATATGTACGTATATAGAGAAAAACATAGTTGATGCAAACATAATCGAGGAGCAACATACTATGATTGAATATATGGTATAATAGCCATACATATGGTTCAAAATAACCATCATGCTTTGAAAATAGCCATATTATGGTTCAAAATAGCCATGCATATGGTTCAAAATAACCATATATATTGTACAAAATATCCATATTATGGTTTAAAATAACATAATAAATGTATATGGCTCAAAATAACCATATATATGGCTCTAAAAAACATATATATGTTGTTTTTTAATCATATTTGGGTAAAAAATTTACAGCAGTCAAAAGATTCTATTTTTTAGCTAAAATCAATAAAAAAAATGTTTAATTAAAATTTGAATCTGAAATAAAAAATAAAATTTTTCATTTTATGTATTAATTATATTCAAATTCATAATTGTTGACAATGTCTTATTTATTGTTCCCTTGTTCAGAGCAGCAGAACAGAGTAGCGCCACTATCGGCAGCCGCTACTTGTCAGGTGACTCTGTTGAATGTGATTTGAATTCTTATATATACAACTTTTTCGTCAAAATTTAATACCATCGGTTTATTTTTCTTTATTTCCATTTTTCTGATTTTTGTTCTACTCGTCAAGACAAACTCTTTTGGTTTGATTTTATACTTAAGTATATATGAATATGTAAACATGTGAAAAGCTCAAGCTAGTAGCTAATTGTTTATTAATATGATTATTTCGAACGTATTTGCTTTGTGAATCCAAATTGATTATTAGGATAAGGTTCATTTGTTAATAGATTTGAATGGCTTTTGGCTGTTTTTACTTCTGATATAAATAACTTTCTAATAATCGATAAAAATTAAAAATTTTTTTGGCCTGTTAATTTTTTTATGAGTTGTTGAAACGATTAAAGGTTATTTTGTAGGATATAGCCATTTTTTCGTTGCTAGCTTACGAATAGCTCCGAAAAAGCTCAAATATAAAATAAAATTATATTAAAGGTAATTTTATTCCATATATTCTGGTGGTTTATTTACTGAAATCGGACGAACCGTTCGCTTGTTATGATGAAATATATTAGCAATCCTGCCCAGTGTTCTTAGTACTAAGTATTTTTATACGAAAAACATATTGTATAATTACTATGAATATTTGTTTGTTTTGAAAAGCGTACATAAACACATTGTATAACATTAGAAATGTAGCTTTCTTTTTTGCGTTCTGAGAATAACAGGAAAGAAGTTAAAAAATTTTTTTATATTCTTCGAATTGCACACCCTACAATCGGAATATATCGAGCACGTAATAAATATATTCATGTAGCAGTCAAAAATGACAGCTTAAGAAAATAATATTATTTTAATATTTTATGGCACAAGACTTTATTTTTCCTAAATTTTGACTTTTTCAAAAAAATCAGCGCGTATAGCCACATTTATGAAAAGGCTCTCTTCAATTTTTGCCAGAACTATCTAAATTCTAAAACATTGTTTTTGGAATTTTCAAAATCTAACATAAAAATTTTTTATAGGCCCTTAAATACAAAAATATTTTTAAAATTTTAAATATTTTTAAGATATACGATTTTCGGTCATTGCTGAATATAGGCTACATGTCCAAAATACCAAATAATTGGCGCTAAACACATTGTCAATAGATTGCCTTGTGCGACATGTGATTAAAGAGTGAATTTGTTAAGCAATGTTTTTTTAAAAAATTAAAAATAATGAAGATACTTAAAAAAACGTGCCTAATCAGGTCAATTTCAAAGTATGGAATTTTTAGCCTTTTTCCGACTTCAAGAATGCAGATATTAAAAATTTTTTTCTTCAGTTTTACTTAGAGTATGCTGACTACTTATGTAAAATCCTGCTCTGAAGATGTTCAAAATTTCAGATAAATCCAATTACCAGTTTAGAAGCTCCTTTCCCAAAGTAGTTGGAAGGTATGCTTACAAAAACAATTTTGTTTCAAATATTTTCCCAATAATAATGTTTCGGGGGACATTTACTGCAAAGCACTGCGGAAAATAAATTTTTATTCAACTTTTAGGCCACGAAGAAAAGTTTCAAACATGCTTTCTTAGAAACAAACCAAGTGTCTTAAACAGACCATACATATACTCGTATGTGGTGTAGGGTCTTAAGTCGTATGTATAAAATGACGAATTTATCAGACTTATAAAGTACAAAATTTGCGTTTACAACAAGATTACAATTTCTTCATTCAAATGACGACGAGTCAGTCACTCACTAGCCTTGAGGTGAGTGTACAAATAGTATTTATATGCATAAAATAAAAAAGTACATTTTATGCATAAAAAATTGACAGCATTAATAACAAATATCATAAAGAAATAACTTTGTTACATTTATATGACATTCAAGGCACATAATATACCAACACTCATAAATATAACGCACAAGAATGATTGATGGATAAGTAAAAGAATAAAATAAAACTCTCGCGCTAAAAAAGACAATATTGATGTATTTGCTTAAATTTATAACCTTAAGAAAAGTTTATGAATACAATTATCAATAAAAATAGAAAGTATATCAAAAGTGTTAAAACTTGTTAGCACTTACTTAGCTTTGAGTTATAGCTTTTTTAAGACCCTTTAAAATCGACTTGTTGGATTTTTTGTATATCAAATATATAGAAGCCTATTAAGACTGGTTGGGTACACTATAGGAAGTCGTTATAAAAGATTGGTTGGGTACACTATAGGAAGTCGTTATAAGAGTAAACCAAGCAGTTATGATGTTTATAAATAAACTTTAAGTCAAAATTGCTTTCGTGTGTGTTAAATATAAAAAACTATTATGTCACTAGCAATGCTAGTAATGGAAAGTGGTTTTTAATGTATTAAAAAGTAATGATTCATCTCATTATTTTGCTAGGTACAAAAATTACTCATTAACCCTGCTGTTAGATTAGAAATAAATATACGAATCCTACATTAGAAGACCATTTGGTCTGTAGTATAGTTTATGAAAAGTACAAATTTTAACCAATATTTTGTATGTAATTAGATTGATTGCCTCATTAACGCAATTTATAAATATTATTATGGATCGTCCAGTATGGAATTTTTGAACCCATATCGTAAACACAATACAAGTTATACCAAGTCAAATTATTTTTACAAGGTGATGTTGATTCTACACTGGCTTTTGTATTGTTGTAATTGTTGTCGCGACGTTGGTGTATTTTGACCGATATTGACAAAGGGCATTGGATTAGCTGGGCCATGTGGGAGGGTTTGGGGCTAAACCTGCCAGTATCGCTCAAGTCCCTAGAGAAAATTTTTTAGTTACGCCAATGACGAAGGCACATTACCACCATATATTATTCTAATTATTCTGGCAAAGGTGTATCTGTATGTAAGATAAAGGCGTTCATGGATTACTTGATCTTTTAATTTTTTGGTCTTTTCATCGGTTTATGTCACCAAAACTTGTTAAATATGGCTTGACATTTATTTTATCGGTATATTCAAAGAAGATAGAACCATTTCTTGGAAAATGTGAAAATACAAAGCCTGAACCATACCTAAGACAACGCGTTGTATTAGTCTGGGAAGTCTTGCAAGGGCAACATATGACTGACGAAAACTTCTTTTCCACTTTTGATTTGGTAATAAAATTACATGAAAGGGAACTTATAAAGTATGTAAGAACAGGGGCCTATTTCTTAAAACTACAAGTTACAAATCTACAAGTAAATTACATACAAAACAGCTACACTTTTACAAAATTTATTGTTGTCGTTTGGGTATTTTATTTGTTGATTTGTAACTATTGATTTTGAGAAATGGGCCCCAGAATAAAACATTTATTCCTCCGAAATTACTGACTATAAAAAAGCTCCCATCGTATAAGTTCTACCTTTGCTTTCTATGACATTGCGACATTGGTATCATACATCCGTCCCAAAAATGAAGCAGCAATATTGATGAGTATATTGCATAGAGCAGCTGAACTTGATGGGAGTGAGTCGAAGGAAATACCAGTGGTTCATTCTACTTACAATTCGACAAGGAGTAAATATATCGACAAAAGTTATACATTGTTGTTCTTCTATATCTTCTTATATTTCTGTTATTATAGCAGCCGTAGACACTGCTGATCAAATGATTGGCTCCTACGCCACAAAACATAAAACAAATCGATGGTAAATATGCTAGCCACATCCGCTTGGAATGCATATATACTTTTTTCTGAGATCAGAATACCATCAGATTATTTCAGCATGTAATGAAAACAACTATCAATAAATTAAAAAATTTTAGGAAGTACAAAAAACCTTAGTATTTGATTTCATTCAAATAAAAATTTACACTGGACCAAATGGTCAATAATCCAAGATACGTAAATTCTTGTTTTTCTAAGTCCGGCTTTATGACAGACATTTGAAACTATGGATATAATGTTTTTAATATAATTAATCACGTGAGCCGAAATCTCAAAGCAATATGTGACACCGTTTAAAAGTTATGAGGATAACGAGGAAAATATTGGACCAAATGGGCTTAATCTAACAGCAGGGTTAAGGTCGTTTCAGACTATAATACAAGTATTAATAATTTTGATGAAAATGCCTCCCTGCTTTAATATCTGTTTGAAAATTTTCAAAAAAAAAAATATATAACAACTCATCATATCGGAGATTCATTTTCCTCAAAATTATTAATACTTGTATTATAGTCTGAAATTGGCTTTAGAAAATATGTATATTTAGCTATCCAATAAAATGATGTAATTTTTTTCTAATTTTTGTTGATTTTTTTTTCATTTAATAACTTATATGAGCCGTTTATTTTGCAAGAGGCATTAGTGACAATATAGAGGCCAACCTGGAACTTCAACAGCCTAAGTTAGTCTAATAATGGATTAATAAAATATTTTGTATTAGTATTGGTTTAAAATAAAAATTTCGCCACAGCACTAAAACCGCACTTGGTTGCTATAAGAAATATTCTAAATTATTTATATTTTTTAAACATGAATTTTCAGAAGTTTGTACAATTGTTTTTGTATTAATTAATGAAAATATGAATTAAGAATGCTTTTTAATACATGCGAGCTCAAAAAATATTGATTTGCTAAAAGTTTTTTATTTGGTACTAAAAATTGTTATCCCAAATAGGAACAAAAATGCAACATGGCTGAATAAAAAAAAATGATTCAAAACATCGATAAATTTCAACATACAAATGACAAAATTACTAGCAATGTAAGGATATTTAAAATTGTCTTCTCTTAGTTTAGCCTATAAAGCTTTAAACATTTCTACAATCTCATACTAGAGTATGAATTGAAAAATTTATTATTCATTTTATGCAAGACAATTAATATATATTAAATACAATATAATCATATATTAAAACTAAACCGAATCGTGTTCGTTCAAGCTCATTTTCAGTACACAACAGATGCACTCACTGTATCTATATGAATTATACCACAATTTAAATTATTACAAGCCAAAATGCTGCTTGAGTAACTTACATACGGTCATCGCTAAAAGCTTTCACTTGAATAGAGGTTATCTTGTGGTCGGTTATAGCTCATTATAACTTTCAGTGGTATTTCATATTTGCAAATCGTTTCTACTTAAAGATGCAAGAGAAATATTTTATTGCATTTTGTATAAACACAATACTCGTAATAAATATACAGCCAATAATGTGCTAAGATATCAACGTACATTGTTACTAAATATTTACAACACATTTATTTGTTTCAACAAATATACATATCGTTACCTTAATATGAAAAGTCCTTAAAGAATATTTATTTGAAATAGATTTTTTTTTCATAATTCGATAAATAGTCCTCTAATGAATATAAATGTCAGATTACAAAAAAATATATTACAATATTAAATTGCTTAGACAATTTAATTAAAAACCGCGTTACAAAAATCGCGAATATAACGCTATTATTTTTATAAAGTTTTTTTTCTTTCTCCAGTAAAGTAGGATATCGACAGTTAGGGCCTTTCTGTCTTTAGATAACGATATGTAAATACATTTGCTCTTACTAGCATATGAACTACACATACATACATAAAAGATGTAGAGTTTTATTACGTATGCCATAAATTGGTGTGGAATAGAACTCCTGTGGCAAATATGTCATAAAGCATAAAAAAAACATATTAACACCCTGTAGTCCCAGTTCTTGCCGACGACATTTTTATCGATGTTGTCTGCAAGACAATAAATAATTTGTCGCCTATAAAACACATTTAGGAATAAGTATGGCGACAACGTAGTATACGTTTTCGTGTATAAAGAAATTGTTCTGATAAACATTATGAAAATTTATGCTACAAAGCCTTATTTACAACAAAAATTGCATCGAAGTTGTTATGTACACATTTATATTGCCGACAACAAGAGTAACAACGGCATCGAAGTTGTCGTGTGTATTGTTTTATTGACGACTCAAGAGTAACAACTGTACTGTTTTATTGCCATCACCAAGAGTAACAACTGCATCAAAATTGTCGTGCTTCTATTTATGTATATTGAAGGCTCTAAGCTGCCCACAAAAGGAGTTGTTGTATAAATTTTTTATTTTACCCCGGTAGGCTAGTAGTTAGCGTGCTACCCTATCAGTGTGGAGGTTGTTGGTTCAATTCGATTATTAAATTTTTAAATTTTATTGTTATTATTCATTGACTACAACTTCAGTAGCATGCTACTAACGTTGTCATCAACGACTTTATGTACTTTGTTCGAAAATGTCATCAATAGTTGGCTTGGATTGCCGTCTATTTGTCGTCGGTGATAGATACTTGTTGATGTCCCGAAGACTTCGCCTACTGGCTACACATAGACGAGTCCCTTTGATAACGCTAATCCCTTATATATGTTTGCACAAACATTTATTTATACAAATACATACATGTGTATATCGTCCCCTTAGTGCCAAATGATCGTAAGCGACATAAATTTATTTTTTCAGGAGAAGGGGTTTTTATTGTATTTAAACATGATTTATATTAATAAACTGTCGCTTACGATCAAATGTTACAGCCTGTATATCAAAAGCCATCAGTAATTTTGACTTTTTGACGATTTTGATTGCAATAAAAAAATATTTTTTTTTACAAAATGTCGCTTACGATCATTTCGCGTAAAGGGGTCGATATAGCTAGAATTTCTTGCCTTAATTTTTTTCACTATTATTGAATGTCGTTCTATGAAAAGTATTTACGAATGAAATTGGATATGCGAGAAGGTTTTTTAGTAAACATTTTTTAAAGCTCATCAGCTTTTAAAGTATTCCAGTGAGACATACCGACGGTCTACTTATTGTTAACTTTTTGTGTCTAACTTATTGTTATTGGAAGAAAGTTTTATTACTATTATTAAAGATGCCGTTTTTATTCGGAAATTTGTTAAAGATAAAATTCCCTTACTGCTTGAAATTTGGATAAACTTAGCGCGCTAGAAACAGAAAATTTTAAAATAGAAGCGGTAGGAAAAGCTATATACACTTAGCTTATTAATTAATTCTTTTTAAGTATGTATTATAAAGTACTTTTGATTTTCCCTGTGAAGTTTAATACAACTAAAAAATAATAGTATTATGAGACGCAAAAGATTTCTTATTAAATCCCTGTTGTCTATTATCAGTAACTTGACCAGACATCCTGCCTTATGAGGGATTATCCCGCTTTCTTGCTCTTTTTCGAGTTTTAAAATTTATAATTCTACTTTTTTGTTTACTGCCAAAAATTTGAAAATATTTTCAACTGAATAAAAAATATCTTTCTCCTTTTTCAGCCAGTACAAATCATATAGTTAAACACCTTTAAAATTGAAAAAGTGAATTTTTAGACGTTGTTTCAAAACTCATTACTTGAAGATTTCTAACCTAAAGATATTTAGGGTCAATAACGAAAATTTGGCATGAAGTGAGGCTGCTGTTGGCTGAGTAGTTAGCGCGTTTGACTACAAACCCTGAGGTCTTGAGCTCAAGCAAGCCAAGAATATCATGCATTTTTTTCATGTGCATTCATGTGTTATTGCGTTGGTTGTTGTTGGTCTGTTAAAGTGATGGAGGCATAGCACTGATCACTTTGGCAGTACAGGCAGCGATTAATACAAACATATCATAATGCACTTGTCAGCATCCTCCTTCGTCGGTATTGTGGCAGAACCATCGGCGAAAAAAAGAAACTAATAAAATGGCTATACAGCTTAAACAACTAATTGTCTCTACTTTACATCAAAGGGGGTTGCAACTCTGCTCTACAAAAAACACGCAATTGCTGAGCTGTAAATGAATAAAGCTTTCTATTTCTCTTAAAAAAAAGTTAGCATGAGTGACGAAATTGAACTGGAACTTTAAGGAGTTTTACCATATATTTTGAAATTAGAAATCATCACGGAATATAGCCATTAGTCTCGGCTGCAGTCTACATTGATTTTTAAATAAAAGCTTTTCTACCAAAACTCGTTAAACTCTAGTTCAATTTTGTCAGTTATGCTAACTCGGTGCCAAGTTTTCGTTATGCATACGGCCGTTAATTATCTAGGATTAAGTTAATATAATTAAATTTTTCAATTAAATTATATTTATTGAGAAAGGAAGACAAGACCAATTCTTGTCTGTATAGGCGCCAAACTGATGTTTTCGAGATCAATCACTGTCTCATCATCAGAGTTGTTGTCATACCTGTTCGCAGTGTGAGGGTACTAAACTCAAGTAAGGCACGTAACATTAGAAATGTTTGATTGTTCCAAAAATGAAATTCAATGATATTAACCAAAAAGCTTTGGATTAAAAACTATACAGCTCGAATAAAATTCTTAAAAGCCAAACGTTAAAATTAATTTTGTGCTGAACATATAAACATAATATGCTTAGATCCAAGAAAACATACGAAAGTTACAAGACAAATTTTTTTCTATACAAAATTGTTTTGCTCGAAAGTATTTTTTTTAACCATAAACTGAATTTAAGCAATTTTGTATGAAAGATAACTTCGCATTTTTTCACTTATCAGCTTACAATTTTCTTATTTTCGTTGGGTCTAAACGACTTTATATTTCATGTGTTCGACACAAAACTATCTTTAAACTGTAATCTTAAAGCAATTTAGAAAATTGTTGTTTTATATTTAAAAAATACATAAATTTATTAGTTGTGGGCTACCTCATTAATATGCCTTCGTTGGGTGATAATGCCAACACAACAGTAGATTTTTTTCTTCATTGGAACGCATAAATTAAAAATAACGATTTAAAGAAAACCTCTAACAAACACGTTTTTAATTTTTTAACGAACTTCCGAAATGCATATCGTTAGCTGAATAGCAAAACCACGTATATACTTTTTCAAATTTTATAAAAGAGAGGCAAAATTAAATAAAATATGTATTGCACTTCAAGTTCCTGAAGTTTAGTTTCTTTTTTAGTTGTTAATTTGGTTGATTTTTATGAGAAAGGTTTAAAAATTTGTAGGGACATGCGCTTCGATGTTATACACAATAATTTAATAATAATGCGATTTTCAATTAGTTATTAGTTATGTGGTTCTGCATTTCAAGGAACGATACGTTGCATAAGAAATCATGTGTACTCGTATTATCATAGAAATGAAGTGTTTTTACATCATACTGCTTTCCAAAAGATATACCAAACTTATTGGTCGTATTTTCCTGTAATGTAACCAGATGGAAAAACCATCTTTTTTAATATATAGAAATTAAAAATTCAAATTTAATATCCGCTTGAAGAGCCTGTATTAGTGATGGGCAAGTAAAAAAATGTATCGATATATATTGATATATTTTTAAATATCGATGGGCATCGATATATATCGAATAAAAAATAAAACAGAAAAAAGTACCCCTCTTATAAATAATTAAGCTGGAAAGAGCTAATTTCCAAGATCCTTACTGTTCTACCAATATTTCATGGAACAGACATCAACAAAATTACACTCAAAGAATTACGATTTTTCGCACAAACAAAATATTATAAATAAAACAAAAGATTTTGTTAGTAATATTCTATTTGATGAAAACTGTACCGAAATGTTTTTAAAAATTGCACGAAAAACAAAACCAAAGCTAAAAAAATATCGAATTTGATACTGTCGATATATTTGGGAAAAAATATCGATATATCGAAACTCAAAATATCGACGATATATATCGATATATTTTTAAGAAAATATCGATATATCGATATTTTTGCCCATCCTTAGCTTGTATTATGTTTGTTCTAAATTCATTTTGCTATCATGTTACTCATACGTATAGCTGAGAGCTCCGAAAAGTATGCTCTACTTTTTACATAATACCCATACGTGTTAAATTACCTTGCAACAGTAGGGGAACTTCGGAAAAACTGAAAAAAAACTGGAGTAAGGGAAGAGTTAAAGTGTGTTAAAGTGTGAACTTCAAGTGTAGTAAAAACAACAAAAATGCCCCAAAAAATTTTTTAGGACTTTTTTAAACATATCAAAGTATTTTGATATTCCAAAACAGAAATCCAAAATGTTTTCTCCTTAGCTTGGTATTATCCACATTAATTTCTATTTCAATTTTTGTATTATTTGCCCACTGTACATGTACAATTGATTTTATACAAATAATTTTATTTGGAACTAGATGTGCCCGCCCGCTTCGCGCGCGCAAAAGATCGCTTTATGACTATTATAATGTGTCCGTAAAATATGATAATATAACGTTTCTGACATATTTTTTTAAAGTTCCCGTTATACAAAATAAACCGTTAAAAAACAAAAACATCTTTCTAATATCCAACAACATTTATATTAGTAAAATTGAGTATATTTTCGTTTTTTTCTCTTTTAACTTAGAAATAAGATATTTTATCGCAGTAAAAAGTACCTTATGTTTGAGTCAGGACTTTAAAGTACCTCTGTACTGAATTTCATGGCTTTCGCGTGAAGCGTGTTCGGACAGACAGACAGACAAAAATTCCAAAATTTGGTTTTTTGTTCTCTACATCGATTACTGTTTACGCTACAATAAAAATTTTCAAAAAATATTTCATGTACAGACACGCCCTATTAACAGTTTTATTATATGTATAGATTAACTGAATACACTAGTGAACATATTCAATACATATCAAACTAATTCCAAAGGTTGAAGTTTTATCCAAATGGTAAACAAGTCCGTGTAATATTTTTTTATTTAGACTTTTTTGTATTTTAACTGATGCTTAGAGAGATAACTCGTATTAATATAGAGATGTGCTACTGGCAAATATAGCTTACAATAAAGCATTACAAAACGTTCAGATGACTATTTAATTTGATCAGATATTTTGCTGGGATACTCTATGTTTATTCATTCATATTTGTGCGAGTTTAATTTTCTATTTATTGTTGTGCGTTTAATGTTATACTGCTTTATTAGTGTCTAGTGTATAAATGCCGCCAGCATACAAAGTGTCATATCATCCAATTCACTTGAGTTTCGACAATAAAATTTGAAATAATATAAAAAATAAATATATAAAAAAATTATTAGGAAATAAAACGGTTTAAGCTTTAAGTATCTTTGCATGATGAAAAAAAAGTATCCTTCAATCATAAACACATAATATAAAGGTCACATAACCACAAAGTTACAGATATTTCTTCTTGTACATGGAATAATTGGGGTTCAATGGCTGATATGTGCTCAATGTTCATCGCACAAATGTGGATTATTAATCGCCAAATCGCAAATAAAATATAAAATAGCTTAATAATCGCTGAAATATGTGAATGTACTGTTACAGCAGAAAACAAAAACAAATTTTTTTATGTATAGTAGGTAGGGTGTCCGTTATTTGTATTGGAATTTTTTTTTTACGAAAATGTTCAAGTCTCACCTCTCAATAAGTTAAAGCTGGATGCAAAAATTAGTCACCAAATATTTCAATCACACTCATACGGCGTGAATAATAGTTTACCCAAATTTGTACATTACGGACTTTTTGTTATTTTCTTAAATATGCGATTTAGATAAAAGTCCGTAAGGCAAAAGCTGTTGGAAACTTCACAGACAACAGCTTTTTAAAAGAAAAGTTTTCATATATTTATCATATTTTTCAACTTGTGGACGGAATTGCGTGTAACAGAATAAAATTTCAAACGTAGCTCGCCAAGGGAAGGCTTGGTCCCATGGGCGTGAAATTTTTGGAGAGTAATTTTTGCATCAATCTTTATTTTTTTAAGAAGTGACGCCGAAAACATGTCCCTTATAAGTACTAAGGGACACCCTAATACATATGTATGTATAAATAAATATTTATTTATGACTTCAGTCACAAACCAGTTATTAATTTGTGTAACGAACATCAAAACAAATATGCAAATTTAATAAATTTCCTAATCTAAAATATAAAAATCGAACCGCTAATCTGCTGGCCGCAAAACTTTGTAGAACTATTTTGTTGAACTACGTGAAGTTTATAAGCTAAATTTTTTTTCACAAAATTTTTTAAAAAAATATATATGATAATTTTTTATTTAACACCAACATTTTTGGAGTTATAAAGCCAACAAAAACAAGAAATTTTAAGAAATTGCTTTAAAATCATGCACAACACTCCTTGATATATATTAATTTTTGGAAAGTGAAAATTTTCTAATGCCTTTTTTTGGGTAATTATGGTGTGCTAAATACGAAAGGGTATCCATTATTGTAGATAGCGCGATTAACGAGCCCGCGTACCCCAGTTATGAGTGACAGCGAGTCCTGAATAGCCGGCGTGCGTCTCAAGAACTAGGAGGAAAAACGACGGAGATAAAATTAATTCCTATGAATCGCTCCTCCACTTACGGTACCCTCACCATGGAAAGTAGGTTTTGCAGTGTGCCAACAACTCATTCATGTAAAAAACTTAATATTATAGAAATGTCTACAATTTTTAATGAAAGAACTATCTCCCATACGATGACGACCTTTGGCTTCAAAATCCAGCTAATGATTGGGACATGTCACCATTTTCTTTTTTCTGGAAACAAGAGCACCAGACATCATGGTGTTGGCAACCTACTAAGACCTCAAGCAAGTCTCTGTTTATTAGAATTAAACCCTATTTCGGACCGAATTATTGTGGCAAGATTTAAGTGTTGGATTCGCAACATATTTGTCGTTTAGTGTTACACCTTAACAGAACCCGATGGGAATAGAGTCAAGGATGAATATTACTCCAAGGTTGACACAACCATCTGTTCACTTCCTGAAGGGGATATAAGAATTATCATAGGCGATTTCAACGCAAAAGTTGGAAATGACAATACCAACATTCGTTCGGAAATGGGAAAAAATGGTTTGGGAAATGTACAAAATTATAATGATGAACGACTAGTGGAATTCTGCGCGAGGCACAGCTTGTTTATAGGCGGAACACATTTTATACACAAGTACACTTGAGAATCACCAGATGGCAATAATAGTAACCAAATTGACCATGTTATCATGAGCAAAATATTCGTCTCCTCTCTTGAAGACGTTAAAGCTCGACGTGGTGCAGATCTGGATAGTGATCACCAATTGTTAGTTGGCACTTTTCGCCTTCGTCCTGCAACAATCAAACAACATAAGCATCCAGCTAAACTGAACACCTCGCGGCTATAAGACCATTCTATGGCGGGGAAATACCGGAACACCTTAACAATAAAACTTACAACAAATGACAATAATGATATATCTTGCAACAAGATACTAAGTGCATGCATACCAATCACAAGAGATGTACTTGGTCACGTTGAAAAAAAGCGCACGTGTTGGATATGTGACGAAACTTGTGCTGAAATATCAAACCGGAAACACCTGAAAAACATAAAAAAATAAAGCCAAAACTCAAGAGGAAAAAGATGCAGCTAAACTTAAATACAGGCTATCTACCTCAAAAGCAAAAACGTTAGTACGCCAAAATAAAGAGAAATATTACAATAACATTGCTGAAGAAACGGAACAGGCGGCAAATACTGGGAGCATGCGCCAAGTATATCACAGCACCGGACCAACAACTTAACCGGTGGTGTAAATTTTTCACAGAAAATTTGCCAGAAGCAAGCACAAACGCTATAGTGGATCAACCTCGGTCTGTGCGACGAAACCAACGCAGGAATATTTCTACTTCCCCGCCTACTGTCCTGGAAATACAATTATTCCTGGAGAGGCTGAAAATCGGCAGATCTGTAGGCCCAGACAATATACCATCGAAACTTCTCAAATATGGCGCGCCGACATCAGCAATAAAACTACATTCGATTATAAAAGAGGTGTGGGACACAAACTAGATGCCGACGTCATGGAAAGAAGGTGTCGTAATTACGATTCCTAAGAAGGGCGATTTAAGTGAATGCAAGAACTGGAGTGGCATTACCCTATTAAATGCTATTTCCAAACTAATGGCAACAATTCTATTAGAACGCATTCAACCATCAATAGAATCTATACTTCGCAATGAGCAAGCAGGATTCCGAACTGGTAGTCCACAATAATTCTCTTCGTATCGTCATTGAACAGTATACAGCACACACCTTTACCTTCTTTTCGTTGCCTTTGGAAGAGTCTTTGCACAGTCTCAAGGGCTCATTTGTGGTATACCCTTTTATCTAAAGGTATTCCCAATAAAATTGTTATGCTTATCCGATAACTACGAGTATATACCGAGTCTACAAGTCGAGTACGTTTTAATGGTAATACCAGCCAACCATTTTCTTTCTCTGCCAGCGTTAAACAAGGCTGCTTTCTATCACCTAGATTATTTCTTCTGCTTCTTGACAGTGAACTTGAGCAAACCAATATCGTAGCCACAAATGGCATACAGTAGAACTTAGCCGTAGAACTTAGAAAAAAGCTCATAAACTAAAAAAATTGCTACAAACGCAAGAAATCACCAAAACTAAAAAGATCGCCAAAAAACTAAAAAACCTAAAACCTAAAAAAATCGCTAAAACTAAAAATATTGTCAAAAACGAAAAAGTTACCAAATATGGAAAAATCACCAAAATGAAAAAACCACAAAAACAAAACAAAAAAAGCGCCGAAACTAAAAAAATTGCAAGAAACCGAAAAACTGCCAAAAAGAAAAAAGTGTCAAAACCAAAAAAAAAGCTAAGACTAAAAAAAATCACCAAAAACCGAAAAAAGCGCCAAAGCTGACAAAAAGCGCCAAAACTATAATAAATCACTAAAACTAAATATATCGTCAAAAAGTCAAAAACGTTAAAAAAATACGCCAAAACGAAAAAATCACCAAAACTAAAAAAATCGTCAAAAAACAAAAAAATTGTAAAAAAAAGAAAAATCGCAAAAAAAACACAAAAATTAAAAAACCGCCAAAACCAAACACAAATCGCTTAATCAAAGCAAAAAGCAATATGAAAAAATTTCCAAAATAAAATAAGGGCAAAAACGAAAAGAGATGTATTCCTATGGAACCCTTAGTGTGCTAGCTAAAGGCGCACTTTACTTAATTTATTTTTAGTTTCACTCTTTTGAAATACGTTATAATAACTATCAGCAATGGGAATATGTAGATATGAATGTTTTGACGGTATGGAGCAATTTAATTGTTATACTTTGTATGATATAAAATAAAGCATACTTAAGGGTATAAGTATAAATGCAAATATTAGCACCTACCAAGTATTTTGGTGTACGACCGCAAAAATAAAAATTGTCCAAACTGCATGCAAACATTTGAAATTTAGTAGCCAAAAGGGTGAACAAAATTTAAGCAGAGTAAGCTAAAAATGTTCATACAAAAAGGTTTAATAAGTTATAAACACTTTTTATTTTTTATGATCGAACGGCCTTCCTTAAGTTACTAAAAATTAATTTGGGAGTCCTGGACCACTCAATCTATGATCTGAAGCTAGAGTTGCCATTTCGATTTTGAGAAAAAGAGAACTATAAAAACGAGGACATTTGTCCTAAAAAAGAGGACATCATTTTATAAACAAATAAATTTAAAAAAATACACATTTGGCAACCAAAATAGGTGGTGCTGTGTCATTTGAAATAGCAGCAACAATGAACTGCTACCAACATATTAATAGTTTCGATGTAAGATTGAATTAATACGATTAAATATTTCATGAAATTAGCTACATGAAATTTTCTGTACTAGGTCTTATAGCCGATACGATACTCAAAAAATATCGACGAAGCTAAAATGAAAATAATAACAGAAGTTGAGCCATTTTTTGGTCTTATATGAGCAATATTACAGGGATAGAAGTTATCAATATTTAAAACCTGTATAAATAAGATTTTTGTTTCAAAAACAAACCATTCTCAATTCCTTTGGAGGAAGACGATTTCACAAGTCTGTTTGAACAATACCTGCCGTAGACAATTGTCTCTCAGATGCAACAGAGTACATTTGAAAACTAAACTACGTCTGTGTAATTGTTTTCAAATTTTGGTATATGGCGCCTTTGCGCCAGAATATATGCGGATGTGCGTCTTTAGATTACCAAGAAGGTCTTAGGTATCTCTCCGTTTCTTCTTATTTCCTATAGACTTATCAGAGCTTGTACGAGATGTAAAGGTGAACACGTTAGGAATAGTGGCGGAATATAGAACTACATTAAGTTCAACTAACTCAATAAGATGATTTTTTGATATAAAAGAAGTAGACAGCAATTCAAATATTATTTGTTTTCTATCGAGGATTGAGCATTGTTGATAAAAAAATATGTTTAATTACCAAACCACCAAATCTTTCATTAAGAACCAATACCGACTTTGTCACAAATTGTTTGCGATTTCTATCCATGCTACCATTCTGTTCCTGGACTTATCATGTTTTCTAATAGCTTTTAAAGTATGTTAACTAAAGAATCGAGTGGTTTTCTTCATCATCTTTGTAGTCTCTTCAAAGTAATGCAAAATTTTAACTACTTCTTTCTTTATTTTTCCTTTTTCAGTTGTAAGTTCTGAAGCCAATAAGAACAACTTTTTTCCCATGACTTGTGTTAAAGACACAACTAAAAATTAATTTAAACGAATATATAATAAAGTTAGCTTACAAAGTTAATGCTTATTTGGCCAAACCAGTGTATACCTGCATAAAGTACGTGCAAAAATTTTGGCGACATATCAGATCTGTATTTTATTCTTAATTTTAATGCGAAAATATAGTTCTTTTACTTAGCAAAAATATTATTGAATTTTAGCGCGACTGGTCTTTGAAATTAAACAAAAATATTTCAATACTTATTATAAAAAATATCTTAAGTACTATAGAATATATTTAATTTATCCAATGACTCATCAAAATACGCAATAATATATCTTTAAATAATTTTCGTTCAAAAGAAAATCATAGAATTTGCATAAATTCAAATTATTGATTGTATATTTGTTCTTCTATTTATGTCACACTGTATACCGGCAAGCAGTTTTTAGTAGAACGAAATTTCTGTTAATGAATATAAGTGGTTAACACAAATTCATCATTATTGCGACTCTGCGAACAATTTCTATACATACTGAAAAGTGCCATTGTATGAAATTTGTACTTTCAAGCTTAGTTGGTGTTATGTGCGTAGTATCCCAATAACAAAATTTATTCAAATAAAGCAGGTTTTTACTATGAGAGAATAGAAGTAGTGCTTACAAAGCTGCTGATGTCGCTGCTAAATTTTGTATGGCGAGTTCCCGGCTTGGAGTACTACATTTTTGATACGCAAAGCGCTTTTTGAAGCGCTAAAAATCATCAAAATTATCAGCACTAAAATTGTAAGCATATGGAGCTTTCTCGCTTGAAAACCTGCATTGTATCAGCAACGAAAAATCTGCTTTTGTGTATAGTTTCTTTCATACATATTCACTGCTCTGCAATAAGCTTTTTTTTTTTAACATATTTATTGCGCTTTATTGCCGTAGTGCTTCAAAAAAAACAACTAAAATTTTTTACTGGGATGTATGTGCAGAATTTGGCTGCTCAGTTCGTTTTATATATGTTCCTTATTACCAAAATTACATACTTGGTACAATGTGTATACAAATATAAGTTAGGTGGAGAAAAATGAGGCAAGCAAAAAAGACATTCAGCTAGAGGCTAAAATTACAAGAGTATTGTTAAATATAAAGCTCATGTTGACTGGCTTGGCAGAATGGCTGGTTGTTGTACTCTCGAAATTGGAGAAGTTTGTACACAGCTAGTTGTGTTTCATAAGCTGCTACTGCAATTGTTAGTTTCAATGTTAATGGTAACTTTGGCATAATTATTGTGCACCGGTGTGTAAAATGAAATTGTCACAATTACCATTCATAGAGCCACTCGAACTCGGACCTTAAAATTTATTTTTACTCACACACCATTATTAATTCTTATATAATAGTATGTGTGTATAATTTCCCTGCAGATATTATTAGACTAGTTACAACATGGCCCTATATATTGCAGCCGTGGACGACCATATGATTTGCACACAACAAATTTGCGACATGTATTCGAATTTGAACGACTGCAATCATTAAAACACGAACTACTCAAGCGTTCGTGTTTTAAGTATCAAGTAGTTACATAGAGTAATTTTGAGATTATTCCGATGGAATGCAAAGCTGGGTTATATCGCCTAGTCCTAGGAAATCGTAACGGTAAATCGACCATACATTTAGGGCACTTTTAAACCAGTCCTAGTAATCTATGGAGTATACTTTACATGCGTGTATAGACTAGTTGCGTTATTTACAGGGTACACCCACACATCTATGCAAACAAATCGTGTTGGTGTGTATCATCCCAGGAAACATTTTTTGGCGACATATCCGACAACAGAAAAAATCGGAGCATTTTCCAGACATTCAACAGAGTTGTCTGAAATACCCTAAAAAATTTGACAGTGTAGTCGGCAGTTTTTTTGGTCCAATTTTCTGAACATATTCAAAAATATTATTCGATTAATAGCAGACAAGTCTGCACATTATCCGAAGGCAATTTAATTTCCTTTAAGACATTTAACTTAACAGTCTGTATATTTTCTGATCTACGTCTTAAGACTTTTAACATTCACTTCTGGCCATTGTCTGATTTTAGTTTTCGCAATAACTTTTATTTTTATCTCAAGAGTTTTTGCATAAATAGTTCAGTTTTGAAATTTATAAAATATCGGTAATTGGTTTCTGATGAGCTGCCACAAGTTGCAAAACAATGCACGGACAATATTATACGGCATTCCTGATAAATTTCTAATTTTAGATCGGAATCTTAAAGAGACAGAAAATCGCAATTTAAAATAATAAATCGATAAAAGGGACATTTCTAGATGACCTGTGTGGTAGTGCTATACACTCATAGAAAGCAATACAATAATAAACTAGAGTCGGTTGGTCCACTTGATTCTCAGGGAAGGAGGTATATAGGATGAAATCTGACAGAGGCATAGAAAATGTAGAGTCGGTGTGTCCAATTGTTTCTCAGGGTAGCCGCTATAAGGGCTGGAATCTTAAATAGACATAGAAAATTTGCAATTTAAAATAATAAAAAGATTAAAGGTACACTTCTAGAGGACCTGCGAGGTAGTGCTGTACACTCATAGAAAGCGCTTGCGCAGTACAATAATACACTAGATTCGGTTGGTCCAATTGTTTCTCAGGGAATGCAGTATAGGAGGCGGAATCTGACAGAGGCATGGAAAATATAGAGTCGGTGTGTCCAATTGTTTCAAAGGTAAGCCGCTTTAGGGGGTGGAATCTTAAAGAGCCATAGAAAATTCGCAATTTAAAATAATAAATCGATTAAAGGGACGCTTCTAGAAGACCTGCACGGTAGTGCTATACACTCATAGAAAACACTTGGGCAATAGAATAATAAACACGAGTTGGTTGGTCCAATTGTTTCTCAGGGAAGGAGGTATAGGGGGTGGAATCTGATAGAGGCGTAGAAAATGTAGTGTCGGTGTGTCCAATTGTTTCTCAGGTAAGCCGCTTTAGGTATACTGATTGGGACTCATTGGGACTTATTTGGCCTGATTGCGAATGATTCAGACTGACTGAGAATGATTGAGGCTGATTGAGACTATTTGAGACTGATTGTGACTGATTGGGACTGATTAACACTAATTGGGACTGATTGAGACTGACTGAGGTTGACTGAGACTGATTGAGACTGACTGAGGTTGACTGAGACTGATTGAGACTGATCGAGACTTATTGGGACTGACTGAGACTGATGGGGACTGACTGGGATTGATTGAGACTGATTGGGACTGACTGGGACTGATTGGTACCGATTGGGAGTCATTGAGAGTGCTTGGGACTGATTCAGACTAATTGAGACTGCTTTGCGACTGATTGGTACTGAATGAAACTGATTGGGACTGATTGAGACTGATTGAGACTGATTGAGACTGATTGAGACTGATTGCGACTGATTGTGATTGATTGCGACTGATTGAGGCTGATTGAGACTGATTAAGACTGATTGAGATTGATTGGGATTGATTGGGACTCATTCGACTTTTCTCCGACATTAATACGACAGGATGTAAAAAGTATTAGATAAATCGGACAATATTCTGATGTTTTGCCAGACATTTTTCCGATATTGTTCAGACATGTCGGAAATTTCTTTAGAATTTCCCTAAAAAATTTTTTAAAATTCGTACAGAATTCTCTTAGACGTTTTGTAATACTTTGCAAAATTTCCTTAGACAAAGAAGTCCGGTTTCTTGTCAAACATTCACATGATTTTCGGTACGTTTTCTGACCGACTTCGGATAGGCATCTTATGCAGCCTTTTAACCGACTTCGGATAAAATCGGCAACAAATGTTTACTGGGATCTTTTAAAAAAATATGTTTGAGGGCTGGTTCTGTGTTTTACTATTTTTTATATTTGGTACATAAGTATCTACGTGAGTGTGGGTTTGCCTGAATATATATTTTAGGGATGTAACGATACGCCGTTTTGCCGATCCGATACCGATACCGATATTTAAAAATAAATATCGCCGATACCGATTCCGATACCGATACGAATATTGAAATTGAGTTCAAGTTTAGATTAACAAAACTCAAGCGCAATTTTTTTATTATACAAAATTACATTATAAGAGAGAATATTTAAAATTGATAAAACATTGGAAGTAATTTTTAAGGAGCTACATTTTCTTTGCTTCCAAAAAATCTATATTAAAAATATGCAGATAATTAGTAGAAAAGAAAGAAAAAATGTTTAATTCCTTTATAATTTTAAAAAATACTCGCCATGCTTTTTAAAAAATCGATTTTTTTAAAGGACATTTATCAACTAATATTCTTCTAAATAACTTAGTAGTTAATTATTAAAAGACTTCTAAGTTTATATTTATTCACTTAAATTTACATGAAAATACAGTTCTGAGCTTAAATTCGCATAAACAAATTGTGAAAATGGGTAATTTTGTATCCTTTTTCCTTGAGGAAAAATCATTATAGAATACCGAAAAAGAAATTTATCCTAGCATCGCTTCCACCGAATTGGTAATCGAAAAACAGAACTTCTTGCAATGGCAAGGATATGTAAAACTAATTAGAAA
Organism: Panzeria rudis; assembly: GCA_956483635.1. NCBI lineage: Eukaryota > Metazoa > Arthropoda > Insecta > Diptera > Tachinidae > Panzeria > Panzeria rudis. Next base: position 157,903,696 of record OY101448.1, read on the forward strand.
TTATCCAAATTTGCAATACTTCCAGATCGCGAATTCTACATTTTCATGACTTCTTTGGAGTGTCTTTTTTTGCTGGAATAAGATTTAAAAAACAACGACTTGAATTTGAACTCATGGTAAAACTAACAAAAAATAAATAATTTTTTTACAAAATATCAGCATAAAATATTATTAATTTTTAAAATTGATATTAATAAGATATAAAAAATAACGAAGTGAATTTAATTCATGGTAAAATCGAGCAAAAATAAATTATTTGTTAAAAAAAAAACTGTGAAAAAATTGTTCAAAGTATCGTCGTATCGACAGTAAAATATCGCCGATACCGATGTATCGGAAAATCTGAAGTATCGCCGATATATCGGTATCGGTATCGGTATTCGTTACATCCCTAATATATTTGTTGCCTTAGCAAGGAAAATGGATTTTGTACATTTTCGCATAAGTGTCAATTTAATTTTTTTGTTATTTCCATTTTTTCTCTCAATGTTAATATAATGTGTGCTTGTATGTTAATGTATTGTTACTTGTTTGTATGTTCACAAGTTTTTTTCACTGATGTATTTATTGTGCACCTACAATTGCTTCAATTTTATGACCGTTTTCACATATAATTTTTAACAGTGAAAAGCAGAAAAAAGCAAATCTTTCAAATAGTTTGAGTAACTAAATGAAAACTTCTTATTTATATAAATTTAACCTTAATATAATATATACCTTTTTGTATGAGAAAACATATATTTTCTACGATTCACATCTCGAACGTATTTTAGAATAACAAAATATTATAGAATCGCGTATTTGTGGTGAAAGTGACATTCCAAATTGTCATGAATATACATTTTTTTACTATTTATTAAAAAAACATAGCAATCCTCCTATGTTTAAAAAATTTTAACGTATTAAACGGTAATTTTTTTATGAATCTTTAATTTAAAAAATATTCATATGCGAATATCCAATATATTTAAGGCAAAAGATTGCGAATGATTAATATTATGCTACCATCATATTACTTATACGCGCTAAACTAAAAATATTTTAAACCGCAATTTTCTTCACATATTATTTTTTTAAGTAAAAATTCATAAAATAAAATAAAATCGATAAAAAATTTTAAACATAATAGGATTGCTACGTTTTTTTTAATAAATAGTAAAGAAATAAAAATTAAAAAGTGAGTTTTAGTACAGTTTTCATGCAGGTAAATAAAATGTTTCTGAAGACTTGTCTATTTTCAGAAAATCTGCTGTCCTGGCCACCTTTTTGAAGGGGCGGATAACAGTTAAAAGCCAGAACTAATATAATAAATATAATAAGTTTATCTAACATAATTTGTAAAGAAATTTTAAAAACTCAATGGATGTTTTTCTTAAGCGGATAATTTAGAATTTCGTAGAAAAATCGACTACATTCGTCCAATGCTGTATTTAGCATGTATGCTCTAATAGATCTAAAATTTCAATTGTAGTCATTTTTGAAATCTTTTCTTTTGAAATATTGAAAATAAAAAAAATTAGTTTTGAAAAATTGTTCAGAAAAATGTCGAACGATTCAGCTCAATTTTGTTAAAATTTAGCAATTTTTCACTCCCATTTCAAAGTATTGATTTTGATTCCTTTTCACGACCGCATGAATTGAGATAACTAAAAAATTGCTCGCGCTTGTTATCAAGCATTATGTTAAAAATCATAATATATATATATATATATATATATATATATATATATATATATATATATATATATATATATATATATATATATATATATATATATATATATATATATATATATATATATATATATATATATATATATATATATATATATATATATATATATATATATATATATATATATATATATATATATATATATATATATATATATATATATATATATATATATATATATATATATATATATATATATATATATATATATATATATATATATATATATATATATATATATATATATATATATATATATATATATATATATATATATATATATTTTTTTTTTTTAATTTTGAGTTTGGTATTACCGGAGATATTGACGAAATAGTGACCAAAGTCAAAGCCAAAAGCAAAAGTTTTAAAATCCAAAGCTAAATATCTTTAAAAAATTTTTAAGATATCTTAATAAACTAACTTAATTTTTTGTATTTATTTATAAACTTCACACCAAATTTAAATTAATCAAAATTGAAAGAGATGTATCATGCCGAGATTTTCAACTTTGACAACCTGTAGCTCAACGTGTGTTTTAACATTATAAAAGCTTAGCTGCTCCTCTCTGATTTTTAAAGAGATCGTTTTGTAATTTGCACGCAAATTTCAAAAATACAGATTTATTACATTTTTTCAATTAGAATGCCACTGTGCCACGTTGCAATTTTTATGAACGCCAATGTGATAACACAGACTTACAAATTGATAATTTTTCTTTCCCAAAGCGTATCTAGTATTTCCACTAGGTACACCAGAATATTTCACCTTAACTCGAGAGCAATACGTCCGCGATCAACCAACGAAACATCAAAAGATGCCTGATACAATTACCTTCACACTACCGTAATGCAATTGGGTGAACAACTCTGTGGTTTCTTAGTTATTCGTATATTACTCGTAGTATCGAAAAATAATGATTTTTATGAAAAATTAAAAATTTTTATTTTTCGAAAAGCTCTTACATGATTTAAAAGTGCAAAAATTAAAATTTTTAATTACATGTGCTAAGGAAAGGCGTCTTACGAAGTCTTCATCTAAATCTCGTATAAATTATGAAAATCTATTGAAAAATCTTGGTCTTATTCAAAATTAAGTGAAGAGACTCAGTTGATAAAAATCTCAATTTCCATACAACAGAAAATTAAAATTTTGGGCTAGTGTGTATGTGTGTTTTATGTAAATCGCAATTTTTGTCTATTGCCTTTTTCACTTAATTTTGAGTAAAATCAACAGTTGTCAATCGATTGTCATAATTTATGGCTTATTTTGTTTGTAAGACATCTGCCATTAAACGCATTTCTTAGAAATTTAAGCTTTTGTAGCTTTACATTTTTTAAGAGCTTTTAGATGAATTTTGTTTTTAATTTAAGTTTAAAATTAAGTTCAGTATTGTTCGATAATAATTTGTGAATAACTCAGAAACCACTGATTTCTTTGTATATTTCTGTTTAAGTAGTTTGAAGGTAATTCTATCCTGAATTTGCTAGAGTTTTGTTGTTCGAAATCACACATACTGGTCTTGAGTTAGAGTAAAATATACTGGTGTACCTAGTTGATATATTAGATACGCCCATAAAAATTCTCGAAGTAATAATAGAGTGATTTTACGTAAAACGGCCCTATGCAAGGAAGAAATAATTTTCTCATTTTTAGTAAAAATCTCTCAATTGATGTTTTTTAGAGAACGACAATTATAGAAAATAAAAAATACACTATTTCATATTTTTTAATTAAGTTGAGGCACTTTTAAACGATCATGCAAGAAACATTTCGTTCTCCCTCTTTGTACGTTTGATATTTATTTCAGATTTTCTTTTATTCACTTTCTCATTATTAATAAAGACCGTTATCTGTGAAAAGAACATACTTTTTTTTGCTTTTTATTCCATTTAAAAAAATATTCAGCTAGAGTATTCTGCTGTCTATAAAGGAACGGATAGCCAATAATTTAATGTCTTCTTATTATTTTCTTATAAGTTTATCTTTATATTATTTATATAAATTAAATCAATAAAAAGTTTTATTTCTTTGGAATTTTTTTAATTTTCATACTAGGTCACACCCGTCGGGCACACTCGTGGCTCACACCCGTCTCATTTCAAAAATTGTTTTTAAGAAAAAAATTTTTTGTCAAACAGTAAATAGATAATACAATTAAAAACACTTTGAACAGATATCTATACCAAAATTATTGTGTACCTTATAGTGAAAGTTTTACAGAATTTATACTCAAAGTCATAATTCCTTAAAACTAAGATTTGTAAGGTCACACCCGTCGCATCTTTCTTTTATATTATTGATTTATAATAAAAAATGTATGTAAAATGGTCACAACCGGCTAAATGGAATTACTCAATAGATATTCTCAACTAATTCAGGTTTTTCTTATATTGAGGATAGGAAAGTTTTTTTTAACGATTTACACGAAGTCTTATGCGTTTTGTGAAAAATAATAACAAATCAGTTACGTGTTGTCAACCTAAGATCATCGATATGCATATATTGATATGTCCAGCTACTTATGGTTATTTTACTTAAGCGTACTTGTTTTGTTTTAATTGTCACTGTAAGCATTTCTCCACACAAACACCATTACACAACACTTGAAGTGTTATTCATCTACGGAAAACCCATTCATATGTGATCCAAATACGAATACGAATATACTAGTATTTCCTGCGAGAAATGATATACAGTAAATATAATTGGAAAATATTGCATTGTGTGGTTTGTTAGTTCTGTATGTATGGTGTAATAATCCTACCTTCACTCAACTTTATATTCAGTTCAGACATTTTAAGTCTTTTTTTAGCTTTATTAAAATTGCCTTATTTTATGTGACTAGTAGTCGCAATTTCTTTTTATTTTACATGCAAACATATGTATGTAAAATACATATTTACTTATATATTTATATATTTATTTATTTCAGCCGCTTTATTCGAAAATTTGCGGACATAAAATGCAATCCAATTAGTAATGAGGCTTACATAAATTTTACTTGCGGCCAAATAATGTTCTCTGAAGTTATCTATGTATGTATGGATATGTTAAAGCGTTTTCATCATTTATGCTTGCATTTGTGCTGTAGTATTTTATTGCCTTGCATTACGAACGAAAAGTAATGAATGAGTGAATGCGAATACATATTAATTTAAATGATCGTGTTTTACAAATTAAAAAACATAAATAAATTCATTTATTTGGAAATTTAGTAGTTTTAACATATTATTTGAAATATTTGTGTGAGGAAAAAAAAATAAATTGTAGGTGTAACTTTAGGATAGTTCAAATCAGTGTCATATCTGTTATATTTTTCATATATCATCTTATTTTATGCATGCTGCGAACTAAAAAAAAACAGAATTAATAAAATTTTACACGTATATAGAAAAAATTTTCTTTAAAATTTTAGGTTTAAACTAAATTAGAATAAAGTGAATAAAATGTAAGAATACAAATTGTTAGAAAGAATGAAAATGCAGAGCACATCGCTATTAAGCTTTTACGGCCTTTTATCTCTAAACTAAGCGAAAAATAAAAATTTATAAACGTTCTGATACATAAGCAGTTCAAATTATTAAGTGACGGAATACGTGTTAGCACAATGTGCAAGCTAGCTTTGAATTGCCTAACTATATATTTTAATGCAGATATTAATATCATAAAAAAATAGGTGAACACAAATATGCAATTTAGTAATAGATTAAGAGACATAGATCGAAAAAATTTTTATTTTTTTTTTCATTTCATTATTTGTAATATAAAGCCTTTAAGGCCAAAAATAACAATATTACAAGTTTAAAATAAAGCCTGATATAAAAAATAACAATTCATATAATAAAAAAAAATATATATATATATATTTAAAATAAAACAAAACAATGTATATTTTTATGTACATATGTATGCGACGGAATAAAGAAAATATATCCATTTGTATAAAGATAAATATATAAAGACTATATACATATGTACAGGTAAACTATGTACGATAGGCTCCCCAGCCCAATAAAAAAACAGAATCAATATAAAGAAAAACAGGAAAACACATTTTAATTGGTCCCATTTAGTGGTAGAAATAATAGTGTGTAACGTTCATACATCAATATGCTTAGCCAGAAAAATACTGCAGGAGTTTAAGTCGAAACACGTTGTTAGAATGTGAGAAAATTCGTAATGCAAGAGGTAATATATTCCAAGAGCGTGCAATTCTGACTATATATGACGTCTCAAAAATAGTCGAACGTATTCTAGGTATAAAGATTTGAGGGTTTCTAGTAGATCGGGTGAAGGTGAAATTCCTTAGTAACGATAGTGGTCCATCATTTTTGATTATCTTATAGAATAGGGTGATATTTCGAAATTTCAGAAAGTTATAGAATGAACAGCCGAGAAAGCGCCGGACATACTGGGATATATGATCACGGCGCCGAATATTGAAAATAAACCGGGCGATAGTATTCACTAAACGATTTATTCTGGCTAGAAACATAGACAAAGTGACATTAGCAATGAATGTGCAAGTTTTAATCTGATATGGGTCGGAATGTACAAATTCATAGAGTAAATTTTACGCAGAGTACCGAATATCCTAGAGCTCAGTGCATCAATATGGTTGCTAAAGGAGAGTTTGGAGTCCAGAATTATGCCTAAGCACTTTAACTGATCTACAAATTGTATGCGTGCTCCCTTAAACATAATGTTTAAGTCAGGGAAAAACGAGTCGTAGTGCCAAACATAATGGCTTTAGTTTTAGAAGCGTTTAACGTAAGGGAGTTTGAATTTACCAAAATAATTAAAAATATAAGAGTAAACAAAGTTTGGCTCAATCGGGGCACGAACTCCTAATCTTCACATATCAAGACAAGTACTCTACTGGACCAATTTAAAAAATTTTAACATTTGTTTTATTTACTTACATCGAGAAAATATGTCAATTTATGAAAAGTAATTTTAATTCATTTTTTTTATTTCAAATATGTTTTTTAACAAGGAAAAATGTTTACGGAAAGTTTTCATTACACTCGTAAATTCAAAAAAAATTTTTGTCTCCGTTCGTGCTACAAGGTAACCCAGTCAAGGTTTATAAAGCCCCTAATCGTCACATTTTTTATCCGACTTTCATTAGGAGTACCTTTCTGGAAAGGTATTAAAATTTTCTTGTTTGCTGTTTTAATAGTTATTTCAAAAAGTTGCCGCAAGATGCAAAATGGTGCCACTTGAATATTTGTTAGAAAATGGTAAAAATTTGGCATAGGATGACACTTTTTTAAGCTTAAATATTCTAGCAAATTGTGGAAAATTAAAAAATCATTTCTTGAGGTTTGCGAGTCAAATTGGCGATAACTCAAATATAAAAAAGTCATCGAACATATGTTGTTTTCGAGGGTCCAAAGAATAATTCTCAATAAAAAAGTTTTTTTTTTTTCCAAAAAGTCGATTTTGTACATATATTACTAATATATGTACGAAAGTTTCGTATATTCTACGGGCGTAACTGTTATCTCTTCTCGGGTATATCCAAAAATGGCATCGCTTACTTAAGCTCTTCTGCATTGTCCGCCCTTCGGACGTGCGCAATCACTTTCTGACAGAATACAATTTTTTCGCCAGGCCAAAAGCCGCCAATGCATGCCAGCTTCATTTTTTTTGCGATCATTTTTATTTATTGTATCTTCAATAAAATTGAAATAACAATAAGCAATCAAATCTTAGCTCTAAAATTTTAATTTTTATGTCCAGCCAATGCCAGACAAAAATATTTGTTTTTGCGGTTTGTTTTTAGGTTCTCTTATGTCTCTCGTATTTGGATAAGAGCAAGAGTATCCCTCTTTCTCAGTCGAGTGTGGCCTCTAAAGTTAATGATGCTTTGGGCCTAGGAGATTTGGTTGAAACTAAATTTTTTTTATGTAACTTGTTATATGTTTAGAAAACACTGTCCTAATCAACGACACATCTAAATCTTTATGAATTCGCTTGTTTCTGACATACCATGCGGCTACTGTAATCATACGGAGTATTTTATTTTGTCGTCTTTAAATTTTCTCTACATTTGATGCCGCGGCAGTGCCCCATAATGGATACCGTAGGACCATATCGGATTTAAAATGGAGTTGTATAGAAGAAGTTTACAATCTAGGCTTAGTGTAGAGTTCCTCCCAATGAGCCAATTCATTTAAGCCGCTTTGCATTTCCTTTGGGTCACCTTTGCATTTATGCTTGACTTCCATGTTAGACGACGATCAAGATGAACACCGAACTATTTTACTTCAGTGTGTTGAGGCGTAGTTTGGTTATTGATTTTCATAGGCGGAAATGTTTCTCTGCACAATGTAAAAGTATTTCGAACAAAAACATAAATCTGAAAATAAGGCAAAGTTCCAATCCAAAAGTTTCGGCCGTAAAAAGTACTGAGATCAAGATAAGGATCAAGTTCTTGATAGGTACAATACCATCTCATTTCTAGGCTAACTGTAAGATTGGCAACATTTTTCCCATAACAGGTTGCCTAGAAATGAGATGGTATTGTACCTATCAAGAGCTTGATCCTTATTTTGATCTCAGTACTTTCTACGGCGAAATTTTTTGGATTGGAACTTGGCTTTGTTTTCACATATATATTTTTTTGCCTGCCTTTGTATCAAATTTCAGTTTTCTAGCTGTACTGGAAGGACCTGCCTGTATACCAAATTTAAGCTTTCTAGCTAAGGTGGAAGTGCCCCATTATATTGATGAGTTAGTGAGTGAGTGAAAAAGTGATTCAGTGAATAGGTACTAAAATACCCACTTTCATATCACCACCTTCATATCTGAGAAAGGTTTTATGGTAGAACTTCAAGCTTCACTTATGTTGCAAGTTTCATTATATTATGGTTAACTAGAGTAAATTTAGGAGGAAGCTAAAAACAGCTCAAATGGTTTCGTGTAATATTCCCACTCTGTAGCCGGAACTTGGCCTGGCGCACTACCGTGCTCCTAGATATGTAGAAATTTTTGTTCATTAGTATGTATCCGCCATTGTTTGAGCCATTTTTCTAGCTGAGATATATACTCTTGCAGTTTACGGGAAGCTTCTTGATGGTTTTTGTGAACACTTAGAAAAGTTGTATCATCAGCGAATGTTGGTTGATATGTGTATGTTACTGCTTACCGGCAAGTCAGAGGCATATATCAGATGTAATACAGGACCGAGGAAGCTGCCTTGAGGAACTCCAGCTTCAGTCGGTTGTGGAGGTCTTAGAAAATCACCTTCCTTAACAACAAACTTTCGCTCAGTTAAGTAGCTTTCTAAAAGCTTAAAGGTGTTTGCGGGTGGGCTTTGCTTTAGTTTATGTATTAAACCTTCGTGCCAGATTTTATCAAATTCCTGAGAAACATCGACGGTTATATATTTCCTATTATTTATTAAGCAATCGACACCACTGTACCATCCCATTGTTTTGTCTTTAAAAATAAAACATTAACGCCTGTATTTTGAAAAACAAAACTCATTAATTAAGTTAATATAAGGCCATTAAAGAAAGTCACATCGTTAGCCTGAACTGTTAAGGAAATTTAGCTCAAGTTACAATGAAATAACTGTTCAACTTTCAAATGAGTACTTTTAACTTTCAATAATTCCCCGATTTTATAAAACTTTGATAAGTCCAAATGTTAAAATTACTTTGAATTTTGATGAAATGAGTAAAATGTCATTATAAGAAAAAAAAAAAAAAGACGGAGGATATTATAATAATAAAAGTAACGATTGTCAACACTTCATTTGCGACTAAGTTAGAAAATAAGTTCTTGTTTTTTATTTCTTTTGTTTTATTATTCTTTGTAAATGTTTTCGTAAGAACATTTCAAATCAGAAATATATAAAAAACAAACTTAAAAAGAACCGAAGTAATGGAAATATTTGTATGTATGCCAGTCATTGTTATGTGTTCATTTGAATATTACGTTGAATTAAATTAAATATTTGCGTGACTTTTTGACACCCATTTACAAAAGAAAATTCTTATTATTTTATTTCATTTTTTTCAGACATACTTGTGTATAAATGTTTGTTTGTATGTTCGGTTTTAATAATATCTGCCTCTTGGCTCGTTTTATTATTTAAGTTCATTCATTTTTCATTTCCGCTCCTTTATGATCCGTCTGCAATTCATTTTTTTTCTTTTGCTTTTTATTATGAAGTTACACCCACAGTTGAACAAAACGAATTGGAAATAGGGCAGAAAAAATTAAACACAAAACTTATTCAGTCAGTACCAGTCGGCATTGTGGTATGATATTTGAAAATATGCGTGAGATTGATATTGTATACGTGTGGTTTATTTATAAATTTATTGAATTTAACAGTTTGCTCTTTATGAACTAAATATTCATGCAATCGGAGCTATTCTGGAAAATAATAATAATATTAATTTTATGCATTGTAGGCTTTTTTAAAAGCACTGTAATATATATAATGAAAATCCTCATGTAAACTACTTCTTTCTATGAAAGGTAGCTGCTGGGTTTTGCATAACGATGTTATAGTGAATAAGCATCGAAAATCGTGTAATCTTTACATTTTAGTTATAAGAAGAGCTGAGAACTTTTATAAAAAATACTAGGAGGAGTACTTTTATTAAAAATTTAAAGCCTGTAACTATTTGCTCTGTGGGTGTTTTTGACCCTTTTTTGAAAAAGGGTCAAAAAGATCCCGTTGAAAATCCTTATAGCGGGTTAAATATTTTTTACAAAAATATTGGGTATTAGTATTTTCTTTACATATATTTTTTAAAATTAAAAATTCAGAAAAAAATTACCGTTTAAACGTCATGAACGACATGGTGTGGGAGACATGGCCTATCGGTCAACTCTAACAAGATTATACTGGTATCTTTCTCTCTTAAAAGAAAACTTGGTCTGGGGACAGTTTCGTTGAATGGGTGCAATATTTGTTATTCCACCGACGTCAAATATTTGCGGGTTACTCTTGATAGTAGGTTGACTTGGAACCGTCATCTTGAATACATATCACAGAAAGCCACTAAGGAGATGTGGGCGATGAAGAGTTGTGCCGGGTACATCTGGGGCCTGAGCCCAAAATTATCATGTGGATCTATAGAATGATTGCTAGGCCAATCATCACGTACGTCGCGATTGTATGGTGGCAGAAGACACACCACGTTGCGGCGACAACCAAACTGTGCAAGGTTCAGAGATTGACGTATCTTCTTATTACAGGTGCAATGAGGTCATGTCCAACCTTGGCCATTGAGGCCTTGATTGGATTAACAGCCATATACATCTTTATAAGATCCTCTGCGGCAATGGCTGCTTATGAGATGGGCCTCAGAAACTCTGCCCATCGTGTGGACAACAGGCACTCATCGATCCTGAGTACTATGCTCTGCAGAGGGCTGGTAGGAATGCCTAGTGAGAGCATAAACTGTGAACTTAGGTTGGACAGGAGATTCAATGTCACAATTCCGCTCAGGGCAACGTGGAAACAAAACGATCCCACTGTGGACTCCAGAAATTTATGCTGGTATATGGATGGATCAAAAATGAGAGATGGAGTGTGGGCTGGAGTATGTGAACCCAACGTAAAAATCTTTGTGCCCATGGGCAAATGGCCTAAGGTATTTCAAGCGGAAATACTAGCGATCACTAAGTGTGTTCATATTAATTTAATTAGGGGCATTAAGGGCGCTTGTATAACTATCTTCTCCGATAGCAAGACAGCTCTTAAGTCCGTCTTTTGTTGGGAACTACAAGAGCTATTGATATGGAACAAGGTTTCCATTAGCTGGATACCTGGCCACAGTAGTCATTCGGGTAGCGAAGAGGCGGACGAATTGGCCAGAATCGCCTCTGCTGCTCCTCTTATGGGTCCAAAGCCCTTTTGTGATGTAAACTGCTCGACTGTTAAGTTCTTAGTCAAGAGAAATGACATATCGACCGCAAATGAACTGTGGCTGGCTTCTTCTGGTCTCAGGCAAGCCAAAGCATTGATGCAGCCATTTTGATATAGTGGCATCCTGAATATCAACAGGAATACTTTATGGCTGGTTACAGGCTTTCTCTCTGGTCACTTTGCACTGAAATATCCTCTATGGAAAAGTAACCAAGTTCGGCCACCCTTGTGTCGTTTATGCTTGGAAGAAGGTGAGACAATGGCACACAATCTCTGTGAATGTATTGTCTTAGCCTGAACACACACCGCAGAAGACAGAACGTTTTTAAGTCAAACACACTCGTATGATTACAACGCACACCAAAACAATTTGTGGTGTGTTGTCTCATAAGAACTAATGCAATGTTGTCGTATAAGTCAAAAAACAGTGGGTGTGGGTTAAGCCTTATGTAATAGTAGAAGGGGTGTTTTCTATTCTGAGTTTCTATGTTCGGATGATATTAGGCGGGCTTCTCCAAAACTCTCTGCTAACTTTCATAAGGAGATTCATGCAGAGCTTGATTTAATTTATAGATTTATGGCACAAAAGATCCACTAGGTGTCGCAGTGCCGGTCTTTGCACCAGATCTTTCCCTTGTTCTCTTCCAGTGCAGTTTTTACGATCAATACACAAGACCGCGGACAACAAAAATTAAGAAAAAAAATATTTAGTTTAGTGATAAACAAGACCACGTACGATGGAAACATGGCGGCTTCCGAAAACAACGTTGCTCTGTTCTGCTGTGTACCTTGAAAATAAATTCATGTTGATTTTTTTCTTGATCATGTCTACTTCTTTCTGAGTATAATGTTACACTCTTAGCCTAAATAGTCACTTTGGATTAAAAATTGAAACTAGTTTAAAATAATCATTTGAAAAGAAACTTGTTTTCTACTTTGATGAATGGGGCAGAAAACTAGAATCGTGATTATTAATACACTTGGTTTGTTTTGAATTGAAAACCCATTATAGTTAATGAATATTCAACAATTTATAGAAATACCACAAATACAAAATTACAATAATCATTGAATATACGAATCTTCTAATACCACCTGACAGTTACAAAATGTAATTAATTATAGCTTTTATAGGATTTCTATTGAAGTATACGGTTATAGTTCAATTGTTTTATTATCTTACTTTTCATCAGTTTATATTTGTCAAGTCATTTGGTAGACTAGAAAATCATTGTCACCACAGGATGTCCACTTAAGTTTGCTCTTTGTTTATATGAACATTAAATAAAACCAAGAAAAAAAACAACAAATTTGTTACATTTTATTATCGTTATTGTCATCTTGACTGTTTGGTTAAATTAAATTAAATATTTTTGATCATTTAGTGGTGACTTTAAGTCAAATGTTAAGATTTGTATTAATGAATTCTCTGCTCACGAACAGTTGTTGGTTAAGAAAAGAACAATAAGAGATTGCAAAATATATTTATATTAATAATGTTAATTTTAATCAACTCCTTATTTTTTCAGTAAGACTATAGCTTTCAAACTTTATATACCAGTTTAAAAGATAATATTTAGCTTCAAAAATTAGTCTTAATGAACATAGTCCTTAAGAAGTTAGTATTCCGAGACACGCGTGTGGGCGCAGCCTTAAACATAAAGAAACGTTAAAATTTTTTAGCTGATTACAGTTCAGAGTTAGATGAAAGAAATTGCAGGGTTTAGATTGAAGTATTCACAAATATCTGTAAGTATACGAGTTCAGTCATACAACCTGAAGCAGTAGCAAAGCCAAGCTTTTTAAAAACGAATCTAGTGCTTCTAAGCTGCTGATCGCAAACAAAAAACAAATCTTATTCATATGCGCTAGTAAATTGTTCAGTAACAGTGAATCTCTAACAAAACTACTTCCATGTAAGTAGTAACTTTTACCAGTTATTAAAGTAAACATTTTTAGCAAAGTATCGCTTTGCACATTTACATATTTATTTAAGGTGTTAAAAAAATAAATTAAACTTTTATTTTGCAGCGCGATTTTTTATGCTGAATAAAGAAATTGCATAATTGCAAAGAGGCTAAGACAACGCTTAAGAAACTAATTAAACTTTATTTTAAGTTTTTCAAGTAATTTTTTAAACCTTATTTTTCCAGAATTGTTTGTTATACCTTGAAGCTAACTTTTTGTTTTCTTCTTGAAATTTTGTGTTATTTTCGGAAGTAAAATCTTAACGAGTTTGTGAGTTTTTTCTTTTATGGGTTCCTTTCATTTTAATTTTGTATTATCAACATGCAAACAAACAGCGAACTAAAAAAGAAGGAAAATAATAAATTTAATCTGATATGCTGTTGGTGTTGACGAAAAACTTTCCCACAAATATTCCCACGATTTATTTTTTTCTTCCTCTGATTGTTTTTGTTTGAGGTAAAACAAACTGTACAAAGCATGAATATTCTATGCGTATTTTTCCTCCGTTACAAAAGTGAGCAACAACATGTTTCTAAATTTCAGTTCTAGCTTTCTACATGAAGTACGCGAGGAATTTGTAAGAAATAAAATACAGTGTAACATAAAAAACTTAATTGTTTTTGTTAAATGATTTTTACTAAAACTTTAATTCTAGTTTAAATTTAATTATTATTTCTTTTCAATTTTGATTCAGTTTTACAATAATTTGTTTTCAGTTTTATGCAATAAATAGTAATAAATAAATTTAAAATGAAAGAGATTGCTGGTATACTTTTTGACTACACTATCACTTATACCTGCATTCATTTTGCGTAAATGTTTCATTGTGTTCTAATAAAAAAATCGCAATTAATGTTCCCCATTGGTGTTGGTACAATTAATTCGTTTAAACTTTTTCCCTATTCGTGTTGCAGTTTAATTTAATTTTTCGCAGCTAAAATAAAAAAATCCCTGCATATTATTTTTTTTATGTCCTACACTACCACAGCTTGAGAGAGTATAATGAGTTTGTGGTGATTTTTGTTGCATTCAATAGAACATACAAGTTGTTTCGCTATATCAGCCCAACTCAGAATCATTTTTTGCTATATGTTAAGTGTTCGTAAATATTTTTGTTTCCCTCAAAGTGTCTTAAATTATATAATTAACGTTATTAAAATTCATAGATTATCAAATAGTTAATAGATTATCAAATAGTTAATGCATCCTAAAATCGATTTGACAAGAAGTTTTGGAGATGATAAAATTAAATTTTGGGCTCGATCGGCTTAGGCATTTCAATTCATTCGCTTTCCCAAGCATAACTCTGCCATTTTCAACCGATTTTCAAAATACATTTTTTGTTTGAAAGAGTTTGCCTGCAGTTTAATCCCATAAATTTGGTTCGAAAATCTGTGTGGCATTACCCACCCCCGCTTACCGGGAAATATTAATTATCGCATAACTCCTCCATTTATGAACTGATTTTTAAAGTTCTTTTTTTAAAGGATTCGCTTGAATTTTGGTTCCATAGAAGTAAAAATTGCGCTGACATTTCTATGGGAAAAGGTACAATTACCCACGATTTTTTCTCCCGTGGCCTTTTCGCCGATGTCCTTCCTGATCGAAAAACTAATACCAAAAAATGAAATCGGAGCTTCAAAAAACATATAAAACGGTGCCCATTACTTTTTTGTGTTTAATTGTACTCCCATAACCACCGCCCCCAACAGCCTTTCTTTGCCCGTTGGCGAAAATAATACCAGAAATAAAGTCAACACCCTCGTAAGCCCCCCCCAGGTGCTGATTTTGACACGCCTAAAGTCAAAAACAATGACACTGTTATTTTCTCTGCTCATTTTTTAATTCTTTCCCAACGTGCACTGTACGGAAGTAATAAAATTTTCTCTTACAAATTTCATTGTAATTCCTCTTTTCGCATAGACAAATAATTGAGTTAAATTAAGCAAATAACCTTGTTTAATATTATTAAAAATGCGAAAAGAGTTCTTATGTGCGAAAAAATATTTGTTTAAAACCCAAAAAAGAAACAATTACGTTCGTTCATTTACCACATACTTTGAAAATTACGTGAATTATTTATAATCATCATTGTAGTATAAAAACCTTAAAAAAGAATATTAACAAAAGAGACATGCTCGAAGATATGCATACATACTGACAACCCTTTCCTAAAATACATACTATATAATATGAAGGATAATTATGTAAATATTTGTATGAGTTTGCAAATAGTATGAGTACACCAACGAGCAGAAAAGTGAAAAATTTTGTAAACATAAACAGGGGTTGGAAATTAAAATTTTAATTAGAATGTTAGCGCATTTGAAAATTGAGGTTCGACAAATTTTTAATTTTTTACCTCGACTTTTTTTGATATTTTTGTTGTAACTTTTTTTTATTAAGGATCTGATTTTAATTTAAATAACACCATTAAATTATTGATATGATTATAAGTAAATACGCGGAACAAAACTTTCAAATATCTTGAGCCTTTAAGTCGTACAAAAGGTATAAACTTAAAACTTTGAAATTTAACTATAAAATTAAAAAAAATTTAACGTAAATTTTTTAAAAAATGTGCTTTCATAATTTTTGAAATTGTTAAAAATTTTTTAGAAATGTTAATTTTATGTTTTTACACGGTGAAAGGCCATGCTTTGAGGATGTGTTTAGCGGAAATTTTTTCATTTTGAACATGTACCCAACATTTTGGCAGTGGTCGAAAATTATCTATTTTCAAAATAGTTTCTGAGTTTAGGGGCCTCTAAAAATTTTACACAGTGTGCCTTAAAAATCCATGAACTATGTTTCATTAGATGGATAGTTAGTATTGCTCTTGCTTAAAATCAAGACATCCTGGCTACAAATGTACATGCTAAGGAAAAATTAGGAATAACTAAAATTTCAAGAAGAAAATTTGTATATAATAAGAAAATAGCTAAAAATTTTAATATTTTCCTGAAAATTATACTATTCCAGCTAAAACTTGGTAATGAGTTGTCATTACCAAACAAAATACATTTCAACCACAAACTACACTACATACAGTTTGAATTAATTTACAGTAGTTGAACGTTTATTTACTAGTAATTAAACAAGCCATTTATTCTCTTATTGGCAGAGTACTAGTGTATCTGTTTATCATACAGACAATAAACAGTTCAACCCCTGGTGAAGCAAAATAGATTTTTTTAATTGTGTTCATGTTTTTGAAAATAAGTTTTAAGCTCGTAACAAAATATATAATAGTGTCTGTTGTTCCTATAAGGAGCATAGGGCCTCGACGTATTCGTTCCAGTTCTGCCTGTTTGCTGCTCTGATCTTGACTTCCTTTCACGATCTGTTTGCTCTGCCCGCTTCAATTTATAACTGTCTCCTTCAGGTGTGAGTAGGTTTTCCCCTTCTGCGGCTGCCTTAAGGATTCCATTCTATGGCGTTTTTCGTAACGTCATCCTGGGGTCTGCGCAAATCGTGTCCGATCCACCTCCATTTACGTTTTTTTTATTTCAGTTTCAATTGCGGACTGCCCAGTTTCAGCCCATAGTCGGTGGTTGCTGATAATGTTTGGCCAGAAAATTCTTAGAATTTTGCGCAAGCAACTGTTAATAAAAGCTTGTGAAGCATTGAGATCGCGCCGGTCTGCGTTCGAGCTTTCACTGCCATATAATGCCACCGATTTAACACAGCTATTAAATATGTCAATTTTCGTTCGTCTTGATATATGGAAGGATTGGCTCGACTTATTTATGCGATTCGATACATCTTCTTTTGAACCACCGGTTGTCGATATTATACTGCCCAGTTAGCAGAAGGTTTCAATCTTTTCCAGCTAATGACTATTTAGGAGGAATTGCTGCTGGCTATGTTGATTAGCATTACTTTTCTTTCTACAGTATTGATCTTCAGGCCGCATTTCAATGCCTCCGTTTCTAGCGTTTTAAGTTTGGCTTCCATATCCTCGAATCGGTGAAACAGTAAGCAGATACCATCGGCATAGTCCAAGTCTTCTAACATTCTGCTAAAGCCCCAAGTGATGCCCTTAGGTGCTATTGTAGCCCTTGTAAGTATGTTATCAAGAACTGCATTAAATAATAGAGGAGAAAGAGAGAGAGAGAGAACAGCTTTGTCTAATACCTATGTTGACGTTGATTGGGCTGCTGATGGTAGCTTCGTGCAGAATACGGCATTTCGCATTATTGTACATGCCCTGGATCAAAGATATGAGTTTTTCAGGAATGCTGAAGGGTATCAAAAACTTTGTCAAAACCGATGAAGATTAAATAAAGTGGAGATCGCCATTCAACAGAATAGTCTATTATTATCCGAAGGCTGCTGATGTGGTCAACGCAGGGTTTTTTAGGCCAGAATCCTGCTTGTTCGCTTCGTTTTTCATGGTTCAGAGCTTATGTAAAATCTTGGCGATAACTTTGTTATTCATGCTGAGTAACGTTATGCCTCTCCAATTCTTATATTCCGTCAGATTTCGCTTCTTTGGTATGTTAATAATCATGCCTTCTTTTAGCTTGTCATCTCGAATATTAGTAGGCTTTAAGGAGTTCCGGGGAAATGTTATCGATTCCAGGCGTTTTGTTGTTTTTAAGACTTCTAATGCCGTTTTCGATTTCACCGATGCTTAAGGGGTCGGTTGGTATGTCATCTGTTTCAGTGTGTTCCGGGCAAGAACATGTAATACCATATGATGCTAAAGACTTATTGCTCAAAACAGCTTTGTAGTGATCTACCCATATTTCGAGCTGCCCCATTTTTGCTGTAATGAGCTCTCCGATTTTGGTTTTAAGTGGCTTCCAGCTGAAAAATTTTTATTGGATAGTTGTTTTGTCGTTTTGTATAGGTCTCGGCTTCTGTTGGTCTCGGATGTTCGTTGAGCCTCTTTTGCCATGACCTCAATCCATGCGCGTTTATTCTTCCTGCAGCTACACTTAACATTATTTGCCGCTCTGGTGTATTCTTCTTGCAGTCTTTGTTTCTCTTTGCGGGTTTTAGCTTTGTTTTTGGCTTTGCTTGCATAACTTCCTTTCTTTTATCAACTCCCATGTTTCGTCGGAGATCAAAGTTTTTCTTTCTGGGTGTCTGTACCCAAAGCCTTCTTTGGCAGCGTTTACAGTACCGTTCTTGATATTGTGCCAGTTGTTTCCTTGGCTGTATAATTATTGTAGAGCATTAATATATGTTTTTTGGTGTGCTGAGTTATGCAATTTCCCTAAGTCAAATCTTCTTCGATCAGTACTAATATTTCTCTTGATTGCTGCAACTTTTAAGCGCAAAGTACCAATGATGACCACTATTGCAGTCTGCACCATGCTTGTTTCGAACATATAACAGACATCTTTACCAGGTTCTGCGGATGGTAATGTGATCAAAATGGTTCTGGGTAACATGATCTTGGGATAAGCATGTGAGTTTATGCGCTGTCTTATGAGGATATAGTGGCCCACTAATTACGAGGTGGTGAGCTAAGCATATTCACGTAAGAAGCTCACCGTTCCATACCGCTCCATACTGGTGTTGTCTGAGCCTATTTGCGCGTTAAAGTCTCCCATCAGTATAACAATGTCCCCTCAATTTATGGATGATGTAACTTCTGCGAGTTTACTATAAAAGTCCTCTTTTATTGCGAAATCTGCAGTTTCTGTTGGCGCATAACATTGAACACACGAAGGTTCCTAGTTTTTGGGCGAAATCTGACCATTGTAATCGTATCACAGTGAGGTTTTCAGTCTATGAGAGCGTTACGTGCTTACTTTGTTAGCAGAAATCTGACTCCACTTGAACGAGGCTGGTTAGTTGCTTTACCAGCGTATGAAAGAGCACAGTCCTATAAAAAGCAGCTTATAATTGTTCATTTCTTTGCAGAGTTTAGCAAGCTTTGTAATTTCCATAAGCGATCGTACATTCCATAATCCAAATCATGTCCGTTGTTGCAGCTAAAGGTCGTCATGAGGTTAGGCTGTTGGTTTTCTTCATTCATTTC
Source organism: Panzeria rudis (assembly GCA_956483635.1). NCBI lineage: Eukaryota > Metazoa > Arthropoda > Insecta > Diptera > Tachinidae > Panzeria > Panzeria rudis. The sequence goes on from OY101448.1 coordinate 157,923,289, forward strand.
GCTTTCAGTAATCATTTAGTTTAAGACGAGTAGCTGATTAGACTTCTGCGTCCGATTCTGGATCTGGGGCTGCAGGTTGCCTCCGGAAAGGCAAGAGGGTTGAACATTTCCTTTGCACCATGTATAGGGTTATTCCGTCCAAGGTCGGTCGTCAGAGCCTAGTTCGTTCTTTTTTGCAGGGTAAACCACTGGCAGGTGAGGTTGACCTTTGGGTAGGATAGGCTGTAGAAGACGCATTACTGCCCTATTCGTACTCCTAACAAAATAGTTGGCACAAAATAACACAATGGCTCGTATTATTGGGTCCGCAGGAAAGGAAAACTCAACGGAAAGAAATATCGATCGATTTGCAAGTTGAAATTATGCATTCCTGTGGTATAAGCTTTACGCGCAATTGATTTTAATTTATTTTTAAATGATTTTAAATCAATTTCGCGAAAGCTTTGGAATTTGCATATCGATCGATATTTCTTTCCGTTGAATTTTTCTTTTCTGCGGAACCAATAATACGACTCAATAACTGAAATAAGCCGTACGAATTATTCCTTGACAGAGTAGTATAATAATATCTCAGAAATCGATTGCCCACCCATTTTTGAAACTTTTATACTGTTGGGAATACCGGTGAGTCACCTTGTATAAGAAAAAGTTTTATGGGCCAAATTAAAACACAGACTTAAAATATTCTTGAAGAGAAAAAAATTTCTTACCCGTTACACAACCAGAGTTATGACCAAAATGTGAAAACGCTTCCATATCTAAATGGTTGCCAAAGTTTTCAAAATAATAAGGAATATAATTCAGCTCTCGTACTTGCATACCCTCCCTCACCTAGTCTCTAAACTACAGACCATGTGCTAATATAGTTGAAATTGAAAATGAAACTGCAGGGTTACAAAATAAAAAAAACATTTTGAGCACTGTTCGCTCTTTGAAATCTTCACTTGATGACGTACATGCATAGTATTCACGCGCCTTGCTGTTATACGTCTGTATATGAATGTGAATGAATATTTCTTTTGTTGTAGCTTAACTTCATATCGTACTTACTTTACGCACGTCTAGGACAAAAAACTTTGAAATGTTTACACTTCTTCGTATGGTTGTATGTGGTTTATAAGACTGTGTGTCTGTTTATGCATATTTACGCGTACGTGTACATATGTATAAACATGTATATAATTAGCTTATTACGTATATAAATTAGGGTAAGCCAATTTTTTGGACAACATATCGTCGGAGGAGATATAATTGTATGAAGAGTTCTAAGCAATTTTGATCTAGAAACCATGGGTCTAAAATGTATTTCGAGCTTACGGAAATTCAAAAATATGTTTTATGACGCCTTTATTATTGAATAAATTACGGAAAGTCATTGAAACATTTTGGGGTATACTTAATATTTTATCAATTAAAATATGACACTTATACGCCATCGATAATTTTTTTTTTTAATTTTTCCTATGATAAAGACGTCATAACTTGGGAACTACTAGCGCTAGTACTCTGATTTCTTGGGCATATGCTAGTTACACAAGACCGAACTGTCTATTTTTGTTTTATATGGAAGAGGTCTGGCCCAAGTTCTGATTGGTTTAATACGAAGTAAGTCTCTTACAATAAAATTAGGAATTTTCGCAAGCTTGAAATTCATTTTAAGCTAATGGTTTTTCGGGCGAAGACGCTTAGAATTCATCGTAGACTCATTCAACCACCTCCGGTAATTTTTTTGCATCAATTCAAATCGACCCACACTAATATACATATATAATTATGTATTTCTGTATGTACATAACTCCTTTCATACCAACTTAAACACAAATACAGACTAGAGTACAAAGTTTATTTGTGTTTCTTACTAATTTTGTGAAGTCATTAAATAATTTCAAGGAACAGCACATCTTTGTTCACACATTTTCTTGTCATTATTATTATTATTATGAAAAGAATCAGTTCTATAAAATATTTTTCACAAGCAATTGTTTTTCGATATTCGAATTTTACCGGTTGGATTTAGTCATTATTTGCAGATTTAGATACAAACATCATTCATATATCATCTATTGAACTAAAAATGGAAACAAATGGAATGATAGTTTGATATTTTAAAATATTTAGCAAAAATGATATTGCTCTCCACATGATAAATTTTCACACGTTTTCTTTCTTCGGTAACTTTATTTAATATATATCACTTACGGCCCTTTTCACAATGTAAGATTAACTTTTAACGTGAACTTTATCGGCAAATTCGGCATACAACACTTACCCTTAAGGTCCACGTTAACTTTTAATCGTTATTCTCACAAAATTATTGTAATGTAATTATTATTATAGTATAATAAAAAAATATAGTATAATAAAAAAATATAGTATAATATAAAAACTCTTGGTGTACAGAATGAATGGTTTGCAGAGTCCTCTCTTTTTAGGTTTTCATATTATAATGGAAAAACATAAAGAACGCAATAAATGAATGCAAGAAATTTTGTTTTTAAAAAATTTTAGTCTAATGATTGCACTCCTTTACATACTTTTATAAATATATTCAAATTCGCAAAAACACACACTGTGCTTAAGTATGTGTAAGTAGCTCAAGTGAATATGTAAACAAGTGGCATGTAGCACGCACACACTCAAACATAGATTCTCTAAAGGTATTGTGCATGTATATACTACTATGCGCAACGTGTCACACATGACAATTTTCTTTTTCAACACTGATACAAGTAAACTAGCATATCCTTTTTTGAGAAATTCGTTACTGCATCAAACTTGCTGGTTTTATAACTGACAGTCTGAGATAACATAGCATAAGAAGTACTACATACTCGTACAATAGACAAAACGCACTAAGAAAAGAAATGTTTAATTTTTCTACCTTTACACTAACGAAAAGTAACAAATTAACAAAAATATGCATAAAAACAATATCATAGGGGTCTGTGGTATGTATGTGTGTAAATAAATATAAAAATTAGCATTCTTTAATATCCTATTTTAGTGTTGTTTTTCTCTTGTCATGTTTCTCTAAATTTCACTAGTCATTATGTGAAAAGAACAGAGTGAAAAACAAATAAAGCAATTAATGAGTTTGGGTCAGATTTGACATATTTTGGTGATATACTTAGATTTCAGCAAAATCATTTTACAAAGACAAAAATAATTGTAGCATCTGTCTAAGTATTTTTGAAAAGTACCATAACACTTCCTTATGTTTACATATTTTCTTGCTTTCTATTAAAGAAAAGAGAAGTTTACCCCTTTGATTTATTTTAGGGAGAGGAAAAATTCTACCATTTTACACATTGTTATACTGAATCGGTATAGAAAATGCTGTCATGCTTACTTTTTAGGTATAAAATGTGTCCAGACCTTTTATGTAAAATATTACAGAGATAATTTTTGTGTTACATTGTAACCCACTCGCTGATGATACAGCTTTTCTAAGCTTTCACAAAAGCCATCTAGAAGCTTACCGCAAACTGCAAGAATATATACCCCAGTTGGAACAATGGATAAAACAATGGCGAATAAAAATTAACGAACAAAAATGTCTACACATTACTTTTACATTGTGCAGAGAAACCTGTCCACCTATACAAATAAATAACCAAACTATACCTCAACATACTGAAGTAAAATATCTCGGTGTTCATTTTGATCGTCGTCTAACATGGAAGTCCCGCATAAATGCTAAGGTGACCCAAATAAAGTTAAAAGCAGCTCAAATGAATTGGCTCATTGGAAGGAACTCTACTCTAAGCCTAGATTGTAAACTTCTTTTATACAACTCCATTCTAAAACCAATATGGTCCTACGGAATCCAGTTATGGGGCACTGCCTTGGCATCAAATGTAAAAAAGCTTCAAAGGCGACAAAATAAAATACTCCGTACGATTACCGTAGCGTCAGAAACAAGCGAATTCATTAAGATTTAGATGTGCCGCTGGTTAAGTCAGTGTTTTCTAAACACGTGACAAGATACATAAAAAAACTTGAGTTGCAACCAAATCCCCTAGCCCAAAATATCATTAACTTTAGAGGCCACACTCGGCTGAGAAGGAGGGACACTCCTGCTCTCAGCCGAATACGAGAGACGTAAACAACGAAAGAACCAACCGCTGAAACAAATATTTTTGTCTGGCATTGGCTGGACTTAAAAATTAAAATTTTAGAGTTAAGATTTGATTACTTATTGTTAGTTCAATTTTATTGAAGATACAATAAATACATATAACCGGAAAAAAACAAATATTAACCCACCAACTCTACACTGTATTGGTCCTTTTCGTCCCTTTCTTGAAAAAGGTAGAGAAACTCTATTAAATTGTCAAAGACATCAAAGATTCAAATTCAACTTTTACTCAGTTTCTATAGATCTTAAGCTCGTAAGGCTATGTACATTCAGAAATAATTAGACATCAAGCCCAATTTAATTTTCCATGTAGATAGCATAAAAGAACAAAGTTGTTTTCAGAAGTCACCACACTCCCATCGCTATTGCTTGTGTGTATCTCTGCTTAACACCACATGTGAGCTGTATCAGTTAAATCAACATTTTTATTTATACAAATCACAATTCTTATTTATATAAATCGTATACGAAATTTTCATACGAGAATTGCATTTCTACTAAAATTATGCTTACCACAACTAATAGCAGAGTTACCGTTGCACAGTGGGGCAGGCTCAAAATATTTGAAAAATAATTTCTCCACACATATTTACGAGTTCCCAGAAAAAATTTTTGGACGAGGTGTCTGAAGTCTGGAACTTTACCACTCAATCAAATGAAAATTCCCTCAGACATTTGACAAAATAGCCGTCAGTATTTTCGTACGACATTTTTGCACATTTTGCACATTATCTCAAGGCAATTTAGTTTAATTTAAGAATAAGAATTAGCTGACAATATGATATTTTTTTTGTATAACTCCCACAAACACAGTTAATCCAACTCATCATACAGCAACTAACAGAACATTGCTTGGTGTTTTTTTTTTTGTTGCGAGTCCCGTAAACGTAATGTTGTATGACCAAATGTCAGCCCCGTGTTTTCAAAGCATGATTTAATATTTTTAAGATATAGTTTTAGAACTCCTTTCTCCGTTACTTCAAAAGCTTGAACTGCAGCTTGCTCCGCCAAAACGTCTCTCGTATTAATTAGACTGCATGCCCTCAGTTGATGATCAAGTAGCATTTTTTGAAAAAAATATTCAACGTCTAAAACAACATCTCGCAGGGAAAAGCCTTGGTTTTCTGCCAATATAAAACGTCTAATAGCTAAAAGATACTGTGCTTACTCAAGGTGGAAGCGATTTAGCACCACAGAGTTGAAAGCTGAATTTAAAACTGCAAGAAGAAACGTTAATATTGGAATAAGAATTGCAAAAACTGAGTATTATTCCAGACGCTTTGGCTCTGCAGTAGGCTCTAGGCAAACTTCGGAATATATTCGTGAAATTGGAGTTGGTAGATCAGAGAATTCAGGCAATTGTCAAGTCGATGTCGAAGAGCTTAACAGAACTTTCACAAATATACATCTACTACCAATATATGACACTTTTTATAACTTTTCAAGTATAATATCTAATGCTTACGAAATCAATAGTAATGTGTTCCAATTCGCTTGTATAATCCAATCTGAAGTCTACTTAAGCTTAAATTTAATTAAGTCAAATGCAGGGGGCTCTGATAACATTTACCCTAAATTTGTAAAGATATTGTTGCCTGTCCTCTTACCATATATATAGTACATTTATTCAATACTATTATAATGACGAGCACTTTTCCGTTGAAGTGGAAATACGCAAAAATAGTGCCAATACCGAAAAATGACTCAGAGTTCAGGCCCATTGCCATACTGTGCTATCTATCTAAAGCTCATGAAAAAATTCTTAATCAAATATCAAAATATAATCAAATGTCGCGATATATCAAAAATAATAATTTCTTGTCTGATAAGCAATCAAGGTTTCGCCAAAATCATAGCTGTGTTTCTGCTTTACTGGACGTAACTGAAAATATACGACGTGAGTTGGACGAAGGAAAAATAAATATTTTGGTTCTTCTTGATCATTCTAAAGCCTTTGACACAGTTGATTATAGCACGCTTTTCATGAAACTTCGACACTTTTTTAATATATCGTTAACTTCCACACGACTGCTATCTTCATACCCTTCTAGTCGTCAGCAATTTGTGTATTTGAACAGTAATCAATCTTCGGCATTAGATTTACCTAGGGGTGTGCCTCAAGGTTCAAGACTTAATGAGGATCTGAACAAAAACAATTACTCATATTGCTGATGTTCATGTTTTAATAAATGGAGAAAATATCACAATGGCTAATGCTGCCAAAGACCTAGGATTAATTTTTAATAATGGTCTTACTTGGACAAACCATGTTAGAATATTTGTGGGTCAGACTTACTCTAAGCTGAGCATTATACTTCTGCCTTTCAACATAAGATAACTTCTTGCAAAAGCTTACCTTGTTCCTGGTTTAATCTACGGCTGTGAACTTTTTGCAAGCTGTGACTACTAGCAAAAGAAACCTTTTGTACAACAATGTTATTAAATATGTATACGGATTGTAAAGATATGTTCATATTTCTCAATTTGCCTCGAAATTATATGGCGTTTCGTTCAGCAACCTTCTTAACATACGTGTGCTTATATTTATGCATAAAATCATTTATTCAGAAATACCACAATATCTTATTGATAAAATCCAGTTTGCCAGATCAGTTAGGGGAAAAAATATTATAATTCCTTTACACCGTTTTCTTGTATCCGAATTGCAGTTTTTCATACATGCGGCGCGTCTCTGGAAAGTTTCTCTACAAACACAACAACTTAATAGCAACGCAACTAGCTTTAGTCACTTCTTATTTAATTATTTTTCACAATAGGAAATCATTTATAATATATAAACTATTTAAAGTTAATTTTGTCTAAATATTTATGCTTATGTTTGCCGTTTTAACTTAACTTATGGATACTACTTCCTTGTACTCTAAATATAAGAATAACTCTTGTTGTACAGGACTTGAAAATACAAATAAATAAAAATAAATAAAATAAAGATATATACCAAATAGTCTGTAAATTTTCTAACCTACAACTTAAAACTTTTAGCAGTTCAGAGTTTTCCGAAATTGTGCAGACATGTCGAAAATTTCTTTCGAATTTCCCCTGAAAAATTCTTCAGAATTCGTACAGATTCCTCTTGCACATTTCGGCAAAGTTCTTAGAATATCCTCAGACAAAAAAGTTCGCTTTCTTACCAACCACTCGTATGATTTTCGTATCGACTTCGGCAGCTTGTGTAGACTCTCTGACCGACTTCGAACCGAAAACGGTAAGAAATTTTTGCGGTGATATCAAACAAACTTTTTGTCTGAGTCAGTAAAATTTTTCATTTTCAAATTATTTTTAAGTTTGAGCTGATAACAATAACGTTTGCTGATATTTTTATAAGATATCAGACAAACTTTTCTTTTTAAGTGTCCATTGAGCACTTATGAAATTTCACTTTATTATATGTTTTCAAATCTGTATATTTATATAATAACTCTAAAAAAATTAATAAAAATTACAGCAAAAATTTAACATTTATTTACAGCGTGTGGCTTATTTACAGAAATCTTCAGTAAACAAACTTACAATTTATATTAGATTGTATGAAGCCAGAGCAAACATATGGTGTTGGAAATAGAGTTTGACAGTTGAGAATATAATATCTCTCAAACCATCATCAAAATGTCTGTAAAAATATTTAAAAATTTTCAAATGTTTGTTTGAAAATATTTTGGTGATCAATATTTTTAAGTAATATCCTCAAACAATGCTTCCTTTGTAAAACTCTCCTTAGCCAATTTTTCTCTCTGGGTATAGCACTCTCCTTAGCCAATTTTTCTCTCTGGGTATAGCACCCAAATAGCATGTTCTGATTATATTTGTCGTACCTTCTGAAACCTTACGAAAATAGAAATCGTTCTTATTCTCTTTTGGCCCTTTCATCAATACAGCCTTTCATTTAAGTTTAAAATGTTCTTGCTGGAGCCTAAGTTAGTTTTGTAATAATTTACACAGAGATTTATATTTACTGTTAAAAAGTCATGTACATTTTGTAAATACTTTTTTAACTTTATATTTTCAAACGCTTGTTAAATAAATAATTGTTTTTATTTGTTAACATGCTTTTCGAAAATAGTTTTTCTATGTATAAAATAGTTATGCATGTGTAGTCATAAAAATGTGTTACAGGATATGTGTCTTTTTGTGCAATAGAGTTCAGAGACTTAAATGAAAAAGTATTTAAAGTAAAACAAGCTTTCAAGTAAATATATAGACATGAACAAGTATTTCTATATTAGTTGGACATTTACAAAATTTTCACATTATAATGTCACAAGTAATATTGTAACACCTTTCAAACTCTCTGTACAACAGCAACAATAACAGTAATTAATAATATTATTTTTGTATATTGTCATTAAACTACAACAGAGTCCCATTAAGTATAACAAATCTTTTCAGGATCTTACCCAACATATAGTTTAGAAAATTTTAAACTTAAGTCAGGGAACGAAGGCAGTTATTGACACAAGCTTACTGTAGGGTTGTTATCTGTATAATAACAAATAAATTTTCGTCTAAACTGGTTGCACATATTGCACGCAAGAGATCTAGACGATATTGTTTATTTACAAACTTCAACTCAGAATTTAATCACATAGACATACATAAATATGTACATCGCAATACGAAACAACTTTTATTTAAGAATAAATTGGCGATATAATGAAGTTCATTTAGAAAATATTCTTATGTCTGACACTAGTAATTCAAAACAAACAAAAGTCAGTTAAGGTACCAACTGTTTTTCTATGATTTTTAATCAACTCTATATTGCTGTTTAAACATCTTTGCAGTTATATTTACTTTATACATGTTAAAACTAAACAAGGATATAAAGTTACACATGTAAACTACATCAATCAGATTTTGTACAAAGATACAGAGGAAATTCATGTTTTGTAAAAGTTAATTTTTTATTTACTATTTCAAACTTTTAAATACAGGCAGAGAAAATCGAGACTACGCAAAAACTTTATGTATTAAGTAAGTACACTAGGATGGTACACTAGGATGGAAAAAGTTGAAGCTTGATGAGTTTAAAAAAATTTCACACCCCTGGAGCTACGCCTTCCTGTGCAGACTTACGTTTGAAATTATATTCAATTACACTTCTACGGCATGACCAGCAAGTCGAAAAGCATTATGAAAAATTTTCTTCTAAAAAGATGTTGTTTGTGAAGTTTCCAACAGCTTTTGCCTTACCGATTTTTATTTAAATCGCATATCTGACAAAATAAATATCAAAATATCGAATAGCTCATAACATAACATAACTATAATATAAATATAAAAATATAAATTAAAAAAATTTCGGCAAAGTTTTTCGTTCCCTAGAACTTGATGGTGTTTCTGTTAATCTGCACTCCACTTTTTTTATCTGCTGTCATTTTCGAGATATACCATTATGATAAAAATGAAGGCAATTCCACATCTCGAGAAGGATTTGCCCTATTTAGTAAAAAAAACCAAAACTCCACAGCAAAGTTATATGTTAGCTTAACGAATATTATTTTTAAGTCTTCGTATTAGTTTTAGAGATATCGTAAAAGTTCAAATATCTCAATATACTGCAAAACAAATGAACCATTTTTGTTTCAAATCGGTGCACAACTTTTGATGTTACTCACAATTTAGTGAGAAAATTGTTTGAATTTTTTTTATGAAAATTTAATTTTTAAGGCTGAAACTTTTAGATTTCTCTGAAACTAATGGGCAGATCGGCTTAAAGATAATTTTGAATTCGAATTTTGTTTTTTCGTTTTTACTGCACGGTATATCTCACAAAGCAGAGCTGATAAAAAAATGCAGGCAGATTCGCGTTCAAAAACCAATTTCAGTTCTAGGGAACGAAAAAGTTTACCGAAATTTATAAATTAATTCATTAATCATTTTAATTGGTGATTATTTTATTAAGTATGCGATTTAGATAAAGGTCTGTAATAGTGCATTTACACTACCTCGAAATCTATTATTTACGAGATTTCAAGCTAAGTCTAGTTGTTTTATGCTAGATTTACCATACCAAACGAAATCAACTTTGTCACTAGATTTGGACCAAATCTACCAAAAATCTATAAGTTTTATGTATTTTTTACTACCCTGTACATGATTTTGCTGTAAAATGTGTGTGAATTAGATGATTTTTCATTTGTTGGGTTAGACCCGAAGAACAATTTCGGTCAAAGGTTTTTGTCTTGGATACGACATCCTGAAAAAGTTCAAAAAAATTTGATAAAGATTTCAAATAAGATCTACTAGATTTTGAGGCAATTTAACTGTTAGTCGGTTAACCTGTCAATTACTACCCGATTAACTGACAGGTTATTTTAAAATTTGCTATTTTCGGATAACGGTTAAACCGGCTAATTTCAGTCGACTAACCGACGCAACAATTTTTATTTTGTAGTATATTTTTATATTTTGTAGTATTATATTTGTTTCGTCTCATATACAAAAGGTATGTGTTTAGAAATTATTATTTCATACAAACAATTAGGCGTGTTCAGTGATTTTCACTTATGCAAAACATTAAAATCTTTGGACGTGGCTATAAAAGAGTTTAGTAAGGACTCTGCTAGTCTAATTTAACTTGAAGGAATTATTTAGTTTTTGTTTAATAATTGAATAAAAGCCAATAATAGTGTTGCTAACGCCACGAATTAATTATTTTATACCTCTACTCAGGAACATCTCCTTCTAGCAACAGTGTTTTAAAATATGCTCACCTATACCAAATTACCCGACATTACCGTAGCACTTTTTATTTGTTTTTTTTTCTGTAAATCGCTAAATGGCACAACTATTCAAATTTAAATTTTATTTATTTAAAAATGAAACCAAGTTTTATTTAATTTTTCCAATGCAAAAACAAAAACATTTTTGTCAGGAAAAAATAATGAAGTTAAGCCTTGTAATTTAGTTGTATTTTATAATTTTTTTTTATAGCAAATAAACATTTATTAAAGATAAATGAGGAATATTTCTATAAAAAAAATTAGATTAACAATTTTTATACTATGAATATTTTAATTAATTAAAGAAATGTTAATGAATACATATGAATAAAAAATTACTATATAATTGAATTTTAAATACAGAAATATATACAAAAGTATCCATGTAGCGGCAGTGAATAAATATCGTAAAAAGGCCCCTCAGAAGCCATCCTAACTACCCTTCACTTTTGTTAATGTTCTCCTTACATAGGAACCGGCTGCGCAATTAGATACCAAGTTTGCCGTAATTGACATTTACCATTTTTAAATAGATATGAAAATATATTCTTGCAGCTGAGCCAGAGATAATCACTTCGACTGAATACCAATATATTTCAATATATAATTACTAAGCGTATGGCACATAAATAAATATATGCTTTAACTCCCCTTATTTATAATACTTATCAAAAGTTTATGAAAGGATTATAAAACACATTTTGTATGGTAGCTAGTTTCAAAAAAACTTTTATTTACATTTGATAATTTGGCCCTATATATTAAAAAAAATATCGTTTAATATATAGTACATTTTATACATAACAATATTTTATTGGAATATATTAAGCATTTGCTGTTTGTCTTTTTTCACATAATGATATAAATTATTGCAATATTTTATTCATATTCATATTCATTCAATAACAAAATAAAGCCAGAGAATGTAAACAGTTTTCCACTGAAACAGGTCTTTATAGCATAACCCTTACACTTTTTCCCGCCATGTACTCGTACATCTATAGCATACGAGCGCGCATACAATTAAATATTAATTTAAAGTTTTTTAAACATAAATATAAATAACCACTAAAAGTTCAATTAAGTGATGTAAATTTTCGCAACGCTAAAGTAATACCCACAAAAAATAATGCTACAGATTTGTAAAAAATTACAAGGATTAAAGGCAATATGAAAGCAAACTAGATTTGATAATTTTGATGAGTACATATAAACAAGGAAAACAAGAAAAAAATACCTTCACGCTGTATGTTGGTACCGAACTGGTACAGAGTGATTCCAATTAGGAAAAAGGGTAATAAATGTGTATCTTTCAAACTTGCGATCCAACTACAAAATGAAGTATGTAAATATCATAAGGGAGGAGCTTCGCATTAAGAATTATGAAAGTCGTGCTACCCTGTTGAAACAGCTATAGGGTATCATATTTGACTACATCAGGCATGAAAAACTTTGTTGGCTTCATAACTTTTACAAATATAGTTCGAATTTAATGAGTTTAAGAGTTATAGTAACCCCTAATAAAATAATCATATAACAATACATTTTTATCCATAAGATTTTCTCTGTAATTTTCTTTAAGTACTTACATTCAAACATAGTCAATAAACTCGAAATTAAATGTTTACAAAAAAAGAAATTGTATACTTTTGAAACCTCTTAAATATTGTCCACAATAAAAGTAAATAAATATACACACATAAACATCTGCATAAATATACTTACGTACAAATTTTCGTTTAACTGCTTTCCATAAAAAAAAAGAAAATTATTAATATGCATATTTGTCCACAACACTGTGTACAAACATGCATGCATAAGATACTTGAAATATTTCAATTGCTCTTTTCCAAGAATGCTTCTTGCACTTTCAATATATTTAGGGTGGCCAAGCATTAACAATAAACTCTAACTAGATCAATTGATTTTGAAATATGAATTTCTTAAGAATTATTGCCCAACTAATAAAATAAAACCATAAACTTTCTTTTGTAAACAATTGATTTCTTAATAGTTCATAAGAATTAACCATAAGCATTCTTTTTGTGAACTGTTTAATTTTAATATTAAAACTAAGATTTTTTTGAAAATAAAGCAGTCACATTTTTTGATTCAAAGAAGACACAATGGTTTTTTTTTTCTTTTAAAGAAATTTTTATTGTAAACCAAAATTGGCGCAGTCGGTAGGATACCGCAAGTCCTACCCAACATAAAGTAAAAAAGATTTTAATTTATGCGCGGTAGAACTTTGATATTTATCCTTGATGCGGTAGTGAAAAGTTTTTAAATACTTTGATACAGAAGACTATATCAATAAGTAAAAAATTAAGACTAAAAAAAAAAGGTTCGAAGCTATTAAAAGAACAGTGTCTTCTTCTTGTTAAGTTTCATTAGGATATCTTACACATTTTCAAAGATATTTGGCTTTAAATTAAAAAATTTGGCTTTTTTTCCTTGAATTTGTTCCTTATTTCGTAAATATCTCCGGTTATAGCATAGCGAAAATTAAAAAAATAGTTTTGGGTCTTAAACACAATCCATGATAGCACTGTGTAACACGAAAAATAATTACGGGTTTCTGTAAACCGTTTCTGGTAGAGGAGACAAAAAAAATATACGTGTGTCGGCGTTTTGCAAAATCATATCGGAATTTGATTTAGGGGGGATTAAGGTTTTCACCTCATGACTTGATCGTGCAGCATATTGGTACATGAAACTATGTGTTTTTTACATCTGATGTGTAGGATATGTTTAGTGACTTGGTAGAAAATATTTAGGCAAATATTTTTGTGGAACATATCAATCCTCTAACTCCCCCACATAGCGGTAAATATTTTGGCTCTTTTCTAACAAATCGAAAAAAACGTCCATAAAAATGAGGAGTGGGGGAATAGAATGTTCTATGAAAATGTTTGCCATAAAAATGTATTATAGACTTTCAAAGACAACCAGAAATCATTGAAAACTTAAAGTATGTTCAACGGTTAACTTTATACTTATTCGCAATTAGTACTAGATTTAGGAAATCTTGTAAGTCTTATGTTTAAGGTATAAGACGTGTTCAGCATTTTTATATAAATCACCACAAGAAACATTTTTCTGGAACATTTTAGTCCTGCAACATTTTAACACTATAGCTCTTCGCTCTATAGGGTTTTTATATATAACTGAAAAATTGGCAAAAAAACTCTCTTCTGTGGCGATATAGGAGGCTGCTATGTTCAAAAAAATATTCGCCAAAATTTTTACTGCCAAACACAGCCTACATCTCAGATATAAAGAAAGCATAGTTTCATGTACCGATATGCTGCACGATCAGGCCGAAAGGGTGGAAACTTTAGCCCTCCATGAGGATGTTTAAGTGAGAGCGAAAAATGGCTAAATTTTGAAAAAAAGTACAGCTTAATTGTTTGATCTTTTTCTCAAAAAATTTTAAAGCTAAAAAAGAATGGACTTTGAAAATAGCTACAATTTAAATTTTGTATTGATTGAAGCATGCACGCTACATCCAGCATCAGACAAAAATGGAGAATTTTTATTACGAAATTCTAAGTTAATAGCTTAATAAAAAAGAAAGTTTATTGCTTTTTTTGAAAATTATCTTAGATATATTTAATATAATTAAGCTGGCTTTTATTTGTTCAAAAATGTGGCCAAGAGAGCAGATTTTCTAAAAATAGTAAAATTTTCAGAAGCATTTTATTTACTTGCATGAAAATATTTAAAAAATTAAAGATGATGTTTTTTCAATATTTGCAAATTGATTATATTGTTGCATTTTTGCAATTTGTCTGCAAAGAAACTCGGTATATTTTATTAGTTTCTAAAATCTAAGGACTTAAAGTTTTGGTACATATTTTATTTCTTCACATTGAATTATCGATTGTACAATTATATCAATTTAGACATGTAATATTTTATTAAATTTTTCTAAAAAATTGAACTTTGATCCACGATAATTCGAAAACTTCAGCGAATTGGAAAAACTGAAAACCACACATAGGATGCAGACACGTGAAATATTGGTCTGCAATGTATTATTCAGATCCGTTGACCTGTATGCAATAAGCGATTCGAAATTTTTTGGGAAATAGTCGGTACTAAACTTCATTTTTTAATTTTTATTTCTTTACCATTTATTGAAAAACATAGCAATCCTCTACTGTTTAAAAAATTTTAGCGATATATTGAACGAGCATTATTTTATAAATTTTTCGATTTAATAAAAAAAAACATATGAAGTAATATTATAGTATATACAATACAATTTTGTCATAAAAAATTTAATATTAGCACTTTTTTTCACCGTGTGTTTCAGAAGTGTGGTCCAAATTTCAACATTCTTAACGTGTGGTCCTCCGCCCTCTATGCATTTTACATTCCTCGTTTAGTCATCCGATCAAAGGTGCAGATTTATTGTTTTTTTTATAATTGGAAACACTTTGTCGTGGGCCAATTAAAGGGTTTCACTACAAATGACAAAAAAAGTTTCACAACCAGTAATGTTTAATAACCCGATAATCATCTAATGATCATAGAACCGATATTGAACTTAACAGATTTGTATCTAATCAGCACAACCGAAGCAAAAAATTTTTTTAATTTCTGACTTAAAAATATGTGATTCTAATATACCTTAGTCTCTAGTTTTAAAGATATTCAGGACTTTTCTGTATTCCAGACGGAATAAAAATGTTCGTAATTGTCATAGCATTGTTGTTATAATTGTTACTTTGTCACAACAATGCTTTAATAATTCCGAACATTTTCATTCCGAATGGAATACAGAACAAACCTGTTAGGACATTCAATATTTGCATAATTTACACCATATATGAGATTTTTTATGCTACTCTTCGAAAAATTAGAAAGTGAAATATGAGGCAAATAAAAATTTCTTAAAAATATATATTTTTTATTTTATTTTCATTTAAAAAAATCATATCTCGTGAACAAATGAAAATAACAGATTGTCACTTAGTGGGCAAAATGAAAAAAGTATAGGCTATATATTCTAAAAATTTTAGATTTTTATCGGTATCCCCAAATCGGTTTTTGAGCCCATTATTTTTGATAAAAATTGCACTTAAAAAGAATCACATCTCGTAATAGAGCGTAAATATCAAAACGGCACTAAGTGGACATAATAACGAAGTACTGGCGAATATTTTCTGAAAATATCAAGTTATGTATGGCTTTTTTGAAGCTTAAAGTTGATAATTTTTTCAAATTTATAAATTTTCGCACCTTTAATTTTGCAGAAGATAATATTTTAGCACAATGAATCTTATGTCATGGTATCATAAGGGTTCCTTCTTCACTACAAAATCAATGCTTTATATTCAACAGGATTCACACAGGGCTCAATTTAAAATCGATAAAATGAGAAAAAGCTGTGTAATTATCCAGTGGCCACCTTTCGATCATTTAATTATTTCAATTCAGTTTTTCATACCAATATTAAATGATCATTACTACACTATAAAACAAAGCATGAATCGTTTTAATATCTTTTGCACTTAAAAAGCTAGAGCACTTATAAAAATGTATGAAATTGATCACATTTTTCACTTCGAGTGGTCACTAATCAGAAGCTGTACAATAATAAATAAAAAATATGGCTATGTGTTTGTAGTATCTACAAGATTGTCTTTAATTTTTTTTAATAAAATTAAAAGCCATGCGGTACACCTATTTGTTGAATTCACTCAGAATTACTCTAATTGGTTGGACAGATATGATTTTTTTAAAACTTTAAGAGCTATAATGATAGAAATTTTTGGAATCGGACTAGAAAAATAACAAGCTTGGAAAATTTTTACATGCCCGAAGTGCACTACTATGGGACTTAATACCTCCGATAATAGGGTTTAGCTTTACACTTTTAAATTTTTTGCTCTTATGATTGTTTTGCAGCAAATCAGCAATAACGTGTATATAAACTTTCCTTCGTACAAACATAAAAACTCATACTAATAAATACATTTGTAAACAAATATATATTTATTTATTTTTAATGCTGTTTTTTTTCAACATTTATTTATTTTTAATTCATTTCATGCTTAAATAAAGAAGTAATAAAATATTTTTAATTAAGCACAATGAAATTAATCATATATGGTATATTTAAAGCAACAGTTTTTTATATCAATTTCAAGATTTCGTAATATTAAAAATTATGTTTTATTTGTTTATGATGTACATAAAATTGTTTTAAATGTTAATTATGGAATTATTGGTTGGATAGTTAAACCACTTTATGTATTGTCACTGAGTAGTTTTGTTTTATTCTTGTCCCGCTTCGTTGTTCGTCAATTTGGAAAAATTGCTTAAATTTGAGAAGAAAGTATTCAACTTATTGTAAGTTTACAATTTCTTATGCAAATTTGCTAATTATCGCATGAAATTACTTAGCGCTTTTTTTGTTCATGTATTTTCCGTGCGTGATGAATGCAGTTTTTGTATGCAACTACTTATTAGCATGTTAAATCCTTTTGTTACATTTTTATATCAAGAGAGTGGGAACATGATAATTTTATTAACACTATGAATATAATACCCTAGTACTTTTTATGCTTTTTATTAAGCATAAAATTATTTTAACGTATGGCAGAGCAATTTAATCAATATAAGAACAAGTTAATAATTAAAGTAGGGCAAGCCGTGTCAAATATCCATTTACGTTAGTTATTTTTCTAACGTATTCCGTATGTTAGATTTGTGAGATTTTTTCATATTTTCTATTACACTGGAAAACAAAATCAATGGCTCAATTCACAACCTGTTGTAAGTGTTACAACAATTATCAAAAATGTTTTTTGATAATTTTCACATAAACATATTTCTAAGCAAATGTTTATTTGGGAATTACCAACAACATTTATACGATCTACATACTTCAAACATATTATCAGCGATGCCATTTTTAGCTTTGTTTTACGATATGGCAAAAACGATATGACATACTGTGTTGTCATATCGTAAGTTTTTTACGATATGACAACACTAAGATAGCCATACATGGTGTTGTCATGTCGTAACAACCTTACGATATGACAACACAGTATGTCATATCGTTTTTTGTCATATCGTAAAAAGGCTAAAAATGGCATCGTTGCATTTTATAAATCTTCAAATATGTTAACACTGGTCATGGGCATAAATAACGTATACTTAATAATACATATTTTTTTATATTACTCATACGCTTCATTGATAAAACAAAAACCGATTTTTTCAAACAAATTATTTTATGAAAACAAACAAGTCCTTTACCAATTTTTTGCTATTTTCCAAATGTTTAAGGAATACAAACATAAAAATACGGTTTTGCTGTAATATTTTTCGCTAAGCAAAAACTGTGTATTTTTTAAACTATTTATTTTCAGGTCCTATTATCTTTTATACGTACATGTATGGAGTGAAAGATAATTTATTATATATTAATGACATAAATACTCTTATCCATATACATGCAATACTGTTTAACCATAGTAACATAGCTATCAATTATGAATACGCGCTTGTTTATATATTTATTTTCTGACTAAATTCGAAGTTATTCAAAGAAGCCAGTGACTGAAACTAAGGGAATTGCTGTATTCCATATAAAAAGTAAGCCAATGTAAAAAGACAAACATAAAAAATTACTTGTAAATGGGGGACAATCCTTTTATAGGTTCGAACACATGCCTACATATATTTATTTTCATTTACACTTTGCATGTGTAAATAAGAACAACGACTCGAATTCCACAATGAGTATTTAAGTTTAATTAAAATTTTCAATTTCGTTCATGACATATCCACTCACATACAACAGTGAAACGTATTTATGTATAAACATACAATTGTCTGCTATATAATCGGAAGTCTGAATGTAGAGTTTAAAACCATTCATCTTTTCTTTAGCCAACAGCAGACAGGCATGCCCAAAGCACACACACTTATTTAAACATTTTTAAGTATGGCTAAGAGACGACACAAAATTTTATTTGTGGGTATGCTGACATGAAAAAATAAAGTTTAGGGTATAATAATTTTAAACGTCATAAGCACGTCGGTTTGCCGATTTATTTTTACTAGTGTAGTCAACGGTCGACTCAATCAACCGCATTCTAGAATTATTTAAAAATGTATATGTACATCTGTACGCCAGAACTTAAGTTCTCTTCTAAAAACTCTATATTTGATGTAAATTTTTTTTTATTTGATATTTATTTATGCAAAAACAATCGCATATTTACTTGTGTGCTTTACTTATAGCTGAGAAAAAAAACAAACATATATTTTTTTATTGGTGGTAGTAAGAACTTGATAGTCGTATTACCCCTAAATTACTGAAACAATTTAAATAAAATTAAGATTGTCCGGTTCTATGTAAAAAACCCTTTAAAAACATATAAATAGTTCCAAAATTGGTTCAGTAATATGGGAGTAAAAGGGATCTAAAAAAACGTCTTTGCCTTTTAATTATATGGCAAATACATAAGTGTGAGTTAGTCACATAATTATTTGGAATTCCAAAAAGTTTTTACTTTGACCATATCCATACAAAATGGAAGGGAAAAGAATATTTTATTGCTTAAGATTGTTGGCATATCTGCCCCTCAGTCAAACTTTTGGCTGTGAAATTCATTTTCTTTAATATCTTATTTACTCATCACTATGCTATGAATTTTGCTACTGGAATTCTATTAAACCAGCTAATAAAATGCTGAAGAGATTACCACACTTTTTCGCCAGCTTTCGATTTATTTTTATTGAAAAAACGCAGTACCTTTGTTTTATGAATGATCCCAACTGATCCTGTTATGATGTTGAAAGCTTACTCTTCTCAGTTTTACAATCATAATTTTTTTTTATATTTTTAATATTACACATCTTCATTATCTTTTTAACTTTATCAGTAATTTAAGTATATTTATTTTAAGCAAAAACTTTACATTTTCAATTTTAGAGGCAAATAATACTGCTTTTCAGGTTAATTCCCCTACAGCCCAGTAGCCGTATAAAAATGAACAACTAAAAATCAATTTTCTTACTGTAAAAATTTGGAAAAATTTATTATAATGACCATCTGATATCATTAAGCTTCCTTTTACAAAATAAAATTTATATATATGAAAAAAAAACAAGAAAAGATATATATATGTCAAGCAGAGTAAATACATTCCTTTGATAATATCTATCAAATTGTTTACGTCCATGTGCATGTAAATGAGAGTGAAATTATTATCATATTTATTTGAGTAATTACGTTTAGTTCAATTCACAAGTTGTGCTGTGTTTTGTTGGTATTGCAATTTGATATCATCACAGCTCATGTGTGTGACGTGAAGCACGAGTAGTCACGCACAAACGCGTGTTATTTTTTACTATAATTATGATATGCACAAACTCTTATCAGTCATCGCGAGTGAACATGAGCTATTTATTCGTGATTGGTTTGTGATTAAAACTATATGTCAATATATTGATATATTCAGTTAACCTGGACGTGTCATAAGATTCAAATCATGAGGGGAAACAACTTTTGAAGAATTGTAACTTGAAAAATAAAATTTTTTATATATTTGAGGAGTGATTTTTTAAAATGGCTTATTTGTGCCACCGATCTTGAACAAACCTAAGAAAGATTTTGTTTTGCTTAAGTGTATCCTCAAAATCAAAATACATTGCAAAGAACCCGAATAGAAATTTTCCCAATACACAATTCGGGCCAACTTGGTAACGCATGTGGCAAACCCAAAAGGATTCCTATATTCGTGATCCAGCCGAAAACTTGTTTGCAAAATCTAATTTGTTCGAAAAATCTAACACATCTTCGATAGACGTGATTGATGCTTACTTTTTTCCATTGGACAGCCAAAGCAATTTTTAATCAATATAAGAGCTTGCTTTTTTTCCATTTGAGCAAGTTTTTGCGAGTTTTCGATACTTTTTCACAGGAAACCAATCGGGTTTCTGTGTAATATACCAACTGGGACTCCAGTTGGATCCCAAAAGGGTTAGCATGCAAATTTCTAGTCAGAAAGATATATTAGGTGATTAAAGAAGCACAGTTTAGTACAAGACGGCACATTTACACCTAATTGTTACATTTTAATACAAAAAAAAAAGAAGGCACATTATTATGGGATAGCGGATAGGAATGAAGTTCATGTCGCCTTCGGCTTACCGTCTATCGGCTTGTGCCTGCTACTTCCGACTTTATGCTATCGACATGCCACTTTCGTTCTTATGCTATCAGCAGGCCACCATCGCCCTGTATCCTTTTGTCAGATGCCCCTCATCTTTATCGCCCTTCGGCACACCCCGCTTAGTAACCTGACCCCGCACCATAACCCACACCAAAAATAAAAACTATCATTTAATATAAAAAACTTTAAGTACTTTGATGATACCAAGTAAATAAAGATAGGTATTTCAACCTCTAGATAAAAACGAAAAAATTCGTCAACAAAAAACCACTATCGCCTGGAAAATACTTAGGCGATACTTGTCCAGAATTTATCCGAGACAGCTTCATTTAGCAAGGACACCAACCCTTAGCCGAAACACAAAATCTGCTCCAGGGATTCCAAGAAGCTTTTACAAAAATCTCCCAAACTCCCAGAAGTTCCCAGGAAAACAATGACAATACCGAAAACCACGAAAATACCAAATCGGCAACACAGAATTTTAAAGGAATTGTACCTTTTTGCCGACTTGCTGGCTTCGTTTTGAATTGTCGTTACCCTTATTAGTTACACGTATATTACACTAGTTCACGATTATTGCATTAATTTATTTTTCTTAAGAACCGTTTTCGAGATATTCGCGAAAAACTAGTTTTTTGCAGTTTTTAAAGATATTTCCAAAATTCTTGAGTACTGTTTACTGTTTAAAATTGTTCAACTGATAATTATCAGTTGAACAATTTGGTTTATCCTCCAGCATAGAAAATATATGTTTGCTGCATATCATATGCACAAACTGCCATAGGGAACTTCTCTTCGAAAACGAATTTTCTATAGTCGCTAAAGTGCTTACTGATGTCGCCTACGGTCATTGCGCATGCATGCCATGGCTCGGCCAATCTTATCTGCCCAGTGCGATAATAGCCCACTTAATTTTCTGCGCAACGTATAACAAAAGAGCACATTTCTAAATGTCTTAAGCCAAAAGCACACATTTCCGAATGCTTTTTACTTTTTGCAATAAATACTAATAGGTTAAAATAAAAGCTTTAAGCTGTTCAGGATATTAGATCAGTGTGTTGATCAGTGTTGAACAGTTTTAGTCGAACACGAGAACTTTGTGAGCATGAGCTTTCATAAGTCGTCATTCAATTTTATTTCCACATACTTAACGACGGATGAGCGTGTATAACATGATCGTGAGTGAGTGAAAAGTTATTCCCGATACCCTCTTTAATTCAAATAAATTTTTCCTTTATTTGCTTGTGGTGGCCCATAGTGTATCGCATCGATTTCATGTTATGTTTGAAACGATAACTCTATAGAAAAGAAGGAATAAAATTAAATAAAACGTGCATTTCTTTATGTTAAACTAAAAACTATATTGACCTTACTATTATTTTTTCATTATATGACAGTTCAAATATACTTCTAAAATTACCTATTGTAGGTTGTAGGCCATAGCCACTCAAAATTTCATTTGCAAACCCATGGGCTTGCGCAGTCGACGTTATGGTAACACACGTATACGTCAGCTACTTCGTACAAAGTATGTGTGATGTTGTGTGTTTGGCTGTTTCGTTGTTGTTGCTATGGCCAAACAAAGCGAGTCATTTGGTGTTCAGCATTGATCAAAGCAAGGCCTACATGTGTACGCAAAAACAACAAACACACATAAAAAGCAGAAATAACATACACATGCACAAAAGCGCTCAGTCACCGTTGGGGGCTCTGTTGTAGGAGGCATACTTGAGTAGATCCTTTGCCAGTTTTAGAAATTACACTCTCACAATCAAAAGTTATCGATAAAATACTATTTTTCGGGACTTCGTGGACAAAATAATTTTCACTGCGTTACTTCTGCAGAGATTTTCAATTTTTCTACAGTGACGAATATAGGAGGACTTTTCATTTTATAATTTCTGCCAAAATAATTTGAAAGGAACCAGTGTGCACTGCTTAAATCATTACATTAATGACTTTCTTTCTATTGTGATGTAATAAATTTTCTATCAAATGGAAAAAAAATTACATGCAATTGTATGTATTTATTTTCCTGTGACCTTTATATTCTTTACTTCGCATGTTCCTGTTTCCGGCTTCCTTGACTAAGCTTTCAAAACACGTATATACAGCCCAGTAAAAAAATTGCTTCAAATAAAGCAGATTTCTACTATTATAGAGTAAAAGTAGCGCTGACAAACCTGTGCTGATATCGCTGCTGATTTTTATACTATTTATTTTCTCTGTTTGGAGTACTACATTTTTGCTCACAAAAGTGGTTTTTTGAAGCGCTGGAAATCATCAAAATTTTCTGCACTAAAATTGAAAATATATGAAAAAAAATAGTTTGCTGTGGATTGGCGGAGCTAAAGGCATTTTTAATTATTATTATTTCAAAGAAATTTAATTATTGTGGCTTGAGTTCGGGTTTAATTTAATTCTTCAATTACATTATATTTTTATTTATATGTGAACCATGTAGACAAAGACAAATTTCACTGCACGGAGGACATGTTTCAATAGCTCCCGCTAATATCTTCAAAGTTCTCTACCGCTTAGACTGCTCGACTGGAAATTTCTTTGAATATAATACAGTTCGACTAAGACTCATAAATTAATTGTAATACCCTATTCAGAAATAAATTTTTAATTGAGACAATTTAATTTTAATTGAGCAATTAAATTTAGTGTCCACACATAGTAAATCAAGACAGATTACAAGACATAAAGAAAAAGGTGAATATCAATAACTATCAATTG